>JAYKKI010000012.1:2620000-3820000 GCA_039881145.1 Druceiella hillmani
CGTATCCTTGACCAACAAGTTTATTTAAATCAAGATCGCAATCTTGCAGAAAGTGAGTAATAGTTTCCGAAATGGTTTGTGCATTTAGTTCTTGTACCGGTACATATACAAGGAATTCTTCACAAATTATTGTTTTTTTAGCATCTTTATCATAATGTAGATATCGAACACCAATTGATAATTGTTCTGTGCCACTAATATCAGCAGTCTCATCAGCTAAAACCGAAAAAGCTGAAGCATGTTTCACCTCCTCAATTATTTAGCTCTTAAGAACATCAGAACAAATTTCAATCAATTCGTTTTGAATTTGATGCGATAAGTATTTTTTGCTCCTGATTCTAAATGATTCTTCAGAATCTCGTCTCCCGAGTCAACTCGAAAATGTAGCAGGTCTGTAAAAACAGAACCCTTGTCGATTTTTCCACGAAGTGGAAGATCATGTCGCCCGCAAAATAAAATTGTTGAAATGATAGATCGAAGTTTTAAACGATTTTCTTCAACTTCCTTGTGATATGCCGTATTTAAAGTTTCATGAACGCTAAATCCTTTTCTATCCATGATGTTTTCAAATGTATTTGACGAAGCCAGTGCGTCATAATGCCACTTACTTGTCGCGTGAGACTGAGCAGCTTCATGAAACTTTTGATATTTGAAGCAAGGAGAAACTATGAACTGTCCTTGTAGACCGCGCTGCACTGGAGGCCGAAATAAAACACATATTCTACATCCTAGAGCTGAGTAAGCTAACCACGGATATGTTGTAAACCATTCATGTCGGAAAGCTAGTTTAGCATCAAGGTTTACATTATTTTTAAAATTGTGTGTCTTGCTAGGGTTCCAAGGATGTCTTAGTAATTTCAAACGTAGATCATAATTGACTTATAACCAGAGTCCAAACACAACCCAATATCCAATAAGTTAGTTGTTGTGCTTCTACTAGAAAAATCGAGCGATGCATCTGCTTGAGAATCTTTACGCGCAGAACTCGTACCTTTAAACAAAAAGAATTCTTATGTAATAAAAAAAAGAACGAATCAATTAACGCATTATTTCGTTGTTTGCAAGTCTCATTTTTTATGTATGTTGATAATGAATAATACATTCGATGACAGGTAGAGACAATAACACAACATACCCGGACTATCCAATTTATCCGTATTCGGCCTGGATGATTTATTATGAGGGGAATCATCTTCATCAAAATGTTTATTACGTTTTTTACACAAAAAACGTCTTATGTCACTCATAACTTGAATAAAAATTGATAACCTATGCAACAAATTATCTAATAAATAAAGTCGTTGTTTAAGCAGATTTGAGTATTACCGACAATTGATCAGAGAATCCCCCGTATCCGTCGCGCTGCAGCGGGGATTCCCAAGTAATAATGCCAACATCGACTATATAGTTTAAGGGCGCGTTCGATTAAGCGTTTACAATAATCATGTTCTGTGTATTTAGATAGAATTTTTATCTTAGTGAACGCCTAGTAGAACGCACCTTAAGTATGTTTCTAGTGAGCGAAGTATATTTTATTAAATACTCGCGTGATTAGAATTTGACATTGCATTTATCCACCAGAGTTGCGAGATTTGTACATTAAAAGTACTGACATTACAATATATAATATATTCCAGAATAAAGAAAATTAAAGATACCAATACAAAGTATTTTTTTTATTAAAATTGATTTGAAATAAAAATACTTTAGGTCAGGTTTTTTCAACGTAAGGATATTATATTTTTTTTCAATAGATACTAGTTTGGGGATCGAGAAACTATCGTTTTTTTTATTTTTAGGTCTTTTCGTTTTTCCAGAATATTTTTTTAAGTCCCCCACTTGACAGTTTTTAATGATCACGGAATACAGGGCATTGTGCTTTTGTCATACAGTATTAGAAGAAAGTAGCCATTGAAAAACTCTGTATCTGTCATTGCCAGACAGATCGTAGAAAAAGTACTTAATACTCGCAACTCTGTTATCCACATGCTATACATGTTTAGTTCTATATTTTATATCAGTTAATAGTATGTATAGATGCAGATGCACCTCCCTGAAAATAAACCTGGCTGCGCCCATGAGTACTAATTATATAAAACTAATCAAGATTATTTTGTCTTAATCAATTCTTATTTATTTTATTGACCGCAAAAAAATTATACCTATGATTACGTACATATAAAATAATTATATTGTTTCATACATTGAACATATAATAAAAAAAGTAAATTCCAGTCTACATCGTTAATTTAAACTAAATAAATAGGTAATATTAATAGTAACGAACTTTAAAGATGAAATCAATAGTAAAATGAATTTCAAAATTCCTACGAGTTTTAAAATTCCTAGCAAGTCATTGTAAATTTGTACATAATGTTAATTATTTAAGGTACAGTTTCAGATTAATGCCTATTTCTTTCACTAGTCCATGGTTTAAATCAATGTGTTAATAATAGAAAAAAGTTTGCTTTAAAACCCTGGATACATTTAAAAATCGCTCGGATGGCAATTTTAAAATGAGGACCGCGTCCGCGGAAAAGAGGGCGGATGGTAACCCTACCTGCGTGTGATCACCACCTTTTTCAGGGTTCCATAATAAAATAAGGGACCCTCAGAATTTCGTTATGTTCGTCCTTACGTTCGTCTGCCTGCCACAGCGCCTCAGTTGAAAGTTTGCAAATGAGCGGTTCGTTTGAAGACCCCATTAACATGTAAAAATATTTTAGTGTATCTTATCATATAGTAAAGTTGGGACAAAATTTTTGTCGGTGAATTTTATTGAATAGATACGGTCGTAGGATAGGTTTTCCAAAATGAAAGTTTCGTTTATATTTTTTTTTATATTTTGTGTCTCGTTTGGGAAGTGTTATACTTTAAAGTCATGTGCTATATATTCTTCTCTCCTACCTCCTACTAAGCCTGAGATAAATGAAAGAATCATACACAGTGTCCGGGAATAGATGTCGGACAAAGAAAGACGCTATTCGTTGGCCATAAAGGAATATATTGTCGTTGAAATAAAACGTAAAACACGCCCTTTTTCTAATGCAATGGAAAAAAAGTACATATAACTCTTTTTAACACACCCAATACTTGCTCGAAGTGCGGTGTTTACCCGCAGTGGCGATGTCTTCGGAGCTGTTCGCGGGTTATTCCCCCTAAACAATGTGTGCAAGTATCGTGTGTTCGTAAAAGGTGACAAATAATTATGAATATTATTTTTAATGTTCTGAAAAAAAAGACGTCTTTTAAATTTTATTTTAACGAGAATCAACTATTTTTCAGGCAAGGGATAACGTCTTTTTTCGTCCGATACTTATTCTCGGACACCGTGTATACACATACATATATATTTTTATATATATATATATATATATATACAGTATTATGTTTTTTTTAATGAATATTAATACGTAATATTTTAATTTGCTAATAAGTTATTATCAATAGCCGCATCGCCACAGATGGTCCACATTTATATTTTTTGATAGTTTTCTCGAACATATGACAAATCTCTTGGTGTTATAAGGACAGGTTGGATTTTTTCTTATGGCAAAGATGTTTACGAATTGGTCCTGAAAATAAATACACGAAAATAATCTGCCAAATCTTTCATTACGGAGAAATAATTTAGTTTTTTATTTTCAATATTTTCTTGATCATTGCTACATTATCGAGAATCTACATGAAAAAGAATTAAGAAATTTACTGAATTAAGTGGGCCGAATTACGAACCATTATAATCGATTTTCGTTTCAGCAAAATTATAAGCGTATCGCTCATTGTTCAAAACCGAATTGTTTTAAAAACGCAGCATACCGCCCGGTGTGCGTGCATCGCAAGAGCTTTAACCCTTCCATTAGCGTTGAAAAAAATAATTTCGTGAACGGGACAAGGTACGAAAACTATTTATTGATTTTACTCGTCTTATTTTGTTGTAAGAGAATCCAAAGATACCGGTTTGCTCCACCGATTGCTACCGAAGGTTTGGTTACCTTGTGTATGTACGGAAATATTGGGATACCAGTTCACACGGACTGACTGGACTTTATTTCTGAGGGGCACAAAAAAGAAAAGTGTTGTAATAGTTCAAAAAAACTCTCCTCATCTTATCTACGGATTTTAATACTTTACCTCGTCCTTACTTGAAAAGTTGTGTTTGGTCAGAAGGAATATATAGGCGAATAGTATGCTTAATCTAGAGTCTAAAACATCCGCAATGCAGTACCAGGTACATGTGAATCACGATATTAAACATCGACCTACATCATGTAGATTAAGTAGAGAAACATTCAATATACAGGCCTACATGATTTTCCTCTCTAAAGTTTGAATGTGGTTTCTGATAGTTTTAGAGGTGCTAATTACGGAAAAATAATGAAAAAATCTAACAGGTCACATTTTTTTAAATATTGCAATATTGATTTTGCTCAAAATTCTGCGTTCGCTTCCAAGCTCGATAATACATAATGAAAAATGATCTAACGGCTTAAATGTTATGTAAATGGTTTCTATTAGTACAAAAGAATACATTCTACTTCATAATTTGCTAATTATTACCTTATTAACTAATTGGTACATGATTAATGCGTGATTTACACGTCAGAAAAGCTCAATTCGAAATAACACCACTAATTGGTGATTAAATCTCTATTACAATCGTTTGTCACTACGATTCATTAGAAGACAGTTAATTACGCTGTACAATTTAATACGTTGACTTAAAAATGTCGTCACGAAGTTGTTTAACCTCACTGGATAGTTTTTGTTACATTTGTGATAAATTCATGTTGACAAAATCGCACATTAGCTACATTCCGGAAAATTTAGGAATAGTTACAGTGAAGACCAAGGTGAAAGATTTCAGCAAGACTTGAAAGAAATAGAACGTAATTTATCAAGGAATGTGGAATGGAAGCATGTTGGCGAACTACTGTTGGTTGCTGAAGTGAGACAATCCGAACAATGATTTTAAGAAAAAATCTCTGCATAGAAGCTTCGAGCAGAAAAGGGCAAGATACCACTAAGATTTATGTTATGTAAATATGTTAAGATATATATGTATTTTAATTGTGTTTAACTGATAGATATAAGTATTTTTTAATATGCAATTTTTACTACATGAAAGTGTCTTTTTTTGTATATTTTTCATAATCCTTTTCTGAAAAATCTAAACGTGTTGGAGAAAAACTGATTATATATTCGTAATTAGCGCCCCAAAATCAGTCATCATATCTTAGAGAGGAAAGAAAAGGTTAAATTTGCAGGCCTGTTATAATATAAATTCTCTATGAACCAAAGTCGGTCCCACTAGAAGCGTTATGTAAAAGGGGGCGAAGTTCCTTTCTGAAAAGTAGTGAAATAAAAGAAGCGAAGTTCTTGCAGAGCTTAGTTGGAGAAGTGTAGATGAGCGAATTAGAGTTTTGAGTCTAAATTTACTGATGAAATTTACAGATAAATGATACCTACTACGATATCGGACTTGGTCGCGACAAATTCTATCTCTCTGTCCCTTTCCAATATGATAACATTAATGAAATTTCTAGACTTATAAAAATATGGTTGTTAAAGCGATAAGTAATTGAAACTTGTTCATCACGAGTAATCCCTGAACTTTGCTCTTGGATATCTCGAGTTCCCCGACTGCGAAAAGGGTGAGAGTTCAGGTATTTTATTCAGTCTTATTTTGTATCATGTTACTTTATGAATAAGCATGTTACTTTATGAATAATTATAGAGTTACATTAAGCAGAGGTCCGCATCTTGTATCATAATGAACTATATTTTGAGAGTTACGTACGTTCAAATGGAGTGCTATTTCATTCTACGTAAAGGTAGCTAACACAGTGGATATAACGGCTAATTTTATAGGTTATTTAAACGTTTAAGTAAATTCATTCTTACATGTGGAATTAATTGAGCAAACTGAAAGTTTAGAGGGTTAATTTTTATAGTTACCTTATAGAAAATTAAACCAACAAACTTCATCCCATAAAAAGTATTTTGTATTTGTAGAAAAGCCAGTGCTCAAAATTTTAAGGATGTCTCGGATCCATTTTTCGTACCAAATAATAATTTCGTAACATATTTTCGACTACATAAAAAATAATAAAATTTCTAATCGACAATTTGGGGCCAACGATGAAAGCGACACTGACGAATAAATACTACTTGACGCGCAACCAAAAGAAAATAGCTTAGGAAAGTGTATATTCTTTATAGACAAAGTACAGAACTGTCATCATAAACGAAATAGTCCCGTCCTTTTCTTTCTACTCGTAAAATTATATGATGCTATTTTTTTCTCTCGAGTCAAAGAAAAATATAATTAGTATGTGGTACGCTAACGACATATAAAGGTAAGGACAATGTGAGTGCGATACAACAACCGTTATTGTCGTGCGCTAGGTAGCATATATATGTAAGTTAAAGTAAAATAAATGATATAACGTAGGGTTGAATATCTTTTTCTTCGGATTATGCCACTAGCAGCTGTTTGCAATATACTCATTTCAGTGAAGGAGTTATTTGTACTATTTTATACTACGCATATAAATTTAATTATAAGTATTTAAAACTTGATGAAAATCTATCAAGATTCTTGGCCATATCATTTAAAGGAAGATAAACAAATTATGATGTTAAAAATAATTAAATCAAATTAAAAAAAAACAATTGGAGAAGTTTCCAATTTTAATATATTTTTCTGTTTATACAAGTTATTGGTGAGTGCAATAATTAATTTTGCATTTATACCCATGGCCAACTAGATAATTTGGTTGAACTGTAACTTATTGTTATTTATATCATGGAAATGATTTGTACCGTATTTTCTTCATCACCACTAAGGATTATGTGCCACACTGCGCTGTAAAAAACGAGTTTCTTCGTCTAGCGCAGCGATACACAATGGATGGAGAAAAATATAGAAAAATATACTTAGAGAAAAACATTTCGAGAAATTTGTTATAATATTCGTCTAAACATTTTATGCTATATAAATATTTTTCGAAAAATTGTGGAATGTTTTCACCCGTCCAATATTTTGAGTTACATTAATTGAATAACATAACCTAATGTTTTACGAAATGATGTCATCGATTTCAATTCGTGTACAAAATAAGTGATATTAATTATTTCCCAGAATTATTAACCGAGAATGTCCACTTTGTTAGGATACACATTTTTAAAAATTAAAAATTCCTAATTAGCGCTTTTCCGAGGGTTCATGCATCAGATTTAGTATAGAAACAATAAATATAACCTATTTTTTGAAACTATAAACTACGTAAAAATCATTTGGATTTATGCCTAGAAATTTACAAGATATTTAAGCGTTTTTAGGTATCAAAAACACGGACAATTTTAATATGCCCGAAGACCCTGAATCAGAATATATTGAAGGAGTAAACACGAATTTATGCGACTGTGAAATGTATTCTATTGAAGATCAACTTGATAAAGAAATTAAAAAAGCTTATTAAACAAACAGGCCAGCACAAAATACAGGTACAGATCCAAATGAAGAAGATCTTAAAAATTTATTAAAAATTGAAATGGTGTTGTACGAAAATGATGGAAATAGGGGTTGTCTTGTAAATAAACCGTACTACAGTTTACTCTCGGTTCCTCCTACAAGCGTAGAGTCGGAGGGGGCATTTTCAGCGGTTAGCTACATATGCAACAATATTAGATTCTCCCTAAGCAATGCTCTTTGTTTCTTTCGTACAATTGTTCAACAGGCCCGGGTTCAGTCGCACCACTCTTAATCTCAGTCCTCTAAGTTTACATTTTGTTTAACGGTTTACATTTTGTTTTAGTGCTTAATTACTTTTACATATAACTCATAAAATGTGGTTCATTATGCATACATGCGTTTTAATTAGTTCACGAATGTTCCTTTTTATTTTATTAGTAAATAAAATAAATCATTACAGTAAAAAGTTAAAACATTGTTTTATTTTCGATAATTTTAAAGTCAATATGCAAACGACATGCGTATTTTATATTTTTGTAGGAGTCTTAAATTTTTTATAAAAATAGCAAAATACCGTTGTTAGAATTCTTAATACCGAATCAATACCGGTTTTCCCAAAAATCCAATACCGACATGCTCTAGATTTAACCTACCGAAGCTATTGTTCTACACTTCATATAATTTTCCATGTCATTAGGTAACTGAAAAAGAACAAAAGTATACTTTAACAAAACCCAACTTTTTAGTCTTAAAATAACCTCTTCAACAATAAGTACCATTTTTTAGTGTATAAGTACATTTATAAGCACTTAGTACATAATAAAAGTAATTAATGTTACACTGAAGTGAATTCACGGAGATAAATTGTAAAATTCTTCGATATTTCAGTCGTATCTTTAGATTAAGTTACATCTACAACTACTTTCACAAGTTACAACTACTTTCAACGTATTTCCTTTTAACACGGCATAGAAATTAATAGTTTTTCTGGTGCAGTTTCTGATGTTTGAGAATATGGAGTATTACACACAAGTAATGTTGTGATTTCTTGTACATTTTGTAACACCCAAATACTAAATGTCAAATATGAATTGTATTCAAATACTTACTGGTACGCTTGATGTTTCCATACATCCCGATCGCTTTAAATAATATAAGTTGACTCGAGTATAAAAAAACGTGTTAAAACATTTTATCTCCATGTGCACATTATCACTAATACTAAAATATTATATGTAGGTAAGTTTGTAAAGATTTATCAGAATATGCTGCAGTTGTTTCGACACACCTCCGTGTGGTACTGTATAATTATTTACAACAATAAATGAAATCTCAAAACAATTTTATATGCGACTTAATACAACTTAGTATTCAAACACAATTATAAATATCTGGTGAAGAAAAAACAAATCTGATATGTTTTTTAAAGTAATTTTGTGAAATGCTAATTTTCTACTTGCCCTGAGTGGGTCAGTGTATCAATTTTTTTTAGCCATATTTTTTGTAAATCTATGAACATAAGCATATAAAATATTTATAGGCAATCAAACTTTTTAAATTGCAAGAATATTGTACTATATCTATGCATCATTTTAACTGCACATTATTTTAATGCTATACTGGGTCGATATCACTAGCGTGATTTTTCAGAAATGGTTTCAAAAATAACTTCTTTAATGTGTCGCCGGTTAAACTTTGGAGGATGATCTACATCCTATAATTGTATCCAACTAAACATCTATAAAATCCACTTACACATGTCAAACATATGAAAACCGTGCATTAATTTAAGTATTCGTCATTCAAAATAAGAAAAACCCTAAAAAAGTCGATAAAAATCCATTTTAAATAAAATATTTTATTAGCAATACTTCGTATTAAGGAAATTTATTACCTATGTTGAGAAAGTCAAGATTTTATTTTTCTTTCGAGTTTAATATTTTTAAAATAGATATTAATAACAATGGCGTAATGTTGACTCTGCGCAAATTGATGCAATATTCCCGTTATGAAATACAATCGCATATAGTGTTCGTGGTTTAGATCGATGTTGTCTATGATAAATAACTTAGCTAAGTATATTCGCCTCCCTCATATTTGGATTATACTGTATGATTTCCATATCTTGCAACTAATTTCGAACCCGTTTTATAAACACGCATGCTTGGCGTTTACTTACATAGTTTTAAATAATTATCTTTGTTTACTTAGAAATGACGTCACTCCTGACACCTGATTATTATAGCGTCTTCGCGATAAGTATGAATTAGGAAATGAATAATTTTTATATTACGTAAAGGCTATTACGTACAAGTAATAATATTTTTATGTTAATATTTACCTTCAATATATGACTTAAAACGTTTTCTAAACTATTGTCAAACACTTTATATAACACATTAAATTTCTTTTCGTGGTAACTACAATGTATTTATTATAGCCGTGTGATGTAAGTAGCAATTTATTTTCAATACATTTTTTTATTTTTGTCCCTCTTCAATTACTTTTTTTTGTTATTGAGAATAACAAACTAAAATTACAATTACGATTCATTAAATTTATTAATACATTAAATAAATTTTTGTGATAACTACAATGTATTTATTATAGCCGTATGACGTAAGTAGCAATTTATTTCCAATATATTTTCTTTATTTTTGTCCTTTTCCAATTATTTTTTTTGTTATTGAGAATAACAAACTAAAATTACGATTACGATTCATTAAATTTCTTAATACATTAAATAAATTTTTGTGATAACTACAATGTATTTATTATAGCCGTATGATGTAAGTAGCAATTTATTTCCCATATATTTTCTTTATTTTTGTCCTTTTTCAATTATTTTTTTTGTTATTGAGAATAACAAACTAAAATTACGATTACGATTCATTAAATTTCTTAATACATTAAATAAATTTTTGTGATAACTACAATGTATTTATTATAGCCGTATGATGTAAGTAGCAATTTATTTCCCATATATTTTTTTTATTTTTGTCCTTTTTCAATTATTTTTTTTGTTATTGAGAATAACAAACTAAAATTACGATTACGATTCATTAAATTTCTTAATACATTAAATAAATTTTTGTGATAACTACAATGTATTTATTATAGCCGTATGATGTAAGTAGCAATTTATTTCCCATATATTTTCTTTATTTTTGTCCTTTTTCAATTATTTTTTTTGTTATTGAGAATAACAAACTAAAATTACGATTCAGTAAGCTTGTCTTTGTAAAGTATTGAAGGTATTGTACCACTTTATTTTAGAACTAATTAATCGTCGGCGTACAATTATTTACATCGTTTTTAGGTATATATTTGTTTACAGCATAGGTATTTTAATATAATTTTTGATATCAGTGTGCAATTTGTGAATTTTAAAATTTTAGAATAATTTTGCCCGTACGTTTTTTTTTATTTAATGATTAAGTATTAACAATGAGTACTCAAATTTGTTGCACCCAAACTTCTTCATTAGAAACCTTAAAACCGCATAGTTGTTAAAATAGTATAGCAAGTCAGTACCTTACGCTTCTACGGATACGTGAAAAAAAAAGGTGATTACAATCAATAATATTTTTTTATATCTTATTCCATTCGCGAAATACACTATTTCTACGTCAATGTAAGGGTTAAACATCCTGAAGCGAACGCACACCGGGTACCGCGCGAGCGATACACGTCATAGCACACTAAACACCTTATTCGGTCCCAAATCGTGTCGCGGCACGAGTACTATTTCGCAGAAAGAAAATTATACTGGTAACTCAGTATTTTTCAAAAGTTTTTATAGCATTGAAGTTTCTGTTTGATATTTTGCTCTACCAATTTGCGGATCCTTCTGTACTCAACACCTAGGTACAACACTATTTAATGTATACACTTATTAGTTGACTAACGTATAATTTTTGCATGTACACATTATATATCTGTCGACACAATTTTTTTTCGTAACGGATACGATTAAATGTCGAAATAAAGCCGACATCCCACGGGAACCGAATTTGGAGGGCGTCGATAAGGGGGACCTTGAATCGTGTGGCGATAAGTCCATCCGGCACGGCTCTCGGCTTAACCGGGCGTCACAGTGCAACGAGCGGCATGGCTTCGAGATGGTGCGCGATGGCGCTGTGCGCGGTGGTGTGCTGCGCGCTGGCGGAGGGGACGCGCGTGCGGCGCGTCGTGGGCGGGCGGCCCGCCGACCCGCCGCCGCCCGACGCCGCCGTCATCTTCGTGCAGAAGAAAGGGCGCAGTGCGCGCATCGAGGGCACCCACAACAATGCCTCCAACTACTATGAATTCCTCGGCATAAGGTCTCTCAACTGTTGAATACATTTGGCGTTAATTTGTAGAAATTCATTATTCACAATTATAGTTATGCAGAAACATGGATAACTGATTCTTGAATCGCGGATCTTATTAATTATAATATTTTGAGTGCTCAAAATGGAAATTGTTTCATCAATGCAATCACCACTGCATTTTATAACATGGATATGTAAGTTTGGTTTTCTTGTTGATCACGTAAATTATTATAAATACTTCTACCGTATTTTATGTCGTCTGCAAGAACATAATACATGTCGCTGGTGATCGTCTCAGTGATATCAAAGATCTGCATTGTTATATTAATTTACACGAGACAGATATTATCCAAATTTCAGTTAATTTAAGCAAATAAAATGTTCAGTTTTGTCATTTACATTTCTTTGCATTCAATTAAATAATACATTTTGTGCCGAACTAAACTATTTAAATTGCGCACTTACCTATTTCTAGATGAAATAAGTGTTTGCAACTTTTTATAACCAAGTGCATTTATTGAATATATTTGGCGTTAATTTTGTAGAAATTCGTTATTCACAATTAAATGAAACTACGTGATGTAATATTATTTCTACTTTCTTTAAGTTCTTTACCACGACCTAGGTTTCGTTGTATTACAACATCTTCAGGTGGGCTATTAGCAAAGATCTTTACTAATAGCCCACCTGAAGATGTTGTAATACAACGACACCTAGGTAGTGGTAAAGAACTTAAAGAAAGTAGAAATATTACTACATCACGTAGTTTCATTTAATTGTGAGTATTCATTTAGTTATTCAACTGCGTGTTCGGAAGTCGTATGACGTTAGTTTTTGAGAAATTCCATGGAAAACGTTGTGTCAACGGTTCCAATAAATTTTGTTTTAAATTTGAAAATTATATTGCGAAGAAACATAGACAAAAAATAACCGCTTTGGTTAAAAGTTTATATTTTGTTTTTTTTTGGATTCCAAAGAAGCAGCAATAATGTAGGAAAAAGTAATTAAACTTTGGAATACCCATAGCTCGACGTGAATCACAAAATCATAGCAACGATTGTTATTTTTGTTTATGTGAAACTGTAGATCTTAATAGAAACAATAAAACGTGTATTCCTTACCCCGGCGTTAATTCTATAACAAGAGTAATTGCTCATGGACTTTCTTCTTCAGAGAGTACAGAAAATATCCTAACAGCGGATGTAAACGATCCTTCTTATAAGTTTATAAACTTGAATCCAAAAGGCTTGAATGTTTTTTTCAAAGTCAAAAAAACTGATTCGACAAGGGATTTAAATATTAGCAAAGAGTCTTCAGAATTATAAGCATCCAAACTTCAAGATAAAAGTATTGTTAGTTTCAGGAATATATATTTACGACTTTCTACTGAAACCGAGAAAAAGTATTGTCATTGTTTTGGGTGAAAATCTTCTTTAGTATAATTTACAAATAAACCTGTTTTTATTAGAAATTTAGGTAATGTAAATTGCAATAAGGACGATTTGCGAATCTTTACTGATTCAAGTAATACAAGTCTAAAAGTTGTTTTATTTTGTAATGGTAACGACCTGACATTTTTTTCATGTTGTTCATTGGGTATACACAAATCAAACGCACAGAGTACAACCGGCTTCGTTCCAGTAACCATAAAGTGACATTTAGGCTTCTCGGACAGCAATCAGGATTTACTAAATTTCCATGTTATTTCTACGAATGGGACAGTCAATTTCAAGATAACCCTAGATTCGGAAGGAAATTGACTTAGAGAAAAATTTACTCCTAGCTTAAAAACAAGTCGTCAGGTATAAATCAATTCATCCTAAAGCTTTTTTTGCCTCCACAACAGTATATGAAAGTCCTCGACAAGAATGAATAATGCTTCAAGTTTTCGTGTCAGACGTCTCTAGCTTTATCCAAAGCCAATTTAAAAGAGGACTATTTGTGGGACCTCAAATAAGATCGTTATAAAAGAACAAGGACTTCAAACATTTTATGAATATTGTAGTCTCTAATTAGAAACAGATCATAAGCGAACTGTGCAATGATAATAATGCAAAGTGTTGCATTGGCTGCATTCCATGCATGTAACATATAATTATACGGTTTCATGTACGCAGATACGGCGAGGGACCGCGCTTTCAGCGCCCTTCGATGTTGCCCCTGCGGGGTGAACTGAGTGCAACAAGCGCCTGCGCCCCCTGCCCGCAACCCGGCGTCCTCGGCAACGAGGACTGCCTCTGTCTCAACATATACGCGCCCACGATGCCACACGAACTCACAGGTGAGAAAATCTGCTTCTAGAATATCTTCTAGAATGACAAGGACAAGTTAATAATCGATTGGTTTGGATGTTGTCACTCAAATCGATTCCAGCATATTAATTTAAGCTGTAAGATTCGACATGAATAAATTATAGGAAACAAGTGAAAAAAGCTAGTTTATATACTCCAGATTCATTAGATAAAAGTTTCATAATGGATGATGGCGAACTGCCTGTGCAGTCTCACAATTTAAAAAAAAATATTGCATCCTTTTTAATTGAAAAAAATAACCCGCATAAGACAAAATGCCATCCTCATAATAGTCACAGTTATTGTATTGACATTGATGTGTTGTCGGCTGGAGTTTACAGATTAAGGTGTTATTTTGATGCTCGCGAATTTTTTGGAAAATATTGTGTTCGGGTTTAATTAAAACCAAAATAATTATTTTTTCCATTTATTTGTTTGTTTGTCAGAGAGGCTTATAAAAATTACTCGACCAAAGTTGCCGGACTCGAAATAATGCTTGTAGTTCAAATGAAAATGTTTACTGTGGAAAAATTTTGCTACATTAATAAAAGGTTGACGAAGCCGGGATTTTAATTAATTCACTTTATCATAATAATAGAAAAAAATTCCTGCTCCAATATCTTCATTTTATCAAATTAATTCCAGCTGGCAGTTTTCTTATATTTCCTGCTAACAAAGATTGTCAGCTCGAAACAATATAAACCTCTATTTTACGCGTATTGGGCCTTTGTGGCATTAATTTGCTTTTTTGGTGATTTTATGCAAATATAATCCTGGATCTTAGTACTCCAATCAAGTTTTAAAGCACTGAAATGTTATGCTTCACTATTAAAACTTCGTCAATACCAAGCATGTGTCGTTAAAGCTTGAGCAAGAGCCATAATTATAATTGCATTTGCAAGTGATGATTTTAGCTAAACATTTTTAGTCGTTTATAAACAATCTAACATTTTTCTGTTAGATTGTTTATAAACCACAAACAATAGATATTATAATTATAAGAATGTTTTGTGTTTATGTTCCAATTCAAAATATAATATTAAAAAGAAACGAACCATTCGGTGTTCAAATGTCATTAAGGGCTAATCATTGCGGAAATTTTAGTGCATCTGTTGATGAAATAGGCGCTGCCATTTTTAGAATGAAAATTATATAAGTGTTGTACATTTCCAAAGATAAAATGGATTTGAATTTTGATTTTTCATTTTCTACTTATCCTCCTGATATATTATAAGTACTCGAAGAATTTTTCTTATTAGCCCTTGATTCGATTGTCTCAGTGAGTTGTATCAGCGATAGGTTTTATAGAGCTGTATCGTGCGACTGTTACTTTACAAATATATATAGTACAACACATAGTTCGTGTTATCAAATTTCCAACTTTGTCGTATAGGTGCGATTACGACACAATTATGTAATGTAAAAATGAATATAATTATAGCACCATGAAATAAACTCGGTGATAATATAATAAAATATACAAAGAAATTATTGTACTTGTATCATATCCATTGTTGAGAAAAATAACGAAGAAGTTAACAAACATTTTTTACTTCTCAGCACATCTGAAATATATCTGAAAATGAACTTAAATAAAAGGTTGATCCAAAATGGTTTTGAAGTTATAACATTTTTAAAGTCGAGGTTTACATTTTTCAAGTCGAGGTTAACATTCTTCAAGTCGAGGTAAACATTCCTCGAGTAGAGGATAACATTCTTCAAGTCGATGTTTACATTCTTCAAGTATAGGTTAACATTCTTCGAGACGGTTGAGGTTAACTTCTTCAAGTAGAGGATAAGATATTTCAAATGGAGGTTAACATTCTTTAAGGGTATATTAAAAGTATTACAGAGAGGAGTTTTATCATAGATGAGAGATTAGATTAATTCTGTATTTGTTTTCGGCAGGCTCGCCAGTCTTGTTCTGGATACACGGTGGAGGTTTCCGGCGAGGATCGGCGTCACAATATGGGGTAATGTAGCAAAAATAATCCGGTCTAGCTCATCATTAAGGGTGCGCCCTTGGAACAAATGTTTCATAATTTTTTGTACACACCTGTAAAGTAATGTCAAAAATTATTAAAAAATGTGGTAGCGTTACCTTAAAGTTGTTATTAATCATGATTTTCAAGTAATTAACCTTCGCATCACAAGCAAAATAATTTTCCTGTAATATTTTTATTAGTACTAATTTTTAAATTATAATTGTCAGTAAGTCGACAAATTATTTTTAAAGAAATAATCGGTTGTAAAGTTGTATCATGATGAAATTATACACACTTTTTTCGAAAACTTCTTGAAGTGCACATATGAATTTTATGACCGTCGTTGCATGCTCTTAACGCGTTTTTAACTTTTACTTATAGTAATAATATATTTTAACTTACCATATTTTATCGGTTCAAATGTTGGAACTATCCAATACTACGATGCTCTCAGTTGAACATCTGAACGGATATCAGGCAATGCCATAATGGCATTTGTACATTACACCGCACGAGTACGGTTTTTGTCTTACATATGTCGTGTTTTTTGTTCGGATGATGTTTAATAAAGCTGTCAAGTACTGGAGAGTTCCGCACTACATTTGTAAATATTTATTATATATATATATATATATATATATATATATATATATATATATATATATATATAACATTTCTATAAAACTATTTACATTTATTAATATTATATGTCACCGTGTAAATATTTAACCTAGAATGTGGTTTACATTTATAAAAACATCGCGAAAGTCTAGATAACTATAAAATTTAAAATCATCGCTGTAGTTATCCGGAAAATTTTGGGTTTTAGTAACATTGTTATTTCATTCAAAAAATTGAGTATTTTATTTGCCCCCTCGAAGATTCTCATATAAATATTTCAGAGTTCTAACTGTCGAGTTATATGCGGGTCAGTATGTCAAATTTCAAGTTTATACGCCAAAAGTTTCTGAGAAAAACGTCTGTGGTCCACGGACAGACGGATGGAAGTGTGAGTGATCTTATAATCTTCCCTTTTTTCCTTTCGAATTATGGAACTCTAAAAATGTATTTATTAAGTCAACCATAAACGTCACCACTTAGTCGTCCCTATATTGTATCATGTTACTCTATGAATAACATAAACGTTACGGAGTTATTAGACTTCAACCAAATGTCCGCACGTTGTATCATTATGCAACCTTTATTTTGAAAGTCGTGTACATTAAAATGGGCCTATTTCACTTTACGTAAAGTTAACTAAAACAATGGACGTTACGGCTGAAAATGAGTTATTTAAATATTTCATTGAATTAATTAGTGAATTTATCCGTACTAGTAGAATTAATTGGGCGAACTGAAAAGTAAAATGACTAATTTTGATAGTTACCTTATAAAAATTATTTTAGGTATAAATTAGATACCAACTAACAAATATTATATATTTCATCTCATAAAAATTATATTGTATTTGAAGAAACGCTAATAAAGTCTATACTCGAGAATTGAGAAATGTCTCAGTTCCATACGTGTTACCAAATAATACTTTCGTAAAATACTGTCGAATCGAGTACAGAACTGTCATCGTCGAATAGCTCCGTCTTTTTCTTACCGATCTTAAAATTATATGATGCTTTTTTCTCTCAAGCCAACAAAAAGTAGCGTTTCTTTAATGAAAAATAAAGGTTATATCAAAGCCAGTACGATACAACATGCCGATTTTTAAAGCGAACAACGTTAAGACAACGGTTGTTATCGTGCGTTAGCTAACGTATACGTTAAATAAAGTGAATGATAGAACATAAGACTGAATATTGTCGTTCAATGAAAAGAGAGTATTTGCAATAGTGATCGAACAAGCAAACGTCAATCCTGCATTACGTCGAGATGATGCGAATAGAAATATGTATGTACTCCGCTATCGAGAGGACTTTGTCCGTAAATTGTATACGTGTAATGAAATGTTATAAATATTATATTTTATTTTAATAATTACAATCACAATTGTTATCAATGTCACCGAAATTTCCATTTCACTCTGTCACGTTTCTGTAGATATCAGAAGGTCTCATTTCTATTAATATATTTACCTAGGTAGAACTATTAATTTATTAGAAAAATAGTTGCTTTGTGTATGGAGGATTATAGTCATCTAAATCTGTTAACCATTCTAGATTCCATAGTTACGTAATTTTGGATAAAAAATAAATAAAATTATCGGCGCCCGTTTGGCCTCTCTTCTATCTTTAGACAGGTTTAAATTGTCAAATAAAACGTCAATATCTTTTGAAATATTTTATATATTTTTAAATTGGAGTATTGGCTTTGCAAAGTGTTGATTTAGAGTTCTTACACTTGCCAGTTAGGATCCTCTTTTGCTATAATATGAATTATATGTGTACACTAAATCATTTTAACTATGTTTTAAACTATTTAGAAGTAAACATTATGCTCATTAAACGTAATACAGTGATAAACTCGTATCATGCGAATTATTTTAGTTTCTCGAATATTTTTTTCTCCGTTTAACATTTTTTTATAAAAATAACAATTAATAAAATTCAACAGTGATTTCGATCCCACCGTAGACAAATGTTTAAAAAAATTATTTCGTTATGTTAATAAATTTTTTTTAACTACTTAATTAAATTGTATTCAAAGAAAGCAGGTAACAATTTGCCAGTATTAAACTAACTCATTATAACTTTTTTATTCTGTGTATTTTAAGTGTTCCTTGCCAAATGAAAAAAATGGAATCTTCATGAGATAACGTCGCGTGTCTATCTGTAGGTCTGTGTGTTATTTTTCTCAGAAACCGTTTTAAATAGAAACTAGAAATTTATTACAATAAACCATATTAACCCCCCACATATAGCCGAAACTCGACGACTGGAAATTTTAAGAGGGGCGGGGCGAATAAGTTCTTGAATTAATTTTATTATTTCCATTTGCGGTGTGGGGTATCGAGTGTAGGAATTGTTGGAAGGATCTCAAAAAAAATTGTTTCATAATTTTACGTACATAGTTTATCTCCAGAGATATACTAAAAAAATATGCAAAAAAATATATTACCCCCTTATTTCCGAAACAACTCAATTTTAATTATAAAAAAATACGGCTCTTTGAAACCTACGTAAAGATTCTAGGAAAATTATAACGGGTTTCCTAGATCTTATAATTTTTTCAATAATCTCCATGTTTTTAGGTCTGTGAAAGACGTAGTGGGTAAGATATTTACGTTATGAAATATTAATATATGTAAATAAATACTGTGTATCCTTAAATATTTATAATTGTCTAAATATTTTTTGAATCCCTGTACTGCGAATTCTACTCCGGTTTGAAAGGTTTTTTTCATTTATTTACTTAAATTTTGGTTAAATAAAATGGTACCACTTAATTTTTATTCACAGCTAAATGAAACTACGTGATGTAGTATTATATCTGCTTGATTTAAATTATTAACCACGACCTAGGTTTCGTTGTACGACAACATCTTCAGGTCGCGGTTACAACGAAACCTAGGTCGTGGTTACTAATTGATATAAAGTAGATATGATAATAGCTGTCAATAAAAATTACGTAATCATGAATTTCTACAAAATTAACGCCAAATATATTTTAAACAGTACGAGTCACCTATTTAACGGTCATGTATTTATTAATCAAAGTCATAGTAACTTTCTCTTATTTTATTGGTTTTTTCAACCTACTTTTCTAAGTATTAATTATTAATATTATTATACTAAGTATAATATTATTATATATATAATACTTAGTATATATTATACTAAGTATTTATATTTTATATACATTTTTTAGTATGTATATATAACGCAATACACTTGGTTTAAAAGATATTTAACTAAATCCCTCTGCTGTGCAACTAAACATGAGTGCGACATATGTGGGCAGGGTCAGCACCTGGCGCGGAAGGACATGCTAACAGTAATGGTGCAGTACCGGCTAGGCACGCTCGGCTTCCTCAGCACGGGTGATCGCGACCTCTCCGGCAACGCGGGTCTCTTCGACATAAGTCTCGCCTACCAGTGGGTGAGTTTACATCGTCTACTTTACTCCAATTTAATACTGACCAGTGTAATAGTATTTTAGTACAAATTAAATAAATCCTTCTTTCTCATGTCGAAATAACGAAAGTATAGAGGTAAGTGAATTCAATGCAATAATGTTAAAATGAATGTGTTGTAATAAACTCAATTCATGGAAAATTAAGTAGTAAAATGGGACGTGGAAGAATGGGTAACTTGCGAACATAGTTTGTAGTATGAGCATCGTTTTATTTTACTTCAAAATAAGTATAAATGTTTGGAAACCTTTTAATTTATATTGAAAAAGATAGATTTCCAAAGAACTAGCGGGAAGAGAGAAGAAGAAAGTTATAGAAACAAGAGAAAATGTAAATGAACAAAAATTATGCCACGAAATACGTTCTTTGCTATTTTATGATCTTGAAATTGAAATAAAATTTAGATTAGGGTAACAAAAGTATATCGTACTTTCTCAGTAGTTTAGTAAATATAGTATAATAGTTTATTAAAAATACCAATAATAATATTTTTCCAATTAAACTTGAAGTGACATAACGCATTTTGGACTCAAAATAAAGTATACATCCGTTTTTAGAGTACCGAATTTGAAAGCTTTCTTAGGGTATGTGATCCAATATTGAATAATCCGTTTCGACTCAAATACTACGTTGTGAGCTAGCGAAAGCTGCGTCCCCGGCGGCAGGGGGTGCTCCAGGGGCCCGGCCCCCTGCCCTAGCACCAGGGCATACCATTATTGATCGCGCGCGAGCGAGAGGCACGCGTCGCTCGGGCCTTTCGCTCGCGCATTGCTCGATACTATATCCAGCCCCTGCCCGGCCCGTCAGACCCACACGTAGCTATAGCAGCGGCTCCCACTCGTCTGCCACTCTCTCAAATTACCATCCATAGCAACACTACTATACGAATCCTATACATTATACTATGGCTGTTGAAGTTTTTGTTTTAACCCAAATCTTTAATAAAATTTTGACTGAGGATTCTTGACCGCGATGATTTAACATAACGAGTGTCATGTACCGATACAAGTTGGGTCATATTTAACATTTTCGATGAATCATCCTTTCACAGGATTAAACTTAATTATTTATTTACTTTCTAATAGGTTTGATAGGCTTTTAGAAGCACCATTTTCACGTGATCACTTATCTTGTAAACTTGTAGTTAAACTTTTGTAAGTTGGTATGTTACCAAATTAAGTCGTAACGAGAAGTGACATGTATCAGCAGCGGAGAGAGCGAACGTGGATAGGTTCACTTGGACCGTAGATGAGTAGCGGATCGCTAGTAAAACAAATATAGCTTGTTTCATTTTTCGTTACGCTCTCACACGTAGTAAAACTAATATTCATTTTTGCATATTAAAAATACTGAGAAATTAGTGCGACAGTGTGTTAGTATCGTCATGGACACTTCAGAATAATAATATATATTTTCACAGTTCGTTAGTATCACCATGGACACTTTAGAATAATAATGTATATTATCACAGTTCGTTAGTATCGCCATGGACACTTTAGAATAATAATGTATGTTATCACAGTTCGTTAGTATCGCCATGGACATTTCAGAATAATAATATATATTTTCACAGTTCGTTAGTATCACCATGGACACTTTAGAAGAATAATGTATATTATTACAGTTCGTTAGTATCGCCATGGACACTTCAGAATAATAATATATATTTTCACAGTTCGTTCGTATGACCATGGACACTTTAGAATAATAATGGATATTATCACAGTTCGTTATTATCGCCATGGACACTTCAGAATAATAATATATATTTTCACAGTTCGTTTGTATGACCATGGCCACTTTAGAATAATAATGTATATTATCACAGTTCGTTAGTATCGCCATGGACACTTCAGAATAATAATATATATTTTCACAGTTCGTTAGTATCACCATGGACACTTTAGAATAATAATGTATATTATCACAGTTCGTTAGTATCGCCATGGACACTTTAGAATAATAATGTATATTTTCACAGTTCGTTAGTATCACCATGGACACTTTAGAATAATAATGTATATTATTACAGTTCGTTAGTATCGCCATGGACACTTTAGAATAATAATGTAAATTTTCAATCAATACAATTTTCTTCTTTTTCTTACACGATTTCCTCAGTGTCTCCCTTTTTTCCTTTCAAATGAAATTTCACTCCACAAGTTTTCTTTACAGTGTTCACTCTTTCTTTTACTAGTTTTTTCCCATTCTTTTTACTGAATTTTTCGGTAGATCCAAAATATTTTTATTTTTTGAACAATTAATTTTTTAATTAACAAAGTCTATCTTTCAATTTTACTTTCCCGCCGTCTTCTGCCTTTGCAAGATAGGCAGTGATGAGACACCCCTACTTTTCTTTTTTTTTCCAAGATTCTCAAAATGATTGTCCTTTAGGCACTCCTCAAACGGACCCACCCACGTAGGTTTGTTTCAATTTCCCACTATCCATCTTTGTGACACGGCCATAATCTAGAAAAGTATTTTCTTCTCCTTTTGCGAATTTACCGCAATTACGTAATTTTCACTACATTTAATTTTCTTTCATCATTTTCTAAAGGAATTTTCCGTTTCGAGGAGACGAAGGTGGTTTCAAAATATATAATTTCATACTGTAAATAATTTTAAAGATAGTTTCTAAACCTTGAATGAACTTAGCAGAATTGACTTCTCCTCTTGACTTCTGCTCTTAAAACGCAAAGAAAGCAATATCACAATATTAATCCTTAACTGTATTTTCCTCGAGACAGGTCTAAAAGTTCCATATAACGTTTCTAAATGAAAATGGTACGATTCAGCTGATAATAAATACATTTACCCTTACACTCATGTGTAACGTACCAACCCCAAACTACTTAACTATTAGTTATCTATTCTGAATGTTCCCGAACACAACAAACAAAACTACTAATTAACTATGAGTTATCTATTTCGAATATTTTCGAACGCAATGCACTTCATACACGAAAATTATTAATTCGATAAGCTGTTCTCGTCCTTAACTTATTTATATCCTTAGCAACGAAATCCCCCGGAACTGTTTACTTACATTGTCAATAACAAATATTCGATTCCCTTACACGATACATAAACTGGACAAAAGCTCATCAAAGGGATCATCCTTTCAGTCATTCCTTTTACGTTCTGCTCACAATAGCAGTAACGACCTAGTTTTATATTATAGTCACTTATACCTGTCTATCTAGATAAAGTTTTGTTCTTAATGTTAATATTGGATAATTATAATCGTGAACAACAAATATTAATAAATTCAATTTAAATACTTTATACTTATTTAAGTCCATTCGGTTACATCTCCGAATACCTTTTCGTCTGACTTTTGAAGAAGGACCTTCACATGTGTATAGTATGTTACGACTACTTCCACGTCCCAGAGCAGTGCATCGTAAACGATATACTTCTACCAATCAAATATAAAATCCTCTTAGCGACCTGTAATCTGCTTTACTCCTTAAGTGGAATGTGCACGTTGCCAATCGTGGTGCTTTATTCTCTACCTGCGTGGCAAGCAACGAGACGGCACAACCTTTTCTCCTTATTTTTTATACATATATCTGAAATCCGCCTAAAGCCGACAGCGCGCACCCTCGTCAGGTTTAACGGATGACGACAACGCGTTTTACATTGGTTGGGCATGTCGTGCCCTGCGATGAAGATTGGGGAGTGCAGCCGATGCGGCTAGCTGGCTGCTGATTATGCTTCTGTTTACAACGTACTGTTATTGTATTTATATATATATATATATATATATATATATATATATATATAAATATATATATATATATATATATATATAAATATATATATATATATATATATATATATATATATAATATGTGAAAATGTTAGAATGATTAAACTTTATTTTGAATACATCATTTCAAGATGAGAGGTGGTGTTAAATAAAGAGAGAACCGAAGTCTGTCGACTGCAGTAAGTTCTAGGATAGTCATGATCAATACTTACTGATGGCTTGAAGCGAATTTGCTGTTGTTATATATGTATATAGTAATCAATTCCTTTGTACCATTCAGTATTGATACTATAAACAAAATGCTAGACATTTAATTAATAAGCTCGTTAAGTGCGAACAAAGGTTTGATTTAGATTACTTTGCTTGAATGTGTTCATAGAATATTTGTAATCAATTGTGTTATCGTATACAGTTATCCTAAATGATATGTTTGGACGGATGGGTGTATGGATGTATGTTTTTACTCCATCCTATTTTCTACTCGTGTTTTTACATCGTGTTTTTACTCCATCCTATTTTACGTATCAATCTGTAATTTGGCATAGAATAGATTACAATTTAACGACCTAAAATCTAAAGGAGTTCCTATGAGATAACATTAATTTTTCTTACCAGATACCTCAATAAAACTGAAATATCTAAAAATTATGGACTTTTTATTATAAATTTTCTTGATTTTGATTTTTTATTTTTTACATTATTTAAATATTTTTTGAATGAAAAAACAAATACCTGTAGTACATTACGATTTACATCCACATTCTGTACGCGTCTACAAATATATTTTACATTTATACAAATATATTTTCGGATTACTATCATGATGACAGTTTAGTGCATATTACAAAAATGGACACAAGAAGAAATTAGCAGTTTTGTTGTTTGCAATGGAAATGTTATTGTTATACCATGTTCATTAGTTTCCTTCTTGCTCACGTAAGTAGTAATGTGCATAAGGGAAATTCCGCAAGTTTGGATTCATCATGTGTTAACTCATAGCGTGTATCCTGAATTCTTAAATTCAAGCGTGGCTCCTGTGAGATATACAATATGGCAATTTTTCTCCCTTTATAACTCCGTCACGATGTGACTACTGAGCCTCAATGGATTTTGAAGAATATTATAATAGAGATTAATTATAGTCTAGATCGATGTAATGTAACCTACTGACTACATTAATGCTGTTCGAGCGGACGAACCCACGAGCCGAAGTTAATATAATCAGGCCTAGGTTGTATCATTAATTTTACTTAACGTTATGTTAACTAATGCACGACAATATCGGTTGTCTTAAGATTTCCTTTAAAAATCGGCATGTTGTATCATACTGGCTTTGCTCTAACCTTTATTGTTCGTTAAAGTATTGACAATCAGCAAAGAGGAAAAAATAAAATAAGATTTGTATCCATAATATGAAATAAAGAAATGCTATCTTCATAAATGGGCACATATTATATTTTTAAAATGTCAAGAATTGTTGATTAGAAATAAAAATAACAAAAAAAATCTAATAGAATACATAATACGTTTTTAGAAACGATTACAAAAAATAATCAATGCTTCGTGCTTTCTTTAACCTGTAGCCATTGCCTGAATTTAATTCATTTATACTGTTAATAGATATTGACAATGGTTCTGTTGTTGTCAAAATGAATGGTTTTTTTTCTCTTATTAAGGTTTATGTATTTTCTTTTTGTCGAGGATGTGAGATTTATGTATTAACATGGTACATCTGTGGATGGAGGATAAACCAATACACAATCTGCACTTTGTTTTATCTCACTGGTTCTGTAGAAATTACATTTACAATCTATTATGAAAAATAACCTAACTCTTCAGAAAAAATACAAGATTTATCTTTTATCTTATTGACAATTTTGATAAAACTTGCAAGGAGCTAATTTTGTTAATATTCTCTATATAACAGTGTCATTTTTATTCTTGTAACACCTGGGCCCAACACTATATGGACTTCTGCCAATCTCCTTTATGCACGATTTTCACTGTCGTATTTATTCAAGTACTTAAAAGAGATACGATATCAAGAAGTTAAGAAATAAAGGTAAAAGCATATGTTTGTTAACGATCATGATATGATTAACCTAATCTATATAACTCACTGTAACTATATAGGTGTAGTCTAAGCTTACGCAGTCGCGGGTAATAAGGTAGTTGATAGATGTATTTTTCAGATTCTAAGCAATTTTACCAAAATATCTACAAGTATTGAAAAGGAAACCCCGTTTACACCAGTACGTTCCTTGTGATACTGTTTACACCCCTTTAGATACGGGGATAGAATCCACTCTGTGTTCGCCCCACAACTTCCTCCCAACGATGTAAAATTATATTACTATTTTGCGTCGTTGATTATAAATTTATTTAAGAAGAAATATGTTTCAACTCTTTCCAGCTAGACATGCTAGAAAATTCATTTATTCAGCGCCATGTTGTACCATTTACTTTACTTAACGTATAAGTTAGCTAACGCAAGACAATAAGGGTTGCCATAACGTTTGCTTCAAAAATCAGCATGTTGTATCGAACTCGCATTATCCTTAACTTTATTTTCCGTTAAAGTTTGGTGGTTTGAGAGTGAGGATTATGTAATTTTACGAGCAGAAAGGGCGGAGCTATTTCATCGACGATGACTGTTCTGCTTTATATCTACATATATATGACAGGAGATGCATTTTTATGTTATTTCGTTTTGTTGCGCGTTAAGTAGGAATTAATCGTCGTGTCTCTTTCAACATCGGCGGCGAATTCTCAAAATTTTGTTTTCTTCTATTTAGATAGTCGAAAATATTTCACGAAAGTAATATTTGATAACGTAAATGGATCCCAGACATTTCTCAATTCTCGAATACAGATTTTATAAGTGTTTCTGTAAATGCAAAATATTTTTCACGAGACGTGTCTTGGTATGTAATTTAGTACATATGATATTTTTTATAAGAAATCTACACAAATTATTCATTTTACCTTTCAGTTTGCTCAATTAATTATATTAGTAAGGCTAAATTTACTAAATTACCGAAATAAATATTTAAATAACCTATGAAGTCAGCCGTAACGTCTAGT
Source organism: Druceiella hillmani (assembly GCA_039881145.1). Lineage (NCBI taxonomy): Eukaryota > Metazoa > Arthropoda > Insecta > Lepidoptera > Hepialidae > Druceiella > Druceiella hillmani. The sequence goes on from JAYKKI010000012.1 coordinate 2,647,007, forward strand.
GTTGAGCTATCTTTACGTAAAGTGAAATAAGGCGCCATTTTAAAGTGCATAGCTTTCAAAATAACCATAATACCAGTTCAGCCACGTTCGACGAACGGCCGGGAACCGAACCCGGGGCCCCGCGGTACGCCGCATCATCAAAGTCCGTACGCCTTGTGATCGACCCAACACACCACTGCGACATACTTTACACATGGTACTGGTTTTTAAGAGGCTCTCGCTGTGTAGAGACCTAGAAACGACTTGTAATTTCGCATCGACTAGGACGGTAGGAGGGATTATAGGTTACTCGTGGCTAAATTAAAATGTATAATTTCAATATTTTGTTTTAATTATAAATTACATTTAAACATGGATTAATGAAATTAGAATGAACAGTTTGGTCTAATTGGTGTCAATATATTAGCATCTATGTAGACAAACCGACTTTAACGTAGTCAAGAAATAAAGCTAAAGGTTTCTTAATGTTCAGGTAAAAGATTACATATCATTCTTCGGCGGAGATCCGACGCGCATAGTAGTAGGCGGGCAAGGAACGGGCGCTAGCGGCGCCGCCCTGCTGGGCCGCTCCCTCGCGCCCGCCGGCCTGATCACGCTCTCCGGCACGCCGCTGTCGCAGGGCGCCGTAGACAAGGAGCCTGCCGCTGGACTAGGGCGTCTCACGCGCGCCACCAACTGCCCGTCCGAGCCCGTAGACGCGGCACTGGCTTGTCTGAAGCAGTTGCCATTTGAAGATATCGTCAAGGTAATTATCTCCTATTTTAACCCTTTAAAGTGCAGAGATGGAAAAGAGCAGCTTCCCATTAGTTTGAAGCCCTACACGATAAGACACCTTTGTATGTATACCAACTCTCATACAACACGCGTGCAACATAATTCTGTGATTTTTATTATTTAATGGAATTACTTATCTATACAGCAGATAAACTGTGTAACTAATATTTGATCATTTAATATGATCACCAAATGAAATATATTTGTGGTTTAATTCATTGTCACGAGCACAGAACATTGAGCAGGCCATTTCAACAATCACGACTGGTAAATTTTATATTAGGAAACATATATAAGAATAATTATGGGTTAAATGTTTTTGCTTAATGGCATTAGTGATCGGTTGGTGATGTTTAACAAATAATATTTTTTTATTCTTGCTGGGAAGGCAGCAACGATATAAGTTCGATGACTCTAATTATTGGTAACCGGCTCGCTCTGACCAAAAAAAAAATTGAATTGATTATAACTGACCGCTTTATTGGCTGAATGCTGTAGATTTCAAGGTGTACTGCTTTTGGCTTATTTTTTATGGTGTATAATCTAATATTTATTTCCCGGTACTTATTAAATAAGACGTTTATTTTTAATTCACGTTGAAAGCAACGTCTACGGAGAAGATGTTGAGAAATATCGATTAGATTGTGTGCTCTGTCGTCAGTATGCACCACACACGGTCAGGACTCTCAGTAGGATTTACTGATAGTTAAAAACATATTTTGTATGGATACTTTAGCAATTGGACTATGCAATAGGATACTGTCGGTAAAGTAGACTCTTGTTCCGACGTAATTGACAATTAATGAGAAACAGAAATACGTTTTTAACTGTCAGTAGGTCCGACTGACAGTCTTCACCGTGTGTGGTGAATATGGGCGTTAGCCATTCAGTCACCTGACCACTAGGAATATTCAGTATAGGCAAATTGGAATATCCATAATTGAAACATCAATTTTGTCAACCGAACAGATAGACGAATGGCGTATTTCATTAATTAATTAACATTTCAATAATAATAGTCTTATATTCTTAATTTTTTATCTCAAGCTGTGTAATATTATTATTTTGAGAATATTTAAGAAAAATAATTTTATAAATGGTGGAATTTTTTTTTCTTGCCTCTCTCACGCTTAATATCTTCGCTCAGTATTTACGTTACTAGGAGAAATAGCGAATAGTTCTTAACCATACTCGATGAAAATCCGCAGATGGTAAATGAAAAAGTGACAAAAGTGTTTCAAATCAGAGTGGCTGTCGAAAATATTATTTTTTGCCTATAAAGGTTATCGCTTTACATCTGGTAAGTACCTAAGTAAAACGGCAGGTTGCTTTTCTCTGATAACAACGCTGAATCGGTACGGAATTAACGGGTGCGAGTGAAACTCACATTTGGCTTATTTTTGCTTGAAAAAATCACTTTTTTTTAATATCAATTTGATCGATAATACAAGATAACTAATGAAAAGTTAATTATATAAGTACAGATTAAAAGCCGTTCATAAAACTTTATTTCATAATAAAAATGTACTACATACGTACGTACACGTACCGATTTATTACAGCGTAGATACCTTCTAAAAGGATGAACGAATCACTTTTTAAACATATTATGTCGAATATATATGTGTGTGTGTATGTATGTATACAATAGAATGTCGATATGTCGTATAGCCGATATCATTATAGCTTAGTCACCGTAAGCAAACATTTAAAGAGACTCCCATATATGTATACTTACATACATAATGTATATCTAACATTCTATAAACCAAGATTGCAAACATTGAATCAATCAGGCACCTGTTTATCGCGAGTCATGTCATGTAAGGCAGACAACATTGTAAGCGAGTCTTGTGCTGCATTAAATCGGCGCGGTCGCGGCATAAACGTAAAACAAGTTTGGCCCGCGCACACTCCGTTATGGCGCTGTTCGGCGAGAACGCCAGAACGTTCCGCGCCGCACGGTTGCCGTTCTACGCCGCGCCGCGCCGCGCCGCCCGTACGATACCAGTACCCGTCTCGAACGTTGAATACTCGGATAACACAAAAAAGAAACCGTACGATAGCTAGTGTTGCGCCGTTGATGCCCCGCCTTTATCGATATCGATCGTTTTATACAGTTTTAATTGTGGAGACTGTAGTCTACGTGTGTTAGACTTTTTCTATTGCGTTTTTCCTCAAATAGTATGATTAATTACTGGTACATTACTAATCTCAGTCCACCTACAATCCGAATATTGGCGACAGTATTTTTTTAAATCTCTATTTATTACATTTTATTGGAACGAAGTTCCTTATCGCGCGTTGCGAAAAGGGGCTAGACGGAAAAAATTAAGACCAAAAGTTGTAACGACACTTTTTGCTATAGTTGCTAACGGGCGCGCTGAAAGCCGTGTGGCGTGCGCGTGTTTCTCTGTCTGTCTCTCTCTCTCATAGAAAGCGAGCCAGTTATTTTCGTTTCGTCTTTCTACTTCGCATTGAACTGTGTGGTGTCGCGACGATTATTTTTGTTGAGTGTATACAGGTTTTTTGTACATAATAAATAATAAAAACTAATAACAATACTAATTTATTATAACTTAAAAGAAATACAATTTTATTACAATTCCTTCACTAATTAATTGAAAGGAACTTCGTTCCATCCGGGTGTCCCTTGACACCTCTCAAGTTTTTTTTAATTCTAATTATTAAGCCTAATTATTTTAATGTTTTTAGCACAGTATGAACGTAAATCACGGCGGACTAATTGCTATATATATGTATATATATATATATATATATATATATATATATATATGTGTTTTCTAAATATCATAAAAATATGCAAAGGACTATAATTATTAATATTATTAATAGTTTGCATTGATGTACCTATATGTAATCGATAAATTGATTTATAACAGCATTAATTTAGTAAAACTTGAGGATATTTGCCAAATGTGAAGTATATAAGAATTCTCTAATGACATTAATTATTATCTATATATAATGAAAATCAAAGTAAATAAGTCATATCTTCTAAATTATAATTTATTAAAAAAGGTATATGATTACTATAGATAATTAAATAACCACGGAAAGTATAATAACCAGAATAAATTTTAATTATAGCACAAAATCATATAGGATTAACACGCTCATACGAGGTATTAGGTCGAAATTAAAATAAAATACGTAATACGTTTATTTTCATTTTATTCCCGTCAAAAGTAACTTCGTAAATATTAAATTGCCTCTCATCAATACGTAATACTGACCAAAAAAAGTAATAAATCTGCATATAAGATATTATAGGCACTTTTTTATTGTTTTAAAATAGTTTATTATAAATCATATTGATGTCGAAAAGATCAAGTGTAGGTAGACAGAACATCATTTGAAAATTGTAATAGAATTTGATAATTAATATAATTTTAAATTACATAAATTTTATTTACTTAATTAATATAAGGAAAATTATGAAGTATGCAAGAAAACAGGGTTCAATGGAGGGAAAAGTGCGCCATTGAAAGTAGGGGGGTGTAATTTTTTATCCGACGTCTTCCCGAAGCGTGCGTATAAAGTGCATTCCCATAAATTCCATAATTTAATAACGTAAGCGGAGTAAGAATATTCATAAAATTACGAAAACTATTTAACAACGAAATTCTTAGATGTATAGTATAGTTATAAAATAATGAATAAAATATAATTTTAATGAAAAAGTCAAGCGAACGCTGCAGGATGTTGGTCCGCGCTCTAGGCAATTGGAATAAACTATGAGATCGTCCTCTCATGTAGCAGCAAGGAGCATAAAGCGCAACTAAGTTCGAGATTGAGGTTTATCAACGTAATCATAATAATTTTAAAAGGTTAGTGATCAAAAGTCATTCCCGTCTGAGGAATAGAGAATAGAATTAAATCCGACCGTGCCCATTATAAAATCATTGTTTAAGACAGTATTGCGAGTTGCGTTCAGTCTTAATAATTTTTCTGCTCCTTTAACCATTTCAGAGATGGGGTTATGGAGTTGCTTGACGACCGATCACTAGTTAAAGCTATGTTTATACAGTAAATTCGGTATAGAATTTTCAAGAAATAAATAAATTTAGCAATATGCATGTATACTCCTTGTGAGTTAGACGAGTAATTTATTGAGTAAATGTTAGAATACAGCGGGTGTTATATCTAAATTAATTTGATTGCGTAAAAAAATAAGTCGATATTAAAACAGATCGATATCGACATGTTCCCAGCGCGAGTATTCTCGTCGCTGTCGAGTACCGTCAGCGTTGTACGCGCATACCTACTCGCCCAACTTTTAGCTGCGTCAAGATCAACTGTATGGTAGGGGGAGATGACGCTCGGCGCGGTGTTTATTCTACCCGGCTCGTCTCTCTCTCTAGAGCGAGAGAGACGCCGACAGTCGTATCGACTGCTAGGTTACAATGCCCGTCTTGCCGTATCTCTTTCTTTCATTCCGGCCATTTATGTTTCTCTTTCTGTCCAAGAAGAACTAGCAATCTGGCAGCGATGTGCCGCCGGGCCGCTCCGGCAATACCCCGTGCGCACACTAGCACACGCTGTCTCTGTGCTGTATACGGCCCACCTCTGCCATACTATGGCGATATATATACTATAATGGTGTTCACCGAACCGCTACCTGATGTGGTTTGTATATAAAAAAATATTTTCTCTCGGCTTGCGAACGAAGCAAATGAGATAAATTTCTAACTATTTCATCTTTTTGTTCAGCGTTGCAACCTACAGAAAAGAGTCTGTATATGGGAATAGATACAAATTATTTTTTATAATGCATTATTCTTATAATGTACTCATTGAAAAAGAAATTAATTTCCACACATGTTAATAGTATATTGCGGCTTTTTGGACTTCGTGAAAGCTTGTGAAAGAGTAGCGGAGCAGTAGCTATGTCATACTGTGTCTAGGGTCGTCGCGTCGCAATATAGGTACCGATAGTTGTCGGTATATTACGATATACGGTTGCTCGTGACTATACTTTAGCAACGTCAAGGTCACCAAACAGGATAGACATTTTGAATTTTACTTTTACATTTTTTTCCATGTATCTAAAGCCGAGTAAAGATACTCGTAGTCGAAAGCAGTAAAAGTTTCATAGTGAGTAGTAGGGCAAAGAAAACAAAAACAACTTTCTTGTATCGGTTTAAACAATTCTAAGTAAATAGCGATACTGTTGAAACAAAACTGGATGTAAAATGATTAGGAATATCGCTATGATCTTTTATAAATTGCTCTGACCTTGTATAAAATATGATTGGAATATTGCGAGTAAATAAATGAACAATTGAGCGAGTAATTATCGGGGAAGTCTTTTTCTGAGACACGTGAAGATGAAAGATAAATTTGAGTGACGGGTGTCACGATAATTGCGCAAAATAATTATATTATGAGGCGCAAAACTATTATGTAAGAGACTTACTTTTTGATAACGCGTAAGTATTCGGAAACAGGAATAAAATTATAGTGAATAACAAGGAAAAAATATATCGCATTGTGTAATATATACGAAACATATTTTGTGTAATATATACGGAAATATAATAATGCGCATATTAGGATAAGCTATGTTATTCGATTTTCAAAGAACACTGAAAGACTGAAAGTTTAAAGGAACCTAAAACAAATGCTCATCTAAATATAATATGACATACAGGAGTTTAAATAATGCGTAATAGATAGGCATGCTCACAGTTGCTAGTTCAGTTTTGGTGTGACACACACAATATACGTAGAGTATCCGAACTATTAACTTAAGGTCTTCATCGGCTGCTAAAAGAATAAAATCAATATATATATATATATATATATATATATATATATATATATATATATATATATATATATATATATATATATATATATATATACATATATATATATATATATATATCTAGTATGAATTTTTCTTTAACATCGGACAATTAGGTCTTTTAAGCCAGTCTTACAAATAAGTTCCATTGCAAACGCTTTACGTAAACAAGATGGCGTACGTTCGATAGGAGGTAAAGTAGGAGCTCGGGTCATACTCTAGCGGTGGGTCGGTGGTATGGGCGCGGGTAGGTCGAGGGAGAGGCGCGCGGTACAGTCTGCGCGGCGTGCTCCATCGATCGGCGAGGCGCGCGCGTGCGTGCCACGACGCGCTCTCTGCCATACCCCGGTATGATTCTATTATACCACATAGAGAATGGAATGCGATGTGTTACGCCCGTGTAAGTATACGCATGTATGTTTATAATGATTTGTATTTCCACGACGATGACCAAAATACTGTTGTATTAGATAAGAGATATATGTACACAATTGTAGGATTGTAATAATTTCTCGAAGATTAGCTTTGGCGTTTACGAAGAAAATAATTTTCAAGTGACAATGAATTAGAGTAAATTGAACTCGCACTTGTTTGAAATAATATTTATGACAATCATAACGTTTTTCATAGCCGTGTTTACAGCTCTTTAGAGCTGTTTATACTGTAACTTCCGCTAGCTTTGAGAGCTTCTAAACTATAAAAATTCTATATATGTAATCCACACAAATTATATAAAATTATAAAGGATACGCCCTCAGAAAAGGTTGAAAAGAGGCTGTACTGCATGTAAAGATGTTGATTGCATGTTATTAGAAAGCGTATGTTGTTAAATGTTAAAGGAGCATTTTAAGGAAATTTTTTCTAAATTTTCCATTGTAATTTCGACTTGGCGCACATAAAAATATGTAAAAATTGTGTGTCCTCCCATCTTCTACACTATACAGAAAAAAAGCTACCCATTACGAGTAGAACTCGCACTACGAGGGTTCCTTACACATTTAAGGACTTATAAATCTATAAGTATACATAGTATTTTTATTAAACTGTATGAAAATATTAATTTTTCACCAAATAAATCTATTGTCCAATATATTAACATAGGAGTAAAAACATGGTGCATATTTGAAAAATTATAAGTTCTAGGACAATCGCTATATTTTTCCTACAACCTTTGGGTCCGTCAGTAAAGACCCTGTTTTTATAATTATGGGTTCCGCAGTCTCGGAAATACGGTCCGGAATATTTTTCATTTTTTTTCGAGTATTTAATTTTTGCCCCCCAAAATTTCCATGCGAATGTTTTTGCGAGTTAATAGACACACATATATATATATATATATATATATATATATATATGTATGTATATATATATATATATATACACACACACACACACACATATATATATATTTATAAAATACACTAGGTACTCTTAAATGTTTATACCTTCACATATACTTAATGTGTATGGAGCCCTCGTGAGAGTTCTAATTGTATGTATTTTAACATGTTTATTTACCTTTTTAGTTCTGAAGTAAGACGACCTTTTGTCTTAAAGTTTGAAATGTATTCCATGAAGACAGATGATGAGCTATATAATACATTACATATTCTAGGACATTTAGTTTTAATTTTATAGTATTGTGGTATGAGTAGCTCAATGTTTTTGAAGTATTAGTATTTTAAATTTGATAATATTATATAAATATCGAATATATTTGGCGTTAATTTTGTAGAAATTCATTATCATTTTATTTTTATTCACAACTAAATGAAACTACGTGATGTATCTACCTACTTTATTTAAAGTAGTAATCACGACCTACCTTTCGTTGTACGACAACATCTTCAGGTCGCTGTTACAACGAAGGTCGTGGTTAATAATTTAAATAAAGTAGATATAATACATCACGTAGTTTCATTTAGTTGTGAATAAAAATTAAGTGATAACATTATTCAAGTCCGGACAGAGCCTGAAAACCCGGACGACGCGTGTGAAATCCGGACGTACGGCCGGCTTAACAAAAATGTTTGTTTTACCTAGATGTGTGAAGTATCACTGAAAAGAGACTGAGTATAAATGTAGGTATAGTTAACAAAAATTCATTGAAAAATAACTGCACGTGAGAGTGTCAAAAGTTGCCGTTTTTAGATCTCTTTTGTTATCAGGTCTATTTTGATAAAACAAAAATGTTTATTTTACCTAGATGTGTGAAGTATTATTGAGAAAGAAAAAAATTACCGTTTTCAGGTCTTTTTTGTTACCAGATCTAAATTGGTAATTTTGATACATAGTAGCCTAAATACTAAGTAAAATGTTGCAAATATTCTGTTTTTATGCAAAAAATACTAAAATTATGTTGAATTACAATAGTTTGTACGTTACGAGAAATACAAAGATAACTTCTTTCAGTTAACACGATCATCTATGTATACAGCTGTTACAAGAACGTATCTATTATTAATACAAAAAAAACATTCTTTAACAGAAACACGTTTCAAACATGTATGCTTAGTTTGATGCACTGAATTATTTATATGTATAAATATTTAATAGGCCGCTCTTTATATGCACATACATTTACAGCTATAAAAATGTGTACATATATAAATGTGTGTGTGTGTGTATCGGAGTGTTTATGACTTTAAACACTTAGATACAGAATTCTCGTAATGCGAACCCGATTCGCACTCGGTCGGTTTTATTCATTTTATGCGAGCATAACGATTTTTCCTTCGTCGACGAGAAAACGCGCACGACATTGAGTGTCAGTGAGATGGAAAATTTAATACTCCTGTAAAACATATATATGTACATGGTAAACATCCGCGAATGTGGCAAGTGGTAGCTATGATTTCTTTATGAAATAGAGCATATACATATCTATATAGAAACGAATCACCAAATTATCACTTCTATGCAGAAGCAACTACCGACTGTGGTCAGATTTTTTAAAATGATAAAAAAGGTCAAAAATGTGAATAGAATTTCCATTCGACGATACATTAGATACGTATGATGATTAGTTTTGTTTTTGCGGAACGGTTAGCCACCCTCCCAGCTATGCTAAAACAAATCGGAACCTTCTCGAGGTGTGAACTGTGCGTGCGCTATTTCGACACAAATGTTAAATATTGTGCAATATCATCGCTTCTTGATACACTTCATCTCCACCGACTGCATCCAAATATCTAGGCTATTTCCATCTCCACACTTTGCGGAATAGATAGATATACAGATAAATAGATACTTATTTTAAATCGTTTTCCAAATGTGTAATACGTTTTAAGTAATTTTCTCGTAATATTGATGGAAGAATAAACACCAATATGCTCGTAGCGGTGTTATGAAACTTTACATTTTTGCACAAGTTGTCAATACCTATTAGAAGTTATCATAAAGGAAAGTAAGACATTACTCATTTTTATAGTTATTATAATTTATATTATATTATTTAATAACGATTGCACAAACGTTAAGCACCAGGAGTCCAGAAAGTTAAATAATGTATTAAATATTACAATCTCCCATTAAAAATTAACGAGTACTTATTAAGAAAAATATATTGATAAATTACTATGACATTTTCGCGAATAACAAAAATGACATTCTCACACGCATTATTTATCGAGAATTCTATTTAATTCATTGTCGTCACAACAATCACCTACTAAAAACATTATTAAACCAAATGAATAAGTAAATAACTACAAACTTCCTTCACCCCTCGAGCCAAAGCGAAACGAGTCTATTCTTATTCGCGTTCTCCAAGGGTTGAAAGTGGGCAGCTGTAACATTGATAGTATGTAGCTATGTATATCTATGGGGAATAGGTTTTAAAATTTTAAGCGTCAAACATTTCAACTTCCCCCACCACTCGTGACAAATTTAATTGATAGACAATAATTAAACCATTAAACTATTCGACTGTTTCGTAAGATCGATCACGTTTCGAAGTATTATAATCGCTGAATGCGAATTATTTGAGAGCGTATCTGGTTTCATATTGTGCTTTTACCAACTTTCTGTGTGTGTGTGTGACAATTATTTATTATTATTATTTCATATGTAATGCAACATAAATGTACGAACGGTGGATTCATTTCTTACAAGAGCGATGGGCTTCACTGAACTATAGCGACGGAATTTAACAATCAGTTTTGAAGTCTGTGAAGAATTTTTATTAATACAAAATTGATAAAAAAATTTACGTGCGTTGTTTAATCGCTGGAGCAAATTTTTTTAGATTTTTTTCTAAAATATAAGATTAAAAAAACATATTTTTCCATAAAGAAATAATTTAATTTTCAACATTTTCTGAATCATAATTGTGTTAAAATTTACATTATCATAAATAGAACCTCCACGACGAAAAATTAGGAAAAACCATTGAATTATTGAATCGTATAGTTCAATATTCATAGCCGAACAAGATGTCCGCCGCGTCCATTTGATGATGACGCGCCACACGCTCGGTGTGCACACACCGCAGGACGCTTAACCCTTACGTGCATCGTACGACGCTTAACCCTTCCCTCTAATAGTATATTTCGAAAACGGAATAAGATGCCAATTTTTTTTACACTCGTTGTTTTATTTTACACGTAGGAACCCACAGAAACCGGCTTACTAAACGAATTTAATATCATACATAATAATGAATATTTCGAATGAAAAAAATGGACAAGATTGTAGGGGAAAAAAGGAAAAGGAAGAGGTATATATAGGAACACGGGGAAAGCAGCGCCAGGATAATTAGGATATTAGGTATATTTTTCAGATGACTTTTTGCTTCCTTTTAGCGAGTACTTAATGCTGTCGTATAATGAATACCACGACTTGATGGTGTAAACATATAAGGAGTATTCACAACAGAACCATAAAAGTTTTTAAGAATGGGGAGCACGAGAACTTAGGTTTTTTTAGAATGACGCAAACAAGACAGTATGAAGTTCACAATTGTAAAGGACACGAAACACTTAAGTCCTTTCAAAGAATGTAACAACCTTGTTTAATGACAGCTGTGGTAAAAACCACCGATAACAATGACCTTAGACTTAAGTGGTTTGACTAACGTGGATTGGCCACCTTCGGGTTCATTGACCGATAAGACTGAGATCTGAATTTGGAAAGTTAATTATAAAATGAATATTAGTGAAATCAGTACCTACGTATATAAATGTGTAGATCATTTAATTGGTAATGATATAGGTATAGGTAAGTGATTGATAATTGTAATGGAGTTTATAAAATTGGGCGAAATAGTTTTTCTAAGTATTTCTATTTTCTACAGGAACACAAAAAATAAATTTGTTTCTATATTTTAAATACGTAGATCAATAAATTTATAAATAAATACGTGCGGAATATTCTCGTAGGCAAAAATATTACGCATAAGAAACAAATATCTAGGTTTAAAGAGATAGGCTATTTGCGATTAAAATAAGAGAGGTTGAGGAGCATTGTTACTAAATTGTGTATAACATTACCTACAGGTAAAATTAAACTAACGGCCACACATTTTTATAAAAAAATTATACGTTTTTTCTACACGTTTATCGGAATATAACGATTACAACCGCTACAAACTCATGTTGTCATGTACATACATATAAAATGCAGACGTATATTTATCTATTTAAATACACTATTTTCTTATTTAAATAAATTTATAAATAGTATTACAATCAATTTATTTAAAAAGATCTTTAAATTGTAAAATTAACCATCAGCAACCTCACAGTTTAGCCTAGTGACGCCATCTCTTGAAAGACAGACGAAGTAAAATACATACTAGTGGAATGTGGTATAAAAATATGTGTTTATTTGTTGATAATCACATTTATAAACTTTCGACCATTCGATATAAAAATTTAGCTATAATTTATTTTGTTAATAGACGACAATTATGGTAAATTGAATGGCAAACTTTCTAAATGAGTTGAAGTTGTAGTTGAACTTGAAGTTGAAAATTAACTGCAACTCCAATCTTTTTAAGAAGTAATGAAACAAAGAACGATGAATTGGGAAGCTGGAACTTTCCATGTATCAATTTATTTGTATTCCTAATTGATTAATGAATTATTGTATGCGTAATTGAATAATTTGTAATTGATAATGGTATGAATCGATTCGTGCACATCATGGTGTATGGACGAATCGGTACATTTTTGTTCATATCAAGGTAGGTATATGGAAATCTTCGTTTCGATAAATCCTTTGATTTGGTAGTATGTACGCGTTAGAGTGACAAGCAAACTACGAGTAAAGAAATGTTACTCGTAGCAAGCAAATAAATAAAAATAAATTGTAACATTGCATAAAACAATTAATTATGGATTATCATTACGGACCATGGAAGAAAGATTCGCTTAAAAATGCAATGCGATTATGTTACGAGTGGATGTAAAATTAGTTTTTAAAAAAATTGAACTCTATTATTTTTTTATTATTAAAATGGTTTTCTTCAAGAATCTACACCATGTTTAGGCATTATATAACATAAAGATTATTTTTTATTGACTATAATTACACATATAAAACATAAATACTAATTTTATTGAATATAATTTATACGTTTTGGGGACTTCATACGAAAAAAATCACATTACTGCATGACAACGTACCATTATTAACCACCAGAGGGCGCTGATAGTATATTATACGTTCAATATATAGGCGTTCTTACTTACCAATATAACTCAGCAGAGTAATAGGTATGAGTGTTAAAAGTAGCTTACGACACACATAAAGCCGGATCCACACGGAACGTATCATTCGGCGCAAATATTTTGGCGACAAATTTAAATTTACTTCCACATAATATTGCTCCACATTGCCAACGTACGGTTGTTCACGGAAACTTTTCCATTCCTCTACAAATTGTTTATTCTGTTATAACGGTTATTCTGAGTTCTTGGCATTTTTTACTACAATATTTAAATTCTTGTATATTTGTTATTTTTAGTTTTGCAAACTAAAATAATGAAGTATGATATAGAGAATGTGGCTCTTTATGCAAGACTGCACAAAACATAGAACTCGGTTGAGATCCTGTCGAAAGGGAAATTTTATGAAAAGAAAAACATTGACGATCGAAGAAAAATCTTTGATCTGCTGAAAATCTGCGTGTGGAAGTCAAGTCACTTTCGACGAACGTCAAAAAATCAAGAGCGATTGGAACGCGTTTTTTTTGAACGCGAAGGTTTTGTTTGTCAACACGTAAATTTTCGCCGAAAACGACGCCCAACTTATTTTTTTTTATCGGTGTGGACCCGACTTAAGGCACTTTTAGAATTGCGACCACCTGTTAACCTGTTTGTTGCTTTTTGGTTGTTGGGCATTGCCTACATAGTTTTTTGGTCTTTGTACTTTTTGTCTTAGATAAAAATATCGCAGCCGTCTTCTCGTGGCATTTAAAGTGTAATAAGAATAAGTAATAGTTTAGTTTTTATATCCTATCTGAGTGTTATTTACGGCAAATGTTTAATAATATCAAGGACAGATACATTGCTGGTTTTATATCGAACAATCTATCTTTTTAGTTTATTTTAATACAATCGGTTATGTTATTTTTGCAGATAAATGTTAAACGAGCAAATGGACAGTATTGAAAATGGCCGAATGTCTTTATGAAATATATGCATAGATAGCATAATTACTACTAACGTACATTAACAATTTGGGTAAAAGCAATATCTTAAAGATCGATAGCGGAGTTCATATTAGAGATGCGACTTTAAAGATGTATCATTGGCGACAGTTTTCAATGCACGTTTGGAATCATAAACTGATTAGTCACGTTTAATTAAATATTGTCGATGTTGAAAAAAGAACAACATCTTTACTATAAAACACTTTACCTGTATATTACCTTGAGATATTCTGCACAGTATGCCATATCAGAATAGATATATACTCATTTATACAGGTTTGAGATTTTTTCATATTGGGCTCCTACAAGCTATTTCCGAGAGCAACATGAAAAGAGGTTTCATAATTTCATCACTAGCATTTATCTCTCAATTATGCAAATCATAATTTTGTAACGCGACCACATACGTACAATGTACTGAGGTCTTTTGCTTTCCAGCGTTACATGGATATGTTTATTTTCTCATAGTTACATAAGATAGATCGCAAGATAGGATTCAAGATAGGGTATCACTTAGGAAAAAGTTGGTATTGCGGTTTCTTTTTAAATTGCTGTTTCCAGTGCTCCTGAACATTTTGTTTTCAAGTATTTTTTTCATATCTGGATTGAATTACAAGAATGTAGAGTTTATGCTAGATCTTATTTTATGGTTTGAGAAAACTAATAACCTGCAAGTGCAATTAGCGAGCATTAGCTTTACAATTGATAATTGATTGATTGACTATAGGTACTATAGCAGAAAAACGTGGAAGGGTAGATTTTGCCAAGAATGTTTCAGTGGTCAGTACATGAGAATAAATAGAGCTCCTTCATTTTAAGTTTAATGCGTGTTCTACAAGAAGAGCATCCAGCGCTGTCTTATAAAGACAGATATTTATTATATTTG
The DNA here is from genome assembly GCA_039881145.1 of Druceiella hillmani. NCBI lineage: Eukaryota > Metazoa > Arthropoda > Insecta > Lepidoptera > Hepialidae > Druceiella > Druceiella hillmani. The sequence goes on from JAYKKI010000012.1 coordinate 2,662,151, forward strand.
GAAGATTTTCGGAACACATAGAACAAGCGCTGTTAGAAGAAGGCATAAACTGTGAATTTAATTTTAATTTATAGTTTTTTTAAAACATTAATTTAGTAGCATACATAAATATTGAAAGGTAACAAAAGGATTTTGTAAGGTTTTTTATCTGTAATGTTTTTTTAAATATAAGGGACATTTTTTTCTTTAAATTTAAATTAACGATTTTTTTTATTGCAGGCCGATTCGGAGAATGAGGAATTGGTGATAAATACAGAAGGATTCTTGAAGGCATTGTCCGGTGATTTAGGTAAAGTTTTTTGAATTTTAATGTCAGAATCTTGTCAAAAAGTGACTAATCCAGTTTTGACATATTTTTGAATATGCCCAACTATAGTAGAACGCATAAAACTTTCAAATATGACCTATTATATAAGTGCTTGATTTAAAAAAAAGCAGTAATTCCATACCAGATAAAATGGTTTATGCTAGCTGGAAACTTTATGCAGTCATGTCTCATGATCAGCACCTTGTGACGAAATTTTGGCCCTAACAAACTGATATTCTTTAAGAGACCCAAGGTACTTTTTATTTTCAATAATTTTAACGGTGTAAACATATTTTACAGTCCGGGTATGATTAGAAATAAGAATATCTTTAAAATAGGAATATATTTAAAAATAGGCATATCATCTATAATCTAAACAAAATAAGTTGTACCGATTCGTCTAGAATTCTAGACGTTGATTAAAACTACAACACGACCTAGCGCCTCGATCTGACACCAACTTTCATCGTCAACTGTTACTAAGTTGGTGTCTTTCTTTTTGACGTCGCTCCCTAGGAGTTATATATATATATATATATATATATATATATATATATATATATATATATATATATGTATTTATTGCCAGGGCGTACTTTGTGACGTCAGCAAATAAACAATTTACTTATGAATGATAACTGGAAACACAAGAAAATTATAAGCTGCATTGGATGTCATGAGTAAGTACATGCAAGATAAATCTCTATTTGCGGTCGGTACTTTGTTTATATATATATATATAAACGTACATACATTAAATAAGATATTTATATATGTTGCGTTGCAGGTGAGGGCCCCGCGGTGGACGGTCCACCGGACGGACGCTACCTGCCCACACTAGTGCACGTGCCGCCCATCCGCGATAAACCGACGCCTCTGCCCCTTCTCATGGGCGTCGTGCGAGATGAGACCGCCAATGGAATATTCGGTACGCAACTCATTTATTTACTATAAATATTATATTTCCTTCCGAATCTCACCACTTCATCACCTACGATTGATAGATTTACAGACATAAAAATATGCTCAAAAACGGAAATCGGGTCGCCCTGGAGGCGAGGAAGCATTCTAGCCACATTTGTGTATTAACAATTTATCTCAAATATCGTCGAATAGTTGTTTTTGGCAGTTTCTAGTTAATAGTTGTTTCGGCAGTTATAAGCCTGACCAAGAGTTTACCGAATGTAGTCAAATTCTGACTATTGTTCCTGTGACTTTTTAACTAATATTGCTATTTGTACGTATACATATATTTATACAGGTACATGAACATACGCAACTGGTCTTAAGTTTGAGACCATTTTAACAATTCTGATAAATTATTTAGAATGAAGTATACTGTCAAATAAACTGAGCAATCAAATAAAATATTTTTCGAAAAACCGACTTAAAAAAAGATAGGTACTAAAAGTAAAAAGTAATTAACTTAAAATAGGTACCTACTTATTTGCAATAAATAACTCAGTTACTTATTTTTGAAGTGCCAGCAATGTGCATAAACTTAAACAATTTATAATTTAATATAATTTATAATGTAAATTTAAAACTTTATCTTCTAATGTACTCACAATACTAATTAGACTTTAAAAATAAGTAACTTAGTTATTTATTGCAAATAAATAGGTATCTACTTTAAGTTAATTATTTTTTACTTTTAGTACCTACCCTTTTTGAAGTCGGTTTTTTAAAAGATATTTTATTGTAGAATTTAATTGATATTAATATTAATCATCGCAATTATTTGAAGTCGGTTTTTTAAAAGATATTTTATTGTAGAATTAAGTCGGTTTTTTGAAGTCGGTTTTTTAAAAGATATTTTATTGTAGAATTTAATTGATATTAATATTAATCATCGCAATTATTTGAAGTCGGTTTTTTAAAAGATATTTTATTGTAGAATTAAGTCGGTTTTTTGAAGTCGGTTTTTTAAAAGATATTTTATTGTAGAATTTAATTGATATTTATTAATATTAATCATCGCAATTATTTTCTTTCTTAGAATATTGGATAATTAATAAAAGTCACGGGCAAAACTAGTATATAGCTAATTTCCTCTTTGTATAAAGTTGATTATCAACCACAAATAGAAATGAAGGGATAGTGGTAGCCGCCAATGGTTTGCTGTTAGTCGCTGAAGAGTTCGGTTCTTCATATCCAAAATCCAATATTAGATTTTGCAAAGTAAAAACTATCACTTGAGAGTACCGTTCTCCATATTCGAAATCCAATATCAGATTTTGCAAAGTAACAACTAAAGTCACAACTAACAAGTAGCATATATATTGAACCACGACCGATTTACTACTATCCCTTAAGGAGTTATATTATTCATCTTCAGAACTCATCATCATACAATCACATGGTCGATGGTGCAGTCATTTTGCAAAGTAAAAATTACCAGCAGTAAATATCTCGAATTACGTTTGATTTATTACCATCCAATAAGGAGTTCCATTGTTCATCTCCAAAACGCATCATCAGGCTCTGACATGATCGATAATGTAGTTAATTTGCAAAATAAAAACTACCAGTAGCAAATATCTTTAATCACGGTTGATTTACTAATATCCATTAAGGAGTTCCATTGTTTATATCCAGGACTTATCATCAGATCCTAACCTGGTAAGTGGTGTAATTATTTTGCAAAATAACAGCTATCTATAGCAAATATCTTGAATCACAGTTGATTTACTGCCATGCGTTAAGGAGTTCCATCGTTCGCTTCCGGACCTCACTATCATCATATCATATTTATATAGGACCACACCTATAGCACCTTCTTTCAAATAAAAAAGAATCATCAAAATCGGTTTATTCGATAAAGAATTATCGCTGAACATACATAAAAAAAAAGATTCCGACGAATTGAGTACCTCCTCCTTTTTTGAAGTCGATTCATAAATAAATGTGCAATTTATAATCGCTATAGATATGTAATTAAAATGTTATGTATATGTATATATATATATATATTTTTTATATACACACACACATATATATATACATATATATATATATATATATATATATATATATATATATATATATATATATATATATATATATATATATATTGCACTTTTAGTTAATTTTACTTTGTACAGTTACAATAAAAGTATTATATAGTACTAGGATGAAGTCCGTTTTCGTCAAAAAACCACTGTGCCAGTTATTTTGAAATAGTGCAGTCCAGTCCTTTTACCCTGTGACATGTTCTACATTTGTGATTTTATTGAATGAACTTCCTCCTAAAAAATAATGGATTTAAAATCGATGATTCTAGTGTTGACATTAATTTCGCGAACTTTTCCTATGTGCTCTGAAGACAACGTGAATTAATTTTGAAAATGGCGAACTGCAAGTGAAACTAGTCAAAATATTGAAAAACTGTTTATTTAAAGAATCCCTTAATAAAAGTAAATAAAAAAAGTTTTGCATTTTTTAAGATGGTAGCGTTATTAGAGTTATAAAATTAAATTAACATAAAGATTCACGTCACTACGTCTATGCACTACTGCATAATTTTTCGTCAACAGACGAAAAGTTACGTATAAAGTCGATATGGAAAGTTCTATATTTTCCGGGTGAATCAGCCTTAAGTTATCATTGGTTGCTTCGACATAGTGAAAATGAGGACACGTTTATCGAAATCTGTTTTAAAATATATCTGTTACTGAAATATGTAGACGGATAAGTCAATGAATTGTTGAATATATTTGGCGTTAATTTTGTAGAAATTCATTATTCACAATTAAATGAAACTACGTGATGTAGTATTATTTCTATCTTTAATTTCTTTACCACGACCTAGGTTTCGTTGTATTACAACATCTTCAGGTGGGATATAAGCAAAGAATCTTTGCTTATATCCCACCTGAAGATGTTGTAATACAACGAAACCTAGGTCGTGGTAAAGAAATTAAAGATAGAAATAATACTACATCACGTAGTTTCATTTAATTGTGATCAATGAATTGTATTTAAATTTGTCAAATTCTTTTTAATTTTAAGCTGTATTATAAATGTATAAGTCAAATCTAGTCGTTACCATGGTGTGTTGGGTTGATCGCAAAACATACGGCCGTTAAGTGCGCGGCGCACTGCGGGGACCCGGGTTCGATTCCCGAACAGTCTAGAAGTCTAACCTTTCGAGGCTCTGGCAACCATTTTTCCAGATGAGGCCTTCTTCATCTCATGTAGAGACGACAACAACAACAACATAACATAAATCAATATTTCACGAGTAAAATAACTTTGAAAACAACGAAAACTTAAAATGCCAACAGTCTAACGTAAAGTAAACGAGAAGAAAATGAAAGAATAAGATCGGTGAATAAAATTTAAAGACGAAGAATGAATATATTTGGTTACGAAAACTACAGTATTTTTTCATCAAATAATCACAGCCCTCATGGTCTAGCCCGGGCACAAAGGGGCTATTTTTATATAATGATTATTTACGGTTTATTTGTTAACATTATTCTTACCGGTTTTTAGGGTTTCGTAACTTAAAAGGAAAAACGGAACCTCTATAAGATCACTCACGTGTCTGTCTGTAAGTCCGTCACAGCCGTTCTTCTCTGAAACCGCTTGTCGTAGAAACTTGGAATTTGGCTAAGTAATAAAACGTATCTGCAAATATCATGATCGCTAAAACTCAAAAACATTCATTTCGAAATTTTAGGGAAAATAAATTAAGTATTCGCTTTTTTTTTAATTCCATACATAGTGCGGGGTGTTGTTTGAAATGTCTAATTATAAAGATCTCAAAAAATATTTTTTTTGTATCTTTGGAGATATACTGAGAAAATATGCAAAAAAATGTGTACCCGCCCCCTTTCTTCGAAACTATTCAAACTAAAATTATGAAAAAAAAAACGATTCTAAATGGCAGGCTGTAATTCTAAATGTTATAAATTTGAAATATTCCCCATATTTATGCATAAGATGTAGTAGGCAATACACGTACATTTTTCTATTTTCAAAGCCGATTTTTTTCAGAAACCATGCGACGTAGAAACTTGAAAATGAACGTGGAAAAACAGTTTATTTTACAAATATTTTGCATCACAAACTTTTAAAAATATTCGTGTGACATTTACAGGGGAGACAAATAAAGATATTCAAAACATTTTTTTTCACTTTTTTAAAATGCATATTTAAAAAGATATTCTAAAAATAGGCAAAAATGTAGTACACCGCCTCCATAAATCCGAAACTTCTGTTACTATAAGGATACTGTGTAGACTTAAGTACAGACAAATATTTAAAAATTTAAGAATACGTTATCAATCTATTCACGAAAATTAATATTAACTTTCAACACGCCCAGTGAAACCTAATATTGCCTAGGGTATCTTTCGAAGGTGTAACACATCATGAATTTCTTGAAAACTATACTATCTCGAATCACCTACAGTTTACCCACACCTTTTAAGTAATCTTTTAGGAACTTTGTTATTCATAATTTTAGTATCAGTACTAGCGGAAATGACTGAGGGGAGAATATGTTTTTCAGCATATCTTTGTCGATATTCTCCTTCAAATTACGAAAAAATTGTTTATGAGGTTCTTACGACTGATTCTCTCCCCTATTCCAGTATTCTCCTACAAGAATACTGTATTGCCTACAAGAATACTGTGATACTCCGATAACGAATAAAAGCACTAATATAGTATGTATTTTAAATGCATGTTTGGAGTACCATAATAAATACGCCTGAAGAATGTTACTAGGCAATATAAATTTTATAGCTTCCGATATTGAAAGTCATAGCTATTTAGGCTTTAACGTTTGTTGTAGCTGATTTTTAATAATAATTAAATTAATAAAACCAGACTGGATGAAATGTATGGATCATCTATTAAGAAGGGGAAAAACAGAACATGACTGAAAATATTTAGCGACTTTTCCTATGCGACCAAAAAATTCCAAGCTACGCTTGTACAAGTATACAATTAGTGTTCCGCGTTATCATCTCCTCACTTAAATATTAATAATAATAAAATAACTTAATAGGAATAAAACAAAATATATTAAAAGAAGCAAGCGATTCAAATATTTTTTTTAACTATTAGAATGACGAAGCAAACAATCTAAAGTTTAGATTGTTCGATTGAAGTTAGATTCTAAACGACCATTCATCAGTGTGTGCCCTCATCGTGGTTTCAAGTTTATTTTTTTTTCTTCGTTTCAGAATTGAGTGGGGAGCGTTTCGAATGAACCAAGTTGAAAATACTGAAAAACGCGTAAGAGCAAAAATGGTTCCTTGTGGGAAATATTTTTGTCGAGAAAGGTTTTCTCTAAAACCAGTGGTTCATCAGTTATAGAGAAATAAAATTAAATTGTCTATAACTGTTAATCGCGCTAGGATTTTTCAATCCTCATTTTGGTTCAATCTATACCTTATTCTCAATGTTCATGATTTTTGTCAGATTTTTCTCAGCGATCCTTTTGGTGATAAGAATGGACGACAGCAATTTCGAAGCAATTTCTCGAAAATATTTAAACAAATTCTTATAAAAAATATTATTGAATTCGTGCTTCAATACGTTTGTGCTTGACACCCTATACGATTGCCTTGAATTTTTTTTAAATTAAACTTTAAAAAAAATATTTTTTCTAAAATTAAACTTTTTATACTTCACGTCTAAAACTGGGCCACTCTACTCTATTTCTAAATTAAATTTCGATCTTTCACGTTGAATAAAAGACAGGATAAAAGGACAAGTGGCGTAATGGGCTGTTGTGACAATGCAGCGCTGGGCATTCAACGAGGATGGATGTTTTATGTGCTAGCAAAAAGAGCGGAAGGAAAGTACAGAATGAGGTGCCATTTTTCTCTCCGCGGTTAATGGAATGTGTGAACCCATATAAACCACTGTGAACAATAGCACTAAGAAAGAGAAGATTAAATTCTAGGATGTACCACAATATCTGTTCGAAGTCCATAACACCAGTAAAAAATATTGACGGCAGATGATTTTAATGGATGGGGAGGTATAGCGAGAGAAACTTTTGAAAGAATTTCCGAAACATTTCAATTTTATAACATTGATGAAAAGCCGCTTAAAATGTATATCAAATGAGACCTTTTTATGATAAATACTAAGTTTTTCCATTAGGCGACCCACACGTATACCTGGAAGATAATGCGCATTGAAAATATCACAGATATTAGCGTATTTGCAGCAAGACTGACGGCTCAAGGTGTAATGGTAATGACCATATTAACTACAATAATTTATTACTTTACCAAAGAATTGTGCTCCATGTGTGTCAAACACATTAACACATAGATTACGCGGTGCTTAGAGAGTTTTGGTCTTGGCTTATTTTCATTTTTATTTATACTTCTATTTTGTATATTATTGTATTATAAGACATTTATGAAGATATTTATACAGTTTGTAATTATTAATCTTATCACTATAAGATCCTTGTAGTTATATACTTACAAAGACTGTAATTATTACAAGAATTCCTGGTGTTTCCCAGAGATAAATATTTAGTAAATAGGCTTATGGTCTGCTATACCACATGTCATATACTTTTTGTTTTGTAACATTATGGTATAGAAATATTACTATTTTTGCCAAATTATGTTATAGGAACGTTAATGGTATAGGGACTCCTGAAATATTTATATCAAGCGTATTACCGCTGGCTCTAGAATCATGAGCATACAAGAATACATTTCTTACGTAATGTTGCTTACACTAAGCAGGCTTTTTCAAAATTCTACTCCAAGAGTAGTAAACAGAGAAATATTTTTTACAGTTTTAATCATTCTAGCTTTAAACACAAAATTTAGAGGACATATTAACTCTATAGTGTAAGATAACTGAAAATGAATGGATTTTTCAAAATTCCATTGCTAGACCGGTGAATTATACAATGATTACAATATAGTATGTTTTCCAGAGATTGAATAATTCTGTCTGTCCTGCTGACCCAAGAGATGTGTAGTTCGGAAAATATTTTTGAAACGTAGCTATGAAAAGTGTCGTCTAAAAGATGCCAAAATGTTTTCATCTTGTAATAATGTGACTTAAAACAAAAATGACTGGAATTCCTTTTCTGAAATAGGTTCACCATTTTCATAAGCTTTTACTCTTATGTTGTTATTTATTATTTTGGAAAATTAAGTATCTACGCACATAAAGGTATTTCATAAGTTATTAGTTTCTTTTGTCATATTTTGTATCCCATGGATAAAGTCAAGCGATGAATCAAGTATAAATATATTTTTTGTGAATTTTTGTGCATTGTATCAACGTCGTTTCGAGTGAGTGAGTTTAGTGCATATCTGCAAGGTGATGGGAAATACGTTAACGTATTTATATATTCCAAGTAGGTCCACTTAATATATATATATATATATATATATATATATATATATATATATATTGGTGCATTTCATATATGTATATATTCCAATTCACTGCAGGCATACAGCAATATAATATGATATAATGATCTCATATACGTCTTTTAGTGATCTGGTCCGAGTTGTTGGCTCAAAATCCTAGTAAACCTTTAAAATTATATTAAAAATAATTTCTCTTAAGCAAAAATAATTTCTCTTTCCCAACAGTCCGTCCATCAAAAGTGTACTTTTAGCAAACAGTCTTGCTACTTTTCAGACTTCCTCAAAGGGGAAAAAATCAAATCTTTTTAAGATCGCTCATGCGTTCTGTCTTGACGTCAAAAGTAACGGTTTTTAACGTACAAAGTTAAAGACATAGTTTATATATAAATATTTGTATAAAAATATTTCACGTTTAATATGGAAATTATAGACGCGCATGTTCATTATACCTGTATTCGAGAATTTTAAATTACGAAAGTATAAAAATATATAAGAAAATTATTTTGATTTCGTTATAAAGGTTATTTATTAAAAAGAAGAATTCAAGAATAATTTCTTGTGTAGAATTGCATTTAATATAATTATAGACTTCTCCATCTCCGAAAAGGCAAAACTTACGGGAAAACTGGAGGGATGTTTTCATATTTAATAGTTTTAGAGAAGTCCGCGATATTTTCAGGCGAATATATATATATATATATATATATATATATATATATATATATATATAATATATATATATGTATATATATTATATACAGGTTTTTGTATCGATAACATTTTTCATGAATGTTCAAAGAAACAGAGAAAAAGAAAATTTGATGTGATATAGATATTCATTGAATAAAACATGCAGTATCGGCAGCCGTCCTCTCTATTTTAAATCGAAATAAAGTGGCCATATCTTCTGTAAATAAACGAGTGTAGAACATACTAAATAATTTATCGTGTACCTTTACTTATTTATTCGACAGGATCGTTCAGTAGCAAATTAAGTCAGAGTCTGCAGGAAATAAAGGACTTCTTGAACACCATGGTCATAGCTCCATTGCGTAAGACCGTGCAAGACATTCCCTTACCTTTGTTGAAGGAGATCGATAGTGCACTTCCTTTATCTGGAGTCCTCGATGCACTTCCATTGACCCTGGAAAACTACTATGGGCTCCTCGAAAGAGGACCCCTCAATATCACTGAGGGTCTTTTGAAAATAACTGAAGCTACTGGTAAGTGATATAGCTATTAGTTAATAAAATTAAATCAAACTATGAAAATTATTTGCACTTGATATAAAGTGAAGAAATTTATTTTTTCAAACTTTGGTAGTGCTTTACAAATAATTTGTAAATGCAATAATTTTAACGTTTATATACAAATATTTCGCGTTTAGTATATATATACTCTATAAAGTAACGACTTACTTTTGACAGACTTTGGTAGTTCCTTACAGATTATTTGTAAATCTGATGATTATATACAAATATTTCACTTTTAATATACTCAACATAAAATTATTTGCAACCACACTGAAATGGAAATAGTTAAATTAAATGTTTTATTTCAAATAAAATTACACATGCATTTGATTTTTTAGATTCTTAGCATCTTATCAGCGAGTAGATCTAGTTATTTCATTAGTCGTATGACCATTTTTGTAATAATTTTACAAATAAAGTGTTTTAGACTAAAAAGGGTCAAGTCCCTCTTTAAAAAATAGTCATAAAATGTAGCGAGATAAAATCTAACTAGATCCATAAAACCAATAGAATGTTCACTTTGTCAAAGCCATACATTTCTGAAAATTATGCACCGCGGCTTTGGACAAAATGAGATTTACATTAGTCACTGGATCTGAGTTATGAAGGTTGTGAAATAACTGAGTAGCGTATCGGATGAAAGATCTGGCAGCGCATCCTCATTTTTATTAACAGACTATCGTTCAATGCGCATTCAGTACGATTTCAAAATTTCCATGATTTATTCCAGTTAGCATTTCTTATTTGGTCTTACTTTTTCCTACTAATCTTGATGTTGTACCCTATTATAATTATATATTTAACAGTGACACTATATTGCGTTTTTAAATTAAGAATTTAATTATAATGTCTGTGTCAATGGTTACGCATTTCTTTTTAGGCGACGCGCTGTTTAACTTTCCGGCCGTAGCGACTTTACAGACTTGGGCCAAGGAATCCGCCTCTTACCTTTACTCCTTCGAGTACAAAGGAAACAAGGCTAAAGGTAGGCACTTCCTTAAAGGCCTACCGCTTCTCGGTGACAATGAAAAGTCGAACGACTTCGTGAGTCACGGCGACGAGCTGGCCTATCTGTTCGAACCGCAGGATATGAACGGGCGATCGATCGAGGCGACCTCTGGCCGCAGTAAGCGTCAGGTCGCCGAGGACGACGAGGTCAGAGAGCAGTTTACAGATCTCGTTTCTCAGTTCGTGCACGGCACTAAAATTCACCTGAGGAACGGTGGCGGCACTGTACCACCCTTCGACGCGATGTCCAATAATTACATTCAAATTACATCGAACATTACACTCGCCGAAAATTTCAGGTCAGTTCCTCCATCTATCGTTATATGTATTCGATTTGTTCGCTGTAGGATCTAATGACCAGGAAAACAAGTGTGCTTTAGTAAAAATGAATTTTTCACTGTTTTCTTTCATTGAAAGAAATCATATATAAAATGTATTGTACAGTTACGAACATATATAAAATGTATTGTACAGTTACGAACATATATAAAATGTATTGTACAGTTACGAACATACAAGAATACATCTCTCTCTCCCTCTGTTAGTTTATTTAAAAAAAAGTCAACATAACAATTTTTCATCATATATAGGTATTAGTGATGTAATGACCATTTGTATTCGCATTCGCATTTATGAACATTTATTGCATTCACATTTATGAACATTTACATTCGCATTCGCATTTATAAACATTTACATTTGCATCCGCATTTATAAACATTTACATTCCCATTCGCATTCATGAATATTTGAATTCGCATCCGTATTCGCAAAAATAATGCGAATATTTTGCGAACATGATTGCAATGATGTTTTCGTGTTGAATTCGTTAAAATAGCAAAATATGCACGGTGTCCGGGAATAGATGTCGTACAAAGAAAGACGCTATTCGTTGGCTATAAAGGAATTAATTGTCGTTGAACTAAAACATAAAACATTTCTAATTGAGAGCAAAAAAATATTACACGTAACTTTTTTTAATACGCCCAATACTTGCCCGGGTACAGTGTTTACGCGCAGTTGTGATGTCTTCACAGCTGTTCGCGGGTTATTACTCTGAGCGGCGTTAAACAATGTGCGCAAGTATCGTGTGTAAGAAAAATAAGACAAATAATTACGAATATTATTTATAATTTTCTGAAAAAAGTCATCTTTTAAATTTTATTTTAACGAAAATTAACTACTTTTCAGTTAAGGAATAACGTCTTTCTTTGTCTAACACTTATTCCCGGACACGTGATAAAGAAAACCGGACACGTGATAAAGAAAACCGGACATGTGATAAAGAAATCCGGATACGTGATAAAGAACAAATAATAATTTAAATTTGAAAAATTATTTAGTCAAGAAATGTGACATGTTATGTAATCAAAAAGAAATTGCGTTTGTTTAGGGTCCCGTACCTCAAAAGAAAAAAGGAACCCTTGTAGGATCATTTCGTTGGCTGTCTGTCTGCCTGTCAAGACGTGGAAATTGCAAGTTGAAATTAATATCAAATACTCAGGTCTACGGTCCCTTGGAGCTGTAAAAAAATCAAGCTTCTAAGTCAACGCAATAAAAAAATTCTGTGTGTACTTATGTACGCTCGTTAGAAGTTACAGTTCTTACGCATAATACAGGAATAACTTTATTTAGCACGCAAATAATTAATAGAAATAAAATAATAAACTACTTTAAAAATAAAAATGTATTTTCTCATACAGCGTAGTAAATAATTTGATCTTTTTATTTGTATAATTAATTAAAAAATGAGTGTGCTGAAAAATTATTTTAATTCATAAATTTCATATATTTAACAAATGATAAAGTAATAATTTATAATTTATAATGTAAATAAATACATACCGAAACTTAACCTGATTAGAGAAATACACTTAAAACATATCTTAAAAAGCTTATAAGCAATATTTCTATCACGAATATTCAGAATAAATAAACGTATTTTTATTATATGAACCACTATTCAATTTCAGTTTCTAAAAAGATTATTTAAAAGCATAGATATAGCTCAGTTTGTATCATTATAAAACACGTCCTTTGCATTTGGAAAAACCTGTGAATATAGTATCAGTCACTACACGCATGTAAATATATGTTTAGCGAGCAACTTCAGCTTTTCGATTTTTGTTGCATCGTGCGCGCGCATCGTGATCAACTTCATCCTGTCGATTTTGGTTAGATCCTGAAATTTCAACTCCATAATTTTTTTCATAACGCGCCTAAAGAAGTATAAATTAAAAAGAAACTCTAAGTATACAGCCTTTTATGTCGTATATTTTGACACCCGCAATTAAATCAAAATCTATAAGGTAATTTCCCTTGACATAGAATCATAATATTTGGTAAGAGGCAAGTTCTCACAGCACAAGTAAAGATTTTTTTTTGACTTTGTATTTATATCACATAAGAAAACATTTGTGAAGAACCCGCACTGGGTTCCACTCGTGCTTGACAGGTGTTTTGTGTATCTACAATGTCTCTAAAATGTCTATCTACACAAAAAGTTTTAAAAAAAAAGCTAAATCATTTCTTCTTTAAGAGAAAAAAAGTGCTACAAATTTTTTATCACAACAGCAAATTGCAACAAGAGTTAAATATTAAAAATTATCTTCGTTTTACGATAACAACAAACAATATTTTAAACACAAATGCAGTATTTCTCCTAATAGAGAAAATAACGGATTTTTTTAAAGATATTATCTCTATATCTAATTAAAACAAAATAAAATGTTTATCAGCTAATAATAAAATTGTAATAGCGGAAAATAAAATTTCAAAAATAAAAACATGTTTGTTATTTCTCCTTGCAGTCTGTTTCACTGAGGTGTGTAAAGACTAGCTCCACTAAACATTCATTCGCTGGTAATACTCCTGTTGTCACAGTCAAACGACTTCCGATTTAAAAGCGCGGTATTCGCATTAGCATTTGCGTTCACTAATACCTTTGCCGTATGTTCGCATTCACGCCGTATATGTATTCGCGAATATGTAAAAATCTATACTCGTTACATCACCAATAGGTTTAATGTGTCGAATATATTTGGCGTTAATTTTGTAGAAATTCATTATCACTTAATTTTTATTTACAACTAAATGAAACTACGTGATGTAGTATTATTTCTACTTTATTTCAATTCTTAACCACAACCTAGGTTTCATTGTATGACGAATTTATTTGGCGTTTATGTCGAATATATTTGGCGTTAATTTTGTAGAAATTCATTATCACTTAATTTTTTTTTATTCTTCCTAAAAAGTCGTTTCAAACAATACTCAGAATAATGTATAAAATTAAAAAAGTAAGACTTCTTTAATTTTTATACGAATATTTTAAAAACGGCAGTACCAATTTTTCTGGTCAAACCAACTGGTTCAAGAGGAAGAGAAAGACCCAAATTAAGATGGGCGGACTGCCTACAAAGTGTTTTCGACCCTCTCACCATAGCAAACTGGAAAACCGTGGCGCCCAGAAGGAGGGCTTGAAACAGTCTGCTTGAGAAGGCCAGGACTGTGGAGCTACTGATTTTAAAAACGTTAGCAATATGTGGGTTAATAAGATGTATCACTACGCTAAACTTCAAGTTTCCACGTAGCATGGTTTCTGAGAAAAGCAGCTGCGAATATAGAAAAACTTAAATATATTGCATTCTATATCTTTCATAGACTTAAAAAAATGATGCATATTTAAAAAATTATAACATTCAGATTTATCGCTAAAATGTTCCTAGACATTTTTCATAATTTTAAGTTGAATAGTTTTGGAAATAAGGGAAGGGTGGCCATATTTTTTTGCATATGTTTCAGTATAATTTTTAAGATACAATACTTAAAATTATGAAAAAAAGATTGTGCGTGTCAGCTCCGATGCTCGACTGGAGTTTGCTCCTTAAGTACGATTGTTTTGAAATCTATGAAATAGGTAACACTGTATATAAATATAAATATAATTAAATATAAATGGAAAATCCTTCAATAAACAAATGCAGACAATATAATTATTTTCAAGCAAAACACAAATGAACGAGATCAGATTTATACAACAAAATTAAAGACATTCAGTTACGTCAGACTAGGAAGTTAAAATTAAAAGAGACTTTTTAATTTTGTAGGATAGAAGATATCAAATATTCACACATGATGACATTTATGATTGCATCTCAATATAAGCGAATTATAGTAAACTACGTGTCATTGCGATTACGCCATAACAAAATGCCAAATAAACATATCGATATCTCACGAGCTAGGTAGACCACCTAACGGTTACCATTTTTTAACGCTCTGACCTTCGTACGCTATAAACTTCTGATTATACTCCTCATAAAACTTCATAACTATATATGAAAATCGATTCTTAAGGAGTAAACTCAAAAAATATTTTTGAGACTTGTAATTAGTCGTTTCAAATTATGCCTTACACTATATAAGGAATTAGAAAAAAGAAAATCGAGAATTTGACCACCTAAAATTCCCAAAACGAATATTTTTCAGTTTTAAAGGTGTATGGGTTAATATGTCTTATTACTATGCTAAATTTCAAGTTTCTACATCCAGCGGTTTCTGAGAAAAACGGCTGTGAGTCGTCTTATAAGGGTTCCATTTTTCTTTTGAGGTGCGAGACCTAAAAACGAGAAAATATTGTATTACTTAAGGAGTTTTTTTTTTATAAAATGTCAATGTTACAATAAGAAAAACCGAAGTTACCATTTTTCCATTATAAAGACAACATACACAACATTTTTTTCGCAGTGAAGTATTTCCAATGTTTGTTTGTAATATGTTTTAGTATTTGCTTTCTCGCCAAATATTGTATACCTACACTTTTAGGAAAATGTGAGACGAAAATTTTCTGTATTTTCGATATTTTTTTTGAAGGATAACTTTACATAAAAACTTTTTTCAATTATCGAGCAGAGTCTGTCAAATGGCGCTCTGGGCGAACCTGGTGTCGCAGTTGCAGAGTGCACAGTGCACGGCGCTGGCCGGCGTGACGAAGCTCGCGGACGGCGTACTGACGCCCGTGAAGAACATCTTCGCCGTGCCCAACCTCAACCCCGCCGCAACGTCTAAACCCAACATCATCCTTAATATACCAAAGACCACTTCCAAACCTTTACTGCCTTCCTTTAATGGATTTTTCCCATAGTAGTTATTTTAAGAAGTAATTTTTATTTTCATTCCAATTAAGTAAACATTTATTTGCAATAATTTGCGGTTTCATTTGTTATTATTTAATTAGGTGCAGAGTAGAATAATTGTCAATGCACACAAATATGAAAGATTTCGATTCCTTTTTTTTATTTTTCTGATTAAACAGTTATATTTCCCTCAACACATTGAATGTCTCCATTAAAATGTTTGATATAAATTCACTGAAATAAACTTTATTATAATGAATGCTTCGTGTGGAAATATTTGCTTGATTATATGCCTATTCCATTTAAATTCCTAGGATAAAAACCAATTATCTTGATTATGAAACTCGTATACTTTCGTAGTAAAGTTTCCTTGTTTTTGGTTTTCTTTCAATAGAAATAATTTTTATAACATCACATTATGGACACTTACTTGAAGTTCTTTTTAAAATATAGCCAATATTTTCATTCAGTTTAAATGAATGTTAAAAGTAACACACAAAATATTATTTATTATAATAACGTAGTCGATTTCAATTGCCGATGTCAATTTTCCCATTTTCCTGTATCATTTTCCTAAGATGCTCTCAGATATCAAAATTGGGTCTTTTAGTAGTGTATCAAGAATTATTTGTTAGGATATATCTAATTTTTTTTATAATTATTTCTGAAGATAGAGTAGAGTTCGAGTTTTTCACATGTTTACTTCTACAGCGAGCTGAAATCATTAATAAAAAAGAAGAAGTATATTCAGGCTATATTTAAATCGCTCTTCCAAATTTTGTTTGTCCGTACATAATTCCCTTAAATTTCCTTTTTTCATATTTTGATTTCCTCTCCGTCTTTGAGTTGTCATTTTCTGTTATATGTGTAAATTGTATGCAGTTAGTTATTCAATAGTGCCAGAAGGACGGGTGGATAAAACATCGAAAGCATTGGGATTGTGTTTTGATGGTAAATATTTTAGGGACTTTTTCTAAAATAATTTCAAAGCAGATTTCTTTAAACAGCAATAAAGTTATATATTTGCGCCAAATATTTTAAAATTTGTCGATATCATAAAATAAATTTCTGGTCATATATTTTTTTCCTCATACAGACTAGCCTCCGCATCTACTGAATCCATTTTTATTTTTATTTTCTGAGGGGATCATACTTTATCGAGGAAGTTGACAAAGAGGCGGTGGCATTTAACGCACACAGATTAATGTGAATGACCGAAGACATAGCGTGCAAAGGAAATTTAAAGCCCTTAAATACATTTTTACCCTCAATTAAAAAAAAAACTTGCAAAAGGCATTTGTAGGTAAATGATGAATTTCCGGTACTCGTAGACGTGATAGAAATATTTAACTGTAATGTTTACTATTCATAAATAACACATGTTGAACTACGTCGATAGCGAGAAAAATGTGTGTTTCTAAAAAAAGGAATCTAATCTTCAAGCAATAATTACAATGTTTTGAAACGCCTGTAGAATAATCTGTAGAAGATATAGGACTTAAAAGTTTTTTTCTTTGAAGATTAATGTTATTTCTGTAGTACAGCGTTTTGCAATAAACTTTGGCCGAAATATCGAAAAAAAAATTAAAAAAACCAGCTGGTTTAGAATCATGTCTGAAGTTTTCATTTGTTTCGGTCTCAAACTAAAAATATTCTTCGAATCAAAATTTTCAAGTAACTTAAGAAATACAAAAGTCACTTCCCCCTAATTACAAATGTGAAATGAAAACAAAGATAAAATAATCTACGTGTCAACTATAAATGAACTGAAAACAATATTTACACATTGTAAACTAAAAGATTAAGGTCAAGTCAGTTATCACAAAGTTTATGTATAATTATTATTTCAATTTAAGCCAATATCAGCCAGAGAACAAGACTTTCTATTCAATCAACAGCTTTATTGTTCTTGAAGAAGCTTTAGGTTATCAGTAAAATTTTACTCAAATGACTGAATGAATGATCAGGTTATGATAATTTTGTCCCAGCCGGTAGAATAGTTACACTTAAACTTTAACAAAAAAATCACTTAGAGTTGTTTACTTTAACATGGCCAACAGGTACATTTAATGATAAAGACTTTATGAACTTCAATAGAATATGTTATGTTAATTTTTTTAGTGGAAAACTCTTTGTTATTTGAACACTTTTCAAGACAAACCGATACATAATGCCGTACTGAAAGAAATGTTTACCGCTTGCGCCATGACAGATAGGTTAACGCTAAAGTCGGCACTAAGTACGGATTTTAACCCTGACACGGTAAATATTGCGGCAAAGTAGAGCGAAAAAGTATAATGCGGGCTGCAGAGATAACTATTTGAATTTTGCTATTTTGTTGTGAAATTCGTGCGTCACGATGAGCATAAAAGCCATATTATGTCTAGTCATTCAGAATCGTATTTTACATTACCTTCATTTATAACTTTACACATTTTCCTGCAAAGAAAATAATTAACATTAAAAATAGTTCGAAAGTTGAAGAATCATAGCCAACTGAAGAAAACTGGAAATAATTGAGAATGTTAAATAAGTTTTCATTCCCAATTTGTGTATCCGTGCAGTTGGGCGTGGGCTTCTGATATTAAAAAATCCCTTTGGGTTGTCATTGAATTAAAAAAAAAGTTTATGTATAAATTGATGCCAAGTTCCAAGTACTTTTAGTTATCAAGATGCCATGTTCCAAGTCCTTAAGTTATCACATAATAACACATTGTGAAACTTACAATGTGTTATTTTGTGATAAGTCTATACAACGATTTTACCGTAATTCAACTCTTAAGCTTAAATTTTACGAGGGTTTTTAACAGTTTTTTTGTATATTTTTTGTTTAAATTATGCTTGATATCCAGCTGAATACTACAAGGAAGTACCGAAGTGCAAAAGAAAGGAGAAAAAATTAACCCCACGGGTATGCGTGTTACACAATAGTCTTTCTCGGTGCTACTATAGTCAGTAAATTAGCATGGGAGCTCACATTTCACAATTCGCAGGGAAACTTAGTTCCACTGCACACGCCATCAAGAAAATCAGAGATTTACAAATGTTGAAACTGAAAGAATTATTTACTTTAGCTACTTTTATAGTATAATGTCGTACGGTATATTGTTGTGGGATTGGCTGCTAACATCAAATCCATTTTTATATAGCAAAAGAGAGCTATTCTCTCAATGTACAAATTAAGTTCTCAAGAATCACTTACAGAACTATTTATAGTAATTAATATACTCACTTTATCTTCACAATTTATTTGCGAAAATATTTTATATGTGAGGAAAAAACAATTACTTTACTCTTGACATTATGATCGTCACAATTACAACACTAAAAATAAAAATGAACTGCATATTCCCAATTTCAGAGTCACAAGGGTTATTACTTCATTTGCAGGGCAGAGTACACGCTTCTATAATAAAATACCAGATCATGTATTGAATTTGTCAGAAAAAATACTTAAATATTTTGTAAAAATTAAGCTGTTGCTTTATTAACATTTTCAAAATTGTCACCCACACTGAGGCATCTAACAACTAGTGATTAAATAAAGATCATAAAATATTTATCGCATTAATATTATTACGTTACTTTAGGTGCCTTTCAAAGATCTCAGCAAAAGTGTACTTGGACAGGTTGTCGAAAGCCGGCGATCCTATATTTCGCTATGTGTATATCAGATTAATAATATTCGAAGAAGTATCAGATTGGCAGAAGGACTAGTTCCACCTTTATTAATGTCGGAAAAGCTTTTGATACTTTGATTAAAGCTTGTTATTAAAGCTGTCTGTAATAAGGATTTTTGCAAGGTTACACATAATGACCTTATCTCTGAGAATATTATGGTATACGCGATTGTTTCACAAAGCTGTCTTCTTTCGCCATTTATCGTCTTGATTGTTCCTAATGACATAATGTACTACTCGAGCAATGTGGAAATCTTGAATATATTTGGCGTTAATTTTGTAGAAATTCATTATTGACAATTAAATGAAACTACGTGATGTAGTATTATTTCTACTTTCTTTAAGTTCTTTACCACGACCTAGGTTTCGTTGTATTACAACATATTCAGGTGGGCTATTAGCAAAGATCTTTGCTAATAGCCTATCTGAAGATGTCCAAAATATGAAACCTAGATCGTGGTAAAGAACTTATAGAAAGTAGAAATAATACTACATCACGTAGTTTCATTTAATTGTCAATGTGGAAATCGTTAGAGACTTTAGAAGACTTAGACTTGCTGACGACCTCTGCCTACTGAGCAATAATCTTGTGGATAAGCAAGCCAAATTGAAAGATTTACTTGACTTTTTTAGCGTATACTGGGTTCGAAGTCAACGCGCAGAAGACTCATGTAATGATATCTGATTTGAAGAACACAACACCGTTGCTGCTAGGTACAGAGCAAGTCGAATGTGTCCACTAATTCACATACACTTATATCGGTAGTGTCACGTTAGAGACGGGGAGAACTGAATAGGACGTCGCTTCACGGGACATTAAAGCTACGACAAAACCTTCGCGCAACTCCGCCCAGTTTGGCAGACGCGGAAACTGACACTGAGAGTGAAACTCAAAATATTCTGGTTAAAACCAACGTCAAAACCGTACTGCTAACGAAGAAGATAACCAAAAGCCTCACAAAGCATCTTCAAGCCTTAGATATATTCTCTATATATTTTGGCCCGAGAAAATATATAACGAAGACTTGCTCGAACGATGCAAGTTCCAATTGAGCACCAAATAAAAGGCCGTAAATGGAACCGTATTGACCATACGATCAAAAGGGCACCTACTCATATGCCTAAACAGGCTTTAGATTAGAATCTTCAAAGGAAGAGGAAACGTGACCGTCCGAAGCAGACTTTGCAGCGGACTGTGCTGGCGAAACAGAAAAACATCAAGGGGATGTAGCATAGGAAGAGAGAGAATACATTAATACATGTGAACTAATGTGGCGTGTATCATATACTTGGATTTACATTGTGAACGACAAAAATTATTCGGCCTGTTTACGTTTCTGCATAAGTGTAAGAATAAAAAATTTAAAATTGTTTTTTTACCTATTTATTCGTTAGTTTTAGTTCTGCAATTACTAAAGCTAAAAACTGAAAATTGAACTCATCTGATTGTTGAATCTTATATTTATAGATTTAACAATCAGTATTATTTAAAATTTGTAAAAAGTTTCTTTGGTAATAACCATTGATGTTTTTACCATAACTTTGCGTTAGTAACGATAACAATATTACCAAATTTAAAAAAAAAACGGGGCAAGTGCGAGTCCGACTCGCGCACGAAAGCTTCCATAGCACCAAACAATATTGAACCTATATGTTTACATTCTCAAAGGTTCTGTGAAAACCAAACATTTTTGCTGTGGTTGGTGCCGAAATATCCATTTTTCAAAACAACAGATCTTATTCAAACCAATTTTCTTTGAATGTATATTTTAAGTTCTACTGTCTTAATTTTTTTCAGAATTTTACACACGTTAGTTGAATAGTTCCAGAGGAGGCGACACACTTCAATATTTTAGAAGTGCGTATCTCAATCAATCAGTACGTACTACATATACTACGTAGTACGTATTACAGACACTAGGTAGTACGTATTACAGATACTACGTAGGAGGTATTACAAACACCACGTAGTATGTTTTATAGACACTACGTAGGAGTTAATACAGACACTACGTAGTACGTATTACAGACACTACGTAGTACGTATTACAGATACTACGTAGTACGTATTACAGACACTACTTAGTACGTATTACAGATACTACATAGGACGTATTACAAACACCTTGTAGTACATATTATAGACACTACGTAGGACGTATTAAAGACACTACGTAATTACAAATTTGAATTTCCATACTGAGGTACGATTTTGAGGAATGAGAATTTTTTTCAAAATTATCGTGTCGAGTATTCAATAAAAGTTTATTGCAATGCAAGTTTAGAAATATAAAATTTGAATATAAATTTAATTTGAATTGTTATGAAATTTTCAAAAAATTATAAAATATCAGCCTGTGCAGATCGGATTAGCACCTCTCGTCCTCGGTCGAAATTGAGAAAATGACAATTAACAGAGAAAAAATATAAGTACATTAGACAAAAGATTTAACGAATCGTAGATACAATGAGGCGTTGCTGAGGAAGTCGAAAATGTATGCTAGATAGATAGCGTGGGCGCAAATTCTGAGGAAGCGGATTAAATTTGTGCACATATTCTCTGGAGACAATTGGTGTTGAATCATTTTTCGTTATATCCAGGATTTTATTTTCAGAGAATGGACGTTCGACGTAATATGAAATACTGTCACGAATTAAGTTTCGATTTGCAAAATTTATTACTAAGTTATCACCGGACGAGTAAACATTTCAAACTATGGTGATTGCGAAAATAGTTTTCTTATATTCACTTGCTAGATTTTGGGGAAAAATTCAAAAGTATTTGATGTCCAGCGACACCGTCTCTCCTTACGAAACTTTTCCAACAAAAATCGAAAATACTTCAAAGTCATGTAAGGTTATGAACTAAGTATGAACTAAGTTCTTTTCCGTGTTCTTTTTTGGTCTTACTAATGAAATTATATTCAAACAACTGATAATAATAGAAGCAGATAAGGCAGTTTCAGCGTGCAAAAACTTAAGCGAATCATACGTTTAATTATAGCAAAGCTTTCGTATTTCTGTAATAAGAATTCCTTTTATCAGTGACCATTCTGGGTTATCATGTTTATTTGAGTCGTGACTTGTGCGGAGGAATTTTCCAGCAAAAGTAATTTATTTTTATTTTATGACACATGTGTTATCTAAATACTAGTGTTAACATGGGCGCCGCCAGGATTATTTTCAGGGAGGTGCATCTGCATCTATACATACTATTAACCAATATAAAATATAGAACTAAACATGTATAGCATGTGGATAACAGAGTTGCGAGTATTAAGTACTTTTTCTACGATCTGTCTGACAATGACAGATACAGAGTTTTTCAATGGCTACTTTCTTCTAATACTGTATGACAAAAGTACAATGCCCTGTATTCCGTGATCATTAAAAACTGTCAAGTGGGGGACTTTAAAAATATTCTGGAAAAACGAAAAGTCGATGGTTGGCATTATTATTTGGGAATCCCCGCTGTAGCGCGACGGATACGGGGGATTTGTTCTCTGATCAATTGTCGGTGATACTCAAATCTGCTTAAACAACGACTTTATTTATTAGATAATTTGTTGCTTAGGTTATTAATTTTTATTCAAGTTATGAGTGACATAAGACGTTTTTTGTGTAAAAAACGTAATAAACATTTTGATGAAGATGATTCCCCTCATAATAAATCATCCAGGCCGAATACGGATAAGTTGGATAGTCCAGGTATGTTGTGTTGTTGTCTCTACCTGTCATCGAATATATTATTCATTATCAACATACATAAAAAATGAGACTTGAAAACAACGAAATAATGCGTTAATTGATTCGTTCTTTTTTTATTCCATAAGAATTCTTTTTGTTTAAAGGTACGAGTTCTGCGCGTAAAGATTCTCAAGCAGATGCATCGCTCGATTTTTCTAGTAGAAGCACAACAACTAACTTATTGGATATTGGGTTGTATTTGGACTCTGGTTATAAGTCAATGATGATCTACGTTTGAAATCACTAAGACATCCTTGAAACCCTAGCAAGAAGTTCATGAAGCAAAAGTTTCATGAAGCTGCTCAGTCTCACGCGACAAGTGAGTGGCATTGTGACGCACTGGCTTCGTCAAATACATTTGAAAAAATCATGGATAGAAAAGGATTTAGCGTTCATGAATCTTTAAATACAGCATATAACAAGGAAGTTGAAGAAAATCGTTTAAAACTTCGATCTATCATTTCAACAATTTTATTTTGCGGGCGACATGATCTTCCACTTCGTGGAAAAATCGACAAGGGTTCTGTTTTTACAGACCTGCTACATTTTCGAGTTGACTCGGGAGACGAGATTCTGAAGAATCATTTAGAATCAGGAACAAAAAATTCTTTATACTTATCGCATCAAATTCAAAACGAATTGATTGAAATTTGTTCCGATGTTCTTAAGAGCTAAATAATTAAGGAGGTGAAACATGCTTCAGCTTTTTCGGTTTTAGCTGATGAGACTGCTGATATTAGGGGCACAGAACAATTATCAATTGTTGTTCGATATCTACGATAAGATAAAGATGCTAAAAAACCAATAATTTGTGAAGAATTCCTTGGATATGTACCGGTACAAGAACTAAATGCACAAGCCATTTCGGAAACTATTACTCACTTTCACAGATTGCGATCTTGATTTAAATAAACTTGTCGGTCAAGGATACGACCGGTGTGCTGCAATGGCAGGTCACATAGGTGGCATTCAGAAATTTATTAATGATAAATATCCTTTAGCCCTATTTTTCCACTGTGGAAGCCATGTATTGAATCTTGTCATTAATGACCTTAATACTGTCAGTGAAGTGAGAAATACTGCTGGAACAACAAAGGACATTATAAATTTCTTTCGGGACAGTACGTTCCGGCGGAGTAAAATTTCAAATATATCACTATTTTGTGAAACGCGTTGGACAGCAAAGTACAAAAGTATCAGAATATTTTCTGAAAATTTTGTGACTGTTATACAAGTTTTAGATGAACTTTCGCAGGACGTACCGAATTCTAAAACGAAAACCAAAGCGTATCAGCTCTGCACGACTGCAACTACTCCAACATACATTGTGACACTTTTAATAATTGCTGCTTATTCTGCCAAACTTGAGCCCGTGTGCAATCAATTACAGAAAGTAAATATGGATATAAAGGCAATACATGATCACGTTAATAAATTAACTGATATGCTTCAATCTCATCGCGATAATACATCTATGGAGTTTGCGGTCATTTTTGAGAAAGCTCAGAAAATTTGCGAGAAACTGAACGTTGAATTTAAGCGTCCTCGAGTAGTGGAAAAACAGACTTACAGATCAAATCACCCATCTGAAACTGTGGAAGAATTTTTCAGAAGATCTATATTTATTCCATATTTAGATTTTATTATTTCTTCACTAAAAAATCGATTTTCTTCAACACACAAGAAAGCACCCAGATAATATGAGAAAATTAAACAAATCAGAATGTTTATCGATAGCAGAAGATATACAGAACCTTTACGGAGGTCTTCTCCATAATTTTATTTGCCGAGGCGAGGTAATGAAAACAAATGAAGCAAATAATGAGATTCTAAATGAATCTGTTGTTGAATACGTAGATGTGATTGCTCAAGCCACTCCTTTTTACCCAGCGGTATGTGAGGCAATTAAAATTGCTTTAACTATTCCAGCAACAACATGTAGCATTGAACGTACATTTAGCACGTTACGACGGGTAAAGACGTGGAATCGCTCAACGATGGGAGATGCGAGGCTAAGCGGCCTGTGCATCACTGAGCATTCACAGGAAAAGAGTTGAGGAGGATATGAATTTATTGATAAGGTGTTGAACAAATTTGGACAGCAACCTAGACGCCTTCAGTTGTTATTCAAATCGTAACTCACTATACCAATAAATTTCTAATCTTTTTTCCATATAAAATTGACTTTGTTGATTTCTCATGAAAATTATATAGCCTATGTCACTCGCGCGGTCTTCACGAATCTAACGACACGTCGTTTGCTAAAATCAGTCAAGTCGTTTGGACTGTAGCGCGTACTATCGAAATGGTCATATATACATACATACATACATACATACATACATACAAACATACATACATATGAACATATACATACGTACATATATACATACCGTCTGTCAGTCCATCATTCAGCCATCAGTCTAATCAAGGTCAGAATGATGAAATGGACTGATGCTGGACTGAGCGTATAACATCTGTCATACGGCTAGCTATAAATAATAAACAAATAAAAATCTATACTACTCGACTTCAATAACACCTTGCATTTCGTAGACTCTACTCGCTCGATTAAAGTCACTTCATATTTCACAGTCATCGCTGGGCTAGTTTAAGTGTTACCTCGTGGCAAAGAGGAAGTACTAAAACTATTGACCTGTTCCAAGTGTATCGACTTGGTGGTTGGTGAATCGTAAGGTAGAATTCCATCTCCATTGCTTTTCTCTATACTTTTTTGAAAATCTCAGCCAAAGTTTCCAGAATAAATATCAATTATTGTACGCAAATGAAGAATATATAATAAAAGATACTGGTAGAAGTTCAATTAGCGTTGAGCTAAAGTGTTACAAGAATATAAATGAGACTACTATGTAAAGACAATGAAAAAATAAGCGTTTTAAAAGTGTTATCTAAATCCTTAATCAGAGAAATCAGAAATTTTGTATTTTTTATGAAAACAGGTTATTTTTCATAATAGTTTTTAAATATTATTTCTATGATATTATTTGAATTAGCGAGGTGAAATAAAGTGCAGATTGTATCTCGTAGTATCCTCCATCGGTACCACATTGATCCATTAAACTCACAGACTCAATAGTGTTATCGAAAAAGTCACGTAAAACTCGAAAAGAGGGAAAAAGACATTAATTTTGACAACAGTTGAACTATTGTCAATGTCAGTCAATAGTTTATTTTTAATTAATTTCGGCAATGACTACACGTTAGGGAAAGTAAAGGCAATTGATTATTTTTGTCTTCGTTTCGAAAAAGTTATTATGTAGGGTAAGGTTGCTTTAGTCGTACCACCGCCTAAGTCGTACCGCGCTAATATCTCGGTTGTTACTTATCAAATGCACCATCTAGTGCCGTTAGCCAGAACCATTTAGTCGGGCAAATACAAGAAAACAAGCGGAGGGCCAACCGGCTGCGTGAAGCAAAAATAATTAAAAAGTAAGTTTTTTTCACTGTTTTCATTAAAATTTATGTCTCATTTGTAAGCTATCTATGGCAGGAACATGATGTTTATATTTTTTTTGTGATAACATATATTGGTAATACTTTTTAGACAATCGTTTAGGCATATTCAAATTTAAGTACTTTTGAAGGGTATATCGGTTACTTTGATTTAACCTTGAAAGACTCCGTTGCTTAAGTCGTACCTTTGCAAATTCCCTTACTCGTACCGGTACGATTTAGGTATTAAGAAAATTATTTAATAAATTTCTTATCATTTTATCAGATAATAAATATGGCGAAAAGAAAGTATAATACTTGGAAGGATGAGGATATGAATGAAGCTTTGGAAAAACATCGGAATGGAGAAATTGGGTTTAATGAAGCATGTAGAAGATATAATATACCGAAGCCTACTCTGCGACGGCATTTGAAAGGATTAAATAAAACAAAAAAAATCGGAAGACCTAACGATATGACTCCAGAAATGGAAGAAATATTAGCACAGCATTTAGTTAACTTAGAGTCGTGTTTCTTTGGACTAACCCCTACTGAGTTCAGGAAACTTGCCTTCGAGCTGGCTGAAAAATTTAAGTTACCTCATCGTTTTTATAAAGAAAAGAAAATAGCAGGCAAAAAGTGGTATTATAGATTTATGAAAGAGCATCCTGATTTGTCCTTGCGTGTTCCAGAACCAATATCGATGGCCAGAAGTAAAGGGTTCAATAAAGAACGCGTTAATGATTTTTTTGACAAGTACGAAGAAATATTAGATAAATGCAAGTTTGCTGCACATGAAATATATAATATGGACGAAACTGCATTATCTACCGTTCATAAGCCTTCCAAAGTGATTGCTCAAAAGGGTGAACACCAAGTAGGTGCAGTCACAAGCGGAGAAAGGGGCCTGACCACAACATGCGTATGCGCGATAAATGCAGCAGGAGAATTTATACCACCGATGATGATATTTAAGCGCAGTAGACTAAATGATGCCTTAAAAAATGGAGCTCCGCCAAACATAGCATTTGGTTGTTCAAAGAATGGTTGGATAACGTCAGAAATTTTTGTTAATTGGCTTCAACATTTTATCAAGTGCACAAGGTTAGAAAAAGACGACCAAAAACAAATACTGCTTCTGCTAGATGGTCATAGCACACATACCAAAAATCTAGAAGCGATTCAGATAACTCGCGACTATGGCATAGTAATGCTTTCTTTTCCAGCTCACACAATACATCGCTTACAGCCGCTAGACAGATCGTTTTTTAAATCGTTGAAAAGTTCTTACAATGAAGCCGCATCAATGTGGCTACGCTCAAATCCTGGCGGTGTCATAAAACAAGCTAATGTTGCAGAGCTGCTTGGAAAGCATATCCTAGGTCGGTCCGCTGCAAGCATATCCTAGGTCGGTCCGCATGGATATTGCCTTAAATGGTTTTAAAGGCAGTGGATTATGGCCTTGTGACAGAAATATTATAAAAGAAGAGGATTTTGTAGCTTCTGTATACGTGTCTGATCTATCAAATGAAGAAGTTGGTCATTCAAATCAACCAACTGCGGAAACACCAGACAGAATTACATCACCATCTATATTAACAACATCAGTAGATGTATCACCATCAGTAAGGGATGTATGCCCTCCAATAGTTTCAAAACCACTAAAAATTACAACACCACCCTTAGCACACAGGAATTCAACACTACCTTTCATTCAATCTTAACTTTCTACGATATCACAAGATACATCACATGAAAATAATATTTTGACAGATAGTCAACAAATGAAGTCTCAGTTGAATATTTTATCTCCTGTGTTTTTATACAATATAAAAACAGTAATTAAGAAAATTACAAAAGCTACTGACCTAACAATGGAATTAACTTCAACTCCTTATAAAAATGAAATGGAAGCGAAGGAAAACAAAAATAAAAGAAAGAAGCCTGTATTCGATTTAAATAGTGTCAAAATAGAAAAAATAATAAATAAAAGTACCAAAAGAAAAAATACAGATGAAACATGCAAGAAGAAGAAAAACAAAAAAATGAAAGATAAATAATCGTGGTTATGCCAACTATGTGAAGAAGATCGCGAAGAAAATATGGTCCAGTGCTTAAAATGTAAAGGTTGGATACATGACCTATGTGCTGGTGTTGAGAGTAAAATTAAGAAATATATTTGTGACATTTGTGTTCAGTCTCGTTAATTTTCTAAGAATTACTTAAGTTTTTGGAGAGATTATAATTTTATTTTAGCTATTAGGTTTAATTTTGTAACCAAAAAAGTTATGTTTATTTCAGAATTAATTACTTTTAGTTTTTTAGTTGTTCATGTGATCTCTTGTTTTGAACTACTATTTTATATAGTTTATTGTTATGACTTTACTGAAGTCTATTTTCTAAGTACGACTTAGGCTATACCCGGTACGATTTAGGCGAATACGCGCCTAAGTCGTACCTAAGCTACATTTTCGAAAAATGCGAAAATACCTATTTCAATAAAATATTTTCAAATTTATATGGATGTTGATTAAAAGGCAACTAAATAAAGATTTAATAAATGCAAAATAATTTGTTTTATTTACATTACAGCGCTGTTCCCTTAGGGGGAACGACTTAAGCAACCTTACCCTACTTTATAGATTTTTCTTTATTATTTTCATTTTCCATTAACAATTTTTTATATTATAAAAATAAAATATATGCGCATTTATGAAGGTAGCTTTTTGTTTTTTATTATGATCACAAATAGCATTTTATTTCTTGCACTTTCCTCATTGTCAGTTGCTGGATTGTTTGGTCTCTTATATTTTGAAAAATAGCAGCCTTTTTTTTAAATTATATTCTATTTCTTTAATGTTAATCCCATTTCAACGGTCTCATTTATGCATAATCAGGCCAAAAAACTATTTCAATTGCCATTGATACCATCAGTTTTAATCACCGTTGAGTCTATCAGTGGGTCCTAAACATGCAAGTCTTCAACTAATATTATCTATAGTAAATCATAAGCTATCATAATAGGTAGCCCGAGACTACTTCTTATTTAATATAGCTTCAAAAGGTACAGTAATTCTTTATTCTTCAATAGTCATTAAAGAAAATCTTATCTGGCAGTCCCAGGTGAATGACATCGATAGCTAAAGTCAGTTCAGTAGAGTATAGAGCGTATCCAAAAACGATTCAAAATTTTCTGCGAAACAAAACCAAGATTCATCTCATTTTCTACCACTTTCATTTCGTTTCGGAGATATATTTTATTTGAATATTTCTGAAGATTGTATATATTAAATAATACTAATAGTCCACTGTACTGTAGCTCCATATGTACAACTATACGTGCTGTGATCGTTTAGAACACGAATTTGATTTTCATAAATTGGAATTTCCTGATATCGATAAGTTGCTGACAAATCATTGTTATTAATTTCAAAGCCTTCGCTGCATCATGGAATTACCAGCCTTATAGATGATTGAGAAAACATCCCGGCGAGTCATCCGCAACGTACCGGTATGCAAATTAGCTGTTAGCGAGAAGCTGCTGGCTCTGAGAACTTGAGCCAAATTACACCCGATGACGCATCGCGCTGTTGGCGCCTCTCCTATTAGTGCAGGCCGTCATATCGAAACGCATAAACAGTGAGCTCGCAAAGCGCTGGTTAAACCTTCTAAACTTAATTTTTACTTTCATTTTTTAAATCACTTTAATCACGTTGAAAAGTACAGTGATGTTGCCTACATCACAAATAAACAGTGAGCTCGCCAAGCGTTGGTTAAACCTTCTAAACTTTAATTTTACTTGTATTTTTTAAATCACATCAATCACGTTGAAAAATACAGTGTATCTAATTGATACAAATGGCGGACTTATTGCTACAAGAGCAATCTCTTACAGACACAGTCCAGCCCCGCTCGACGAGCGCCGGGAATCGAACCTGGGTCCCCATGGTGCGCTGCGCTGCCAAGGCCGTATGCCTCGTGATCAACCTAACACACTACAGCGATGACGTAATATCTTTTTAAAATGTAGGTATGGTTATGTTCATTAGTTTAATTTCAAGTTTTAATAAGGAGGTTGTAAAGCCGGACTAGGGCGAGACGGGCTCGCGTTATGAATTGTTCTGTGCCTTCATCATTTAAAGTCGCATACGCTTTGATGCAACAGATGTACAACATACTTTAAAGAGCGTTATTTGAGTGCAATATTTACTTTATTTGCACTGAATGTTAAGGTAGAATCATAGAAAATTGTGATAGCTAAATATATATATATATATATATATATATATATTTGTATTATTTGTCATAACTTATACAGGATATTTTGTATAATGACTAGGAATTCCGGATACATTAGGGTTTGCACGTATGTTGCATTGTTTTAACGTAACAAAAATGGTCTGCTTGTGGTTCACGCAGATTGCTATTTTTCAGATGAAAAAAATGTAGAAAATATCTTTATATTTCATTCAAAGAGTTCTTTCTACAGCATTACGCAAGTCTAAAAAAATCTTCTCCTGTTTTTAATGACAGCAGTCTCCTTTTAAAGTAATATTTTTTTTCTATAACTGTCCCTTTTGTGAAAACTCAAATGTACATGAGTTGGATTCTTCTTAACTCCAGGAATGGGCTAACAGAAAGTCGCTTTCAGTTCTGGATGGGTTACATGTGCCTTTTTAAAGCGCAGAACCATAGGTCGAATGAATCTTTCAAACTTCGGAGGCTTCCTCCTGAAGTTCTCATTTACAAAAGTCACTTTCGTGACCATTCGCTTCCACGCTTTTCTTAGTCTTGCCAGATTTTAATACTTTAAATACTTCCGCGCCGGCTTGTACCCGTACCGGTATAGGTAAGTCCCATTTGCCAGCCTTCTCTTTCCTTATCTGTTAAAAATCACTTTGGCGCGAGACTGCACATCACGATCCAAAAGATAGACGGGCATTCTTCTGAGAAATTTCCAGTATTTTCTTGAACATTTTTCTCTTCACGGACCTTGGTCTCCTTACGACGTTCCTTATTAAATAACTTGGCTTTGATGACCCTTAACTTTTGAGTCTTCTCAGCCCTCTTGTGCCTCCCTTTTTTCTCTTGCGCTCCTCATAATCGAGTCGTCTACCGTATAGTTTTTGATGGCGTTCAATATATTTGTTTCATGGCATTGTGGTTGTTTATCACCAACTTATAGCGACACCATGCCAAAAGGAAAAAAAAACTTTTTCACAAAAGATATAGTTATAGAAGCGAACATTTCCGAATTAGGTTTAGTGACGCATACGGGAAAAATAATATTTTTAGTTTTGGGTCAAAGTAATATATAATCTATATATTAATACTAAAAAAAAAGAAGCTAAAATTTATATATAATATGTGTTACAAATAAATTAAAATATTTATTGTTTACGTTCTACAATAAAAGATTCATTGTTAATGTTCATACTTTCATTGTCAAACACATAATAGTCTGTGGTCAAACAGTCGCACAGAGTAGAGATTTTCGCCAAAGAATTTTAATATGTCAAATTGATTGAATGAGTTTTAGACTGTGAATTTTGTGGAATTCCAAATGTTCCTTTTTCAATAGTCTGTGAAGAATATATCAAGGCAAAAAAGCGTTTATATTATATTTTGTTTAGTAGATATTTGTGTTTTATATATTAGTGAAATACAGTTTGCTTAATATACACAACTGTTGCAAAAGGAAAATTGTATAGCAGCAATTTGAATTAACTTACTCTCGCCTACTTACTAGTGTTATCAACCAAGTCAGTAGGTGAGAACATTACGGTCGATTTTCGACCACTGGACGACCACTAGTTTATGTAAATATAAAGTATATAGCTCTGAAAAACGTCCTCATAATAATAGGATTCTATTTGAACTCTTTGCGTATGACGTTCTAAATAAGAAGTTATATTTATTTGTGATTTTTTTAATAGTTATATATTTTTTGCAATAGAGAGACCCGCTGTTTAATAAACATTTAACTAGTTCATGTGTATGGTTAACTATATATAAATATTATTTAAAAAATATTAAACAACCTAGTCAATATCGAAATTAGTGTGACGATATGTTATTGACAAATCCTAACTAACGTTACAATTTTGAAAGTAAGTTTGTTTGTTTGTTCAGCCTTCACACCTCAATTCATATATATAGTCCGTATTATGGTGATTAATATAGAATAAAACATGAATATAGAAAAATACATTTTACTTTTACGCCTTTTCTTAGATTCTTTAAACCTTAAACTACTTTGCCATTTTCATTGCTAAGATCAAATTTTTTGACATTTTTTTTTACATATTACCATTTCTAGCTAGTTAAAAATAAGTATATTTCAACCAAAAATACTGAATATGAATTCATTTGCATGAAACTTGTTTACTATGTGAATTCATGTTAAGGTAAGGCCATAGAATATATTTACTCTATTCATTTCCAAGCCGTGTAATGTATTCATTTCCACGAAGACGATATGCAAATTGAGCAGTTTCTTTAACCTCATTTCTCTATTATCCAGTTAAATGCTTCTTCCTACCTGTGCTTGATAAGATCCAATTACTGAGTGACGTTCATATCGCTAATTGGTTGGTACACTGTAAGTTACTGTTATTTCTGCAAATATTTAAAAACAACGATCCTATCTCACAGGTTTGGGCGTCTATAAAACTTCTGTAAGCATTCAGATTCGTACCGTGTATTGCGATCAGTTTAAGTAGAAACAAATATATTTTTTCCTCGTTTAAAGGACAGCCTAGCTTCTCTGAAGCCGCATTAATTTTTATATCGAAGGATTAACCGACTCGTCGGGTACATGTGATTGGTCTATTTACTTATTTATTTGTCAATCGTACAGTAGAAACCAAGTTGTTTGTTAATTCAAAATGGCAAGATTTAGAACGAGCGGCGAAAGTAAAAAAAAACAATAATGGCGAAAGCGCAACAATGGATAATAGAAAATGGAAATTTATCGTGCGAGGCCATCAATTGATCATAAAAATTGTCACGATGCAGCGCGAGGTTTCTAAAACCGCAGAACGTGTGCGTTGCACGAGTACGTGCAGAAGACGAACGAAAAAATCGGTCAAGTGCCTGTCGAACCTCGCGCAAAGTTTTATTTTCCTATTTTTACTCTCCATGATATCCTATGTTACTCACGAACGTCATAAACTTACTATGAATTCAATATCAACGATATTTTATTTATTCAAATCGGAACCGTCGTTTGCGGAATTTGATGAATTTAAATATATATATATATATATATATATATATATATATATATATATGTATATATATATATATATATATATATATATGTATTTATAACTGTACATGCTATATACCTGCCTTCTATTATGTTAATTATTTGATACTTTTGTATACATCAGTACATAGGTACTTGTCTACTAATAATCTAGTTGCTATATATCTTTATATATACCTATATACACTTACTTATTTATATATGAACTGATGATTAGTCACCTCTTACATTTGTTTTATCCTGTACTTACTTATGTATATACCTAACTACTAATATCTTAGTTGTTTTATAACTTTGCACGTACCTGCATAAATTTATCTACCTGTTTACTTTGCTATTTTCTTATTTACGTTAAGCCAAGTGAAACGATTCAAAACTTAATGTGAAGAGTTCCTGTGACTACCGCGCGGTTCCATCATTATACCCTAATTTTGCTAAAAGTTAGATTTATGCGACCTCATCATCCAAATTCTATGATATATCTTCAATTTTCATAGCCAAATTCTAACCAATTTTCCACGATAACTGAAAGGGAACCATTCAATTAAAAATCATTCAGATTTATTAATTGATGCCAGACATCTGAGTTAACATACAGAAAACAGGCCGTACCACTTCAACACCAGGCTGAGGATCTAGAATCCGGAGTTTAATCATGGAATCTCTGCTTTTGGCCCACAATATTAATTTAAAAACAGCTGATCCTCAAGTCTCACAATTTAAGCAGACAATACCCTCGCAGTATCAAGACTGAGGAGTCGGAAACTAGAATTCAATGGCAAAGACTTTGTTTGATACTCACTATACTATTTCAAGAGCAGACCTCAACCCTTACGGCTTAAGCAGGCGGTAAATATGCTGCTTCAGGATTTATGGATCTAAGGTTGAAATTATATTAATAACCACAATCATAATACTGTCTTGTCATGGGGACTGAATACGTGTGTGAAGTAGTTAAAAACTGAAGATTTGAATCAAGAATGACAACAATATACTCAACGTGAAACTAAATAAAACCGTTTTAAAACCGTAGCCTCATGCCCGTTTACGTACCCGTATAATGAGTACCAATGTGTTTACCCTATTACTTTTTTGCTACGTCAAGACAAGTCCAACGAATCTAAACTCGATTAGTTTACTACTCATCATTGAAGAGTTCCTGTCACCATCTTCCGGCTCCATCATTGTATCCTGATTTTATGAACAGCAAATTTATGTCGCCCTTAGTTGTGTCTTATTAGATAATTATCAATAGACCAAAAATATCCAAAGTCAATTACGACATCTGAGTTATTCAATGTTGGTGTATCTTTAATTTCCATGGTCATATTTTAACCAGATTTGCGGGACGATACAGGGAATATATACATCCAAACAAAAAAATAATAATCATACATATTGGGCTGATATAATAGACACAATAAAATACAGTCGAACTGAGAATCCCGTCCTTGATTAAAGTCGATTATACATATATAAAAACAACCAAATCAACGTATCAGAACGTTTGTTTATAAACAAAGATTATATTTAACACATTATTATGAATTTAAAAAGATTATCTGTAACATATTACTATAGTTTGGGAAAAAGTATTACGGATGCCCGAATGACAGGCCACGTCGAATAAATTGGTTACTGTCTTTTGTCTCGGCACTTAGGTTAGGTAGTGTTTCATTTTCATTTTAATTTATTTTGATTTTTTACATAATCATAAGTATATATATATATATATATATATATATATATATATATATATATATATATATAATTTGTTTATGACAAAAGACGAGGGTACTTACTTCCACAATGAATATAGAGTGTTTTCAATTATGACGTCTTTTAAATTATGTAAAACAGGAATCTGATAGGATAAAAAGCCACGAGTCTTTAGCCTTATTAGAGGAAATAGGGTTATAGTATCTAATTTGTAGACTTTTTCAAGTGATCCAAAATGATTTTGAGAAGATCTCACACTGGGTGGGAGCATCAGACGTCGGTGTTAGTCCCATGGTTTCCCCTGACAGCGTACATACTCGATCGGCTTTCGTATAATGTATTTTTTAACCGTGAGCTGTCGTCTGCCAATACTAGTATCGGTGATGAGCAACAGTCGCTGCGGTGAGCAATACTCGTATCGGTGATGCAACGCATTGTGCTCGTCTTATCAACGACCGGCTTCGGTATAAATGCGTCGCAGGCGGCTAGTGGACGCAGTATCGGTTCGCCTGCAGCATGTCGCCCGTCACCTGCTTCGCTCTTCTCTTCTCCCTGCTGGTAGTGGCTGAAGGCCGACTGATAGACTGGCAGGGCCGGCAGGTCTACGCGCTCCGCGGTGATTCGGTTTTGCCTGTACAAGCGGCTGCCAACGATCGGCCGACCACAGCCTGCGCGCAAGTTGGAGAACCGGTAAGAGCTGTAATAT
Source organism: Druceiella hillmani (assembly GCA_039881145.1). Classification (NCBI taxonomy): domain Eukaryota; kingdom Metazoa; phylum Arthropoda; class Insecta; order Lepidoptera; family Hepialidae; genus Druceiella; species Druceiella hillmani. The sequence continues at coordinate 2,698,804 of JAYKKI010000012.1, forward strand.
TAACAGAACAGTGGGCTTTATTACTAGTTAGATTTTTTTGGTTTATTTTAAAATGATGGCGTTGATAAATATTGTGTATCTCTTTAAAAATAATGATGGAGAAAAGCAAATAGAGCGACTCCAAATAATATTTCTAAAACAATGTTAGTAAATCGCAACACAATTAACGTATATTGTCCATAAATAAGACTAAAAATTAAACATTTAGTCTTATTTATAAGACTAAAAATAAATTTTGTATATTATTGCTCTTTTCGAAAACACTTCTTTAGTCGTTCTCTTTTATGGATTATATTTATAAGTTTTGTGAATTTTTTTAAAAGTATAAATTTTTAAAAATAAAAAAAATGTCACTGATTATAATTGTCATATTGGAGGTGTATTCGTAAATTGAATTAAAGGATAAAAAAATAAACTTAATCAAGAGTTTAAAAAAGGAAGAAAGTTCTTTAATTTGGTATAAGGTTATTATGGAAAGAACGATTCATGTTCGGTCCAAGGAATGAAGCCTTTGAGAAAAAAATAAAAATAAAAAGAAAAGGGTGCGTGTACTTATGTAGGCGCGTGAGAAGTTATACTTCTTTGGCATCATTAAATAATACATACGGATAGATAACCTCTATTATATTGGATCACTTGAAAAAGTCTATAAACACAATTTTTTCACTAATATTTACGAATAGTAAATATATTAATCAAAATATTGAATTTAGATCACTACTGAATATAATTTATCAGCACATATATAAATCGCACTTATATGAAACTAAAAAACACGTGTGTGAATGTGTCTACATTCTATATCTAGAAACATGTGGATAAATACTATGAATATGAAAACAGTGAACAGAGGTGACGATGGGGCCAATAGCTTTTGTTTCGAGACTGCAACCGCTGCAACTTCATACTGTAACTTTTGTGTGACGAATCTTAAAATTTCACTCTCATCATTTTTTCATAACGTGCCTAAAGAATTATAACTTCAAAAACGATTCACACAAAAAATTGTGTCAGAAAAACGTAACAATTAGATTGGGCAAGTCTGATGTCCTTCCAAAACATCGTCGGTAATTGAAGAATAAGAAGTATCCCGAATTCTTTCGATGTTCCACATTAGTATTGCTATGTAGATAAGTTAAAAGGGAGATTGCGTGTGGTACAGATATATTTCTCTACCCTATGGTAACAGACATAGAGTAATAGACATAGATCTTATACAAAATTCTATATCTAACATTATACGGTTGTTTATAATTTTCATATCAGGCCGTTTTATGTGAAAGACAGAGATAAAGTACTTCTGAAATATACTTCACTTTATACTTTCACGTTACGCGTTTCGTTGTTTTATGTATCTTCGACCAACTTCAATAAATATTTAAGCTCTAGCGTCAAAAATGACGAATTTTTGTCAAAATAAAAAATAACTGTTGTTGTTTGGTTTTTGCATCATATTTAACTTCGTGATCGTATTCAAATGACGTAGAGTCAGTTTTTAATGTCAATATTTACGCTCGAATAACCTGTTGTGTATGTTAATTGGATTAGAGCAGGAAGACAAGATATGCATATACAGTACATTTTTATGTTTTCACTATTAACAACGTCCTAATTAAAGTTGCACTAGTGGCTGATCTGACAAAAGCTTTCCGTTATTACAAACACTATCAGCTTGCCGACCTAACTAAAATGTAACCTTCCTAGCACCCGTTTCGTGCGCTACAGAGAAGTGACCTTCGATAGAGAAAAAATGTCAACAGTTTCTCGCCACAGTTAATAACCAATAAACGTTTGTGGGATAAGAGGTAACTAACATATTTCGATGGCGGGCGCTGATTGTGAACGTTCGCAAAAAGTAATTGCTGCATATTATACAAAGTTGACCTCCATTCCATAATTTTTAAGCAGAAGTATTTCCTAGTTTCATTCTGTATATGTGGTGTGTATGTATATGCGTATGTGTGCGTAATACATAATTTTTTGTCAAAATAATGAAACGCTTTTGCGAATAAGAAATCTTAATGGAGGTTTCTTAGAAAATTTACAATTTTGAAAAAAGATAGTACAAGACAAATTAATACAGGAATGACTCATTCGATATGTGTAAGTTGTCGACAAAAATTATTAAAAACTATAATAAAATATTATAAAATTAAACAATAAATATAAAAAGATTTTGAGTTCTGGACAATTGCGCAAAAGCAACTGAATAAAATTCAGAAACGCGAAGTTTAAAACGTATCCTTAAATGAAGAAATTATCCATCTAAAACTTTGAATCAGACAACCCTCTAAATACCATAAAGCACTTTCTCCACGATGCTTAACGCGTTAATCGAAGATGAAAATGTGGTTTGATTCCAATTATAATAGGAGTATGACCTGCAATAAAGAAAAATATTGATGTATCAGAAAATTCTTTAAACTGGTGGAAAACTAAAGCCCACATATATGATACAAAAGCTAACAAATGTTTATTTCATAAAAATAAACATTTAAATGATTTCCTGCAGGTGTATTTAAATGATTTTCTGCAGGTGATTACAGTATTGGCGTATATTTTAGAAAATAACTTTGGCTCAAATCAAAATCAATAAATTAAATGGAAACAGATGCTAATTCTGATGGCAGGCGTGTATAATTAGCACTTAATAGATATAATATGTTAGTGATTTCATAAATTACTACAAAGTGCAAGTCTAAAGTTGATAGCTCGTGCGTCATGTTAAGGTATGGTGTTGTGCAATATATGTATGTAGGTCTTGCGTCGGTTTCTTTCCATCGATAATTAAACCAGCCCACTTCTAGAACCAGACAAGATAAGATATATTAGTTAGCTCTTCATTTCTTATCTTCATAACATATTTATCATAATCAGACTCTAAAATCCCACTAGTTTTCTTAAACCCATCGGCGAGTTGTAATTATGGGAATCTATAGTCCTAGTTACAATAAGTTGCAGTTGTCAGTTACAAAAATGTGTTGCATGATCGGTTAGTATAAACAACCATTCAGCCTTAAAATACGCAATAAAAGAAACCAAAAAATAAATTAATTTATCCAAATATGGTATGCAATATTTTAATCTCAGTTTAGGAAGCTGCTAGCTCCAGAGACACGGAGTGTAACATCATGATTAATAGTATAAAAAATTTAAAAAAAACTCGCTTTTGTAAATACTGCACTAAACAGCAAAAAATAGTTATCGAACCTGTTTTTTTCTGTCTACTCTGTAAGGGCTTTAGTGTCAGCCATTTTCGCTACTGAGTATAATATTGGAGCGTAAAAGCGTGGGGCGATTTTTCTCGAAATCTAACTGAAATATCAATTAAGCATTTTCATTAACATAATATTAATTTGAAAAGGAAAATCGTTTATTTTTTAGAACAAGCACCCCACGCTGTTACATATTAAGTTGCATGATTATACAACAATTTGAAGTGCATAAAATTTCGTTTCGTAGATTCTATGACATAGTTAGTTGGTTACAGTCGACCTAATAAAAGCTTGTTAATAAACTTGGTTCTCACATTGCCTGTACTTTCGTGAATTCTCGCCGAGACTATTCAGTATAAAAAACCACTATCTGTTATAGACTTTTTATCTATTTACACATAGTATATAGGTGAGCACTTAAAGGGGCAGTGACATCGCGATTGCTGTGCGTAGGAAAAGTTTTACGAATATTCTATTGTCGCAAAACGCGTTTCGCATTCACCATATCGCACTTCTCGACTATATATTAATTTAAATGTAATCGGTGTTTCATTCAATTGCCTTGGAGCTTATTTCCTTGAATAATTAAATTGAGGACTTGAAACCAATTATTATATAAGAAGGAAAATTACATTTCTGCTTTCACATTTTAGTTTATTTCATCTATTCCGAGCCAACACGCATGCTCTAAAGCAGAACTCTGGTTCTGGACTTGTTGGTCGATTTCAGGTTCAGTTTTTGCCAGAAAATTTGCAAGCCTCTATCGATGTTAAGACGAAATTATTATACAACAAGGAAAATTATAATTCTGCTTTCACATTTTAGTTTATTTCACCTATTGCGAGCCAGCACGAATGCTCTAGAGCAGGGACTCTAGATTCTGGTTCTGAACTTGTTGGTCGATTTCAGGTTCAGTTTTTGCCAGTACTTTGATAAGCCTCTATCAACGTTAAGGCGAGTTCGCTGCTTAGTTTTGACTTGAACCAATCCTGAAAAGTCTGTCTCAAATAAGTAAGTCGAGGAAAACGGCATTCACAAAGCAAAAGAGGCAACTTTTGGATTAAAGAGGAAAAGTTTTATTCAAAACTTCTTTAAAATCAAGAGGTGGAAATCATCTTATTGGTGGAATAATCGTGAAATGAATAAACGTACAATGGTTATAGTATGTGCGCGCGCGCGATTCTTTTCTGTGCCTGCTGTGGCTAACAAGTTGAGATTTGCCAAAACTCGACAACGACCGAATGAATTAATGAGTGGATTTAAGATTTCAAATTAATTTTTCTTAGAATGTCTGGACATATTGGACCCCCCTTATGATCTCTTTACGCCCACCGTAAGGAGGCGTTCCTCACTGGTCGGGAAGTCCTGCTCTAGTGCCAGCTCTCCATATTTTTTTAGCCCATTACGAGTTCTGGAAACGTAATAAGGGCCTCTATTGGTGTTTCGCAATCAATTCAGTAGTTATGTTAATACAAATTACTGTTTGTTTTTGTCTTATTAGTTATTGTTTGCACTACTTTAAAACTATTTGTCTTCATACTGCTTGCACATATGCAGCATTTTGGATCAATGGAAACATTTGGCAGCATCATTTGGGTCAACAACAGCATTTGGGTAATTTTAGTGAATAATTAATCTAATCTGTTTTTTTTTTAATTGTAATTGATAATATAGAACTATTTTGCTTATACCGTTAGACAGAAACTTATTTATTCATCATATTGTTGACAGAATGGAGACAGTTTGTAAAGATAATATTGAGAATAATTCTTAACCGATATTAAATATTTGTATTCTTAAAGCCCAGACGATTGTTTAACAAACTCGTATTACAGGTAAATCGCAGACCGCAAATATCTAATAAATATTTATCCTGTTTTGATAATCGACCTTGAAGTCTACTTGTAATTATTGTGAAGCTGTTTGCTTTATGCGTTCTCCATACTTAAATAAGGGGTGATTTTCATTGATATGCATTAATATTACGTTTCTTAAGATAGTGCACAGTTTAAACGCATGCAGTTCGTGACTGATGCCGTTTACGTACGTTACTGTACGTACGCTTCTTTCCAATACTCACAACAACCCAAAGGGGAATGCCGCAAGTGTTATGTAGTTTATTTCTAAATTGTATATTCGTCAAATTAATGTTAAAAACAATATTTTTATTTATTATAACTTAATCTAAATTACGTAGAAGAAACTACTCGTCAGAATTTAATAACAGAAAAAGATTATCGTTTCCAATTTCCTGTTTTCGAAAATTCCATCGTAAAACAATTATATCGAATCATCTTGAAGTTACTTTCTTTTAAAGTAACTATCTATTATTTATAGCTCATAAATAACGGATAGTTACTTTGAAAGAAAGTAACTTCAAGATGATTCGATATAAATTGACTAATGTTAGTAATTCTAATTAATGTTAAACATGATGTTTTTATTAATAAGTCGAGGAAAACGGCATAAATATTCGCAAAGCAAAAGAGGTAACTTTTGGATTAAGGAGGAAAAGTTTTATCCAAAACTTCTTTAATATCAAGAGGTGGAAATCATCTTTCTTGGTGGAATATTCGCGAAATGAATAAACGTACAATGGTTATAGTATGTGCGCGCGCACATGATATGTTTAATTGTTATAACTTATCTCATTCCGAGTACGAAATTAATAATTGAAAAAGGGGCGCTAAATCGAAAAATCGCTTGATAAATAAGTAGCGCGGCATAAGATATACGAGTAAGTAGTGTCGTGAACATTTATATTTTGACAGTTTGCCTTGTGAATATTGTTTTTACATCGTTTTTTGCATTAAAATTATGTTTAATGTGGTTTAATAGATTATTTTTGATATTATTATTAAAAATTGATTTTTCGACATCGATACGACTTACGTAACAGCATAGTTTAAATGACAGGCATAATCAAGAAAGTCATAAAAAACAGAAATAAAACGTTACAGTTGAGTATAGTTTGTCTAATAAATCGTATTATAGTTTATTAAACTTGTAAATTAAATATGGTTGTAATACATATAGTATGTATTTGCTTTTTTTTCGTATTTAAAATGTAGTTTAGTAATCAGGAATATTTTAGTGAAGCTGACCTTGCAAAAGGTAGAGTCATATTATAAAAGACACAGAACAGAGACGTAATAAACAATAATAACGCATTAATGAAAGACCTGAAGAAATGTATTACTAAATAAAATTATTTAAATATTTCATTTTTTAATAAAGAGTATAATGTTCTATAATATTCCTTTTAACTTATCATCGTATTTAGGTTACTTTTATATTTCTTTCGACGTGCAATAAATTAAAAGCTCATAAGACATAATAAATTTAATCTCCTCATTTTTCAGCTTTTCTAAGTTTAAGTATTAAAAGTATTAAAAAACATTTTATTTTTATTTTAATCATTAAAAATAGCCAGTAAAACAAATTATCAAACAAAGGCAATGCCTGCTTTCATCAGTCACAATTATCACGACAACGGCTTAACTGGAATTGAGTAAATGTACTAGAGTAGTGTGAGACGTTCGATATTTTGAAAGCTTTGTAATAATTATTCATTAAGATTGGCGTATTCCAAATGTCAATAATCGATATTTAGAGATTTTGGGGTTTGCACTAGATGTTACATCAAATAGCAATGAAAAGATTATGATCCTGCCTAATAACGTTGCTTTAAATATCAATAATCAGTTATCCCCAACATTTACACTAGGTTTGTTTATTATTTAATTTCAACATATTGATTGAACACAGCAAAATAAGGCAAGTTTCATTGAGTTGCACCTGCTTTTGATACTATACTGTGCTCCAGAATGTCGTTGACATTCGCTCCAATTTATATCAAAAGAAAAGTAATCTGCTCATCATACCTAGGGCTATGTTCCGAAAATTTCTACCTCTCATTAATTTCATTTCACTCTGTTCCTAACCATGACATGTTTGTATTTGTAGTTGACTTTTTTTGTGTGCACTATTCTTTAGTTTAGCTATTAAATTGGGGTATTTTTAATTTTTTGATATTTTAGTTTTTTTAAACTCTTTCCTAGAAGCGATTTGCTTATTTAACCATTGTAATTGACTGGAAACACTGTTTCTATAAATTAAAGTGACAAGTTCATTAAATGTAATAAACAATTTATAAGTAAATAAAATATATAAATGATTCTATTTTTCCAGTGCACATTTCATGGAGATTGCTGTTCTAACGCTTGCCTTGGATACCTCAAAAGATGCGTCTCTGGTTGACGACAGAACTATCGGCAAAACGAAATGGAATGATTTGTAATTGTAAGATCAAAAATAAATATTATCTGTAAATTAAACGCTGTTTCATTATAATATATTCTCCAGCTCCCGGATGACAGTTTTGGGAAGATTTTTAACGTTCAGTAGCGGTGTTCAGTGGAAGAGAAATTAAAGGGTCTACGAACTTGGGCGAAATTTAAGCTTCGTTCGTAAAAATAGCGTTGTTACAATCGCGTTTGACAGCTTTGTAACATAATTACCAAAATTGTAAAACAAAAGTACTCAAAAGACTCAATTTGAGAACAAATTAAAACATAATTATGATGCAGAACGTACTTCATTTAACACAAGAATGTATAATTTGTTTGCATACGGTTATCTTGCTGAATGAGAGTCATAACAGATGACCGTGATATTTAACAAAATGGGCGATAGCTAATAGTTGCCTCATGATGCCAACAAACTCATAAAAGAGTTATTATGGTCGTCGAATCTTCTTTACATATGCTCAAAAGATATTATTACGGTCGTCGAATCTTATTTACAGAAGAAAGACTAGCTTATACTTAAAACTAAAAAAACACCTGCTTAAGGTACAGATATACACTTAGTGTCATCGATATTGGAGATATATTTTTGCAATAAATTCTAATATAAAAATACGTATAAAGACGATATCTGAGTCTTCTCAATATACAAAAACGGTGAACTGACTTTAGGCTTATTTTATAATACCTCTTAGTACCTAGTTCATATCTGATATAGGTATACCGATTAAAAATTTGAGCAAACATCCATCCCGAATTGGTCGAATAGTTTTAACATCTGTTTTTTTTATTTAATTTATGATAGATATTTAAAATTACCCTGAAATAAAGCACTTTTGGCACATTTCTCATTTTTATTCCGAAACTAGATAATCTTCCCGGCTTTACCTAGACAAAAAAGGGATCACAACTGAAAAAATCTCCTTAAGAATCGATCTTCATATAAAGCGCCCGGTATGAAGTTTTATGAGGAGTAAAATCAGATGTTCAGAGCGTTAAAAAAATGGAACAGTTTGTAAGTTGGATGTAGGAGGTAATCTCCGAAACTACTCATTCGATTTAAAAAAATCAGCAATATTCAGAAAGGACCTTCAGGATGGACATAGGGTATATAGCATCCCGTTAAAAAAAAATCATGTAGATTAGTTTTGAAACGTAAGGCAACGAAAGCACGGTCGAGGGAATGCGTTTCTTATCGTTCATAAGAAACGCATTCGCTCGACTGTTTTCTGCCTTAACGATAAGAGTTATATTGACAGATGACGATGACGTTGGTATTTAACGATAAGAGTTATATTGACAGATGACGTTGGTATTTATATTTATACACAGTGTTACCTATTTTATACATTTATTATTAATAAAATAGGTAACACTGTGTATAAATATAAATACCAACGATAAGAGTTATATTGACAGATGACGTTGGTATTTATATTTATACACAGTGTTACCTATTTTATACATTTATTATTAATAAAATAGGTAACACTGTGTATAAATATAAATACCAACGATAAGAGTTATATTGACAGATGACGTTGGTATTTATATTTATACACAGTGTTACCTATTTTATACATTTATTATTAATAAAATAGGTAACACTGTGTATAAATATAAATACCAACGATAAGAGTTATATTGACAGATGACGTTGGTATTTATATTTATACACAGTGTTACCTATTTTATACATTTATTATTAATAAAATAGGTAACACTGTGTATAAATATAAATACCAACGATAAGAGTTATATTGACAGATGACGTTTGTATTTATATTTATAACGATAAGAGTTATATTGACAGATGACGTTGGTATTTAAATTATACACAGTGTTACCTATTTTATACATTTATTATTAATAAAATAGGTAACACTGTGTATAAATATAAATACCAACGATAAGAGTTATATTGACAGATGACGTTTGTATTTATATTTATAACGATAAGAGTTATATTGACAGATGACGTTGGTATTTAAATTATACACAGTGTTACCTATTTTATACATTTATTATTAATTAAGAAGTAAACTTCAGTGGTGCGTCGGAGCTGACGCGCACAATTTTTTTCCTTTTTTTAAATGTGTAGTTATTTAAAGTATTATTCGAGATTTAATCATTTATCCTGAGGAACATTAATTTAAAATTCATGTTAAGGAATTTGGCGATTTAATCATTATTCTGAGTAATATTAACCTTTAAAAGGAGTAAAATGTGGAAAAAGTTTAAAGATGGTCTTCAGTTTGGCACCCCTCACCTATACTGTGTAAGTATGTTAAAAAGTACATATTCAAGATCAAAGGTCACGAAAATCAGTTTTTCGCCAGTATCTCGTTTTATTGGTCGAGCGTTAGTCATGGAAGCCGATTAGAACAATCTCTATATAATTTCTACGCATTCTTTAGGAACCATTATCATGTTATACGTATCAATAGTGTAACGAGGGAACATAGGGGAGAATAGGGCAATTGAAAAAAAAATAGTACGTCCCCCCACTCTATCTGCTGCCGCGTACATCTAAAAGTTGCATAAAGTCCTCCTCAGTCCTATCACGAACCTTAGACGAACGGGCTGAGTGCGCGCTGTGGCGGTTAACGATTCAAACCTATTTTGTCACATTTGTTATAATTATAACACTTCATGATAACCTCTGTAACCAATGTTTCACATTCTTCAGTTAAAACGCATTTCGATATCAACTTAATTAAATATATATAAATTTACCTTTAGCATTGGCATAATTTTCAAGGCTATCTTGACATTGTTTTCAACTGGCGACCGTTTTGTTTTCATTGTCTGCTTCAGGCAATTGAGAACAGTGCGAAGAGGGCAATTGGCAACGTTCCCAATTACCCCATGAAAAGATATTTACAAGCACTATAATCTTTCTAAATTTGTTGTAGATGTTCCAGATCATATGATAAAAAGACTGTTACAATAATGTATCAGGATTTTTATTATTAAGGGGGGGTATTGGTATTTTTGAATTCCAATCGCTATTTTTTCTAAAATATCAATAAATTAAAATTTAAGTTTTACTTAATTTATTGCCCCAATTTTGAATTTGACTATTGCAAGTTGTGGCGCATCCAGTAGATATTTTAAAATGAGGTGAGCCTTGCTTTTTTATTTATAAACAGAAATATTATTAAATTAGTATACGGGTTCATTTTACTAATTTAAAACTTTTAATAAAATGTGTTTTATTTTATTTTGTTGGATAGTGTGCCTGATATTTGCTTGCAACACACAAATTGTTACTAAGAATTTGTATCGAACTGACAAAAAATCTCAAAATAAAATAGAAAATAATTTGAATTGGCCATATATTTGAAAAAAAAGTGAAACGTGGTCGGCCTCTTCGAGTTTCACTTACAGTGCACGAAGTTATCTGAAATTTCTATGAAATGATCTTCCGATTTGAGATGTTCTACTGATTTTAAGCAGACCACATGTCTGCAAAACGATGAGCGAGTACCCACAAGTAGGCGTATCAACCGATTTGACTCGATTCTGTGGCAACCACAGTTGCCCGAACTCAATATTTTGGACTTTTTTGTTAGGGTGACTTAAAAAAAAGTGTACAGATGGCCGATTACTAGTTTTTGCCAACTTGGTAAATGTATGCGTACTGTAGCTTAAGAGATCAGTGTCATCCGGTTCGCACGATTTTTTAAACGATATTTTATTAGATGGCGCAAATTTTGCATTATGACCGGCAAACATCTCTGAGCTTGTTTAATTTCTTAATAAATATAATTTTCATTTTTATCTGTTTTTTTTTATACTTTTCCCAGTCTTTTATACATTCTAATGAATGACTTACGAATTACGATTAATTTTATAAGCTATTCCAAAACAAAGTGTAATTAAGTAAATATAATTTATTGAAAATTGAAATGTGATAAATTTTGAAGAAAATTGAAATGTGATAACAACAATATTTATTTGAAATGAAAATTTTTTTTGTGTTTTTAGCGTTTTTTAATATTAAAATTTCCAGGTTCAGCTTTCTAAAACAGTCAACCAGGTCTAGATACATTCACACAACAATAGCTCGAACTAGGGGGAAGAAATTGAGTAAAACACACATTTAAAGATTAAAAAAAATTAATTATAGAAATATTACACCAAAATCAATAAACAAAAGTTCTTTCATTTGTGATTATTGCTTTCAATATTATTTTATAAAAATTCAAAAAGACAAATTATCCGATTTGTCGGGTATATCTCATTGGGTTTTGTTCGAAATTTTAAGATATTGGGCGAACGGCGAAAGAAGAAAACAAATAATAGTAAAGGCGAAACAACGAACTAATAGAAAATGGTAAATGTTTCGAAACTCATAGACCGAGGCTACCAATTAATCATAAACATTGTCACGATGCAGCGCGATTTCTAAAACCGCGCAACGCGTGGGCTGTACTAGTACGTGCTGCAGGCAGATGAAATGTGTGACGCAAGAAAACTCGGTCAAGATGTTTTTGTCAAGTAAAATAGGCTAATTGACTAAATTTGGGAAAGTGGTTAATACTTTACCTTAATATCTATTTAACCTGAAAAATGATATTTTTCTAAAAATCAAACATTTACATTATGTATTTTGCATTTTAAACGCTCGAAACGCTCAAGACATTCATGGCGTCTTGAATGACCACTACTCATGAAACAAATAAAAAAAATCATGTCTGCGTATGACAGTCACTTCTTTTGTTTAATTGAAAATGAATTTGTCTTGTTACAAGTATTGTGCAGTGCCCCAGTGTAAAAGCACAATTATTAAAACGCCGAATAAATTATTCATATATGTTCCACACAATAAACAAATACGGAAAAAGTGCCTAAAACTTGCAATGAGATCGTAGATTATTTACAGATTCAGAAATATATTTTCATGAAGATCATTTTGAACTAAGTATTTATTTGAAATTTAAGTAACTATTTGATAACCTGTATTTTCATTACAGAACTGTTGTGATAGTGGTATTGTGATAGTATAAACATTGACTTACGGTTGTGTTTTCTATAGAAAAACATGAAAATGATGTAGCTCTGAGCTAATACAGTTGATTACAGAGGGATAAATTAATATGACACACACAATCTGTTTCTAAATCTAAAGCAATACTGATGAGTTTTACAGGCGCTATTTTTACAAGTTTATTAATAAAATAATAATGTATGAGTTGAGTTTAAGTTGTTTATACTTCGCAAGTCTAAAGTCAAAAAACAGTACAAATTACCTTACAATAGACGTGTAAAAACAAACGCTTACTGACTGCGAAACTGAAATAAACTGTTTCAGCTTATAGTACATATTTTACACTTGCGTATATTTACACTGAAATTTTAACATTCCGAAATTCTTACGAACAAAAGTCACCGTTTGACGCGAAAAATCTGCCATGTGTCAATTTTGGGCAAATTACTACCGTTTGCTTGCTAAAACCTGATCCCATTGCAAATTATACTTGTTTTTTAAGGTGTAATTGAGGAAAGTTGTATGAACTTGATAAAAATTGTTAAAAAAAAAAATTAATCAAATAATCTGTTCTGTATATGAAAAGATCAACAAGAAAATTGTTTTTTTGTGAGGTGTGATAACGAACTAACACACGTTTTATGGTTGGTGTTCACTGTCACGTGACTGAATTCGTAGTTTTGCTGAATTTATTTTTGACGAACAGATCGATCGAAGACGGATTGCCGGTTCTGATTTTATATTTCAGCACGATAATCCTGCTATTCATGGGCATAAGTAATCGAGGACTATTTTGATAGAAAAAATATTCAAGCACTTGAATGGCCAGATTGTTCTCCAGGGCTAAACATAATTGAAAATATTGGAGAAATTTATCACAAGCAGTTTACCGAGGATCAAGGCAATTTACCACAGTTGAGCTGAATGGACATCTAACAAAGTAAGTTGTCAAAAAAGAGAACGGAAATGTAACAAAGTACAATGAAAAACTTATCTTGCAGTTTACCAGATTAGAGTGTGATACAATTAATAAATAAAAGTGGAGGATCCATTAAATATTTAATGAAACCATTAAGTTTAATTTTGTATATTTAGTGAGCTGGGTTATACTTTTGTCGCGCTATAAAACATAATATTTTTTAAAATTTCAATCAAATATTTAATAAATAATGTTTTTATGCTAAAAGTCTATTGTTTAATTACTACATTTATCACATAATGATATATATATATATATATATATATATATATATATATATATATATATATATATATACATACATATACATATATATACACATATAACAAGATGAATGCTTTGTGATTTTGCTCAAAAATATATGGAGCATAGATACTTAATATATGTGAAGTTTCTACGCATCAGTCTCGTTTAATGAGCGCTTTTCCTTTTGGTCTACAACGTTAGAATTTACCATGTTATGTTAGCATTGTAATAACTTCGTACTTAATTAAAATATGACAAATAGAAACGATTGAAAGAATATGCATATATGAGGACTATAATATTCATATATTTGCGGAGAATATTCATATATATTCATATATGAGGACGCATTCAATCGTTTCAAGGTGTTTTATATAAATAATTATTTATTGCTCTCATCAATTGTTTACTTATAATACCTAACTAAATTCTCTACAAGGAGTATATGGTGGAGTTTCGAAGGTTCTATAGTGTTTTGTTCGATCTTGATCTTCTTAAATATTTGCAACAATTTTTTCACATTATTATTTTAGGAGGTAAGGGAGCAGCGAGACTTTTTGTGCTTGTTTTTAAATTAATTGATACACGATTAATTTTTGTTTCTTTTTTCACATATTACAGTGCTCTACTTAAACATACTTGTGATTGCAGTTTAGATCCCCTATATGCGGTTGTGACAATATCATTTTGTGTAAAGTTATTGATAAATCATTTATGACTTTTGTCAATCTTATTAAATTATAAAAAAATGAATTATCAGAATGTTTGTTTTATTGGATACAGGGAAGAGGAAGACATTAGGAAAAATATATAAACTTGTTATACTAGATAGACAAACAAAGGTTAGAGAGAGTGCGATGGTGTATAACAGCGATGTTACGTGTTAGAAAGAGATAAGAAATAAAAATCGTTAGAACCGTTTTTTGCAACATGTAGTCATGCGGAATATTGCGTTCGCTGTTCTTTTGGCGATTGTGAATTTATCCATCCGTTATTATTTTGTCAAAAAGAGTATTTATAACAATAGTAACGTGTTCTGTTTTTGATTGTGTACACATTTAATAATCCAGATAAGTATCACAAGCACAGGTAATTTGTAAAGAATTGATATCGTGCCTTTTGTAATTATTTTTTTAAAACTCGCATATAATGGATTATTTCACATACGGAAATTTACAGAATAATATGCCTATTTACATTTAAAATAAAAGTATACTTTTCAATATCATGATTTACCGAATTTTTGTATCATTATATTTATTTGACGTTTAGGCTAATGTTAAATATTTTATCGATAATTTTGTCGACAGTATTAATGGGGTTTATCATTGTCGAATGCAATTTTATGCCGATAGAAAATTCTTCTCGAGTTCCTTAGCAAACTAGGAACCTTATAATTTCATCATGTCTGTCTATCCGACTTCTGTATATACATCATGCGCAATATTCATGTCATTATTAAATATTTTGCGATTAGACATGTTTTTTTGGTTTATGCTTTTAGTAAATTCAAGGAAATAGAATTCAAGGAAAATTGAAAATTGAATTGCCTATCCCATCAAAATCTTATTAAAATGTCATGTAATGTTTTAGTTAGATTCATTATTCCCACTTTGATCAATTGTACTATTTAAAAATCTGAATAAAATTATAATAATATACCATTACTCTAAATATTTGATGAGATAAACTTTAAAACATCATATTAAATAAATATTAATTAATATTAATAGCTTTTCACAATGTAGCAAATTATAAATATTTAATAATATTAAATTTAATTTATTTCGTGAAAAGCTAAATATTTTTAAAAACGATTCTAATATAATTTCTAATTAATTATTTTTCATACTTATACTACATTAACTAAAGTAATAAATTAACTCTTTTAAATTTAAGAATATTTATATTTAAAACATTTATTTATTAAAGTCTGATACACAAATTACAAAAAATGAAATAGAATTTTAAAATAATTTCAAATTTATAATTAACTTTAATTTTATAATTTTTTTTATTAAAAAATTTTTGCTTTTAATTTTAAAATTGTTATTATTCTTTTAATAAATAATTTTGTTTCGAATTATTTCATTTTCAATGTAAATGAAATACTGACAGATAGCTTTAATTTGTCTTTAATCTGATTTAATTGTTTTTAATTTATAAATATGTGTAATTCCAATTGAAATTGCTTTGGTTTAGCTATAATGATAAATTAAAAATGGAAATAAATATAATCTGTTAAAACTATACGAAAGTTATCGACATCCTTGTCGATGTTATTGAACACCACTAAACTTAACTATCGTATATTGACGCATACACAAACAATTCGATTTAGGTTACGTTGAATTTGAACCTGAGGTGCTCTACGTAATAAGCTTACGGAAAAATATGAGCGTGGGCGTAGCTAGAATAGCTGCTACCTTGCGTTTGAGATTATTAATTATTAATACACATAAGTAGTAAAGTCTGTTTTACAAAAGTATATAGGGTTATTATTCCACAATTGTCGAGTATATATTATACAAAATTTACATTAGTGTTTTGCAAAGTAAAAAAAATGCAAAGAATTTTTTTAATAAAGTAATGATTTTGCAAACAGTTTTAAATACAAATGACGTCCATGAGGAGGTACGTATATGTTTAGTAAGCTCTTTATTTATACATTTTAATAATTTTTTATGTATTTAAAATTGATATTTAGCCAAACGGCTCGATTAATATTGTTGATAAAACATATAAGTATATCTACATGTATGACATAGTCATAACCTTAGAGTATATACCTATAGAGTGCTCATGAGTCATGCCTCATAGGTCATCAAATGCACATCGTAGGCAGATGTGCTATAACCACATACATTGATATACATATATTATTTGACGAATAGGGATGCGCATGAGTATTAGTGCTTTATCGATAAATATAACTGGAGACGCGGCGGGATATTAATATGCATGATTATAAATGATGTACTGAAATTACACAATTATAAATTATGTAATAAAACAATTACCTTGCAACTTTCATTCCTTTGACCTTAGCAGACGGCAAATCTGTATTTCAAGCAAATTTTGATGTATGAATGTATCTATTCTCTGCAAATTATCCGATTCTGCTTTCATACAACTACATTCAGTCATCATTCTAGACGATTCTCAATCTCATTAGGATGTTAAAAATGCTCTGGACACGTGAAATATTACAAGAACATTATTTCTTCTTATCAAACACAACAAATACCACACAAATTGCCAATAATAAAAGATTATTTCCACAGATTCTGACGCATCTAGCGCGTACGGCACTATTCGACTGCCGATATATGCAATGGAATAACTGAGCTTTGGGGACGGAACTTACAGCTGCCCCTCTCAAGTGTCCTTCATTCCCGCGACGCGTGTTTTTTAATTTGCTTAAAAATTTTAAAAATTTTATTATAGGTGAATGTGATACTGGTTTTCTGTTTGATGTGTTTCCGAGTGTCATTTGACCATTTTTACAAGATAAATACTGAAATAACTCTCCAGAATTTGACAAGTGACGCTCATTGCTTAAACTTCATTAACGTACCTAGTCACGTTTGTGAACGAACTAAGAAAATGTTCTCAACCGTGCATACTTTTTCCACCCGGGATCGCGCGCTCTATAGTATGTATATTTTAAATTAGTAACGAAGTCAAAAGTTTATAGTAGAACTGTAATATTGAATATATTTGGCGTTAATTTTGTAGAAATTCATTATTCACAATCAAATGAAACTACGTGATGTAGTGTTATTTCTACTTTTTTATGTTCTTTACCACGACCTAGGTTTCGTTGTATTACAACATCTTCAGGTGGGCTATTAGCAAAGTTTCTTCTTCAAATCTTTGCTAATAGCCCACCTGAAAAGGTGTTGTAATACAACGAAACCTAGGTCGTGGTAAAGAACTTAAAGAAAGTAGAATTGTAATGTTAATAGTATATTTTCGTCGTGGGCTCTCGACGAATGTCTTAAAGAAATGTTTGCAAGATGCGTAGCCATATATCCCTACAACACAAAATACCATGGAAATGTTATGTCCTGTTTTAACATAAGGTATATGTGTCATTTTTACGTACAATTTACATTAAAGAAACGTAATGATGTCAGCGCAGAAGAAAGTATACTGAGCGTTCTCGTATTAGTCTCCATGTTCTTTGACTCGTAATAAAAATAGACTTGAAGCGATTTTACAAATAATCTAATTGAAAAAAGATTTTTAAAGACCACGTAATACAACAATTAAACTCAAGCTTGAAATCTCTCTTGATCTAGTAATATTATCCTGTTCATTATCAAATTCTACGGTGCGAAAATTAACTATCAAGATTGAACAAAGAGAAGCTTTTGGTTGTAATGTTAACTTAATTCCCGACTTCGTGCGTGTGAGAATTGTTTGTCGAATTTGTGGGCGTGTCACTAAAACCAAACATTTAAAGTAAAACTCGAAATTTTTAGTTGTGACACTGGCGAAGGTTCGAGTGTTATTATTCTGGTCATCGTCAGATCCTAGACTTTGCTCGTGTAAAAACAATCCAACAAAACTGAATATTAATATTACGTAAGTTCTAAGTAATTTTATCCTGGTCAGCATCCTACGAGTTTACACGTGTAAGAAATATTAAATAAAAAAAAATGCATATGTATATTCGTACAATAAGAGAATCAAATTGAAAGATAAATTTCAGAAAATAAGTCCAAATGTGTGAAATGTCTGTGAATGCACGTGAGGTACATTTGATTTTATTTTAGAGTTAACTATACCTATGTGGCCTTTTCTTGTGTGCCACACCACAAAGAAATTTTGCAAGTATTTACGAAGTTTCTCTGAACGCGGAGCGAGCGTGGTGCAACACAACCTTCTTGTCTGACGTCGCACAGATGACTGATTGGGACATTCTCTTACAATAAGAAGCCAATGAAAAATTACACGAAAATTACGTTTTTTTAATATATCGGTAACGATTGCACATTATGAAAAGCGCTCAATAGTGCCTATATATTAATGAATTGATGTATATTGATTTGCTGTATATTATTGAAGTATTTATGTTAGTGCAGATTTGAATTATATAGGTATGAAAATTTCAAAACACATTTTGAAAACAGAAGTTATTTTAAAAATAAACTCTATCGAAACAGTTTTACCTATCGTGTTTCTGGTAGTAGTGACCATTTGTCATATAGACTACATTTCATGTTGTATTTCTCAGGAAAAAAATCAATAATTAGTACATAATATTTCAAATAAAAAATGTTAAACTTAGGGTATTTCGGGGTTTTAAGCTCTGATTTGGCATTTTGTAAACACTTAATCATTTTGGTTCCCAAACCGATCTAGTATTTGTTCTTTAATTTTGTACATAAAGATTGTCTGCAACACATTACCTTTTAGGGTTGCCTGAATCTATTTTTTAATTTCGTCGATAGTGTTTCATTTTCACAATAGATTTTTGATTTTATGTAATGGCAATTGGAACATCCTTATTTTTGATAATAAAAGATGAGAATACTTACTTCTGCCATGCATATTATATAGTATTGCGTATCTATTAACTTTTGATAACCTGTTAATAACAAGAGCCGCGTAAGGTAGCGATAAAAAGCCTGCGTTATTTATTAATATTTGAGGATTTACGATACATCTTGTTTTTAGTAACGAAATAAACAGGAAAAATTCTACGGAGTTGACTTATATTTTGATCTCTCACAAGGGCTGGGAATATCATATCGAGCAATTTAAATTTGAAGGTGTCATTGTAAACACAACATTTAAATAGTTTTCTTTTCTACCCATTAGATGGCGCCACTTTAATAAAAAAATAGTCACAATTAAATGAAACTACGTGATGTAGTATTATTTCTACTTTCTTTAATTTCTTTACCACGACCTAGGTTTCGTTGTATTACAACATCTTCAGGTGGGATATTAGCAAAGATTTCTTTTTTAGCAAAAAGATTTCAAAGAATCTTTGCTAATATTTTTTCCCACCTGAAGATGTTGTAATACAACTAAACCTAGGTCGTGGTAAAGAACTTAAAGAAAGTAGAAATAATACTACATCACGTAGTTTCATTTTATTGTGAATAATGAATTTCTACAAAATTAACGCCAAATATATTCAATATTCACAATTAAATGAAACTACGTGATGTAGTATTATTTATACTTTCTTTAATTTTTTTACCGCGACCTAGGTTTCTTGAATTACAACATCTTCAGGTAGGCTATTAGCAAAGATTTCTTTTTTAGCAAAGATTTCAAAGAATCTTTGCTAATATTTTTTCCCACCTGAAGATGTTGTAATACAACTAAACCTAGGTCGTGGTAAAGAACTTAAAGAAAGTAGAAATAATACTACATCACGTAGTTTCATTTGTGAATAATGAATTTCTACAAAATTAACGCCAAATTTATGCAATATAAAAAAGTAGTATCTGTGATGTAAAAGTTGTTTCAGTTTGTAACTTTGAAATTAATGTAGAAATACTTTATTATTTCATTACCTAAAATATAATTGGTTATGAGCCCAAAACGCAAGAAATATTGTTTTCCAAAATTGAATAAAGAGCAAATATAGTGAAGTTGAAAACTTTCGTGGCACGTGCAGTAAAGAACTTAACCTCATTTTAATATGGAAGTCACAAATTTGATAAAGACTGAAAAGTTTGATGGCAGGAATTTCAAACAGTGGAAATTTCATGTCAAATGTGCTTTGAGAGTGAAAGGTTTGAATATATACACTCCAAAACCTACAGAAAATGAAGCACAAGTGCAATGGAATAAGGACGACGGGATGGTTACGTTCATTTTAACGTCGTCAATGGATGGAAAACTGCGACACAGCGAAAGATGTGATGAGTAAATGAAAAATTTTATATGAACAGAGATCTGAATTGATAAATTTAATTAAAAGATGTGATGATATATTGTTCAAATGACACAATGGCGAAGCATGTTGCAAAAGCAGAAGGTTTGGCGAAACAGCTCCGAGAATGTGGTGAAAATCGAGTGATACGGCAGTGATTAGCAAAATATTAAGCTCATTACCCTCACACACCGTTCTCTGTGACGAGCATGGTTGTCACTTGATGCAGAGAATCAGACTATCCAAAATTTAACTTCACGTTTAGTCGATGAAGAAGCGAGCCTAATGAATGATAAAAACAATGATACCGCATTAGTAATCACTGAGAAAAATTCAAAATAAATTAAACACAGCGATGAAGGTAACTCAAGGCATCGATTTGCATGCTATAATTGTGACAAAAGGAGTCATTTCGCAAGGTATTGCAGAGCACTCAAGAAACCTGTTCGTAAGAACCAAGAGCAGCAAAATATGCTAGCGCTCAGTGCAGAAAAAACTTTATCATTTTCATATCTGAATAAAGATACTACTTGGAAATTGGATAGCGGAGCAATAGTACACATGACATACGAGCGTGAATTCTTCTGTGAATATAAGTACTATAATGGCTATGATAAGAACAGAACTGTCAAACTAGGAAACAAGCAAAACATAGAAGTTCTTGGTGAGGGATCAATATTAATTAGAAGAAAGGTGAAAGGTCCGTGGATATATAGTATATTGGAAGACGTACTTCATGTGCTTGAATTACATAGACATTTATTTTTCGAAGGAGCAGCAGCCAGAAGAGGCTATATGATAATGAAAGATAATACCGTGGTCATTCCGTATATCTGAAAGAAAATAATTTTTAAGAGTTGGAAATAAAACAGTTACAATAAGGCTATAGTATTATGCAGACGGATATCAAAGTGTAGCATGAGCGTTTGGGGCACATTAATGTTAAAAAATTACAGAATTACAAAATTGACTGGTAATGACAATTTGATATGCGAAGTATGTCAGTATGACAAAAAAGCTAGATAAACATTTAAAAAATCAACGAGGGTGCAATTTATTATTTTTTAAGGATGGTGCTACGTGTTATTGCCATATTTATTTCCTGAAGCACAAAGCTGAGGTACTTGAGTGTTTCATAAAATATAATGTCATAGTGAATAACCAATTCCAGCATGATGTACACATTCTACACACTGATAAATGGTGGTGAATATGTGGACAATGAATTTAAGAATTTCCTGGAAAGTGATAAGGCATAAGACGTGACTGTAGTGCCCCCAATGTGGCAACAAAATGACAGGGCTGAGAGAGAACTGCGCACAATAATGAAAGGTACAAGATCAATGATTTATTCGAAAGGCATACCCATAAATTTATGGGCTAAAGCTGTCAACTACGTTGCCTATTTTTTCAATAGAAACTCATCTATTCAAATAATTGATGCGACACCCTATGTGTTCTGGCTTAACCGAAGACCAAATTTGAAATACAACCTTAGTTCAGTAGGAGATCTACATAATCCAAAACAAAAAAAATTAGATAAGAAGAGTACTAAAATGATATTATTTATTTATTTATTAACTTTTATCTATAGGACATATGGCGGACGTATGACATGACATGAACAATCTCTTCCAGTAAACCATAACAATTTGTATTGAAATTTAGTTGGTAGATTTTATAATGAAAATTCTTTAAAGCACATTAGACGAAAAACAAATTTAAAAAAATACAAAAGTAAAGTAAAAAAAAAACTATTGACATGGTTTGGGATGGGAAATACAGGAAAGGACAAGAACGCAAAGGAAAAGCTTTCAGGAGAGGCAGGACTTTTTCACTCGATCTTTGAAAATATTTAGAGACGTGATTTTCCTGATGTCAGGATCCAGGTGATTCAAAATTTTTGCTACTTGGACAGTGAAGGATTTTTCGTAAGTGGTAGAGGTATGTTTAGGAATAAGTAGGGTGAGTAAACATTCAGATCGTAGCCCAAGCCATGCCATGAGCTGACAAATCTTTAAATTTGCCACTAAGATAATTTGGGCTATGAGGATTTTTTAATATATTAAAAAGAAGTGTAAATATGTGAAGTTGGCGTCGATCACGGATCTTCACCCATTTGAGAAGTGGCATGTGTAAATATGATCATATTTTCGGATGCATAAATTTTGAAGACATCCCAGCTTGCACAAATATTCTTCATTAAGATCAGGATAGCATAAGTCTCCATAATCAGTTAATGGTAATAAAAGTTTGACGTTTCAAAGAGTGTATCCTGTTGCAAACACGACGACTAACATCATTTACTTGAGTAAATGATGTTAGTCGTCGTGTTTGCAATAGGATACACTCTGTGGTGGTTGCTATTGATCAGTAGGCCCAGGTTTTTAACAGTTGACGTGTGTGGTATTATTGTACTATTTAGCAATAATTTCGGTAAACTAGGTATGTTTACTTTAGAAGTCAGTCTTGGACTACCAATGATAATAGCTTGTGACTTACTTGAGTAAATCAAAAGAACCATTTCATTAGCCTACTGATCAATTGAAGCGAGATCTCGATTAAGGATGTCGATGTTTTTTTAAAAGGAATGGAGGTTCTAGTGCGCATAGATTTGTAGATCATCAGCATGGAGATGATAATTGCTAGAAATATTTTTAACAACATCATCAATAAATACTGAGAAGAGGAGAGGAGATAGAACTCCACCTGAGGTACACCAGCTGTAAGGTCAGTCCACTCAGAATACGTATCTGACAACACATTGCCTGCGTCCATGGAGATATGAACTAAATCACTCAAGTGAATGTTGGGATATATTAATATATTTCGAGCGGGCAAGAAGAATATCGAAGTCAACAGAGTTGAACGCACTGGTGAATTCAAGAAGCGCAAGGACAGTGGCTTGTGTATTATCCATAGCCAAGCGTATATCAACAGTGAATGATATGAGCAGGAAAACTATAGAATGCATGACCAAAATGCAAAGAATTTTCATGTGTCAAAACACGTGAGGTTTAATGAGATTAGAAGTAAAACCAAACAAAGGCAAAGTTTTATCGCGATAAAAATTAATGGACAGGGTGTCAATGAAGACCAGCTCGTAACAAATAAGAACAACAGATGAACCTGAAGTTTCTTTAGATGACATTATGAAGAGTTCTGAGTATAATGATGCTATTTATCATCCACAATAATGGAAAAACGTAGTAATGTGACTTTAAGACACCGGAGAGACAGAAATTTGGAAATGAATCTAAATGAGGTGGATATACCAACAGAATTGGAAGGAAGCTTTTGAACCTGAGCTTTTTTCTCATAAGGAATTCTCGTACTATACGTGGACGATAACAAACAGAACAGGAGAGAAGAATATTATACGCAAATAGGTTTTCAATGTCAAAAGGAATAAGGAAAGAGAGATAAAATGGTACAAAACTCGCTTACGTACCCGGGGATTTTCCCAAATAAATATAATGACTATAAGGAAACATTCTCACCAACTACCAGGTATGGCTTTATTAGGTTGCTATGGAGTATAGCAGCAAGAAATTATTTAGAGATAGAACAGTTATCCAGAGGGTGTTAATGGTCTCAAACAGTTATATGGTCTCAAAGAGTCTACTCGTTGTTGGATTAGGAAGTTTACATAATTTCTTACTATGTGCGGCTTTAAACCATGTCATTCAGACAATTGTGTTTTGGCGGATACTTTAATGATATAAAATTGCTGTTAATAATTTATGTCGATGACGGATTATTGTTATCCAAGAATAAGGAGATTCTATCTATATTATTGAAAAAATAAGGAAAGAACCTTGCAATAAAGACTTTAAATTTCAATTCTTTTGTTGATATGAGATAAATAAAACACATGGTTGTATATTTATAAATCAAAGAAAGTACATTGAAAGCATAATAAATATGTTTAACATGGTTGAAGCTAAGGACTGTAGTACACCAGTAGATGAGAATGTACAAATGTCTAAAAATGAAAATGAAACTGTTAGTAATTATATATGCACGGTGGAGTGGGAGCACTGTTATTTTTGTCCTCGTCGTCCCGACCAGACGTGACTTATGTAGTAAATTTAATAAGTAAATATGTGAATAATCTAGGAGCTACTCACATAAATGCTGTGAAAAGAATGATTCGTTATTCGAAGTGTACAACAAGTAACAGGACTGCCATCGATACAACAAGTAACAGATCCGATACCGGATACATATTCTTAATGAATGGCGGTCCTGTTACTTGGGCAAGTCGAAAATAAAATACAGTGACATTGTTAATGACAATATCCGAGTATATAGCTGCTAGTGATGCAGCGAAAAAGATATTGCGGCTTAAACAATTTTTACTACATACAGATGGACACACACAAAATTCTGTAACGTTAAATATAGACAATTAAAATGCAATTAAATTGATAAATAATCTGGTGTTTCGTAAGAGAAGTGAGCATATTGACATACGTTATAATTTGTTTAGAGAAAAGGTTGAAGAGAAATTGATCCATATTGAATGTGTTGGAAGCTCAAGTCAATTGGCTGATACTCTTACTAAAGCTTTACCGCTTAACAGGTTTAGTTACATAAGAGATAGTATTATGAAATCTTTTGTTTATCAATAAAACATTTAATTATTCATGAACACTTTCTAAATTTAAGTGGGAGTATTGAACAGTATAAATTTGAAGGTGTCATTGTAAACACAACATTTAAATAGTTTTCTTTTCCAGCCATTAAATGGCGCCGCCGTAAAAGTTGTTTACGTTTGTAACTTTGAATAAAACTAAGTTTTTATAGAAATACTTACTCAATTTATTATTTTATTTTCCAAAATCTAATTTATTAGACATTGATATTCGTGCCATGATTTTTCCTAATACTGCGCATGCTTGGTCGATCTTCATATAACATACTTTATTAATCGTAAATTAATTGAACTGCCGACTGCCAATATTAGTACCGGTGATGGGCAATACTTGTTTCGGCGATGCAACGCATTGTGCTCGTCTTATCGACGACCGGATTTGGTATAAATGGGACGGCCACGGCCAGTGGCCGCAGTATCGCTCCGCTTGTAGTATGTCTCCCGTCACCTGCACTGCTCTTTTCTTCTCCCTGCTGCTGCTGGCTGAAGGCCGGCTAACAAACTGGCCGGAACAGCGGGTTTACGCGTTTCGCAGTGGTGACTCGGTATTGCTCGTTCAAGCGACCGCCTACAACCAGCTGACCACAGCTTGCGCCCAAATTGGAGAGCCAGTAAGAATTTTGACTTTGGCAATAATAGTGATCCTTATTACTTGTGTGATTTTGTTTCTTTAGTTATTTCTTGTTCAATTGATAAGGGTTTTTTTATGAATTGAAATCGATGGATAAAACATAACAAGGCGTATTTCCAAAAAAACTTTCAAGAAATATTTCCATTTTTTATAATACGAAAAACGACAAACCTACATTTTCCGTAATCAAGATTAAAAATTATCTACTTTTGTATAATATTGTTCATTTCTAAAACATTTCTTGAATGGTTCTTTTTATAAATTGTTGAAAAGTTTATAATTTCATCAAAAACGTAAATTTTTTACCGTTTTTCAAGTAAAAAAACGCTTCCAAAAATAATTGCCATATTAGAGCTGCATTTCAAATCGAATTAAATGATAAAATCATTTGAACCAACGTAAATAAGAGTTAAGAAAACGAAGAAAGTTTCATAAATTTTATAAATAACACTAGTATGTCTTATAAATAACACTAGTAATATATAGTGTCTTATAAATAACACTATGCAGTTGTTAATTATTTTCATATTAGGTCGTTGTTTGTTAAACATGTAGTTGTGACAAGAACTTCACTATATATTTCGACATTATTTTTTGCTGAACTTGATATTTTTATATTTTATATATTAAACCTTACTTATGTATTTTCGACCATATTCAATCAATTGCCGTACTCTAGGAAAAAAAAATTTTTTCCGATAGAAAAGAATGTCATAAATAAAATATGAGCCATATTTTATTTATGACATTTTTGTTAGCTACATAATTTTTGGTCGTATTTGAAAGAGGTGGAGCAAGTTTTTTATGCCAATATTCACGATCGAATAACCTGTTGTGTGTGTTATTCGGATTAGAACAGGAAGACAAGATATACATATGTAGCAAATTTTTATGTTTTAATATGAACAATGTCGTAATTCAAGTTGCATTAGTCGCCGATTTAATAAATGTTTTCCGTTAGTATAACCACTATCAGTCTGTCAACCTACCTAATTGTAATCTTTCTGGCATCCGTTTCGCGCGCTACAGGGAAATGACCTTGGCCAGTGGAACAATATCAATAGTTTATTGCCGCCTTTGATTGTCTATAAATAAACACATACGGGATAAGAGGTAAACATATTTCGACGGCGGGCGCTGATTGTGATTATTCGCAAAAACTATTACATTATTTGTCAGCAGAAGTATTTCCTAATTCCACTTTTAAAATATTGTCCCTCGTATCCTTTTAATTTCATTATTTAAGTATAAGAATTTCGGATTTTTAAGACGTCCTGGCAACGCCTTGTGCTTTAAAAAAACAAATCGTTTTTACGTCGGGCACATAGTCTTATTATATAGACCATCTTGTGTCGCACTCATAGTCTCATTACATAGACCATCTTGTGTCGTACTCATAGTCTTATTATATAGACCATTTTGTGTCGCACTCGTCTTATTATATAGACCACCTAAATAGAATCGTTTGCGTGTGTAAATGTACGATAGTGTGAGTTTAGTGATGTTCAATAATATCGGCAACGATGTCGATAGCCTTTGTATAGTTTAATAGATTCTATTTTTAAAACTATCGTTTTCTCATTATAACTAAATCAAAACAATTTTTAATTGTAGTAACAAATATTCAAAATTTATAATATATTAATTCAGATCAAAGAAAATTAAAGCTTTTTTTAGTATTTTATTTACACTGAGGAAATTTTGTGAATGAAATAATTTAAAATATATATTTATTTTATTATCATAAGAACAATTTTAAAATTTAAAATGTTTTAAAACAAGGAATTCATAAAATTAATATTAATTAGTATTTTATAAGAAATTTGAAATGATTGAATAAGTTACTTTTATTAAAGTAAATTTAATTTATTGTATCTTATATCTTATCTATCTATATATCTTATCTATATTTAATATTATAAATAAATATTTTAAAGATAAATTACTTCAAAGTTAAAAAAATATATATAAACATTTTACCGGATAATCTTTAAGGGAAAATAAATGATTAAATTTTAATTATATCTAATAATATTACTTGTTTGATAATTAATTTGATAATTTTTGAAAATGATCAATATTAATTATATTAAATTTAGTTTGAATTACGTTATTTATTTAATATTATATTTTAAAGGTTATGCCATAAAATATTTCTAGTAATGGTTAAGATATATTACAATTTTATTCCGATTTTGAAAACGTACGATTGAAAAGAGGGAATAATGAATCTCGCTAAAAATATTAATCGGCTAAAAATATAAATATTAATATATATTAAATGGGGTATCCATTTAATGGACTAGGAGAAAAAAATCTATCTCAAGTTTATAATACTGAATAATATGTTTGTATAATCGCAAAATATTTAAAAAATTACATAACTACTGCACTCTGATATATATATATATATATATATGTATATATATATATATATATATATATATATGTATATATATTTATATATATATATATATATATATATATATATATATATATATATATATATATATATATATATATATATATATACAGAAGATGGACTGACAGACATGACAAAATTACAAGGTTTCTAGTTTGCCACGGAATTTAAAAAGGGTAATACCTAAATTACTATCGATATATATTGCATTCAACAATATTAAGCCCAATTAATTTCATCAACAAAATTATCGATAAGACAATTTAATACTAGCGTAAACGTCAAATAAATATCTTGACACAAAAAATCGGTAAATGATAATATTTTAAAGTATATCTTTATTTACGTGGAAATGTAAGTCATTCGAAATAAAGGTAAAAGGGTTTTCGAAATAAAGTACAAAAAGTACGGTATAAATTATTTTCAAATTACCTGCAAAATGTGCATTTATCTGGATTGTTAAGGTGTATGGTGCTATAATCAAGAACAGAACACCTTGTACATTATAAAAATCAAAATTTTTGACAATATAATAACGGATAAATTTACAATCGTCAAAAAACAGCAAACGTCACGTCACGCGGAAAATTGCCGCGTGACTCCACGTTGCGTTGCAAAAAAAAACGGTTTTAACGGTTTTTATTTCACTGTTTCTTTCTAACACATAACATCTCTATTATATATCATCATGCTTTCTCACCTGTGTTTGTTTAAGTTTATGGTCGTGCCGCAGCAGCGTGTGCGCTAAAAAACGAAAGCAGCAACTTCTACGATATTTACCATATCTTTTCGGCTTATTAATTGCATATACTCTGTGCTTGCTTTTTTATACTTGGCATTTTTTAGAGATCAAAGATTTAAAGATAATACTAATAATGGGGCAACTAAATTGACATCTATATTAATTCCTTATTTCGAAATAACCCATTCCAACCAAAATATACTTCTCTTTTTGGTTTTGGTTCCCAATGAAACTTCTGATATAATAGTGAATAAACAATTAGCTTGAAAATGTAATATAATAGAAATATATGTAACATTTTTTTGGGATAATTACAAAATGGAGATAATTTATCATCAAATTAAAAGGTCTTAATTATACGAAAGAAAAAAATCTATCTTAACTTTCCACGAATTCACTAAATGCGCCTGAAAAATATGTTTGTATAATCGCAAAATATTTAAAAAATTACATAACTACTGCACTCATATATATATATATATATATATATATATATATATATATATATATATATATATATATATATCCGAAAGAAATTAGAGCCCTGATACCAGAAAAAAGAAAACTTAGAAGAAAGTGGCATCAATCAAGAAGCCCATATAATAAAACTTTCCTTAACGCTCTGTTAAGCT
This sequence comes from Druceiella hillmani, assembly GCA_039881145.1. Lineage (NCBI taxonomy): Eukaryota > Metazoa > Arthropoda > Insecta > Lepidoptera > Hepialidae > Druceiella > Druceiella hillmani. Next base: position 2,728,526 of record JAYKKI010000012.1, read on the forward strand.
CTGTTACGAGTACTAGACAACTAACTACAGAAATAAAAAAATATCAAACAATTATGAATCAAAAAAAATTTCACAGAACTTACTGCAGATAGCAGTACTGAGCACTCACTATGGAAAGCTACAAAATATCTTAAACGACCGTTAGCTCAAGTAAAAAAGACTGATGGAATATGGGCTCGTAATAATTCAGAAAAAGCGGATGTGTTTGCTAAACATTTTAAAGCAAGATTTTATCCAAATGAGGGAGATTATGCACTATCATCTCTTTATGCCAATGTTTTCCTTGTCAGAGTTTCATTAGTTACGCCTAAGAAGGTTGCTGATGAAATTAAAAATAACCTCAATGCGAAGAAAGCACTTGGATTTGATCTAATTACAGGTGACATACTTAAAATATTTCAAAGAAAAGCTCTGGTTAAATTAACTACTCTGATCAAACTAAACTATGTCCCAGATGCAGAAGTTCTTATGACACCACATGGCAAAAATCTAAGTGAAGTTGAATCATACCGACCCATCTCACTCCTACCAATCATGTCAAAGCTATTAGAGAAACTAATTTTAAAGCATCTCAAATCTATTCTTGATCAAAGAAACCTGATACCATTTCATCAATTTGGTTTCAGAAATAATCACTCGACAATTGATCAAGTACATCGTATTAGTGCTGTTATTGAAAAAGCGTTAGAAAACAAAAATGTATGTTTTGCTGTCTTCTTGGATGTAGCGCAGGCATTTGAAAGAGTTTGGCATGAAGGTCTACTACACAAATTAAGATTACTTCTCTGTGATAACTTCTATTAACTCTTAAAATATTATCTGACTAATCGACACTTTCGGTTTAAATACGAAGACACGTATTCGGACGTGAAGCTGATTAAGGCTGGTGTCCCTCAGGGTTGTGTTCTAGGGCCAGTTTTGTATTTGCTATACATTAATGATGTTTCAACAACATTATATAGTACAACAGCAACTTTTGCAGATGATACGGCAATAATGGCAGTGGAAGAAACTGTGGAAGGTTTAACTAGAAAATTACAATCTGCTTTCAACAAAGTAGAACAAAAAAATGGCGCATTATATTGAACGTATCCAAATCGACATATATAAATTTTACAAATAAAAAGATAGCACAACAACCAGTTTTTATTAATGGCATTCAATTGCCATATGCCAACACCGATAAATATCTTGGTATGACTCGTGACGCCAAGCTTCGGTGGAAAGAACATATTAAGAAGAAACGCGACGAACTTAACAGCAAGTTCAGAAAAATGTGTTGGCTGCTTGGTCGTAATTCTGAGTTTTCAACATACAACAAGTTCATTTTGTATAAGCAAGTTCTACGGCCAATTTGGAATACAGCTGTAGGGCTGCGCCAGTAAGTCTAATATTCAAGTGATACAAAGATTTAAGAAAAGGAAACAAAGTTTTAAGTGTGTAGTTAACGCGCATTGATATGTTCGTAACTGTGATCTCCATCGCGATCTTGAGATTGAGATATTAGATGATATTACTAGTAGATTAGCTGGTTCTCACCAAAAGAGACTTCAAAACCACATTTATTTAGAAGCGTCCAGACTCTCAAATGTGCAAAATATTATTAGAAGAATAAATCTCAAAAGAATAAAACCTTCTCAGCTTGCTAGACATTAAAACACTAAGTGTTTTTTAAGAAAGGAAAATTTTAGTCTAGATAGCACATAGTATATTAATTTAGAAACAAATTAATCTTTAGTTATGTAACTAGTTTTAATAAAAAATGTAAATATAAAAAAATACAAAACAAGCTTTGGTGGTAAATAAAGGTTGGAATGATTAACATTCTTCTTTAAAATGAAAAAACTTGGGCAAAGATGTTAGTCGACCAACACGACCAACATGACGACGCTGTTCACAACGTATATGACACTCTTTTAAAAAGTTTTGCAATATAATTGCAATGGAAAACACTCTCATTCGTTAGTCGAGCTTTAGATATCGGGTGTCAGAAAAACGACTATGAAGCGTTAACAGAGAATTTTCCAAAGTTCAATAAACCTTCGCTTATTTTGAAGATTTCCAATAACGATAATGCCGAGGCTTATCTGTTTTTATTGAAAAAATTAAGATTATTTCTTTAAAATTTAAAGAGAGAAAGAAAAAGATTATTTTGACCACTGAATTATGAATAATTTTGAAGGAAATTTGGGAATACGAAAAAAATAAACAAGATTTCTTAATGAAAATGACGGTTTCCTGTGAAGAAATAAAAAGTCATTTAATCATTAAGAGACCTAATTGTTTTCGATTAGATTAATTTTATAGCATCTGATTTAACGAATACGTATAGAAAAAATTCTGATCGAAATATAGACATCAATCTGTCTACACTTTTATACTGCATCCTGTTTTTAAATTAAAATGTTCTGGTTTTTCTATTCTGATTTCACTTACACTGATTTTAAAAGTTTGGGTATGCACGTATTGTATTATATATTTATTGGGGTGTATTATTTGTATTTATGGTTGTGTATTATGTACACACACCATACTTTAAAGTATGCATGTTTGTATATAATACACTAATTTTCGTTACGATAATGAGGTGATGAATTGAAATTAAATTCTGTAAGGAAAATTTACAATGCATACGTTAACTAATTCGATACGCATAGTTATCGTTGACGAATATGGTAATTTTTATTTCTGTTTTCTATGACTTACCTACGAATAATTTTTGCTCACTAGAAACAAAAATTTGACTGTAAGCAACGTTTTTGCTCCCCAATAAATTATCGACTTGAAGATATTTCTATTTTTGCCTATTATCTACGGATATGAATGTTGCCATTACCCGATAGGGTCAAAGTATTCAGATGACGGTTGGACGGGTACCACAACATTTATCTACCTATTTGTTAGATTCTCGTGTATATATGGTTATAAATTGTTAAAAGTAACAGTGAATGTGATTTGTGAAATAGATCTCTACAAATATTAGCCTGTGCAGATGACATAGATATTGTTGGAACGTCAAGAAGGCAGTTAAAGAAGCCTTTTGAGCCCTTGAATTCTGCGCAAGAAATATGGGCGTAACTGTCATCCAAGATAAAACTAACTACATGGAAATCTCACATTCCTTGGTAAACTACAATATCCCTTTGTGCATAAATGGCTACGCCTTTGAAAAAGTTGAAGAATTTAAATACCTTGACCACGTCATTTACCTTGACCACGTGAATTTAAATACCTTGACCACGTAAATACTTACCCAGTAATTAACGAAAAAAATAAACTAGGGGCAAAAACTGATAACAGAATTAAAATGGCAAATAAATGCTTCTTTGAACTGAGAAGACGACTGAGGTATAAACTCATTAGTTGGAAGACTAAACTAAAAATGTATAAAATAATAATTCCACTAGCCCGTCTTTATGCAAGCGAAATATGGACCCTAAACGTAGACACACAGGGATCACTGGTCACGTTTGAGCGAAAGGTCTTCAGAACTATCTTTGACCAAGTGCAAAAAGAGGGTAGATGGAGAAGTAGATATAATTTTGAACTGTATAAACTTTACGGACAACCACAAATTACCCAAGTAATCCGTAGTAACAGATTAAGATGGACTGGTCACATGCGGAGAAGCCCAGAGGGTAATCCTACTAAAATATTAACACATGCTGAGTAGCCCAGGGGATAATTCTACTAAAATATTATCATTAAAAAAACCTGAGGGAACTCGACTAAGAGGTAGGCCACCCTCTAGATGGTTGGATGACAACGAAAAATATATAAAGATTTTTAACATAAGTAACTGGGAACGAGTCACAACTGATAGGAGACTGGAAGGAGCGAGTAGTAGAGGCAGTCAAGGGGCTGTTGTGCTTGTAAAGAAGAAGAATGTGATTTGGGAATTTGAAAATAATTAATTTTATATAATTAGGCATGCATGTCAAACAGAATTTAAATTAAAAATAACTGAAACTCAGTGAAAGTATTGTTCCTTTTTGCACAGCTGTATTCTTCTATTTCACCCACCGATTTGAAAATTGATTTTCAAATCTGTGATTTTATCTTTTATTTGATGGCCTATTGTCCGTTAGTGACATCACTTTAACAATACCAATTTGAAGAAAATAAAAGAATTAAAAAAATAGAAGTACTGTTTAGTTGTTCTTTTTTTAATTAACTTGGCTGCATTATAAGATGTTTATCTTTTCTTTGCGTATTTTTCTCACGTATGTGATTGTAGAAAGTTGTCCTAATATAAACAATTATTATGCAAATAAGCACATTAAAAGGGAAAAAAAATACAAGACTATAAAAAAAATAAATTCAATATAAAATGAAAAAATATATTTAAATAACAGGTGTGTCTCAACCGCGTTAGGAATCTGAGTTAATTATATAAATAGTTTTGAAATCAATTCTTGCAGGATGCACGCAAACTGTCGAATAACTAATGCCGTCCTATCGTTTGAAAATCGTTATTACCGACATTTAGTTTACTATAGAGACTGGCACTGTGAGGTGTTCTTAGAAAAAAAACAGTCAAGCACGAGTAGAACTCGCACTACGGGGTTTCTGCAGACATTTAGGCATTTATAAATATTTAATGGTACATAATATTCCTGTTAAACTCTTTAAACAATTTTAATTTCTACAACGAAAAATATTGCCTACTCCATGGGGGCATATTTAATAAAATATATTTTTATGTGGTGTAAACAAATAACGATTTTCGGATTTTTTCCCTTACTTATGCTATGAGACCTTGTTTTTCGATTTATTTCAAATTTCAAAAAAATCGGCATAGACGGCCGTATTTTCAGGGTTCTTTTTCATTGTATTAACTTAAAAGCTTAAATTTTTTACAGCTCCAAGAGACTGTAGACCTAAGAACTTGATACCTCCCCGCGTTCCTGAGAAAAAGGGTCTTGATAGACCAAGAGACGGACAATAAGGGTTTCTTTCTTCCTTTTGAGGTACCGAACTCTAAACAATATCTAATTGGCGAGAGAGATAGACATTTAATTCACGAGTAGGAGATTACACTCGACTCACAATATGCCCCCCGGCAATTTAGCTAGGCTATTACGTACATAATTTATGCCCCCTCGATGGGCGACGGGAATCGAGCTCAGCACCCCTCGAGCTCGGAAATAATTTAGAAGAAATACTTTATTTTTTTGCTCATACCGTTAGAATGGAACATACTTACACGTCATATTGCTACCAAAATTGTTTGCAACGAATGCAAATTGTCCGACTTATATAAGAAGTAGGTCCAATAACTAGTCTGCTTGTGACCTAGGGTTAGTTCTGAAACCAGAGTCCCTTTTTCCAAAGACACGAATATTTTCAACGAAACGTCATTCTAAGCCTAATCATAAAAGCTTTGGAATCGTTTGGATTTTGACATCAGGAATTCATTTTCAACAAATATATTCGAGGGTCGTCTAAAGCAGGCAACTTCTACCGCTACATAATTCCGTCTTTCTCCCTTTCCTTAAAAATAACCTGTCAAAATTTGTAATTTTTTTTGTAAGTGTAAATTTCTTTGCTTTATTAAAGTTAACTTTTAACTGGTCATTTTAAATTTTGTAATGGTCTAGTTTATTTAAGATATTTAGAGTCTTTCAAAGAAGGAATTTGCATTTTTAACCATTGCGGTTAACTAGAATATTTTGCTTAGGGAAAAGAGAGCCTTAAGAGTATATATTGAAATAATAAAGAAATAAAATAAATAAATAGCATTATTTTTTCCAGTGCACATTTGATAGTGATTGCTGTTCTAACGCTTGCCTTGGATTCCTCAAAAGATGCGTCTCTGGTTGACGACAGAACTATCGGCAAAAGGAAACGGAATGAGTTGAAATTGTAAGATCAAAAATAAATTTTATCTGTAAATTAAACGTTGTTTCATTGTAATACGTCTTCTTGCTGCCGGGTCAACATTATTCATTTTTACTACGATACTAGATACTCCAATCTGACTTCATCTGGATAAAACATTATCTTAACTGAAATTTGTTTTGTTTTTTTTTTGTTGTTTAAATATAACCGTAAATTGTTCAGTTATTATAAACTTTTTTTGGCGGTTCATTTATTAATTCTGTACTATTATTCCATGTAATATTAGACTGGAGTAATCTGCGGATCAAATCCCAGCCAGTTGAATTTTTAATTAAACTTTGAGTTTGTCTTTGTAATTAACATACCTAATCGGTATCGTGTAAGTATGCTAAAAAAACATATTTGAGATCAAAGGTTTTTCAAATATTTCGTTTTCTATTGGTCAGACGTCAGCAATAGTTTATCAAGACTGAAGATCAGAAAATTTCTTAAAGTAAGCTCTCTTCACTTAGAAATAACCATTTTCGTATTATACCTCTAAAACTTCAATCGTTAATGAAATTGTATATACACGGTGTCCGGGAATAAGTGTCGGACAAAGAAAGACGTTACTCCTTGACTAGAAAATAGTTGATTGTCATTAAAATAAAATTTTAAAGATGAATTTTTTTCAGAAATTTATAAATATTATTCATAATTATTTGTTTGTACATTTTCTTTGTACATACGATACTCGCGTACGTTGTTCAGAGCAGATAGTAAACTGTTCAGCTACGAAGACATCCTTACTGCGGGTAAACACCGCACTCCGAGCGAGTATTTGGTGTGATAAAAAAAGTTACGTGTAATATTTGTTTGTTCTCAATTAGAAAAAAGGTGTGTTTTACGTTTTATTTCAACAACAATTTATTCCTTTATAGCCAACGAATATCGTCTTTCCTTGTCCAACATCTATTTCCGGATATCGTTGATATAGAGCATCCCGTAAATTATGGATAACTCAAACATGGATAAAGAATATCATACTGTGTCAGAAAATATAATTTTGCGTTTCAATAAAATTTCCGCGATTTTAATTTACATTCAGACTATTATAAAAAATAAGAAATCTTGGCCTCCTTCAAGTGTAAATAAATGCGGGCTTTTTTGTTTTTTTTTTATATAATATTTCTGAATAGTTATGCTGTTAAAAGAGTCTTAGGTGTACTCAAAATACACAGTTAATTTTAAATTGATGATTTTTTCATTTACGAAAATAATATTGTTATTAAATTTGCATAAGCCATTCCTTAATTTTTATTTTTTAGTCAAATGTAATTTATTCTGTTTCACTGAACTAGTGTGTTTCACATTTGCTTGCAATTCACAAATTATTAATCAGAATGTAGATGGAGCTGGCAAAAAATACAAAATAAATGATTAAAAATAATTATTTACTTCATAACAAATAAAAAAGAAATAATTTCATAAACGTTGTAAGAGTAACATTTTACACAAATAAAAGTAAAATTTCAAGATTTATTTTATTAAAATGTTACTTTTCTAAATAACATTTTAATAAAATAGGTTCGTATTCATTTTCATGTATGTGTTACTTATGCGCTGGGTAGGTGGCACAAATAAAAGAAGACACCCAGGACATAACAAATAACTGCTCGAGAAAGGTAAGGTGGATTCTAAACTTTTTGTTTAATCCATATCCATATATAAGACCGGCTGGAATACCCAATTTACCGAGAACAGAATTAATACAACTAATTATTAAATTAATAGTGATTCACACAAGGTATCTTTCTGTTGGAGGAAGCTGTCAAATTTGATCGAATAAATCATAATGCCAAAATGTGACTATACCCATCGTGTAGATACACGAATTCGTGTAGATACATGAATTGCATAGTTGACAATTTTATAACCCGCACTTGGTGAGGGAGGCCAGATATCAAAACTAACTTAAAATGAATTTATGAACTGGTAAGTGATATGTCTCTTAGATTTACCGCCGCCGACTACAATGCGAGAAATTACTTAGAATCCCTACGAAATGGTCTTCCAATTAAGATCTGACTTCAAGGTAGTTCATATGGCTGCATGGCGATGGATATCCCGCATATTATGGACTCCAGTGCGAGAATACTTACATAAAACTTTTATAGGAAGGTGAATCTGCCAATTTGGTTATATTCTGTGGCCTCCACAGTCATCCTGCCTCAACTGTACGAATTTTATGTTATTAAGGTTGCATAAAAGAAAAGTTCACAAATGTCCGATTACTAGCCTTTGTCAAGAAATCAGTATCTCCACGTTTACAATATTTGTTAAACGATATTTTGTTATATGGTCCAGTTTGCATTACGACTGGCAGACATCAGTTTGTATCGTTAATTTGATTTTTTTTAATAAATGGTACTCATAATTTATTTTTCTTTACTCATTTCATATTTTTCTCAGTCTCTTAAATATTCTAATGAACAATTTATGAGCTGCAAGCAAAATTTCAGGTACAGTGGTTATTCGAAATTAGAATTAAATATATTTTATTGAAAGTTTAATTTGGGTGAAAGGAGTCCTTACTGAAATTTAATAGCAACATTTTATTTTCTAAATGAAAAGGCTAGTGCCTACTGCACGTCCGACTTTTTAAAATAAGCATCCAGGTATTTTTTCATACCACAAGGGCTCAAACTTGGGGAGGAAATTGAGTAAACACAAATCTATTTAAGATTTTTAAAAAATTCGAGAAACTTTAATGTGCATTTAATAGCACACCTATTTAGATATATTACACAAAAATGTAATAACAACATTCTTTCATTTGTGTCTATTGCTCGAAAAAATTCGGAAAGAAAGATTAACGGATTGTTTGGTGCCTCTGATTGGGCTATTTATTTATTTTCCTTATAGACTCCATATCCATAACTCAGTAGAAGTGAAATTATTTGTTGTTTCGAAATAGTAAGATATTAGACAAATGACGAAAGTAAAGAACAAACAAAAGTAAAAGCGAAACAATGAACTAATAAAGAATGGTAAATTTTTCAAAACTTATCGACCGAGGCGATCAGGGAATGTGCGTGTAGATAAATTTGGTTCAAATATTTCTTTTCCAAATATTTATCATTATATCTAAACTATTGTTTTCTTAATTAATTCCTTTTTAATTGCATAAATTACTAAATAAAAGTGCAAATTATACGAGGGGAATTAAAAATTGGCGAAATGGAATACTATTTGTTAGAACGAAACGTGACAACAGAATCTATGTCAAGAGGCTCGTATTGTTAACATTTTGTATGGTCTTTATTGTTGTTGGCATGTTTAACATCCTAGTGCGGTTGAGGATCGTCTAGAATGGTGACTAAAGCATAATCATATAATCTGCCAAGAATAGATACATTCATGACATATTTTTCTTCAAATTCATATTTTATGTCCGCTGGGGTAAGGAGTTAAAGCTGTAAGGTTTTAATACATGATTTAAAATCATACATTATGTACGTTTTATGTCTAAGTACACATAACCTATAATCTTTTAAAAATACGACTAATATTGTGTATATTTTATTAATTTATATGTAATGTTATTCACGTTTAGTCAAGTTTATTACGTTTCAGTCAAGTCGTTTTTTATGTATTTTGGCAATGTTATGTATTTTTTTCTTAAAATAAAAAACAAAAAAATGAAAGTAGCCTTAAATTTTTCTAAACTAGTTTATGCACACAATTATCTATTGCTTATGATTGATTGAAATCACACTAGCTATCCAAATAAAACATTAAAGTGATCTCTTCACAACAATGCAAACAATTTGATGGAGATATTTCATCTCTTCTCATAGCCTTACACTATTGTAATCGTATTTTTGCATCTATCGGGATAAGAAAAACACTTTATCAGGTTTACTTTTAATATTATTTTTGCACCTAGGTACAATACAATACTTATAAACTATCTTTCGTGCTTCTTCCATGGTTTAAAAGGCTATTATACTGAAAATATGTTTAAAATAACTAGATTACTTACAGTATACGCGGGCACAGCTTGTGAAGCCATCCAAGGTGCGCGATAATGGCGTCGTAAATTTCCGAGACCTATATCGAGGTAAATATTGTTCAATTTTTCTGAAAAATATCGAGTATAGGTACTTAATATACGTGAAGTATTTATCTATCTGTTCCATCTAAGCCTATGTGTACACGAATATTCAGACCGCGCAGAGCAGCGCAAGGAGGTATGTATAAAGGACTTTAAAGAGTTACATTATTTGATCCAAAGTAAAATTTGTAAAAAAGGATATCAGTTGTACTAAAGCTAGAGATATGGAAGTAAAATTAGCATTTTTTTGAGGTTGGGGAAATAATTGAATATTACACTTTAAAATATTGGAATTTTCCATTTCAAAGAAGTTTTCCGATGCCGCCATCGGCATATTTGCTGGACCACTGTTGCATAACAGCTCTTGTTTTTTTTCTTCAGTGACGATATTAAATATCATTCTTTTTATTCTTAGTTGACGGATGAATCGTAAATTTTTATTTAATTGTACAGATTGACACCTAAAAATTACATAATTCGTCATGTTAATTATCACGGCCGTTTTTGCGTCTTACCGCCCTCACTTTAGGTCGTTCTTTTTTTAATGTTTTACCTAATATATAATTTATATCGTTATTAGTTTTCTTTATTTTTTTTCTCGATATTATCTTAATTTTATTCCTTTACTTTTAAAAAAGGGTTTAATTTTATTGAAAATAAATTAATTATCCGTAACGGTGTTACGCGTGTCTCTTAAGGTACTGTTTTTATCTTCGGTTTCAACAAAGTTTCGCTCTTCTATTTGTCCAGTTTAATTTACCTTTTTTCACTAATTTAATGACCAGTTTTCTTTAATTTGAAATGATGGTATGTGATGACGGTCTATTTACCGTATACTTCATCAAGAATAAATCTATGTACTTCAAAAAATCAGCTGCAGCGGCAGAACCAATTTTCTTCTTCTTCTCAGAGCATCTCCGTGGTAGTTGAGTAATTTTATTCACAACGGTTCGAGGTGTTCTCGTAAAAAGGTAATGATTTTTTTGTTATTTGCAGATATCGGTCGAGTGGGGGTAATTAAAGCTTAGTGTATAGTTATAAAATGTATGACAGAACAGTTGAATTTGTAGTAGAAGAGGCATCATGCGCAATATTTGAAGTTATGTTACCACTCGACCTTTGCGAATCCACTAAAGAAACATGGAACAATATTGCCCTTGACTTTCGAAAAAAGTGGTATTTCCGCATTGAGTTGAGGCTTTTTATGGCAAGTATTCATGACTACAAGGAAATATTTTCGATAGTGCTTCTGGCATCTGTCTGTTGACTCGGTACCACGGAAAACTGAGTTTAAATAGAGACCAGTATTGACATAATTATGAAACATTTGTGTAAATGTCTAGAGTAGGAGGAGGCGAGGCTAGTTGAGAAATTTTTTTAATAATACTTATTTAGTTCCCTCACCTAATTTCTAGCCAATTCCTATAATTTTTTGGTGAGGGTCAGTGTTGCTCAAACTTGCCTCGTAATTTAATAAAAATTATATAAAAAATAATATACTAATATATATACAATATATTATTTTTATAACAGTATATTATTTTTATTTTTACAACAGTATATTATTTTTATATATACTGTTATAATATAAATACTATAACAGTATATATAAAAATAATATACTGTTATAGTATTACTTTTCAGGTCTATTTATAAATCCAAATTTGTCCATACCGAATAACTATATGTTTTTACCAATAAAATACCACACATTACCCTAATAAAATAGAATAATATCCACGTACCATCCTTGTATTTTAAATCCTTTGATATATTTTGACATATATATTGTTTTTTAAAACATTTATTCATACAACTTATATTCCTGGTATCGCATAACACAGGATGCACCCGTAACTTTACAATGAGGGCCTCCATAATGTACATCGAAACGAAGGCAAACAAACAAAAGTCCCAAGGGGGCGTATTGATTGCGGCCAGAAAATTGTGTCTTTCGTTTATAGTTTCCAGAAGCAACACTTCTATGCACATTAACATAATAGAATTTAAAGTCGTGAATTTTTTTTAAGTTTAGTCTCAATGTACGGCGTTAGAATCACTTATTGCAGAAAAGTCATCCTCATGATCAAATTATTTAAATGGCCATATTCAAACTATCGGTTACTGATTACTGGCTCTATATTATAAGGTAGTAGTATTTTTGGTTATGGTGCATATTGTACATTTAAGGAAAGATTCTCAGAAAAACTGTTCTAGAAATAGGAGACGGATTTAAAACCTTGATGTGGATCAATGTCAGAACGCATTGAAATATCAAAGACAACGGTGCATAGGATTTTACTAAAAGTAACGACTGCACATGCAACGTGTAAAAGCTCTACAGCTCAAAGATTAGACGCAAAAGATGACTTTCCGCTGACAAATGTTATGAAAAATAGTCGGATCAATCACAATGCCAAAAATATTACTGTCGCACTGTGGAATACTAAAAACATGAATACAGAATACAGCACAGCCCAAGAATAACGGTTAAAAAAAACTATGCCGATATTGATAAAATTGAAAACTTTGTAACAGGTCTTAAGTACTAATGAATAAACAACATTCAAAAACTTGCAATAATCTTTGACAATATAAATTAGAAGTATATTAGACCACAAGAACGTTTCGGTGGAAGTTGTTTCTGAGGAACAGTGATTTTCTTTTTGGAAGTTTTTTCTGAGGAACGTTACAGCGACTATTGAAGTCGCTGTTTCTAGTCTGCAGAAGTAAACTTCCAAATACAAAATTGCTATCCACATTATCATAATCTACTTCAAAGTCTAAATTTTGTGAATTTAATATGAAATTACCGCGTCAGAATTAGCAGGAAGACCATCTTTATTAAGGCTGTGTAACTATTTATACAACAATTGCTAGTTGGAAAAGAAATTTTGAATAATGTTATTGAAAATTGTTTCCGATATTTGTCATTGGATTATAAAAAAAATAAGGAAAAGCAACGAAAAGTAATGTATCAAAATGTTTTTTTTTTTAATTTGATAAGAGTAAAGAAACATTTTTACTCACACTCGGAATTGTTATTTTATAAAAAATTCGATACTTTGGTTTGCAAAATAGTTGTAGTTTTTGTCCTGTCATTAAGAAGATTGTCAGTAACGTAGATTATAAAAAACAATCGAATTATAATATAGAAAGAATTAAAACTAATGTATTACAATGTTTTTACGAAACGAAAATTAAAACGAGAATTAACGTATTACAATGTTTTTTTTTAAATCTAATAGAGCGAAGAGGATATTTTACTGACACTCGTAATTGACATTTTGTAAAAATTCGATCCTTTTCGTTTGCAAAACCGATTTAGTTTTCATTCGCTTTTTAATTTTATATATGAAGATTGTCTGCGACGCATATTTATTGCATTAATTGTGGGTGTTTATAAGTCTGAGGGCTGTTTAAGGCAATTTTAACATCAGCCGTCCTATAATATATTTGTATCCATCTGACAATACTCGCGAGTAGTACTTCTATCGATGATGTAACCCATTGTATTCGTCTTCGCAATGACCGGTTTTGGTATAAATGGACTGGCGGTGGTCAGTGGACGCAGTGCGGGTCCGCCTGCATCACGTCACCCGTCACCTGTTTCGTCCTTCTTCCTGCTGGTGCTGGCTGAAGGGCAGCCGATAGACGGGTTCGCTAACGAGTCAACCAAAGCTTGCGTCCCCGTTATGGGAATGGTAAGGACTTTCACATTAGCAATAATAGCGATATTTAATTACCGGTGTAATCTGCTTGATATAGTTTAAATGAAGTATTAATTAATTGACACTTTTAACTGATATGTATTGTTATGAAACCAAATGAATCGATTTAAAAAAACCTGCAAATCGATTTAAAAAAAAATCTGTCAATTTCGAGTGGCATTCGCAATTCGAGGGTTCCGTACACATTTCGGTATTTATAAACATTTACAAAATTTTAATCTGTAGAATGAAAATGCTTCTTGCTAAATTTCTAGACTCTAGTCGATGGGAAGTGCCCTATAGGTCTTGATTTATTTGCGAATATCATAATATACTTCTTATATGAACCATATTTATTCTTTCACCTCCTATCTTGCCCGTCTCAGTGTTTCACATTTAAAATATTAAGTTTCTTGTATATTTCCGACTATCTCCAATTATCAGAAAAATGATCCAGAGTAAAAATAATTGTCTTTCCTATTGAAAAGTATGTCATATGTAACGCGGTTCGTTGTCCGATTTTTGCAACATATTTAACTTTTTGGTCATATTCAAATGACATAGAACAAGTATTTTGTGCCAGTATTATTATTTTAATCGCAATACTGTTTAATAAGTTCATTCCATTAGCATAAACACTGTCATCCTTTTAACCTACATAAAACAAAACCTTTCAGGTTTTGCGTCAGTATAGAAATCTCCATCAACAGTAAAACAACGCCTACGGTTTGTCGATGTTTGCTGAATAAGAGGTAACAACAATTCGATGGTGGACGCTGATTGTGAACGCTCGCAAAAAGTGTTGCTGCATATTAAACAACTATAACCTCCATTAAATTATTTGTTAGCAGTATTTTCTATGTTTACTTTAAAAATGTTGTCCGTCATACTTCCAAGGGTTCCGTCGACGGGGTGTATATGTGTGCGTATTCTAGTATAATACAATCATTTTTGTAACAATAGATTTGTTATTCGTAAAAATACCTTTTTTACGAATAACAAAACAACATGAAGTTTTATAAGAAAAATTTACAATGCTAAAACATGAATAGCGTAACCAATCTTTAGGCCGACTTCATGCGTTATTAATATTCGCATAATTTGTTTTTAGTAGATGCAGTATCTCATGTTCTTAGAAAAAAAGTAACTGATGAGTGGAGATGCATACTCAAATTTGTACTATACACGCTATTCACGAATAGAGGTAGATTGCACTACACCACGGATGGACATACATTTTAGATGTTATGAATAAATACCTTCAGTGGAGGGAAATGTCCTGAAAAGAGCATTTTAGGAATTTTTCCAGGGCTGGAAAGAACACAGCTAGTTTATTTAAAATGAAGAAAATTGATTTAAAAGATCAACTCAATAAAATTTGATTTTCCACTTGTTTTTCTGTCTTAATTGTTATTGTTTGTACAACAATTTAAAACCGTTTGTCATTGTACTACTTGCACAGGTCCAAGGTTTGGCTTCATGGGTATTTTGAGCGTAGGATATTGTAAAAAATAATAAGAAATATAAATAAGGTGTAAGTGCCGGGCTTCCTAACCAGCGGGGCGCACCTCCCTAGTGGGGCGTTAAGAGGTCATACGGGGGAGGGCCCAATGTGTTCGGATCTCCATTTGAAATTTTCAATTCACTAATTAATTCATTCGGTCGTTGTTCAAGGTTTGACAAGTCTCATTTCGAAGCGCTCCATACGCGCTCGCTGTCTCTTTGTCCACTGCACTTCTGCACGTCTCCAATGTCAGCCACGGCAGGCAGATAAATTAATCGTGCGTGTGCGTTCTGTACGATTGCTCGTTTATTCATTTCACAAATTCATGAATATTCCACCATGAAATATGACTACCACCTCTTGACATTGGAGAAATTTTCGATAAAACATTTCCTGCTTAATCCACAAATTGCCTCACTTGCTTTGCGGATAACTGTGTCATTTTCTTCGACTTTGCTTCAAATGAAAACTAAGCAACGAAGTCGTCTAACCGTAAATATTTAACAAATATTTATGCTGTTTCGCTAAATTACTTTGATGTCTATTTGTACTTATATAGAAGCCGTTTATTTTATGGTTGTTCCGTATGTAAATAAGTGATTATTTCAATTGACTTTAATGTTGTTTTCCTTAAGATAGCACACAACATAAATGGATGAAATTCCGTGATCGACGCCATTTGCATATAATTGTGCTTCTTTTCGATGCTTGTAACAATTAAAATAGTCCAGCTTATATCAGAAGTAGGTTCAATTTATTAGTCTGATCTGGGGTTACTTTCTGAAAAAAACAGCTGAGTTTCCTTTTTCAAATACACAAGCATTTACTACGAATGAAACTACGTGATGTAGTATTATTTCTACTTTCTTTAAGTTCTTTATTACTACCTAGGTTTCGTTGTATTACAAAGAGCAAAGATTTGCTAATAGCCCTCCTGAAGATGTTGTAATACAACAAAACCTAGGTCGTGGTAAAGAATTTATAAAAAGTAAAAATAATACTACATCACGTAGTTTCATTTAATTGTGAATAATGAATTTCTACAAAATTAACGCCAAATATATTCAATATTTACTACGAAACTTTCTTATATGTCCAATCCGCAAAGCTTTGGAGTCAAATGAATTTTGACACCAAGAACAGTTGAAGAATTTTGACAACAATAAAAGTTGTCAAGCGATGCCTGAAAATATCCTTATCCTCGCAATCTTTAACTTCTACCCCTCCTTAACTTCTACCCCTCCTTAACTTCCCCTTACTTCCTTTCATTAACGATGTTATGTCAATGTTTGTAAATTTTCTTTTTTACCTACATTGTCCTTTGATTTGATTTGTTCTCTTAATCGAGTGTATTTTTAATTTTGTGGTAGTTTAATTTCAGTAAAGACTTATTAAATATCTTTTACAAACGTAATTTTCATGTTTAACCATTATAAATGACTTGAAGAAGATTGCTCCTTCAGCAATATGTATATTGGATGTATATTAAAATTACATATAAGTAAAATAAATAAATAATGTTATTGTTTCAGTGCCTGCAAAATAGCGACTGCTGTTCTCATACTTGCTTGTCTTACATGAACCAATGCGTCCCCGGAAATGTAAACAAAAATGCATAAAGTGAACGAAAGAGTTGAAATTGTTAAGATCAAAAATAAATTTTATCATTAAATTATACGTTGCTTGATTGTAGTATATTCTGTAGTTCCCGTATCATACTTTCAGGAAGATGTTTGATATCCAGTGGTGGTGAAATTTGTAATGGAAACTTAGAAAGTTACCGGCAAAAATTAGCCTCCAGTCTAAGCTTCATTCCTTGGAGGAAAATAAGTCAGAATCCTTTTGAATAGTGTTATAACATAATGCCCAAAAATTAAACAAAATTACCCAAAAAATTCAAAAAGACTCTTAATTGGTCCAGAGACTTACAGAATAAGACCGACAATCGGCGATAGTTACATTTAGTCATGAAAATTTGTTTTTTATACGCAAATATCTCGTTTTCTATTGGTCAGGTGTCAGACACATTTTATCAGAATTGTTGATCACAAAATTCTCTAAAAAAAGTATTGTGCATCTCTTTAAGTTACGTGACTAAAATGTCAATGTTATAATGAAATAGTATCTATAGAAAGTCGCTTAAATAACGTCCTACCATTTTTACTTTTATTCAGACTATTATTATAAATAAAATTTATAAGTTCAAACACAGATGAAGGAATATTTTCATACTCTTTTTTGGATATTATTTCTAAATAGTAATATTAAAAGTGTGTTAGAATTTTTTAGTAACCATTGCCATTTTTTTTCTAAAAAATCTTAAATTGAAAGGGGGATGTCCATAATACTATACCACGGGAAAAAAGAAAAACAAAAGGGAATATTTCTCATATATTGAAAAAAGATATTAAAAAATTCAATTATTTTGGTATACTTACTTCTCATGATTAAAGAATGTTGCGTTTAAATTTTGGATTTAAATAAAACATTTTATGATCGGAAAACAAAAAAAATTCGCCTTCCCCTTCCGAAAGAGTACCTTTGCCCAAGCGTCGTCATCTCAGTTTCAGTGCGAACGAGCTACTAGATACCTGCGGTGTGTAAAGGTTCTCTGGCGAGCAATCTGCTTATTTCAGCCGCCTTAAGTCTTCTTCTAATGGTTGTGGTGCGAATAGTCATTTTCGAACTTCCTGAAGCGCGATTCTTACCTCAGATCAAATCGAAGTGCGTTTTCTTAAGACACTGCTTACAATAAATCTGTCGTTCCTCTCTAGTGCTACTCTTTTCTGAACTTACCCTTTACGTCTTGCATAGTCTTCAGTTTGCAGGTATCGTTTAATATTGTGAAACATCACAGACTTGGTTGAAATAATGTTCCATCAACGCAATGATAACAAATTTGTGAGAAAAACAACAAAAATAAAGTGTTTGTTACAAAAATTCTTACACTACTCAATATTGAATATTGTACACACTAAAGAAATGAACAGATAACCAAAATAAGACAAATGAAAGTCGTAGATAAAATTCAATTCATAGTTTGTGTATACAGTTAGTTTTTAATATTTTAAATAGTAGTAGAAAGTATTTTAATATAATATGCACATGTTATTGTAATTTTTTTGCATATTTTCCAGTATATCTCTGTCCAGATCCATATCATACCAGCTCTTTCAAATGATGCCCCCTCCCCCTATATTCCAGTATTTACATAAATCTATTCATTTTTAAAATATGATAGCAAAGAAGAAGACCAATCAGAGCAAACTTCCGCTGAATGATTAATTCACAATTGTAATTACATATTTTGTAACTAATATTACTTCATGAGTATAGAAATAAAAATAAATAATTGTATTTTAAAATTGTTATTGATTTGTCGAAATAATATACATCATATAATATCAATGTAGTAATTATTAATAATATATATATAAATATATATATATATATATATATATATATATATATATATATATATATATATATATATATATATATTAAACACTACGTATCTATGAAATATCAAGGTTTTAGTTCTTTTGAAAGTGACCCATAGTTTTCGATGATTTGTTTGTAAATTTGTGAGTGTGAATAAGCTAGCAAGTTAACACTTTCTAATGTCAATTTTTGCTTTAACCATTGATTGTTAACTGCTGTAGATTCAAATTTGAAATACGTTATGATTAAATATTTACCTCACTATATGCTAAAAATCAGACTTCTAGAATTTGCTTGCACTGAGTTATGGACAGTACAAAATGGCTGCGAACTTGGTAACGTACCACGGTGCATATTGTGGCTTTGTAGCTTTCTGTGTGTATTTCACTGTCATTGTATCATTATATTTGTGACACTGAATAATTTTCGAAAGATTCGGTTGTGTATACTCGTTGATTTAAAAAATTTTTTTATGATTTCACTTGGGTGCGAAGTAAATCAATAAATAAATTTGGTTTTGAAATGAACATTGAACATATTTGTTCTGTTCCTTTGAAGCACTGCACCACCTATCAGGTCCAGAGTTTGTACTTTTATTTTTTTTTACAACTTGACTACAGTGCCACCTATCGATCCCTAGCATAGTTATGAACCATCGTCTTGACGTAACATATTGTCTGAATATGACCTCAATCGGTCAAGTCGTTCAGAAATTACACAATTACTAACAGACGTACCAACGATAATGTATTATTGTTCTATATAAAATGCCGAACAAACTAATCGACATATGAGCTATTCGTTCCTCTTTATTGTTCAAATTAGTATGCACTTGGGAATTATAGATAAATGGATTATTACAATTTTAGTCAAATAATACATTTGAAAACGTAAGCATTTAAATTACCTTTGAAAATAATGTAAATTCAGAATATAAATTAAAATTAAGACTTTCACTTTATTTTCTTTACCTCTCTCTCCTTCTAGAATTGATTCAGATATTGTAAGCGTTGATTTTTAAGTCGCTTATAATATAGATTAAAAAACAGTGTTCGAAAACGAGGAGTTTCTAGTGACTCCAAAGATCTCCAGTAGTAGCGGTATTTTGCAAATTTATTTATTATCAAAAATGATATAGTACCGCAAAAAGTTTCAACTGAGTACACATTTTCATTATTTCATACTTTTCAGTGAGCTCCTTATTCGGTTGGTTAATTTGTAAAAAGCAATTTTGTAAAAAGTTTAATTTTTAGTTATTTAACGCTTGTGATATTCTATGTTACCTAGAACATTATGAATTTAACTTGAATTCGCTATTAATATTATCTCTTTTATTGAAAATGGAACAGACGTATGCGGCGTTTAATGAACCTGAATATATTCACATAAATACGGACATACACATCCCATTCCCTCTTTTGGCTTCAAGTACCTATGTATATACCTGTACCCACTGTGGATCTGCGTACTAATATCTTAGTAACTTCATGCCTGTATATATATCATGCCTGTATATATATTGATACGTAATATATACATATTTACTTGCGTCCTAATATTCTAGTATGCCATATATCTTTGCATGTACCTAATATGCAATATCCTATATATCTTTGTATGTACCTGTAAATACTTGCCTACCTATTTACTTTATTATTTTCTTGCTTATGTCAAGGCAAGTGAAACGAGTCCAAACTCTATGAGTTTACCCCTCATCAGTGAAGTGTTCTTATTATCACCTTCCGGCTCCATCATTTCCTGATTTGGTTAAAGGGCAGATTTACATTGCCCTTTGTCGCGTATAAACTTTACAGTCTACTATAAGATTATTATTAGGTCTTTATCATGAAAAATCGATCACCGCACTTGTGCCGTTCATTGTTGAGGGTTTCTATGGTGTGCGCTAAATTTTCGTGGTCAAGTTGTAGGCAAATTTCTATCAGACTACAATGGGAGAATACCTTTTCAAAGAAAAAAAAAAGAATTATTCAATCTGATGGATTAATTCTGGAAATATGATTTAATATAAACAAAAAAGTGGCTTTGCAACTTTGTTTGTACCTGTATAAATTTACCTGTTAAAAATTGCATTCTCTAAAATATTTCAAATTTACAACACGTATATGCCACATATTGTAAAACTCTCTCGGTAAACTGTATTTGTAAAGCAGTGGGAAAACCCTACTGTGCCTAATATCCGTATAGATCGAAAGGCCACCATACACATTTATTGCCTTACATTATGTATTGTCTTCACTAATTTTGCTGTTCATTAGGTGCAATAAAAGGGATTATAAAGGCCTGAGCATCCCAAGGAGCTGGTACACCATCACAGTTTAACAGATTTTTAGCCAATAAGATAATTTCTGTAAATAAGCATCAATATTTTTTGTAAATCAAACAAAATTTGTTGACGACACTTCGATCTTGGCAGTAAAATAGTTGACACTATTTTAAGAAACATCACATATTCGAAATCTGTGTCAAACAATTCATTTTTTTTTGAGCTTCTTAATAAAATAAGTCGCTAGTGTTGTATAATAATAATTAGATATTCTTATTTCACCTATATGTCCCATAACACTACATTTCTTATGTTACTTTCTTGCCTGTGTCAAGACAACTCAAATGAAACAAACTATGAGTTTACTTCTCATCACTGAAAAGTGCCTGTTACAATACATACACTGCTTTTGCTAAAAAGCAAATTTGTTTCGCTCTTTGTCGTATCTTATTCGATTATCATTAGAGCCATATCATTCAAACTGGATCACGGCACCTATCCACGGATTGCTCTTTGTAATTGACTATATCTAACAAAAACTTAGTTACTTTTTTCACGAACTGATTCCTTTGACCGACATATAATAAGATTATAGAAAATGTAAATTCAATTACCTTTTATACGACTCGCTGATTGTTAAGAGGTATTATATTATTAATAATGAGTGCTTTTAAAAATAATGCGTTTCATATTAAGGTTCATAAAAGGTAGAACAGATCTGACTGGATCTTTACTTTCAAGATAAACTACGTAATTCAAGAGCATGCAGTTCAATGAGGTTATAGCAGTTTCCTCTATATAACTCTAAGTAGAGTTGCGTGAAACTAATGAACATTTTATGTGCTGTGAGCATTTATTTATTAGATCATATGTATTTAATATATGATGGCACATAACGAAATAATTTAGATAGCTGTTGCGATTTGAGGAAGGATATGAGAATCTTTAGATGATGAATTTGTGGATGCTTCATAGTTTGAGTCTAAATCCCCATAGGTCAATAGGATAAAGTTGTTTTAAAATACTGGCAGTTTGCAGAGAATAGCTGTGATTGTAGAGCAACAGCCATTAAGCGAGGAAGAGTCAACAAAAATAGCAATTTTTCTTTGGATTCCAGTATCAAGTTTATAGCTATTTTTTTAAACCAATTGGCATGTATTGGCCAAAGGCAGCAAAGTCATGACCTGTGTTAAAAACAGATTGCTGTATTATTTATTTCATCCGTTTGAGCTGTTAAATTGCTGACGATAACTTCGTGTAGTATTGTTGGTTTCTGATATTTATACATTTTCTAGTAACTGTTTAAAATATACTGTATTTATAGGTATCATCTAAGGTTTGCAACTAACGCAAGTTTTTAAGAAGTTCCAATTTCTTATAATGCATTGGTACAATGGCTATAATTGCTTTTTTCCCCCGCCAATAAACCTCATCCGAGTAGTTTCTATTACAGTAAAGAAATGTAGAAATATGGTTCCGAGTAGATTGTACGCACTGTACCAAAATTCAAATTTTAGCAAAAAACACATTGATTTATGTTCCAAATACCTCTGCTATTCCATGTAAATGGAAACAAACTGCCCATGATTTTCATGAAATATGGAATTTTCCACAATGTTCTGTTTTAAGATAGTGCTGTAGATAGGTAATAGATTTTGATTCTGACACACCCACATTGCGACTCTCAGTTCTTCAATTACAAAGGCCACTACAGTGCTATTCTTGCGGCATTTGCAACCTACAACTACTATTTCGCTCACATCGCTCTTCTTAATAGCGAAATTGTATCTGACGGTTGTGTTTTCGAGAACTGCTCTATGTATTCATATAGAAGTAGCTAAAGATGGTTTCTTCCAGAAAAACGTTGCATCATGAGTGACAATGAATATCCTCTTGAGACAGATTTAACGAAGCCAAATAACAACTTGGCCTTGTCAAAAGCGAAAATTAATTAATGGTTGAGCAGAAAAAGTCCAAAAGCAAATCTTCATAAATAAAATTCAATAGTCAATGGATAATACTGAACGACAACTGTAGTTAGTTTATTCCTACACGAAAGACTTTATAATCGCTGTGTCAACCTAAAAAGATTATTTTTGACATTGTTCCAGAGTGTGTATGAACTTTTTACAGATCCAAAGACATAAGTTTATCGACTATTACTCATAAACTAGTTGAGCCTACTGTTGTAACTGTGATAATTGTCATATTAATTTAATAATATATGTTACTATTGTGAATATTCTTAGATTTTTAAAAACAACGCTTAGCTGGTGTACGTAACCCTAATAAAATAGACCACTCTAAAGCTTAACATTTTGCAAACTGATCCGTGTATCGAAAAAGTATTCATGAAAGTCCCTTGATATTTTTTGAAAGACCTATCCAACGATGCCCTACCCGACTGGATATGCAAATAAAAAAAATTTGCCCGAACTCAGTAGGGTATATGTAGGGGTGGTAATCTAAAATATCTAAATTTCATGTTTACAATGCTTATAGAATACAAGACGTACAGAGTAACATGGCGAAATTACAAGGGTTTAGGAAAAGGTTAAGGCACTAAAAACGGGTAGAACTTATGAACACTGCAATAATCTTATTAATTATAATCTATATTTGTTGTAAACTTTGTGGAAAATAATCATTACTACTAATGCGATGTGAAGTTTCTCCATAAGAGCGTGTAATTTAATAAAAAAAGGTTATATTATATATGTTAAAATAATTTATTTTCCGGATTTTAGTCCAAAAAACATTTTGTTTTATTTATAAATGAGTGAACAGTGCCCTCTGTAGTTCAAATGTCCACATTAATTTGAATATCATAGGTAACTTTTTAAAAAGGCTTTTACAAATTCACGATAGATGGCGCTAATAAAAAATGCTATACAGTTACTTTTTTAAGTTTGTTTTTCAATACCAAAAAGTTGCTCTTTTATCAATTGTTAATTTTTTTATTTTGACGCTTTATTTGATAAAACTAAGTATAAAGAAAAATAGTACAGTTTAGAAACAAAATGAAGGAGCAATAGTTACATCTAGGACTACAACCTTTTATTTTAGGATGGTTTTCACGTTTAGCTACTTTTTCTAATCTTGTAAAGGACGTCCAGACAGTTCTACCATTCGCTTGTATTGTTTTTCATAATAAAAAGTATTGAGACACGCAGAATAGAAAAATTTCTTTATTAAATGGCATGTAGACATAGGTAAATACAATTTAACTTTTTTCTGTTGGATAAACTATGAACTTACAAACACAAAAAGTAAAAGATGGTACAAAAACACAAAACAATCATGTTGCAGAAACAAAATTGTATTGCAAATACAAAATGGCGGCATTGTGGAATAATGAGTGATCATTGAAATAGTTTACCATTAGTTTCATCCATTATTTCCAATGCTAGGACATGGCAGTATAGAAAAATCAGATGTACATATGTATAAAGGGAAATTCATGTACACTTATACACCCGTACATATTCACCGGTTTCAGTGAGATAAAAGTTTGGAGGCTCGTGATTGTGATCTGCAAACACATCGACGATATCGTTATTGTGCGATGTGAGAACACGTGCCTTGCACTTTTTAGAACTGCAAGATGTGCAAGGCCATCGCCTGGTGCTAGCGGAGCTCGTGCGGAAGTAGTATGTATAGTTGTTTAGCATCATGAGCTTCCTTCCAAATCTCGTCTTGAGCCATGAGACAACTGAAATAGAAATGAGTTGGTCGGTTTTGTAAAATTATAAGTTTTAAATAATTCAACACATTGACATCCATATTTGAAGTTAAAAGCAATTTTACCCACATAAAATTGTTCTCAATGTGCGTATGAAAACATTCTTAAGGCGTGTGTGATTTTTCAATTTTTATACACTGTCTATTTATTGTACTTTTTAGGCTTTCATATCCCGAAAGAAAAAATTGAATTCTTATAGAAATATTCATTTGCACATCCCTTTGTCGCCGTAAGATTTATTCGAGCCATTTGACGTACTGAGATTTAGTATCAAAAACGGTTTAATCTAAATGAGACGTATTGCAATTAAAAGAGATATGATTTTGCATAAACTCAAAGCTCTGTATATAGTTTTTGCTTAAAAATAGTAAAATGTGAGGATTTATTTAAAAGAAATTCATGATATGATACATCTTATATTCGGATTATGTTTTTATTTACCGTTTAAAAAAATTACAATTTTTTATCATTCTTTGTTATTATACTTAGAAGTTATCAGCCGTGACTCTCATCTTTTGGTATGCGCTATAATTAGCTTCTAGATAACCTGAAACAGAAAAATGAGACAACATTTTTAATGCTCTTTGTTTTTTTGTAGAATTTAAATTTTGAACTATCTACTGCTGGTGTTATGTCATTGTCGTTTTCAGAATAAGGGTGAATGAATCTTAATGTATATGTGAATGTGAATGAATTTACAATTTGAATAAAATTGACCCCAAGATGTAATGGTTTTTAAAAATAATTCTGAGAAACATTGAAATATTACTCGAATGACATTAAAATATTACCCGCATAGTTGACTACCAATGAGTGATCATTGAAATAGTTTACAATTAGCCTCATCAATTATTTCTAATGTTAGGAGAAGGCAGTGTAGAAAACACATATGTATAAAGGTCATGACAAATTTCACTTATATAGGCGGATATATGCTGTACGACAGAAATTGAATGTATTTTTATAGTTCATTCTGATAGCAAAAATATTACCGACAGCTGTAAATAGTTTTATTTTAAGACTTTGTATATGTTAAGAGTACTTTCACAATTAACAACAGTAGGTGACGTTGAATTAAATTTGAATAAAAAATCAACTAGTACATCTGTACCAACTAGGTGAAAGTGAAGAGAAGGCGTTCGATGAGGAACATGTGATACTTTACGTTAATGTTGTGACTAATACGATATAAACAATAACCAAACTGAACATTTTGCAAAAATTAAAAAAATAAATGTTGAAATTAAAACTAAAAATAACTATGGCAATATTCATAAGCCAAATTTAACTTTATGCTTGAATCTGTTTGTTTTATTTGGTGACTAACTTTTTGCCTGTGGATTCGCGTAACAAAGCGTAAGTAACAAACATCCATGCACACTTTTTCTGGTTTAGTATTCTGTACCATTTTAACCAAAAAGACGTAACATAAATACAATTTTGTGCAATGAAATAAAACTGCTAAAAATGTTGAACTAATAAACAATATAAATTGTATAGATAATCTAGAAAAAATTAACCAGAATATTACTGTTTCATTAAAAAAAAGGAAAAATATAGGCCTACACATTACAGACACAAATTATTTTCCAGCATCAAAACAATTATAATTAAATTAGGACTATGCAATGAAAACACAGAAAGTATAAATATTTATTAATTGCCTGATTATAATTAAATTTAACAAGTTTGCACAGTATGCATTCGATCAAGTTGGTCCACATATGCATTTTGGTCATCTCATCAATATGGTTTTACATTAGAGTTAAATTAAAGATGTGCAAGACGTTGGTAGCGTTTTTTGCCTGCGGCAGTTAACTGAATATAAATTATTCCTTAACTGAATTTGTTTATGGTTTTACATTAATTTGTTACATTGTATGAGACATTTTCAGTTATACAATAACATTTTAGTCAATCTGAAAAAAAATCAATAAATATTTCATACAAACTCATGCTCAGTGCTTAGTTAGGCACTTTCAGTTCGAATGAAATTCTAACTCATTTTTTTTTAATCTTTAAAAAGTAGTTATTTGTAATAATTATAATATATATATAAACATATATAACAAAAATTGCAAAGTTTAGAACATTTTAGTAGTTATTAAATGAACTTTAATTGATCAATGTCTTTAAATTGAATAACAATACAATGCCTTGCAAAGTATTGCTATTGAATTTAAAGTCATTGATCAATTAAAGTTCATTTAATAACTGCTAAAATGTTCAACAAAAACAGTTTTTTTAGAATATTTCACCCCATCAAAGTACCTATTATAATTCAATTTTAGCGATTTTATAGGAGAATTCGACAAGGTTTTAAAATGTTTTGTTAAAATATTAGGTCCATTTGAGTGTAAGTTTGTAATTGATTTCCATTCCTGATCTTCAACAGCAAATTTCTTTGTCTAATGCCATTATTAAATAAAAAAAAATAATATGATTGTAACACAAAACTGCCAAAAAATGGCCTACAGCGTTCTACCTAATACATCATTATATTGAGGTTGTTGATTTGTAATTATAATTGAGCTGAATGAAACTTTTGAAATCCTAATTATCTTTTCAATATTCTAAGATATAAGATTAGTAAAAAATATGTTAAAAGAAATAAGAAACAATTTTTGTTACCTAACTACACAAGATATGCTCCGCATTCTTAACAAGCCAATAAATGATCTTGTTCCGCTATCATTTTTAGACTATCCTTATTATTCCTTATAAAAAGTTAGTACGCAATCCTATTGTCACATCATTTTAAATTATTCAAAAATGCTCATTTTGTTTCAAATGCAATTCTGCGCTGCTCCAATTCTTGCAACCAAGTTCTATGTATCACGAGACACTCATCTTTTTCTAAAATTCCTGAAAAGTTAAAACATTGATGTCTAGAAGAAATAACCATAATTATATAAATACAGAAATTAAATATTTGAAAATTAACATAATAACAGGTTAATTTTTTCCAATTATGATTTACTTTACAGTTAATTGTATATTTGTTGGACTTAACTGCAAAAATTATCAGTAATAGGTATAGTTAAAACGTTACATAATAATAGGATCAAATATTTATTTACTTTTAATTTGTACTGCCAACATTAAAAAATAACTAGCTTTTAAATAAATTATAGTACATGCAATGTTTAATCTAATATCCTTATTTATTTTTCTCATCTTTTTTCAGTGAGTTTTTGAATGTTTGACAAAATAATATTTTAAATTTACCCTCATTTCTTGTAAGTTTCACTTCTAATCTTGATAGATAAGCCTTGCATATTTGGTTGCTCCTCATAGGTCCATAATTTAGTATTTATGTCATTAATTCAATAGCAGTAAAAAAGGTGATGTTAAAGAATATTTTATTTAGCAGATCCATTTTTAAAAGGTTTCATAACAGCATCTTTTATTTGACGATAATGTCTATTGCCTCAGCTTGATTCTTTTATATTTGAAAATCTGTAAAGAGTACAAAAGTTTTAAACAATGTAAATGTACTACATCATGCATTCAAGATATACACTATACTTGCACTACCGTTCAAAAGTTTAAGTAAAACTAGTAAATTGGAAATAAAAATACAAAATAGCTTTTTCAATTCGTACATTGTTATATTAAATTAAAATATGAAATAAAAGAAATGTAACAAACTAAAAATTCAATACAACATAGTACTGTGATTTTTGTAATTGTATACAATCGACATGTGTACAATTACAACAAGCACTATGTGTTACACTTCATTTCCGGCAAAAAATCTACTTTCCACTAAAATACTTTTACAAATTTGGACATTCTTCAGAACATTTGGAAGTCTGTTGGATAAAAATAAGATAGAACTGCATTTTGTTCTAAAATATTTCTGTAGATTTCTCCTTTCGTTACTCATCCTGTCAATTTTAAATCGTTATGCATTTTTTTTAAACTGTCGAACTCAGATTAATCAATCCAAAGTATTTTGTTGATTTAATTTACTATAGTTTAAAGACCACTTCAGCTGTTTTTTATGAAGTAGCAGTTTTTAAACAGCAATATGCCGAACTAAATTGATATCTAATAATTAGAGAAATTGGCCTGGGACACATTTTATTTGATTTCATGCAAATCATTCTAATGCAGTGTAACATCTATTTCGATTACTGATAACTTTATAAAATAACTATCGCTTTTACTCGGGCCTTCCTAAGCGTGGAAATTTGTGATTTCTGCTAATAGCTTTGAAGCATAAATCATTGTCATAGTTTTATTCGATATTGGTATGTAAAGCACACTTCATCACGTCAATTTATACATAACAGGTCCAAAATATATTGGAAGATAAAAAAAGAAATAAGAAACAATATAATAAATAGTTAATTACATCAATATCATAATAGTTAATAAATATTTCAACAAAACCAAAATAGTGAATACATAGCACACAAATTTTCCATAAATTTAATTATAACATTTTTAGCATGAATACCGTTCTATTTGTTATTCAGAATGTTTATAGATATATGGCAATACTAATTATGTGAATTTTTCCCATTTACTTGGAAAACAATACTTCTGAAAATAGTCTGAAACGAGTCAATCTATTTAAAAATGATTCATTTTAAAGGTAAATAAGAAAAGGCTTTTAATCAAATTAAGCTTAATATTATTCACAATTAAATGAAACTACGTGATGTAGTATTATTTCTACTTTCTTTAAGTTCTTTACCACGACCTAGGTTTCGTTGTATTACATCTTCAGGTGGGCTATTAGCAAAGATGCTTGATCTTTGCTAATATCCAACCTGAAGATGTTGTAATACAACGAAACCTAGGTCGTGGTAAAGAAATTAAAGAAAGTAGAAATAATACTACATCACGTAGTTTCATTTAATTG
Organism: Druceiella hillmani; assembly: GCA_039881145.1. Taxonomy (NCBI): domain Eukaryota; kingdom Metazoa; phylum Arthropoda; class Insecta; order Lepidoptera; family Hepialidae; genus Druceiella; species Druceiella hillmani. Next base: position 2,758,017 of record JAYKKI010000012.1, read on the forward strand.
TGAATAATGAATTTCTACAAAATTAACGCTAAATATATTCAATACTTAATATTAGTGTTATAAAGTAAAACTTATAGATATTGGGACGATGTATTTTATGACGTTCAACAAATATTCATAATATACTAACTGTATAGAAACAACAAAAGAGAAGGCTATCTGCAATTTCTCATAAAATAATAGAGATGCAAGTAGTCACAGAAAAACACGATTCCAAAAGAAATCACTAAGAAATATTTTTTTTAGAACTCTATGACTTTCTCTGGACAACTTGTACTGCATAAAGTTACAGATACTTTATACACGAAGTTTTACTTCTAACCCACATTGTGGCCTCGTGTTCTGTGCTTGCTATACTATTAAAATGACGCTTTATATGTAACAACAGGTCACATGATTTGTTATTATGTAACTAGCGGTTAAAACTTAGAATATCAGTTAAATTATTGTCTACACATTGTAACAGCTACTGGCAATTAGTTAAATTCATAGAAACAGCTGTGATGTCACTTAACCACTTGACATTTCAGATTCGAGAAGGGGTTACCTTTTTATTGACTTAAATAAATATTACAAGATATGTCAGCGCAAATGAAAATTCATCTGATTGTGAAGAAAGTATTTTTGGGGATAAAGACTAAAAAGTGTATGCAATAAATTGAATGAGCTAATATCATATTTTGTTGCAGGTCTCAAAACTTCAGTCAGTTTACATATGAATTAATGAATGTATAGTTTTAATGTCCATTTTAAGGAGCAAATACTTGTTAATTATTATCACCTTAGAACATAATTCCCCAATATATTATTATTTTGGACAAATGAAAAAACAAAATACATTTAAAATTAACTATGGTCCACTTAAATTCAAAATTAAACCAGCACATCCTAGATCAACTTATTTTGTTGTTTTGACAAATGCTAGTACAAATACAAGTAATTTGGGAATGTCAGTAAATTAAACCATCCTTTTTGTATAAAATTAATCATCAATCAAAATTAACAGTGTAATGATGTTGAATAGAAACTTATGTTTGTTGAATTTGACAGGCCAGTTATTGAAGTGTATTTTAGAAAAAACTATAGTTTTATCGATTTTTTTATTACAAATAATAATCATAAAAAACAAGGTATTTTTAATAATAGTAATAAAAGCTACTCACCGTTAATTTTAGTAAGAAACGATTAAAAAATTCTTATTAAAAAAGCTTAAGAAGTGCTTTTATTAATGACAGCTGGCAAATGTCAAATTTTAAATGTCTACTCACTTTGGTTACTGTTTGAAGTTTTTTCTATTTCCGGAATGTAACAATTTATGCCCACGTTTACATACATAAATGTCTTGGATTTAAAAAGACGAATTAGTCGAAATAACTACAACAAACGATTCTTTGCAAAAACCTAATCTGTGTGGGATAAAAATTGTTTTTATCCCACACGTTTTTATCCACCCAAAATAAAATGTGAACAGCATGTGATTCAAAAGACATGTAATATAAGTTTTCCTTTAATTAAATAAAAAAATTAAATTTCCTAAAATACAATTGTTAGATTATAATTTTTGGTCTTACTTAAGTTCTAATGATCCCATCTCATGAAGCCATTGTAAATCGACATATACATTTCTCAAACGAGTAAGTTTACTTTCAGAAAATAATGAAATGTGCTATTTGATTTTCCATCTTTAATTAATAAGGTTAACCACCACACTGAAAACGAAAATAAATAAAATAGAAACTTGACCAGAGACTATGAACCGACTTTTATTATCTCGATAGGCTTTTGCTGATAGCTGATTTTTAATAAGGGAGTAACTTCTTTATATAGAAATTGCTCCCCGTTTGCAAAATATTTTGGTTTCATCGATGATTATGATTTTTATTGTTGTTGCAGTTTTAAAAAAGGCATAAGAAATTCATTTAAAATACTAGGTGCTTAATAAGCCCCGATTTCACTATTTCGTGAGTAACAACCCAAATATGACAATTCTTAAACAGGTTCCATGGTTGTTTTAAAGGTTTATGAAACAGCAGTCAGTAGCCACATTAGCCAAGAGTTTAAGTTATATAGCCTGAAAAGTACATAAACTGAAGATTTTCGTTTGTCGAGATTTAAATATCGTCTACAAAGTGTTGAATTAATAGTTTGGATGACACATAATTAGGGTTTGCAAGTCAGCATAGTTTTTAATTATTTGGTATTCTTGCGGGTTGTTACCAGTCATATGGTATCCCGCAAAAAAGAACAGGTCTGTATTTTTTTAAAATTGTAATTAAAACGGGTTTCATTTAAAGTTTTGTTCAATTTTAGCGTAACGATAAATAAAAATAAGGGAAAGAGAAAGAGGTAGAGAGAGAGTGAGAGAACGCGAGAGAGAGAGATAGAAGAAGAGTATTTTGAAAGGGATGAAGATGGACGGATGGAGAAAGGAGAGAGGAGTGATAGAGGAGAAGAGAATGGGAAATAGTAGAACTAGGTGAAATGGGAGAGAGTGAAAGAGGGAAAATAGGGAGTGTGGTATAAAGCCAGATAAAAGGGTAAGATGTGGGAAAGGAAGAAAGTGGGATATGGGCCAGGGGGTGAGTGAAGCCATGGGATTGCGAAGATAGTAAAGTAAGGGGGTATGAGAGAGAGTGGGGTTTAGAGGGAAAAGCGAAACTCTACTTAGGTCATTCATAAGCCCGTCTGTCTGTCTGTTTATCACAACTGTTTTTCTTAAAAACCGACTGAAGTAGAAATTTGGTATAATGACAAAGTTTATTAATCCGCATATATCTCAATACCTATTACTCGAAAATATTGCATTAGAAACATGAGAGGGGGGCAACGAAGTACTAAAAGAGTGCGTTATAAAGATTATATAACTATATTTTAAGATAGTAGAGGTCTACAAAAAAATATCCTCCTCCTCCAATCTTCGAACCTAGTTAACCGCGTGTAGATTGTCCTACATGTTATTTTATTTACATATGTAAATACACTTTTAAACGGTCATAGCTTCCATGAAATTGTAAAGAAAATAAATATATAATATATTAAAAATTACGTACAACACAAATTTAGATTTTAGACAGTTTGGACCAATGGCAATTGAATCTCTGCCACTCTGCTACATAATCGTTTGATAAGATGGATGACTGAATAAAAACTTAAGTAAAAAACATATCAGCATGTAAATAAAAAAAATAAAACAAAACGCTAAATTTCCAAATGTATTTTTAATTATCTTTCTGATCCTACTCAACCCATAATTAAAAACTTTCATTGCATCAGTTGGATAGTTGAGCAAGGTTTGAGAAAACGAGTTTAAAGGAAATGCATCATCTCTTATCAATATGCCCCAGTAGGCAAAATTGAATTACTTTCTAACTGTTGCAACATGAATCTTTGGAAAGTACGTCCATCGGCATTACGTCCATGTGGTTCTATGACAATACGTGCTAGACAATTCTAATAGTCCCTTTGCATTTGAAATATTCATGTCCTGAATTAGGTAGTGCTTGAATTGTGATATGTTTTCCATTATTGAAATATCCTGGAATATATAGAACAAGGTTATAAATAAAAGGTGGCGAGAATACTACCAAGAACTATTGAATGAAGAGTTTCCGCACGAACCACTAAACCCAATTCCCCCAACCTAGGCCCTATTGAAGAAATCACAACAACTGTACAACTGCACTACCGTGGGATTAAATAGATGTCCCATATTCTATAAATTTGGAAAATTATCCTCGCGAACAGACTAAACAAAATTGTCTAAGTTACCCCTAACCAACACGGTTCACCAGCGGAATAGAAACCACGACGCAATACACAGCGTGAAGATTCTGATAGAAAAATATGGATCGCGGAAGAAAGACCTATAACTTCTATTTATCGACCTAGAAAAAGCTTTTGATCGCGTACCTAGAGATCTGCTTGGCAAGCTTTGAGATCACAATTAGGCCCTGAACATTATGTATCCTTGATTAAAGATATATAATAAGGGTTAGTAGCCCCTCAGGCCAGACTGACAAATTTGAAGTTAAGTTCGGAGTGCGCCAAGGATACACAATTAGTCCGTTATTGTTTAACCTAGTTATAAACAATATCACGGAACATCTGCAAAAACCTGCACCTTGGATACTGCTGTACGCTGATGGTATAGTTCTCATTGCCGAAACTCAAATAGAAGTTGGAGAACAACTAAATGCACGGCAACAGATACAAGAGAGGCGACGTCTTAGAGTGAACAGAGATAAGACTGAAATAACGCCAATGATAACTCATCAGCGATGATCGAATGAATATCTCTGAAGAAGGTAAATCAGTTTAAGTACATCGGCTCAGTTGTAGCTCTGAAAGACAACACTAAAAAGACAACCAGCACAGAAAAACAACTGCCTGGCTAAAATTGAGATTACTAACGGGAGTTTCATGTGACGCTAGAATGCCCGTTAAACTCAAATGTCGAGTTTACAAGTAAGCAATCCACGACGTTGATGTACACGTCGGAATGAAGGCCGATGAGAAAGGTGGATGAACAAAAGATGCACGTCACAGAAATGAAAATGCTGCTTTAGGCCGGGGGAGTTACAATACTGAACAGAATAAAAAATGAGTACATTAGAGGAACGTTTAAAGTCGCAAAAATTGAGGAAAAGTTGGGAGAAAGTCGCTTTAGTTGGTACGTTATGAGGCGAAACGACGACCATGTGACCAAAGCAGTATTCAGAATAGAAGAAGTAAAGAGAGGCGGAGGTCGACCCGCTGCCACCTGGAAGAGCACTATTGATAAAGATTTAAAATAATGAATTTGAACTGAATCACAACACACGACAGACTGTTGGAGCGAAAATGTATAAAGAGGGTTGACACCAAATGAGATATGGGATCATAGCCAGGAGGAAGAATAAGAGAAAGATCCTGGGATACATAGATCGTTAGCAAATCTCACTTGAATCTCGTGACACTTTCGTGTAATTTGAAATCTGTGAATTAAATCATAATTTTAATGCAGTGTCAAATAATTAAAGGAAGAGTATAATAGTGGACAGAATAGAGAAAAGGATCAGAAAAAATGATAAAGAAGAGTCTGAGAGTAATAAGAAAGAAGATTATGATGAAAATGATAATGCAATAGTGATTGGAAACAAAAGGAAGAAAATGTCATAAATAAATTACAAATAAGAAAACAAGTGGAAATTAATAAAATATCTAAGTCTATACATGAATTAAATGGTTAAAATAGTAGTATTATAAAATGAATAAAATAAACTATGATCGAGAATGTGTGCGACGTTATTTGGAGATATAGGAATAGTGGTACAAATAAGACAGTTTCCTCTTGATTAAATGTTGAATGCCATTGAAGAAACTCAGAAAACAATGAAGAAAGTATCAGACATGCACAGCGATTTCATAGACGCAAAATGTTATTCTAGTGAACGTCCCATGTTTACATAGTATTTTATGTTACATACATTTCAGCTATAGTCATCACCATAACAAACACTTCAGTCATACAAGTCATACTCATCCCCACATCAAATTTTTCAGTCATACCAGCTACATATTCTCCTTGCCACGAATAATAGCTCTGCCGCAGTCATTCTAACAAAGAAATTGCTGAATTAAATTCATCTTTACAAGAGGCATGTTTAAAAGATATGCGTCTTGCAGGTCTTGCATCAGACTTGATCCCTCAAGCCATTTCATTTTTATTGTAGTTTTGTTATATTTCAGTAAATCTATTTGTAACTAAATAGTTAGACCAGTGATTCCCAAAGTGATTCAGGTGGACTTCCAGGGGTCCACAGAGGACTCGACGAGGGTAGGTCCTTCGTTCGACGTTGGCGTGAAAAAAAAATTGGGTTTGGGAATGTGGTAAAAATGTAGCAGCAAGGGGTTCACCGAAACCAGACAAATTTTGAAAGTGGTCTACGAGAAATAAAGTTTGGGTACCTCTGCTTTAGACTTTTCAAAACAGCACCATGTGCTTCTATTATTACATTATTAAGAGCAGTCTTTAACGCTAAAAATACCGCCACATTCCAAAACTAGATAAGGTTACAGTTACTTACTCTTCCTAGTATAGCTTCTCACCTAAATGAACCATCCAGCTGAATTCGAAAGCACACTTTGAAATTTTCGTGCATCATAAGTTCATAATTCTCTTATGATCATAATGCTCCTAAATTAAAAGGAATGCGCAGAGAGTCATCCCGATTTAACTTACTTCTACTGAAATATTCTAGACACCTAAGGAATTTCTCAGAGTCTTAGACTGCCATTTTGTAAACGTATCCTTTATCAGTACTTATTTGAAATAAAGACGAGACACGTACTTTCTAGATTGGTTGTGACTAGTGCCGTAAAAGTGGCCGTGTATTTGGTGTGACACATGGCGCAGACTTCACCGTAGAAACTATCATTAATAGACGTGTAACTAGACGTAATAAATAGAGATGGAACTGGGTGTAAGTTGGACTAGTCAATTGACTATTTGTTAAAAGTCACGTGGTAGTACAAAGTAACGGCACGTTCGAAATGTAGCTTTTTTTGGGTTCGTTCTTGAGTTCGTTATTAGATTTCATACTGATAGGCCCATACATATGTAAAGCAACATGAGTTGTTAACAATTGAACGTGGGTGTTTAGTTTCAATTAAACCTCACTTTTTTTAAATTTTATTAGCCGTGTGTTCTGCAGAGACCTTTAATACAAATGATATATGTAATGGATACATCTGCTGACATTTAATGCGGGTACCACCTAGAGTTAATTTTTTTTCATATCATATACATTAAGAATTTAGTGTAATAAATTAAATAAATTAATTGTAGCATTTAAAATTAACACCATCCATGATATAACTGCTGCAATAATGTTACTCAGTATTTACTAAAGTTTTTTTCTGTTGTTCACAAACATAAAACAAACATAAAACTACCTTAACGCTGACTTTATGCCTTTATTTTTAAAAAAGTAAGAATAATTTTTTTTTATCTTAAACACAATGGTATAGAATAGTAAGTATGGGCTATAAATTGGTTATAAATAGACGTAGCATACGTGCAGGAAAGTAGAATCGTTCTGCTATCCCTGTTTTCCCTGTTTTACCGATTTTTTCTGTATCACTTTGTAACGTGATCAATAGGTGTCGTTAATGTCGTGTTAATAGGGAAAAACATTGGACGTCACACGGCTGCTAATTAACGTAAGTATGGGCTATAAATTGGTTATAAATAGACGTAGCATACGTGCAGGAAAGTAGAATCGTTCTGCTATCCCTGTTTTACCGATTTTTTCTGTATCACTGGTAACGTGATTAACAAGTATCATTAATGTCGTGTTAATAGGGAAAAAACAATGGACGTCAAACGGCTCTTTTAATCTGAAAGTGATATCTATCTTCGCTAATAAAATTTAGATTCAAAAAATAAAAATAACATAAAAATAGTAAATCATGTTGATTAGAGCTTTTACGGAATATTTAGTAAACCTTTTCTATATAGACTGCATTGCGATTTGAGAGAAAATCGAGTTCAGTAAGTTTTGCTAAACAACTTTTATAGGAGGTACTTGTTTGGACCTGACGGCATTGAGAAGGAAGACAATTGTGAGAATTCAATTCACATTTAAGCGACCTGTAAGGATCTCCACTGTATGAATTACTATTTATTTATATAAATTGTTTAAAATAAGTACTAAACGCATTTGACATGAAACAATTCTTAAGATAATTGGAACATTGTACATCCTGTTTCAAATGTCATCTTTACATTTCCAAAATTGTTTTGCATTCTTAAATTATTACACGATGTTTTAGATATATTTTTTATGGTATTTTGAAAGACATTTTTTTAAGGTTCAAAAAACATTATCAACTCCAAGATGTTCGAAAATTTCTTAAAAATATTATCGCATTACGTTTTAATGTATATCCTAGTCAATTAGTTGAGAACTCTTCTGATGTTAAAAGACCGAAATTAGCAGTTAAGTGTGTCGGTTGCATTGTCGAACCGATAAATTCGTCGATCATTTGAGTCGTTATTATTCTTATATTTCAACAATCACTTGACAGACCCCGAATATGTCTTTTTCTAAGAAGCTAAATAGATAACTTTTTCATTATTATTTATTTATTCAAAAAGAAGTTAAAAAAATCAAACAAACTTGGATTTAATTACTAAAAGTTTTGTTTTCTCGAAATATCAAAAATACAAAAACAATCTAGATAGGTTTTGTTTAAACACGTTTAAAATTGAAAATTTGTTCCTGATGTAAGGAGACACCAATTTGATTATGAAAGTACGAATCACATCATACATTTAGTTAAAAACAAGATGGAAAATATACAAAAGTGCAACGGGTTTATTAAAAGTACAAGGCGTACAAATACATAAAACTAAATCATTTTAAAGGCCAATAGTGTTTTGATTTATAATTTTGTTTAATATACTAATTTTATTAAGTTTATTAATGGTAATTCAGTAACTTACATAACAAATTATTCTATTAATTTACAAAACAAATATACTGTCTAGTTTTAAAAATATAAGCAATATGTCGCATACTACTTCTACTTAAACGCTGCTAAACATATATTTAACATTATTTATACAATTCCTTGTTATTGATAACATGTCATACTGTCGATAAAAATATCGGCAAGTGTCAAACACTACACAACGTGTAATGCACTAATTGGTTAGTTAAGGATCACATCACACATTATCCAATGGTGATGTGATCCTTAACTAACCAATTAGTGCATTACACCTTTCCCCACAACGATCCCTTGGTTCCCTTCACCTCAGTGATTTTTCGGAAAATCAATTCTTTCAAATGTATTCGAACGTGGTTTCTATTCATTAACTGGTATGTGATCTGCGCTTATGAAACTTAGACAAGCGCGAATACAACAGTACCTAATGGTATAAAGATGAACGTGTGCTGTTGAGATCTTACAGTTTTGTTAATAGTTATGAATCGTAAAAAATAACGTATCGGAAGATGTAGTGTAGATAGTACATGGCATATTTAATAATGTATAAAGTTTAATTTTTCACAACCAAATGAAACTTAGTGATGTAGCATTATTTCTAATTTATTTAAATTCTTAACCACGATCTAGGTTGATGACAATATCTTCAGGTGGGCAATTTGGAATTTTTACAATTGAATTTGTTGTCATACAACGAAACTTAGGTTGTGGTAAAGGACTTAAAGAAAGTAGAAATAATACTATATTACGTAGTTTCATTTAGTTGTAAAAAATTAAATTATAATGAATTTTTACAAAATTAACGTTATCGAATATATTCAATGCATAAAGTATTAAATGAAAAATATTTGTGCAACGCAAAATGTTAAAATACAAACAATATATTACCATGTTTACCGCAATTCCTTTTATTAAGTCCAAGAAACGCGAAGAGCATATTCGATTTCAAACAGTAAGTGCACGCAGGGGGTTACATATCGTAACAGAACAATGTTATATCGGCCAGAGTACAACACTTCATGTTCTTCTATCAAACATTCACACGAAATAAATAGACTCTTTATAATCGTACCAGCGTACTAAACTATTTTGTGATGAACCTGTATAGTTTCTTGATACCAAAATTTCCATCGTTATTTTTAAAGAAACTTCTATCTGATTTTATTAAAACTTTCTCTGAAAAAATAGTAGTAAAATAAAACGGCCAGACCTTACCGATGTGTCCAGCACATAATGCGCGAAATGCAGTTAAAACAGACATTATCATATCTAAAAACAATTTGTGACAAAAGTGTCTATGTATAGGAAGACTTCTTTATTTTGTGAATCTCATGTTATTAAAATCCTGTAGCAAAGTACTATACACGTGTCCGGGAATAGATGTTGGACAAAGAAAGACGCTATTCGTTGGCTACAAAGGAATAAATTGTCGTTGAAATAAAATGTAAAACACGCCCTTTTTCTAATTTAGTGCAAAATAATATTACACATAACTCTTTTTAACATAAGTCTTGGGTACTTGCCCGGAGTGCGGTGTTTACCCGCAGTGGCGATGTCTTTGCAGCTGTTCGCGGGTTATTTCTCCGAGCGGCGCTAAACAATGTGCGCAAGTACCGTGTGTACGAAAACGATGACAAATCATTATGAATATCATTTCAATTTTCTGAAAAAAAGTCATCTTTTAAATGTTATTTTGACGACAATCAACTATTTTTCAGTCAAGTTTTCTGGAATAAAGTCTCTCTTTGTTCCACACTTATTCTCGGACACCGTGTATATTCTTGAAACCTCTTTAAGCTATCGTGACTTTACGGAAAATGAAACGATGTGTCGTTATCATTATAGCTCAATCTCATGACAGTTTGTATCCAAGTATTCCGTCCAACAATGAATTATGACAATGTCGGTAGGATATTAACATAAACAATTGAGATGTCTGCGGCAAATATCGTCCACTTACGTATAACATAGAAGTCAACTATTTTGGATAATTATAATACTGAAATTATAAAACCTGTATGAAACAAGCGTTATAAGGAAAGCTTTTCGTGAAGTGTTTATAAGAGAAAATAACAACCTCTAAAATCTGAGCTGTCAAACAAAATAAAATACCTTTTAAAAAACCGTAACTAAAGTTACTTACTTTTCAAGTCAGTGCCAGCACCGCCGATCAACTTAAACAAATCTAAATTTGTATATTATAAATACACCCTTTATGGATTTATTTAATATTGTAGTACATTAGAAGTTTTAAATTTACATTATAAATTGAATTATAAGTTTGTTTAAGTTGATCGGCGGTACTGGCAATGACTTGGTTATTAATGCAAATAAGTAGGTACGTATTTTGAGTTAATTATCTTTTACTTTTTCATACCAATCTTTTTTGAAGTCAGTTTTATAAAAGGTATTTTTTTTTAGAATTTTTAGTGATTAATATATTGATATTAATCATCATAGTTATTTTTTCCCTTAAATATTGGATTAATTATTAAAAATCACAGGCAAAAGTTAATATTTAGATAATTCCCTCTTTATATAAAATTGGTTGTCAATAACACATAGAAATGAAGCGATAGTGCTGCCAAAGGTTAGCTGTCAACCGTTGACGAGTTCGGTTCTTCATATCCGAAGTCCATAATCAGATTTTGCAAGTTACAAACTACGACTCGACGAGTTTTGTTCTCCATATCCGAAATACAATATCAGATTTTGCAAAGTAAATAACTAAAGTAATAACTAAACAATAGCATACACATTGAATCACGATTAATTTACTACCATCCGTTAAAGAGTTACATTATTCATCTTCAGAACTCATCATCAGGCCCTAATCTGTTCAACAGTATAGTTATTTAGGAAAGTAACAACTACCCGTAGCAAATATTTTTAATCATGGTTGATTTACTATATCCGTTAAGGAGTTCCATTGTTCATTTCCGAACTTCATCATTAGATCACTATCATATTTATATGGGACCACACCTATAGCATCCTCTTTCAAGTAAAAAAAAGAATCATCAAAATCGGTCTTCTCGGTAAAGAATTATCGCTGAACATATATATAAAAAAAAGATTCCGACGAATTGAGAACCTCCTCCTTTTTTGAAGTCGGTTAACAAACTTAACACGGCATCAACGTGACTCATTTTTTTCTAAAACGTGCGCGCGGTCTTCCATTGATATTCTTGTGTACGGATAGAAAAAAATCTAGTGTTTGGGATAATCTTTATTTATTATAAATTATGGCAAAAAAGCTTGACATTTGAAAGCGCACGTGGTGTACATATTTACTTACTTTATACATACTCCAAGACTCCTATGTGTTTATCCATTGTCATTTTACTCTGTGACATCCTCCTTTCCAAATTTTCATGAACTTTTACTGGTTGCTAACGCGAAACGTCCATCTTTTTGATGAAAGTAAAAGTGTGTTATTTTTAACATACTCTGATTTATTTTCTTATAAATTGTTTCAGTATATTTCTCCAATTTTATGTGGACGTAAACATAGCTGCTGATTTGTCTCACTTATATTTTTTCATTTATTTAGAGACGAGTTTAAGAGATATAGTAAGACCAAAGGATTCTCATTGAACCGCAGCTATGTTCTCGTAGATGATTCGCGTTGAGATCTCGCATAAATATGCTTTTTTTCAATTTAGATAGAAAAAAAAATCACACAAAATTATGTTGTGAAGGAAACGTAAATTATAATAACTATGTTGTAAAAAGTTATTATTCCGAGTTACAAAAAAATAATTTTACTAAAGTGACTGTTTCTAGCGCCAACTAAAATGATTAAAATCGGAGAAGTATGAATAATTGGATTATTTTGAATACGTCAGGCGGGTGAAGTCAAAAAGGTCAACAGACAAACACCAGGAGATGGGTCTGTTTCACGGTCTCCGAGAATGTGAGGCCTGTGTGACATTGATCGATAAGACGTAAACCGCAAGATACTCCCAATACATTTTTATTTTAAACTCCAAAATGTCTTACTAAAATACGTGACCATATTACCCTGAATTATCCTGCATAGGCGATATCATATATTAGTTTTCCTATATATTATTTTCATAATTTTCCTTAAGTTACGATCACATTTTTATTATCCTTCCTTTATATTCGTGGATTTTGCAAGCTTCAGAAGATTGCAAACGTCGGCTTAGCAATATTATATTTTGTTATTTGTCATCGAAATAATTTTTTTCATTTTTAAAATCAACCTTCTTTCAAGGTCAAATTAAGTGAATATACTTAAATCGAATGTACAGTAGAGTAATTAAGTCACTATAAAATGGCTGATTTGAAAAGTATGTAGATAATTGCCTTTTTTCTCACCTATAAAATGATCCATGCATTATACTGTACCACTGACTTAGTATATTCGCCATAGATAGGCAATATGTATGAAAGAGAAAACGGATTACAATAATTATTTCGGACACAATGGTTCTTTTGGCAAACCGCTACAGGTCGCTAGCTAATACGATGTTATACATGGCATATATGACCTGTAGCGGCTTGCTTTCATTGACGTTTGCAGTTTATTTTTAATTATAATAAAATTATCATAAACTTTAGTGCAAATTGAATTGTTTACACAATGTTACCATGTACAGTACCTAATTACAACTCTTCCCATAATAAAAGCACTCAGGGTTACACTTTTTCATCTGCAAATGTGTAAAAATAATTTTTAGTTTCTTCTTTAAAAATGAAAAAAATACGATTTTTCAGAAATTGAAAAAGCGACTAGCTGCGCATTCATTGATGCACTTATTTCAAAGTTTATTTGAAGAATATCTAAAATATAAAAGACATGAAAATAATTACTAAAGCAACAATAATTTTCATACGTATTTATATACACTTTCAAAGTTTTACGAACACCAATTAGTTTGAATTTTGGTGTCGCATTGTTTTGTTTATTCCTCGTCTATGCTACGTCATAGTATATTTAGTAACTATCGAGTTAAGAATAAGCATTAACTATGTTTACTACAATAAATTGGATATAAATATTTTTATTTAATAATTGAAACAAAATATAACATTTTGTTTTAAAATTTGCGGCTAAACGCTGAAACGTAAATTGCCCGCCAATTCAGAACGCGTGATGTCGAAATGCACTACACGTCTAATAGATGGCCATCCCATAAATTTAATTCCGTAAACAATAGTTATTGGTCACTGTAGAAGGACGAAGTGTGTGAAAGAGATAGGACCTCTCTTTTTCAATTCATTACTTGTTTGGGGTTTTGTAATGTCATAGAATTTACGTATTATGTGACTTGGTGTTTTGGCGCGAAGCTCAGCAGGAATGCAATAAAGGTCGATTTTTCTGCTCAAAAAACGTTCTTTGCTCTATAAGATATATTCTAATAACTTTAAATACTTTTACAAAAAATTAATATACCTTATGAAGACGTTTCCTGTTCGTGTTACATGTGGGATATACTTTACAACATTAGAAATTAAATAGTTGATCGAATTACGAATATGGATATATTAAATCGCTGGTAAAATCAAGAGATTTATTAATATTATTTTTAAAACAGATTTTAAAAGGACGGGGACTATGTCATTTTCAAAGGAAAATTTAGATCATAATAAATATATAAAAAAATGTCAATTAGTATAATTTTTAAAATTTCCATAAAGCTATACCAGAAATCGATAACTTGTAAAATTAGTTATACTTACTTCAATCGTCAAAACTCAAGGATAGCGTGCTAGTTGAAATATAATATAACAAAGCATATAACTGTGGGGTGAGGAATAGTGCAAATAATTTAAAGTTAGCCAAATTGGTATAAATAATAAAATAATCTATAATCTGTTGTGTTGAAATAGGCTAGTTGTAGCAACTTGAACAACCAATCGTCTTTCTTAATATTCAGAAGAGTTGTGAATCAAAATATACCTGTACACATTGACCACATGTAATTTGTTCACTAATTGAACAGTTTTAACGATTAGACTACGCAATGAACATCTTTATCATAAAAAAAAATTTAGTTCAAACTGCAGTCAATTACTTCGGGAGACAAAATTTTAATGTTAAACTTTGAAAGAAAATGTATCATAAAGAAATTAAACTATTCTTTAATTTCACTTCCCTAGCAAAGTTCTTCATGCACTTGGCTGTTTTTATCTTATCACATTTGACCGCTAACATTTCAAATAAGAACTTCTTTTATATATTAATATGATTTTGTTGATATTTCATATTTCTTAATATGTACAACATTTGATGAAAATACAAATTCCACGTTAAACTCACTCACCACTAACAACTCACTCACCACTAACAACTCACTCACCACTAACAACTCACTCACCACTAACTTCAAATTCAATGAGATTGTTAAATTAAGAAATTATGTTTCATAGTACATAACAACAAAACGATATTACATCTGCTGTTTGAGTTTCATAAAATATCAATCGGTATATGATGTTGTTTTCATTTGCAATACGATTATTGCTTAAATCGAATGAATAAAATCAAATAAGGTATCAGTTATTACCAAATATAATTTCTCTCTTGCTTCATCATACGAAAGAAAAGAAATTTCGAAATAAATTTTGATTTACTTTATAAATTAGTATTATCTGATTATAGTCAACGAAATGATTGCTGTTTCGCTTTGTGAATAATTCCACGCTCCCAAATAGCTGTACATCTAAGAATTTATTTCTTTACAACTCGTATCGGATGCAGCGGATGCTGCATATGAGAGAGGTCAGGCGGATTGGCTGCGAAGTATTTTATCTCCTTCATGCCGCCTTCCACAATGGACCACAACTTTGGATGCTCGCTTTTAAACCTCTTGTACCATCCGGATATCTGTGGAAATTACGTAATGATATTTAGTTGATAATATTTGAAAATTAATAAACGCGATTATGTGGATCAACAAACAAATACAAAATTGTTTTCGAGGCTTCACCAATGTAACCTCTATGCAGGTGTTGGTCGGTTTATAGAGCAATTTTTTTTTGTATTTCTCTTAAAAATATAAGACAAAAATAATGTATAACATTTTTTCATTTGGGTTTCTATTACGAGAAATATATATTTTTTTGGAGTTTACTCCTTAAGAATCGATTTTAATATATAGTGCCCGGTACGAAGTTTTATGCGGAATTAAATCCACGCAACATTTCTGCGCCTCTTTAGAGTGAGATATCAATATGGCGTTTTCTTATGGTGTAATCACAATGACGGAGTGTGACAAACATATTGGCATTTTCTTAAGGCGTAATCGCAATGACAGAGTGAGAGACACGTAGTTTAATATCGTTCGCTTATATCAAGACGTAACCATTAAATGTCATTATGCGTGAATATTTGGTGTCTTCTATCCTAAAAAATTAAAAAGTCTTTTTTAATTTTAATTTCGTAGTCTAACGTTACCAAATGTTTTTAATTTTATTGTATAAATTTGATCTTGTTCATTTGTGTTTTACTTAAAAATAATTATATTGTCAGCATTTTCTTATTGAAGAATTTTCTATTTACATTTAATGATATTGATATTTATATTTATATACAGTGTTACCTATTTTATATATTCCAAGACAATCGTACTTAAGGAGTAAACTATACTGAAGCTGACACGCACATTTTTTTTTTATTTTCAACATTTTTCAGATTCAACTTAAAGCAAAAACAGTTTATGAATTAGCTAAAGGTGACCACCATTTAGCTAACTGAAGCAGGCTGTATATCATTTCACGGAATCTTGACAGAATTTTAAATTACATTTAGTGCACATTAATCATTCTGTAATATCGCGAGGATCCGGAATTAGAGACACGTGGCGTGATGGATAACCAGCATTTTCTTTTTAGCTGTGAATTAGATCATTTACTTCAGCCGTAATAATCGCAGTCTATCCATACATTTTTTAACATTTTCCAAATAAAAGTTATGTAGCATTCGAAACTAGTATTTCTACAGGCAAATATTTTGAAATATTCTTTCTTAAGAAATATTGCCCAGTAAGTGTCCAGCTTAGAATTCTTGCTCAAGTTACGGCAGCACTTCGAGTATTCCGTCAAAAAATCTATGAGTTTCAAATCGAAAGTTGTTCTTTATCTCAAATCTTTTTCCATGAAGGCGCATGTCATAGGATGGCTGCTATAATATAGGATACCGTGTTTAGTACTGTCTAGTAATAGTTCCGAAGCCCGCATTTTTTAATTTTTTATCCTAGATTATCTTTTGGTAAAAATTAAAACAAAAGTTTCTGTTATACCTTATGTACTTGCTAGTAGTAATGTTTACACACTATTCTCGTATTAACATGATAAGAGCATCCGGCACCCAGAGTAGAGTTTGCTGAAGAGTCTGGGAACAGGGCTTGGCATTACCATGACAAGCCCTGTTCCCAGATTCTTCAGCAAACTCCACTCTCAGAAGCCACAGAATTTCTTATCCATTATAAACCCTGAACGGAAGCCCCACGTCTTTAGTCCGCGTCAGTTGTAATCCAGATACAAGTGCAGTCAAACTCTAACTGAATATTTTATAAAACATAATAATAATAATCAAATTGTAATAATTCGTTAAATAATAATATCTGAGAACAAATTGTGTTTTTTTAAATCAAATCTTGAAGTCGTCATAACAGTTCAAAAAAGAAGTTACTTTACAAACAGAAAATTTGAAGATACCTTCTTTTAAAATATGATGAGTTATCGTAATCATTATGATAAATACTGGAAAAGGAGTAGCTGTATAGAGTTATAAGTTCATGGTTTATCCACATATATTTTATAAAATTACCACTTCACACCGAATCTTATTAACACTTTAATATCATGCAGAAACTTTTACACCTCGATTAAGATTTACGTAGAAATGTGTGTAACAAGAATATGCTAATTAGTTTCACTAAAGCTATTTTCCACTCTTTGTTTGTAACACTTACATATTTGAAATATAATACGATATTTTTTGTATTTGTCAATTAGCGAAATCGGCGAAGTTAATCCTAATTCACCTTTCACACAGATGTGTTGTTCCTTCAAACAACAATATTTGATTTAAAAAAAACGCCATCCGCTGATCACTTAGAACTGTAGGAAAGTATCACAAACTTCAGTTATTAAACCCGAGCCTATCAACAGGTAAACTACCATTCTTTTTTATGATTTTACTTTCCTTTGCATATGGACGTCGCACGAGATAGAATAGAAGTAAATATTTTGTGTAATCATACCTCGGAATATTGCGAGAAGTCAAAGTCAATGGCCTCTAATGTCATCGTGGCCGTAATGAGTTGGAAATCCGCAATGGTAACGTGATCTGCTGCGGCGTACTTGCTGCCGAGAGTCTTCAGGTAAGTATTGAAGTTATCCAAGGCGATGTGTACTTTCTTCAGACCTAGCGGCGTTCTTTCGTAGTCGAAGAAAATAGGGGCCATCTGTGAATTATTTTAAGGAGAATTTCTTATAAAAAAATAAGACACGAAAGCAATACTTTTTTAAAAAATACTGAAAGATTCATCGGTTTAAAAAAAAAACAAAATGGTATTAACGAGAGAGATCGTTAAGGTTAATTTAAATTCCTGAACGAAGTTCGACTTTATGTTGTGACTTAAAATCTTATTAATATATGGGAGACACTTATTATTTAGACAATAGTCGTGGAATAGAAAATAAATACATAATTTGCGTATTGGGAATTATTACTTACTGTGTACGCAGAAATATATGAGTAGTACGTCGATAGGTTGAAACACAAGCGATGGTTGACAATCGCCCTGGTAGTGAATAATAAGCAAATATTAAAAACAATTTTTCGACAAGTTTTACCATGACTATTCTATTTAATTCTAGAAAATTTAATTAGCTTAATTAATAAATATTTATATATTCAATTTGCCTGTGTCAAAACTATCAACAATTGACCTATTCTGCTTATATAAAAACTGCAGTTAGCAATAAATAAATAGACACAAAAATGGCGTATGAAATTAAACGAAGTAGCTTATGTAAATTTTTCATTCAATAAAATAAATTCATTTTCTTATTTATTAACAATGGCGTTATTTCCTGTGTTAATACAGTAACCCTTAGTACAGTAAACCCAAATAAAGTTCTCAAACTTTCAGTCGAGAGAACCTAGTATAATAAGAATCTAGTATAAAATTCCGAAACCAATCTGGATTTATTGCGTTAAATTTTTGGAAATATAATAAACAATGATGAAGCTTCCAAAATAAAGTTCTGCTGGAAATGTCAATGCCTAGTGGTGCGTTCGAAAAAGTAACATACACCGTGATCGACACATCGAACCAGTTCGAAAACTGATAACTAGGCGATCAAACACATCATGCGGTTACAGAATCACGAAAACTCTGAGATGGAAGCGGTCTCCAATGTGGCATATACGCGACAACTTCTCAAGAGTCTCCTTCCTTTTGAATTGGCGGGCTAGAACCCGATGGAAGGTCCATGGAAAGTGCTCCACCCA
This sequence comes from Druceiella hillmani, assembly GCA_039881145.1. NCBI lineage: Eukaryota > Metazoa > Arthropoda > Insecta > Lepidoptera > Hepialidae > Druceiella > Druceiella hillmani. The sequence continues at coordinate 2,776,999 of JAYKKI010000012.1, forward strand.
CGTGATAATAAGAAAAACAGACGTTGCTATTCGATCTACTCTAGGTCGGTCATGATTAAGGTGATATTTTTAGTGGGCAAAAATCACACTTTACCCGTTAATGAAACATTGGTGTCTTTTGATGATTTTTTTCCCTCCTATCAAAACTAAAAGAACGATCAATTAAGGAATATTGATATGTGTCATTAAACAAAATTTATTTAAGTTTTAATTTTAATGAGAAATATAAACATCCATTAACTACGACAGTGGTATCATCCTACCTTATGGGGGGCGGAAAGTACTCCCTTACAGTAAAGTATTATTTTTAACATTTAGATTTAGCTGTCTAACTTTACATTAAAATCTAAGGTGTTAAATTTTCATAAATTTTTACATAACATTTACAGTTTGCTTCTCCGCTGAAATTCCTGAATTAATGGTGACAATAGCGAGAAATATTTCAATACATAAGGTTATACATTTATTTAATTTATCATCGGAAAAGCCATTTTACATGTTTTATATTAAAAATGAACAATTAGTAAATATAATATTTTCAGCATTATGAAACTGTCAAATGTAGGGTGAAATTAAATAAACAGCTTTTTCTATAAATTTTCCAGTTTTTAATTCCCACAAAGTTTTAATGTCTGGATTTACATTATAGTTAAATTTTCTCTCAATTTGCTCAACTTTCACCAGTCAAAAAGTAATTTTGAAAATCTTCCATTCATTCCCTAAAATTACTCCAAAATATTATACAAAGAACATTTAGCTAAGAAATACTGACTCGATTTACCTTTGCTGTGGGTCCTTAGGGTAGACGTTTGATTCGGGCGCGTACTTATCGCAAATGTACTGGAGGATTGCATTACTCTCACTTAGATAAAATCCGTCGTCATCCAAAACTGGTATTTCTTTTTGAGGGTTTTTCTGAAATAATTTTAACAGGTTTAAGAAAATATTTCCGAGTTTCCGAAAAAAAAGGAATATCAAATGACGCAACGTCTAACGAGTACAGCCAGTGACAGAGGGTTTCCAATAGTAATTTCTCGTTTAAGGTTCGAAGGAAATCCAAATTTCGTCAGCTGAGTGTATCAAGCAGATAGAAATGGTACTTATAAAGCACGATCCAAAAGTTTCGGATCTGAAATGTATTATGTCAAATGAAAATGAAAATAACCATTATCATTTTTCAATATAATTCCAATGTATTTCAATACACTTTTCATTGTATTTCAGTTTACTATATTCATATATCTATTATTTAGGAAAAATAGATTGAATTTTATCAACAAAATGAGCTAAAACCACCCGAACATCATCCATATTAAATTGTTTTCCTCTCATAACGGATTTCAATTTGGAAAACAAATAAAAATCACTGAGTGCAGATCAAGGTTATAGAGTCGATAGTTTATTTCTATCGCTTCACATTCCTGCATAAAAGCTTTGATAAGAACAAAGATGTGCCTGGGTGCATTGACCTTTCCAAAAACAGCCGATCCACCTCATGCCACATAAGTATGCAGGAACCTTCAAAGATCCCCAGTAGTGTCCCTTATCTACCGTCAAGCTCCTCTACTCAACAAGGTTAAAGAATGTCCCATAAAGAATGTGCCATTTAGCACTTTCTTTTTTTCTAGAACACTTTTTGCGAATGTTCAAAATACTTTAGAGATCGGTCCACCCTCAAGGAAGTTACGGTGACTAAAGTCACCACATTCTAAGGAGTCGCATGAATTTATTCTGTTACTGTGTTGGCGCATGTTCTTTAACGAAACTCTTCGCGCTTCACTCGCATAGGAAGTACGACTCATTGCTCATGTTTCGAGATTCAGGACACTAATCACGTTTTCTTCCATTCTCATGGAAGAAAACGTGATTAATGTCCTGAATCTCGAAACTGCAAAAATGTACCGGGCTGCCTTTCTATGCAAAATGATGGCCGTATTCGTTAGACATTGCGTCAATTGATGTAATTTGAGGCAGATGCCATTCACTCGCATAGGAAGTACGACTCATTGCTCATGTTTCGAGATTCAGGACACTAATCACGTTTTCTTCCATTCTCATGGAAGAAAACGTGATTAATGTCCTGAATCTCGAAACTGCAAAAATGTACCGGGCTGCCTTTCTATGCAAAATGATGGCCGTATTCGTTAGACATTGCGTCAATTGATGTAATTTGAGGCAGATGCCATTCTGCGTCAAACATTGTGAGTTATGGTAACCACTATAAATGAATTGTTATACAGCAACAACCCTCCGCAACACAGCTTTTATTTACGCTTTTGATGGCATTCCGTAATTGGCTCAGTAAAAAAGGGTAATAGTTGCCAGTTACTGTAAGATTCTTTGAATCTATAAGGAAAATGTTTTACAATCCCAAAAAAAGAAAACTAGGTATATTTTTGTTTCAAGAGAGAATCATGGTAAGAAGTATAGTTTCATCTCCAGTAACGATTGCATCGACAACTTCTTTCTGCCTACTTTCACAGAAGGACAAAACTCTATGCAAACTTCATACGTTGCTATTTATGAGCAGGCAAAAGAAGTTTCGGAAGCGACCTTAAGCTGATCTTATTTATCTCTAAACGATCGTGTAAAGTCCTCAGACTTATTATTATTTGAAAGAAAGAATATTGCTGCTATTTATTCTATCTTTAAATATCTACCTTTTAGTATTTCTTTTTCCACTTGACAAATATTTCGTCTCTGATCGTTTTTGATGTGTTAACTGTACTAGATGGGGTTCACCTTCAATGAACTACCAAAAATTCCCTACCCAAATGAAACTTTTTTGTCAGTATTTTATATTGTATAAGAAAGGCGAAGAGTTTCCATAAACAACAACACTGCTGCTTGATCTGTCGGTGTTTTCGGTTCTTTAGTAAAGAATTTAATCACTGCACTGTATCTAGTTTTAAATATTTTAATTTTTACTTCACAAACTTGTGTTCATAGATAATATTTAACAGTGCAAATGAGACAACTTTCTAATACTTTTGTGGGTATTTAGTGAATAGTTTACCAATCGAGTGGTCATCAAGTTGTCAATAAATTATTATTTCAAAATAAGTAGGACGGAAACTTTTGAACCTTACCACATAATGATTTCTTTGCTGTTATTAACGAATCGAATATCAATCTCTGAAGGTAATAACTGATTTCAGAATACAATATTTTACATTATTTTGCCTGGCGATAGGAATCGTGATGCTGTATTGATTTAATTTTAATGTTACATTTAAGTGAATTGCTAGATAAGACAGATTTGAAGGCAGATCTAATTTGTATAGCGGTACAAATCAACCCACAGCCAGACAACATGAAACCTGGTTCGTGGTAAAGAAATTAAAGAAAGTAGAAATAATACTGTATCACGTAGTTTCATTTAATTATTAGTGTATTTATTCACTTATTACCGATATGTCATTCCTTTAAAACTTGATGAAGGACGGTATATAGTACAACATTATATAACAGTACATATACTGTTCTATAAGAGGAGTTTTTGTTTCGGATTATTTTGCCTAAAATAGAATATAGACTTAGAACTATTTTCGAATCGAAAAAATTGATCAAATTTAATCAGTAGAAACAAAATATTGACTTCCGCTTACCTAACATTATCACACCTATTTAATAAAGTGAACAAAGTAAGTACCGTAAAATTACATATAGTTCTCTCTATATATAGTAACTTGCCTACATAAATGACTATAGAAATGAGAAAACTTTGCCTTTAAACAAAGTCTATTTTTATAATAAAATCTTTTGAAACCTGTCTGCTTATCATAAATACTGATCTATCCGTCTTCGGATTCATCGCAATGGCTATTGTTGATTTTGAAAACAATTCGCACTGGGTCCGATTCTTTTCTCACGCCATTTGTAAGTGAATTTTCATGAATCACTGTTCTGAAGGTCTCACCTTGGCATAGTCTTCCGTCATGTGATCGCCGGCGCCAAAGTCAACGTTTATCAACTCGAACGGCAAGTTCAAGTAGGCCAGCAATTGTCGGACAGCCAGACTGGGTGGCCCGTCGGACACGGAGTACAGCTTTAGAGGCATCTGGAAAATATTATTTAAATATGATGAAGCCAAATGTAACCTGAGATCATGTGATTAAAATCTTTTTTTCGAATGTATTATTCCCTTTACGAAACACATTCACCTATTTAATTTTTTGGCAGTTAAAAATGGTTTTGTTTCGATTTTACGATTTTGAACCTTATTGAGAAAATACCCCGCCCGTTATTATTAAGAACTAGCGTTGTGTGCTAGCCTTTGCATGTGTGTAGCTACTATGCTTATGCAGTTACTAGCGATGTTGATCAAAGATTCACTATGTACGTCATTGTAGACATCAGCGGATATTTTTTCTTTTTTTTAACTTTTAACTCAGAGACGAGCGAATATACGAGTGATTCTGTGCATCAAACTGGCTAGGAAAAAGGTAAATGTTTTTTTTGTTGGAATCGCGAATTTGAGCGTATTTTTCGGAAAATTTCAAATTTGTTGTATAAGTTCTTTAACATTTTCTACTCAGTGTAATGCGCAAAATCACCTGTACGGATAATAAACACGTTCTTTATTACAGTGTGCATAATAAAAATGCAAACGGAAAATATTGGCTCTTCAAAATTGTTAATTATTTTCTCTGTCCTTTGTTTCCTCTATGGTTAATAATGTGTATATCTGTATATAATACCTATATTATAAATAATTATTAATATTATTATCTATTGTGTACGTAAGTGTATATATGTGTATATGCGTATGTATGTGTATATGTATGTATGTATATGTCTACATTTATGTATGAGTATATATTTGAATATGTATGTGTATGTGCGTATATCAACAGGTGCCGCCCGTGCGGTGATGCTTATAGCATAATTGCACAAGCCGAGCTAATTACCTTTTTGTGGATAAAATATTGAAAAATTTAATGTTACGGCGTGTAACTTAATTTTTAATTTTTATTTTGTCATTGGCGCTAAGAAAATTTCTCTACATGTCTATTACTTTACCTGATGTATTTTATATCCACAAATAAATGATATTATTATTAAATAAAACATACCTCAATTTCTTCTCTAGTCTCTCACCAGAAGAAATTGAGGTATGTTTTATTTAATAATAATATCATTTATTTGTGGATATAAAATACATCAGGTAAAGTAATAGACATGTAGAGAAATTTTCTTAGCGCCAATGACAAAATAAAAATTAAAAATTAAGTTACACGCCGTAACATTAAATTTTTCAATATTTTATCCGCAAAAAGGTAAAAACTAAAATTTTATACAATTTTATTCAGCACTTTTTAAATAAATATAATAATAAATACTATATGATAATAGTCATTATTTCTCAACATCTTATCAAGGTGATAAAATACACCTCATTTTACTTCTGAGATTTTGAAATGTAAAATATTGACAACCCACTAAAAACCGTCCAGCAGTATCATGTGATTTATGCACAAGGAGGCAAATATTTTAAAAACAATTTATTTCTTCTTTATGTTTTATTTATCACCGAAACTAATTTTTTTTACATAAATTGTATTTGTATATAAATATTTGTGTTTTTCTCACAGTAATTCCTTATACATAGCGTAGAGCCATTTATTGCAAAGCACAGTATCGAATTATATATTATAGAAATGTATTACATAAAAACTCTTCGTTTTCATACAATATTTACTAGTCTACGATTTGTTCGTTATCCCAAAAGCCGGATAAAACATAAATGAGAGGAAATTAAACAGAAATTAAATGTGTATGCAATATCGAAGATTACACAGTATGATATAAATAAAGAATACTGTTGTGTGCTTGTAACGTAAAAAAACTAATTTATTTTTCAACTGAAACGCAGATTAGGTTAAACCAGAGCATTCGGCTTGTTTTATTTTGGCCTCCCACTGACAACTGGAGGGGTCCGTTATTTTGGTCACCTGCAAGCCAAATACTCACTCACTAATTCCTAAGTCTAAAATAATTATCCCAAAGTCATATGGTTTTTGGACCACGTTATTATATTTTAAGGTAATGTTTCCAATATATTGGACCTAAATTATATGTAGAGGAGTTCAAACTAGAATGAAAGGGAGACGCTATAAAAATATTACTTGTCCACAGGATTTCTTTTCGATCATTTCATACCAGTTACTTCTATATAAAATTGATCGAAAATTTCGTTCAGAAGAAGCATTGTAATTAACAATGGGCTTATAAAAAACATGTATGTGAATTTATAATGTAAATTATTTAATATAAATTCTGTGACAACAATGCTGTGTAACATGCTCGAAGGTGAGAATTGATAATCTTTTAAAAAGAGATTTATTCAACACGCGCATGTGAATACAATATCATCTTTAAAAAACAATTAATTTCTTCTTTACGTTTTATTTATAACATCGAAACTATTTTTTACACGATTTGACTTTGTACGAGTATATATTGTATTTGTGTATAATAACTAGAATTTTCCTCTCGTTAAAATGTTATATCCTCAGCGTGGAGCATTTTTTTTGTAAAAGACAGGGTTGAATTATATAGTATAGAACTGCATTATATAAAAACTCTTCGTTTTCATACAACATTACTAGTCTACGGTTTGTTCGTTATCCCAAAAGTCGAATAAATTATAAATGAGTGAAAATTAACTACAAATTAAATGTGTATGCAATATCGAAGCTTACACAGTATGATATAAATAAAGAATATTATTGTTTGCTTGTAACGTAAAAAATCTAATTTATTTTTCAATTAAAACGTAAATTACAGTAGACTAAATTAGACTAGAGCATTCGGCTTGTTTTACTTTAGCCTCCCACCGAGAACTGGAGGGGCCCGTTATTTTGGTCGCCCGCAAGCCAAATGCTCACACACTAAAATATTCCTAAGTCACATGGTTTTTGGATGAACTTATTATATTTTAAGGTGATGTTTCCAATATATTTGACTTCGAATATATATATGTAGAAGAGTTCAAACTAGAACGAAAGGGAGATGATATAAAAATATTTCTTTTTCACAGGATTTCTTTTCGATCATTTCATCACAGTTACTTCTAAATAAAATTGATCGAAATTAAAATTTTATTGAGGAGAAGCATTATTGTTAATAATTGGTCTTGTAAAAAATATATGTATGTGAATTAATAATGTAAATTATTTAGTATAAATTCTGTGACAATAGCATTACTGTATTCCATAATGAAACATGATCGAAATTAAGAAGTGATAACCTCATAAAAGAGATTATTCGACGCGCACAATATAACATTTATAATGATTACGACTGCATGTTCGAAGTTAAGAAGAGATAAGCTTACTGGTATATATTTAGGCTACACGCACATGTGAATACAATATTACTTTTATACCGATTACGACTGTCACCAACAGGTTACTAGGCACTTACTTCCTTATTATTTTACGTACCTACATTACTACCTACACAACGGACCCTTATACTTTCGTCGTATATATCTCATCCATCACAGTTTTACGGTCTACAATTTAAATTGTATCTGAAGACAGACATATTTAAGAATTAAATGTTTCAGACGAAATTTTTAAACGATTTATAAAAGAATTCATCACCTGTTATAAATGGGATGGGAAATTGATTTTTATGCTATTCTTCAAGTAGAATATTGTTTCATAGGACTTTCGGAATGACATATGTAGAAATTTCTTGAATCTTTATCTGTTTTGATGCTGCATTTCCAAAACAACAAGCTTTAAAATGGTTTGTAATATGTCCTCAATAATTTTTGAATCGATGCACAAGAATCTGAATATATGTTGAAATTAGTACTTATGAACACGTGCATTTAAAATTATTTTGCAAATACTACATTAATAACTTTACTCTATGGACTACTTGTCGACTTATCTTTAATTTAATACTATTTTCTATTAAAAAGGTAACTAAAATATATATATATATATATATATAATAAATAAAAATGCGTGAGAAAGTTAAGGGTGAATGAAAACGCAATATATTTAGATAACGCAGTGACAATCCTAAAGTATACATTTTCTTTTCTTGAAAATTTCATATCCAAAGCGTTTGACAAAATCCTATTTTTAACTGACTTCAAAAAATAGAATTTTATCAATTGGAAATGTATGTATATTCATTTTACGTTCATACATCAATTTCTTCAAAACGCCTTAACATATTTGCATGATACTTTTTTATTGTCTTAAGTATAATTTCAAATTGGCAACAGATCATCATGAAATATCTGTGGTATCCCAATATATGCAAATATAATACTTCAATCATAAATGGTAAACATGCTCTCATTATGGTAAATGATTAAGATTGATGAGTGATGCCTCCGTGGTGTAAGTTGATAATAAAGTCGTCATTGCATTATTTTATTAGAGGTGATGGACGATGGCTCTCCGGGTGATGACACAAGTTTAGAATGGACTGATGATTATGTACAGATCGGCAATGCTTAACGGTTAAGAGAACAGACATCAATATAGTATTAACTCATTAAGCTGAAAAGCAATGATTCCTAGGGTATTGAGACATATCTAACTTAAGCTAATGCTGAGGTCTGTAGATCGACGTGATTGAATTAATTCAATGCTTGGGTAATAAGACAATTCTAGGATTCAGGTAAACAGTATATATCTTGTAAGTATATAAAAATATATATTAAAAATAATTATCAAATGACTCTTTAGTATAACTACATTGAACAAAATTTAAGAAAAATATTTAAACCCAAAGTTATTTCATTCTCTAAATTAACTTTAATGTTTTTTTCATCGTGCGGTTTCTCCACTAATTTATTAGGCATTAAATCGCAAAACCTTAGTCAACCATTAGTCTTATAGTAAAATGTACTTGTTCTTTTCAAAGTTCTTTTTGGCGTGATCAATTCAAGATCACTGGAAACATGTGACTTTCCTTCTATTCATAACATTTTCTGTCAAATCTGTTCTAAAAACATATTTATGCAAGAATGTTCTTTAAGATGTAACCAATATGTAGACATTATGCGTGACAATATAGCAAATTAATCTACCGCCTCTGGTAAAATATTTTTGTTTCGATATTTAACATATGACATCTAGACGTTTTACTTTCATTTTCCCTAGACTGTTACTTACTCATTACTCTGACCTTTTATGAATATTCTCTGGAAGCCCTCGCGTGTTTCTCGTACATTAGGTCGATGTTTTCTTTGATCTTCGAACTCATTATTGCGGTACTGTAACATTAAGCCTCGACAATGGTGGCATTGCTCAGCAGACTCACTGATCAGGCATTAATAAATTTTATATTTTCATTACTCAGCTGATTGATTGCTGAACCGTCAGTGTGTTGAATAATTTCTACAATTTAAATTTATTGTTGAAATGGGCATGAATTAAACTGAATTCATGATGACGCTATTCCACTATCAATTTACTATTATACTTTCTAATTTATTATGACAATGAATTCACGATCCATTCTTATATTTATTAAGGCAAACACTCCTTTAGCAAGTTTATTAAAAAAAAGAAGAAAAACAAATAATAAGAGGTATGCACTTAAAGTTTAAATTAACTAAACAGCAACCTGGTAGAGTCATAAAAATAAAAAAAAAATTAAGTAGTAGAACAAAGTTAAAAAAAGATCAAGAACAATTTTTCTAATTTAAGATTTACAGAAATTGATATAAAATAATCATCACTAAAACAAATTTTTATTCAAAGTCTGAAAAGCCAAAAGCCGTAAGAGAAAATTATTTATATGTCTTAGGTCATTAGATAAAAAGTGATTTCTGCGAGTACGTTGCACTGTACCGTTTTGGAGTTTTCAACTCTCAACAGGAAATGAAAAAAATACATTCCTAACCTACGATCGTAATCTCAATTTTTTTTTAATTATTATAATCCTTTGTTTTAAATGTAATGTGAATAATGTCTTGTAAATAAGCATATCGCGTTTTTGTCAATTTAAAAAAATATATATTTATGAATCTATCGCCTCAAAGCGTGTATGAGTATAAATGACGGAGATATCTCGTAGAGTGAACTCATTTTTTGTGGAGAACGTGAATAACAAAGCCATTTATTTATTATATCTATATGCATACATTCACGAGCTCACCTTTGTCATAATCACTGTCATTACTATATATTTCATTATTATTTTTGATACCGACACGTTCTTCTGGTCTATACGCTGTTACTAATGAAACATATTTAAACTTAAGTTACACTACTCTTATTCTGAGAATATCGTACATAACGAACATATTAATTACTACTAATATACTCAGTAAAACGATAGAATAACTATTCTGACATTATTTCAAAAATTCAACGTGGCAACGTAGCGTTTCATAGACAAACATATAAAATATGATTGTGAACACAAACTACATCTTTCTTATCAGATTACGCCTTTAGAGCATCGTTCAATTTTATATCATTCTTTGCTTGTATCCGTTCTTGTTGAATTTTTATCTTTTCTTCCAGTTAGGAAAGAGCATGAGCTACATATGAAAATGTAATTAAAAAGGCATGAATAAATTATGGTTCATTTAAAATTTCACTATAAAGTTAGATAGTTTCGATTGTACGAACTGAATTATATACCACGTTTTCTTTGAAATTATTATAAATACAATCGAATTACAAAAACAGACGTATCGTTATATGTACTTCCGAAATGTCAACTTTCTTAGGTTATACCAGAGTTAAAGTTAAGCCGAGGTCGACATAGTGTTTGACGGATGAAGTTATGACGAGCTTGTCATAAACTGAGGTTATTAGTAGCGTTTTTATACATTCTCTATTTATGCAAGTTATAACTTTCTATTCCAAGTTTATTAGATCAGTTTTAGAATCTACTAAGGTGAACATTTTTTTACGTATCGATGTCACGTAATACCGTTCAAAGACTGAACATTTTTAATCGGACCTCTTACGTACATACATAAGTATTCTAACCTTATCACAGTTGGATATAACCTTGAACCAATTTCTCTCTCGTGCGCTTTCCTTTTTGGCATTAATCTAAAGGGCAACATTTGAAGTCCTTGTTTTAAACTAACTATAACTTTGTATTGATACCGATCGGTGGATATTTAAGTCTAGCACGAAATTGTAGTCTAGGTATGAAATGTATTATTGAAAATATAGTCAATGTAGAAACGATATTCTATGCATATAGCAATTGTAGAATATTTAGAAACTGCAGTCTATGTAGAAACTGTAGTCCAGGCATTAATTGTATTCGAGGTAGAAACTGTGGTTTAAATATAAAGTGCACTCCAGATAGAAACTGCAATCTATGTATACAGAAACTGCAAACTATATAGAGATTGTAATATAAGTAGAAACTATAGTCTAGATATAGCCTAAAAAGAAACTGTGACGTTGATAAAAAATTGTCGTCTAGTTAGAAATGATATCCTAGGTAGAAACTACAGTCTATAATATAGACTGTAGTTTAGTAGAGTATAGACTCTATATAGACCGTAGCCTATACAGAATTGTAGTAACAGAAAATATTTTTTTGAGTAAAACAGGATTTGAACCCGCATTCTTGATCTCGAGTGCCTACCGAGTGAATAGAATAAATAGATTCACATTAAGAGATTCATATTGAGTTAAAGTGACCAGTAAGCGAGCTAAAGTTGTTACCAGTAATTGTGGAAAATATATTTAGAATAAGACTAACGAACATAAAATATACATTTCAAAAAAATAGTTTGCTACACATTAAACATAAAAGATACACACATAAAATATAATAAATTATAATTGTAAAAATAACTTCAATAATCTCAATGCGGGACACGCGTGTACTTTTATGTTTGCCGTGTTTCAATGAAAAAGAACCCAAAAAATAATATATTTATTAGTATTTATCCGTAACAGGGTGTGCCACATAAATTTAATAAAAAATCTATTTAAAAAATAAACATTTTTAATGATATGCATGAAAAACAAACTTATAAAGAATAATATTTTATATGCTGATTAGAAAGCAGACCTAATTTTGAATAATTTAAGACTAATGCCAAAAAATAAAATGGATTGGAACAAAAATCGATATGTCCGTTTTTTTATTTCTTGAATATTTAGCTTTCAGTTCACTTGTCCGAGAAAGTACTCAACCAATACTCATATTTTTTTCTGTATTGTTCGATACAGAATAAGTGAGTCAATAGTATTTCAAAACACAGAACAAAATGAAAATCTGAAAAGTCCGCTTTGTTTACATTGGTTTTTTTTTCAAATATTGTCAAGAAATGTCTAAATCAGCTATTTTAACGAAACCAATTGATCAGTAATTAGACTTTAGAAGTAACGAGATTCAATCGGTAACTTGATTGGTTACTGAGAAAATATTTATCGAAAGGAAGATGGCTTTTCCCTCACCACCTACGTTTACTCTTTATGACTATTGACTCTTCTGCTTTACTTAAATAAAAAAAAAACTTAAACTGAAGCTTTTTTAAATAGCCCCACAGGCCGTTCACTCTTTATTTTGACGTAACAACACTTTTATAATAAACGTTTCATATTTGTGATGATTGATTTTTTACATTTTTTTCGATTTAATTTAAATTTTTTAAAACATTTACATTAGCTTGAAGTGTAACTTCCAAACATTGCAAGCAAATCTTACGACTCACTTTTTATCCACTTCTAATTGACGTATCGATTTGAAATTTTGCATAATTATGTAAGTCTAATGATAATATAATAATATGGAGCTGATATAATGATGGAGAAGGGAAGGTGGTCTTAGAAACTTCTCAATGTTAACAGTAAACCTGTCAAGTTGGGACTCGTTTGACTTGTTTCAAAGACCTCTTTGGTTACATATTGTAACCAGAATGGTCTGTTGATGGAGGAGGGGAGGGGGGTGATATGTTTGTTTTATTTCTCTATGTGTATTTTTATTTTTTTAATTGTAAATTTTACTTATTTGTCTAAACAATTTTTTTCGTTAAATAATTGTAGAATTACGTAATGTCTAACGACATGAATTAAATCGAACAGAAGACCGACAAAGATCACAGGTGTTACAAAAATAAAAATTAGTCTATATAAATTATAAATGAAAGGAATATAAATGATTATATAGAGAAAATTACAAAAATAAGCACCATAAATTTTCTTTTGTAAATTATCAGACAAAGGAGAATTTTTATGAAAAGTTAGGTTATATTTTATAACAATTCGTAAATAATATTTCGACTATTTCCGCGGACTCTGCACCAACAAGTGAAATAAAGTGCAGATGGTGTCCCATTATATCCTCTATAAACAGTTGTAGCACACCATGAAACTCGAAGATCCGAAAAGGTCGTTGAAAAAAGTCGCATAAAATTCGAAAAAAGCGAAAAACACGTTCAGTTTGACAGCATAGAATAAATATCAATGTCAATTATATTGCAGTTTATGTTTAATTAATTTAGGCCATGGCTACTAATCAACAAACAGTTTAAATAATCGAATTAAATCTAAAAAAAGCTGTAAAAAATTATTCATCACAAAAACAAAATTATTATGAAAAAAGTTTTGTTCCATCAAAATAAACCGTGAATGACCTTTGTGGCCATCCAAATAGAGTTCAAGTTTAAATTTTACTTCATTTAAATAAAGAAGAATCAAGAATTTTGTTATGTAAATAAATATCCTCGATTCGCTCTCGATCGGAAACGTAAACGCGGAAGCGCAATCTCCGCCTAATAGATTTTTCATCATTTTAAAATGCCATTACACAGTATAACCACGGGAAAAATAACTAGTTGTAGTATTTGAGATAGAAATAGCTTAAATTGAGTAGAATATAATTATCTTACCTTTGTAAAACGTTCTCTGTACACACTGTTAGCGCAGCGCCTCGATGCGACGACTGGCTTTGTTCGAGTCGGATACACGAAAGCGAAACTACCTTTCACTAAGTTAAAGCCGCCGGCGAGGTCGTATTCGAAAAGCGTTGGCTAATTTACTTACGAGCTAACTTCATTTGACAGGTATGTATAGATAAAGGTATCTATATATATATATATATATATATATATATATATATATATATATATATATATATATATATATATATACATATATATATATATATATATTCATAGATATGTATACATATACATTATATAGGTATATACATGTGTCCGGGAATAAGTGTCGGACAAAGAAAAACGTTATGCCTTGACTGAAAAATAATTGATTGTCGCTTAAATAAAATTTGAAAAGATGACTTTTTCAGAAAATTTAAAATAATATTCATAATTATTTGTTGTCTTTTTCGTACACCACGATACTTGAGCACATTATTCAGCGACACTCGGGGGAACAACCGGCGAATAGCAGCGAAGACATCTAGCAGCCCGAGTAAGCATCGCACTCCAGGCAAATGTTGGGTATGTTAAAAAGAGTTATGTGTAGTCTTTTTTTGCACTCAATTAGATAAAGAATTTGTTGTACGTTTTATTTCAACGACAATTTATTAATTTACGAGCCTCGTATAGCCAACGAATAGCGTCTTTGTTTGTCCAACACTTATTCCCAAACACCGTGTCTATATATATGTGCATGCACGAAAGGTGGGGCATATACACTGTAATCCGTACGAGTATTAAGTATTTGGGTGGAATGAATGTACTAGGATGTGACGTTCCGCAGAAACCTGTTACGAGATACGCAACTTTCTGTCTATCGTTGTAATGACAACTAGTATCAGAGCAGAAGATACAAAGCGATTAGGGACATACAGACAGGCTATCCCGTTCATCGTATAAATACCTTCTTAGGAAGAATGAAACAAAAAACGTTTCACGTAATAGACTCATATTCGTCACATGTAACAGCCTTGGCCAAGCTAGTATCTCTATATCCGCACTTTGAGCTTGCTTCATCATAGATATTCTCTAGTCTGTCGAAACTCCATTGCCTACCGAGATTTGGCGTGGCAAAATATTTTATAACGATAGAACAATAACTGTCAGATTTTATTTTTGTAACTTTTTATTTAGTTTAAAATATCAAAGTATAAGAAATCCTGGTATGTAACAAGCAAACAATGTTGAATACTTGATTACGAGTTTGTAACAGGTATACATACGTATTTATTATTTTTACATACTCGTAACAGCATCATGTAGTACAAAAAAATACAGATAACGCACCTCGAGCGTCACTACAGGACGCTTAATCTTTACGTTAATATTAAAACAACGTATCTCAAGAAGCCCGCCTGGTATAGCAAATTTCAACGTTGTGCTGATTTGGTTTTCAAGATTAAAATGAAGTGTTATTTCGATACAACGTTAAAAAGTTAAGGAATAATGGCTGCCTGTTATCCTATAATCAGCACTGAAATAAATTTTATCTTTGTACAATGAAAATTAATTGACAAATAAAGGAAAAAGTGTAAACTTACTGACCAAAATTAAATTGGTTACATTATGAAAATCTTGTCTCTAGTAATATTATTGTGTACAATGAAACTATTTAAACATGTAGGTTTTTGGATGTTTCATTCTGTTCGTCTAAATTGTCGCTGACTAACTTACCATGAAATCCCAAGAAACATAAACTTGAAAGGCACGTATTTTCTTAGCTTTTAGTTGGTCGCTAAGAAAGAATTTTTAAAAATTCAATCTTTAAATGTGTATGAGATTGTATAGAAATATAGAAATATTTAAAGGTAGAAATATAAATATTAATATTTAGACTCTCATATAGAAATAAACAAACACCGATTTGAGGGTTTTTGGAAAATCTCTAACATTTATTCATTAGGGCGAGCAAAGCGAGTCCTTATATCAGGTAAAAATCGACATACTTTTGTAGTACACATTATGAAAAAAACTATAACACGTCTAGATTTTAAATTAAACAAAGTTATAGTCTTATCTAGATAGGTGTGTCATCTATCATTATTTTAGTAAAAAAATTATTTTTAACAAAAAGTTTATGAAAAATCGATAATGAGATTAATACTTTAATATCACCATGTATTAAAATATAAAAGTATACTAATACAACCTTTTAGATATTAGAGGATTTAATAAGAATATATATTGTGCTACAAAATAAACTGTCATTGAGTAAACTCCTGATGTTTCTATATCTCACTGGTTATCACTTTCTATATTTTCGTAAAGCTTTTAGTACAGACGACAAAGCATACAAGCCTAAAAAGAGTAGTGAATTAGAACTGTTCATGTAAATTCGTGAAATATTTAAAGTTATTAGTAATGGAAGTAATTTAAGTACATTTATTTAGTTATACGTTTAACTGGCTCTAAGTTAAATTTTATTAGATTATTTATGAAGTGTAACTTTGATAATAATTAATAGGTAAGTTTTTTTATGACCAAAGCATTTTTAATATTATTTAAACAATTGTATAATTTGTATTGTTACAGCGAATCGTAACAATACAAATTATCGATACACAACATGAAAGAAACCGAGAAAATGAATACGTTCCTGTCGGGATGATGATCACTATTTTGAATATTCAGTTAATTATGAAACTGTCCAGAAAAAAATTAGAATTAAAACTTTGCAATGTGTGGCATCGTCATTGATTCGATTTACTTAAGATGAACTTTGTATTCTTTGTCACAAATTTCAAGTAAAAAATGAAATGAATATATTTTCCAAAAACAATAATATGAATTCTAGGCCACAATATGATGTCTTGAATAAGTTAACTTTATTGAAGGCAATTAATCACTCAAGTTCACTCGGTTATTAAAGTTTATCGACTTACAGGTGGTCAATTTGGGTATAGTGGGCAAATCATCAATTTCCATCAAGACATAATGAATTTTACTATTGTCCTACCTCATTTTACTTATACAATTTTTCAAAATATATTTTTGTTAGACGATATGATGGTGAAGAGTATAAAGATTTTATAGTAAATCGTGATAACGAAGCTGCTTTGAAATATCTTAAAAATAATAATCCTTAGTATTGTATTGTAAGTTTGTTTTATAATGAAAATGTTTTTCAAAAAATGATATTTAGTGATGAAAAATAACATCTTTCAGTTAATTTAGATAGTGACGATGATGGTAAAAATTCATTGTTAAATAACGATGGATCTGGAGTCCCAACGGTAATCTTTTAATGTAATCGAGAGACACTGAATAATGTATTGGAAATTCAAGACGAAAATGATGGATCTCGTGTCGTTTGGCCTAAATGAATTTTGTACCAATTAATGAGTTTACGTGTGATGGATATACAGGCTATCTCAAAACGATCCAACTATTTTAGACAAAAATAAAAAAAAATAAAACTAATTGTAGTTATGATTTATTGGCACCAAGGCAAAGGTAATTTAATATAATTTTACTTTTCAAAAGTAACATTGTTTAAATGAAGGCCACTTCTTTCATGGCATTCTTCGAACCTTTCGCGAACGTTATTGAAGACTTTTCTGAGTAATTGTCGAATTTCTCACATAGTGATCCACATAGTTACTTTGGGGCTGTGCAATGGGAGTTGATGTGATATCGTTGGCTTCACCACTGCCTTAAATTAGAAACTTTGACGACTGACGTATCTGTCTAAATGAAAATGGGCCTCATCACTGAAGAAAATGTCAAAATTGTCGAATTTCTCTAATATTGCAGTCACATAATACAGTCTCTTAACATAATCATTTTCACAATTAAATGAAACTACGTGATGTAGTATTATTTCTACTCTCTTTAAGTTCTTTACCACGACCTAGGTTTCGTTGTATTACAACATCTTCAGGTGGGCTATTAGCAAAGATTCTACAATATAGTGTATAGAATACATTACATTATGATTGAAGATGAAGATGTTCGTATCATTAAAGTGTATGATTGAAGATGTTGTAATACAATTAAAGAGAGTAGAAATAATACTAGATCACGTAGTTTCATTTTATTGTGAATAATGAATTTCTACAAAATTAACGCCAAATATATTCAATAATCATTTTCGTTCAGGAATTGTACAATTTGAATTTTATAGGCCTTAAGATGCAAATCAGAAGGCATAATGCGGTGAATCGTCGCTCTTGATAATGCCAATTGAGACTCACGCTTCCTCTCGCTGTTTCCAGACGTTCTTACTGTTCTTGGACGGCCATGATGAATATTACCTGTAGTGTTTCCAATAGCGTTGAATATCTGTTAATAAGAATTATTGAATTGCTTGGGGTTTCTCGAATGCTGCGTAGTCGATAATGAAGTCGGAATAGCTGACGAACGGGAATGACCAAGCGATCACTCTCGAAATAGGCCCACCCGCAAAACGCGCGTTGCTCCCTTGTCATGATGCCAACTAAAAACAAGGTTCCAGTTCGCGAGCTATGCTCGCACCACCCTGCCTTAGCGCTTTATTTGCGCCTTATTCACTCTCAAAAAAGTTGAGTCGTATTGAGACACCTGTATTTGCAGAACATTTCCAATTTTACTTCCTACTCGTATAGGTGATCTAATAGATGCGCGGATTTGTAAAATTGACATGACATGTATGAAGATGATGCATTGGGCAAATGGGAGTATTTGTGCTAGTAAAACTTCACGTTTTCATAATATTGCAACAATCGAACAGATTCAAGAACTACTACAGCGTGAAACAAGATTGAATAAATAATTTTTTTCACATATTCGTATATACATTAGATTTCATCAAACTCTTATTGGTATAATGAGATCTCGAGAATTAGTGGACATAATTGAAGAAGTAGGAACTCCTAATTTTTTTTCTAACTTTAAGTGCAGCTGATTTATATTGGCCAGGGATTTATCGTATACTGGATACCTAACCCAACCTATCCCTGTGATCTCATTTGGTTCATGAGCAGTTAGTTCCGTCAAAAATGCATTCTTCTGACATAACTGACCAAAATGCTAATTATAATCACTTAATATTGCATTACAAATACATAAATATGCCAAAGGATATTCACAATTAAATGAAATTACGTGATGTAGTATTATTTCTACTTTCTTTAATTTCTTTACCACGACCTAGGTTTCGTTGTATTACAACATCTTCAGGTGGGATATTAGCAAAGATTGAAGAAGAAGAATCTTTGCTAATATCCCACCTGAAGATGTTGTAATACAACGAAACCTAGGTCGTGGTAAAGAAATTAAAGAAAGTAGAAATTATACTACATCACGTAGTTTCATTTAATTGTGAATAATGAATTTCTACAAAATTAACGCCAAATATATTCAACACCAAAGGATATTGTTAAAAAAAAAATAAATTCTTTTGAAACTAATTGACGTTTCAATTATTTCAAAGAATGTATGAGCGAAAGTTGACGTTAAATTAGTCATGGGAATGAATTAGAATATATTTCAAGAAAGAATAATTCATGTATAGCCGTTGTCCAGGCAAATGGTGCTTTACAAGCCGTCGTTTCTATTCATGTTGTTCTTAAATATATTGCTAAATATGCTAGCAATGTTAACTAAGATTGGGCGATATTATTAAACAAACAGTACAAAAGTCAAATAATAATAGTAATATTCGACTAATAATCCACAAAAATTTGATTATATAACTATTTTGCTAATATTTTAGATTTTAATGGGTTGGCCTTTGTATCAACCTTTTCGACAATTTGTTAGAATTTATTTATAAGATAATGCATGGGGACATCTGAATGTAAATAGAGAGGATGAGAATATTTCTATTTTATTTTTTTTGAGAAATATCAATAGCGACCAGAAAAAGATATAAAATATCAAATTATCGTCAAAGAAAAGTACCTTTTATTCTTAGAGTCACACTAAAATTTAAATATGATCTTGGTCAAGTAATTTAAATATGATCTTGGTCAAGTATTTATTCTTAGAGTCACACTAAAATTTAAATATGATCTTGGTCAAGTAATTTAAATATGATCTTGGTCAAGTATTTATTCTTAGAGTCACACTAAAATTTAAATATGATCTTGGGCAAGTATTTTGAGATATACTTAATGCACAGTTGAATATTATGAAATATTTATGTTATTAAATTTGGAAATATTTTCAACAAATGAACGTAATTTTTTCAACAATTCCATAGATTATTTACAACAAATAAAGATGTAAAAGAGTTTAATCATCAAATGTTAAAAGAATTTCGTCAACCAATTGCTTCTATTTCAGCTATTCACAATTGTTTTCAAGCAAATTCAGCAAGATAAGAAAAATTAACCATTTATTATTTTATCAATTGAGTCTAAAGTTATGCTGCATTCTAATTTATGGGTCCAAAGAGGTTTAGTCAATAGAACCTTAGGTTACGTTGGAGATATAATTTCATGAAGAAAATCATGGTCCCCTTGATTAAGTGCACGGAGTGATAATGGTTCGTTCTGAAAATAATATATTCTCATTCAACTTATAAAAACAGTGGTTATATTGTGTAGTATTGGGACAATACTACCTATCCACTTCAATCTGGCTTTAAAGCTGGTCACAGTACCTCAACTGCCCTTGTTAAAATTACTGATGATATACGCTTGGCTATGGATAATACACAAGTCACTGTCCTTGTGCTTCTTGATTTCAGCAGTGCGTTCAACTCTGTTGACTTCGATATTCTTTTTGACCGCTTGAAATATCTTAATATATTTCAACATTCACTTGAGTGGTTTAGTTCATATCTCCGTGGACGCTATGCTAATGGCAATATGCTAAATCGTCAGATACGTATTCTGAGTGGATTAATCTTACGGCTGGTGTACCTCAAGGTGGAGTTCTATCTCCTCTCCTTTTCTCAGTATTTATTGATGATGTTGTTAAAAATATCTGTAGCAATTATCATCTCTATGCTGATGATCTACAAATCTATTCGCATTTGGACCTCCATTCCTTATTAAAAACCATCGACATCCTTAATTCAGATATCGCTTCAGTTGGTCAGTGGGCTCATAAAATTGGTCTTTTGGTTAACCCAAGTAAGTCGCAAGCTATCATCATTGGTAGTCAAAGACTGTTTTCTAAAGTAAACCTACCTAGTTTACCGTAATTAGTACTGAATAATACAATAATACCATATACGCCAACTGTTAAAAACTTGGGCCTACTGATCGATCAACGTCTTCGGTCTCAGAAAATATGATCATATTTCTGAATACAGGTCACTTCTCAAATGGCTGAAGATCCGTGATCGACGCTAACTTCACATACTTACACTTCTTTTTAATATATAAAAAAATCCTCATAGCCCAAATTATCTTACTGGCAAATTTAAAGATTTATCTGCCTTCTGCCTTGGGCTACGATCTGAAAGTTCACTCACCCAACTTATTCCTAAACATGCCTCTACCACTTACGAAAAATACTTCAATGTCTAAGCAGTAAAAATTTGGAATCACCTGGATCCTGACATTCAGAAAATCACGTCCCTAAATATTTTCAAAAATTGAACGAAAAAGTCTTGCCTCTCCTGAGACCTTTTCCTTTGAGTCCTTGTCCTTTCGTGTCTTTTCCATCCCAAATCTGGTGAATAGTTTATATTACTTATATTTTTGTGTTTTTTAAATTTTTTTTTGTCTAATATACTATAAAGAATTTTCGTTGTAAAATCTCTTACAGTCTACCGACTAAATTTCAATGTTATGGTTGATTGAAAATATTGCTCATGTAGCAATAAGTCCGCCATATGTACTACGTATAATAGGTGATAAATAAAACTAAATTTTGGAAAAGTGGAAGTACTACTTGCTCAAAGAAACACTTTGCTTTATAACTTGCTTTCGCAATCACAATTCACAAATCTCAAGATTTAACATTATATAAAGCTGTTATAGATATTGGAGAAAAACAAACTTCTATTGGTTTGACATATGTTGCTTTTATGGAGTAAAAATATTACAAGGATTAGAATTAAATAGAATATTTCCTTATAATATATTTTGTAACACTAAAAATTCATATGTTAAAGTCTAGAGGTCATGGAAAAATTCGTCTTAGGAATTTTGAACATCATGAGAAAAAAGTAACTTAAAAAATATTAAGCATGTTTAGCTAGAATTAGTTTATAAAAAAGCAAATAAAACGAAATACAGTCGTGGACCGCTTTTGCCCGAAGAAAGCCGGGGTGGGCATCTAGTATTGTATATAATTCTAATCAACTGCAACACTCAATTTATATATGTTCGAAAGTCGTCTGGTATTTCAATACCTAATGATTTCCTTGATATGTCGCTTGTACTTGTGTCACTCCTTATTACTTCGTCTTGTTCAGTATTATATTTCTCTGCTCTGTGTATTGTTTGTATTTATTATTATTATAAAATCTCCTTCGCGAAATATGAGTCTACAAAGTAGCGCGGGTCGAATAGTTATTTTTGATACTAAATACACTGAGTATGGTTTTATGGATGTATCTGTTCCAAATACCTATTCCAGAAGTACCGCACGTTATCTACGTATACGGCTGCTACGTAGTACATATGTTATTGACGTATCCACTAATTGAACGTCCATCCGAAGACGATCATTCGTACTTTTTATGTTTAAGTTTATAAGCATATTATATATTTGCATGTTGTATATTATTATGTGTATATTTGCATGTAAATTTTCCCCTATTGATTATTTTACGACTGTCAGCTTGTGATCGCAGAAAGGCCATAAAGTGTGTGTAAAAATTAATTATATTCAATTATATAATATGAAAATCGATATAAGTATAGAATCATCGTATAAGTAGGTTACTGATTCTTATTGAATTCGGAACTATGAACTATAATAATTATGAAACATTGTGTAAATGAAAATTATTTGCCTGCTTTATTAGTACACAAGATTAAAAACTTGTACAGTATAACCAATACGTTTGAAACTTGGAATAGATTCAGTAGGTCGGGTGATTTCGTAAAAGTGTAAAGCTGTCTAGTAGATGTTAAGTATCGTGAAGTAACGAGTAACGTAAATATTTCGAACGAGTAATGTACTCAGTATCTCCCGAATGAATGAGGGGAAAGTATAGGTGCGCCTTTCTCGGTCTTTCTCGCCCAAACATCATGTGATTAGCTTCCTTTCGGCCAGTCAAGTGACCGCGCGGCTATATATTCAGTGTACTAGGTATTTAACTTTCTTGTACTAGATACCACTTAGTATGCAAAAATAATAGGTAAATATACCCGTTCCAGTAAATACGCCTCAACTCTTCTACAAAGTGTCAAATAGTGTCTTTCGGGGTCATAATAAGACTCGGAAACGAATTTTGGCGACTGTACAGTCAGGATTGTGACTTCATAAATATGGCCTTGCTGATAATCTATGTATCTGTAGGCGTAGGAGCGGTAAGAAGTACAGTTTCGTTTGTGAGGTAATGCAATTTTCCACAGAATATATAATACAACTAGAGAAGGTAAGTAGGTGTGTCATGCGCGCCACTATTTTGATCTGCATGGCATATATTTTCCTGTGCACGGTAATGCATACTTTAGTTGTGCATCGAATGTGATAAGTAGTAGAGCTCCGTCATTCATTGTTCATTAGTGTGCAAAAATGCCGTATTGTGCCATAATTACGTGCAAAAATTAAAGGTGGGAAGAAAAAATGCCACCAACCACCAGTATGTTTTTTCTTCTATGCCGTATCACAGAGCATATTATTATTTTGTGGCCGGCATGGGTCACTAGTGCTGGACACTTAATGTTATTGTCGCATTAATATCGATAACATCAATATGTTTGAAGACTGTGATCTTAATAAGATAAAACATTCACATTTTAATGCAGTTAATTTTGAATACTAATTCTATAGTTAAGTAATGATTATTTATACATTTCATAAGCTAGATTAAAAAAGCAAATAAACTTAGTAATGATAACGTTTTGAAGTATACGTTGTTTGAATTATATATATGTATATATATATACAGCAAATGAAAAGTTATGTTTCAACAAAAATAAGGGACTGCATATACTCATGACATTTCGGGAAGGGCAGACATTTTAAAATTTTAACTTTTTTTAATTTGGCCCTGGATTATAAGACTGGATTGAATGGGCTGTCTAATTAAAATACAAATGCGAGATGAGGAAATATATATTTTAAGAGGCACATATTTAGAAGTAAACAATATTTTCAAGGGATTTGGTAATTCTTATTCAATTTCATCGCGGACTAAATTATTTAATCGTTTTATAACTTGCAGGTGACCTCTGTGAGGTTGGACAAATAACGAAGCTACAATCAGTAGGAGGTGTAAAGCAAAAATATACATAGGCATTGACAAGCTTTATGCTCACTATCCATTACTTTCCAGCGGAATTTTATCAGTCGTAGACAGTAACCCAGGCTTTACTAAGGAGTCTTTTATAGAGTTAAAGTATAAAGGCAAAAGCACGAATTACAAAATTTTAGTTAAACTTGTCATAGATGCGATGGTAATACGTCGTCGCGTTGATTGGGACGGTAACAGATTCATGGCTACGTTGACATAGGACATGGTTTAAGTGGTGATTATTTGGACGAAGCTAAAAAGGCTACTGTATTTTTAGTTACAGATATTAACTCAAACTGAAAGGTTCCAATAGGATACTTTTTAATCGACGTTGCGATAGGGGTGAAAAGAGTAAAAGAATGCTTAGAACTTATCAATGAAGACGGCTCTGCAGCTAATGTTTCGGGGACAACCAAATTAGAATACTCAATGAAAATTCTAAACTGGTATTTCTTCATCCATTAAATAAACTGGCAGGTGTTGCCATTCTGTAAAAATCCATTAAATAAAACGGCAATGGCAGCAATTCTAAACATTTTTATTTGTATCATACGCAATATTTAAAAGGAATGAGAATTGTTTTGTATATTAATAACTATAATTTAGGAAACGATCCAAGGATAATTATATTAATATAATATTTGAACGTATCCTAGTATCTCGGAAAAAGTGATTTGTCTAAAACTTATTTCTCAATATTTTACGGAATAAATTGTTGGCAGTTATTATAAATTATAGTTATGGTTTTAAAATTTATTTTTGTTTAGACATTAGACATTCAAATTGTCGTACCATTGTTTTTTTAGTTTACACATTTGGAAATTTTATTAAATTAGGTTATTAAATTTTTAATTAAGTTATTTTTAACTTTGTTGTTAAATTCACTCATTAGATATAGGAAATATTGTCATTTCATTAAACTGAATACATAGTTGATCTTCATTGTTTACCAGGACCCTCGCTCGTTGTATCGTTTAATTTCCATTCAAAAAATTAAACATTTTCTTAAATAAAATAGCAAAAGTTTTAATTATGAAGCTCTGAAACTGACGAAACTCTATTAGTACACTCTGTATTTCCATTACTCAGTTTCTTGTATCACGTGTTGATAATACATTAATAACTATTTTAGTACATACGTAAATATAACTGTTTGGTAGCATTTATGTTTTCTTGAAAAAAATATATTTAATTGTATCGCCTTATTTTTACTTCTATGATATTTTGATATCGTGCTGAGGAATAAATGTGTAAACAACACTAAAATATTCGAACGATTTTAAATCTATGGAATGTTGTTGTTAGAAAAATAAATATACGGGTCTTAATTTTGCGGAAATGGGTTTCATGATTTTGGGCGGAGAAAGGGGCGTGTCCTAAAAAGTGATTGGCTCGTTTGAAATTAATTTGTTTTAAGGAGCGACACGTGTTTTTATACATTTCGACGGATGGCATATTTCTATGTTATTATTTGTTCTGTGCAATTTTCAAGCCGTATTAATTAGTATTTCATTGAGCTAAGTGTAAAGTGGCAATATGAAGTGAAAATGAGCAATAAATGGAATTGTGAGACAATTCGAATTGTGAATTTGGGAACTGGTTTCTTAACTTGTGTAACCCATTAAATTTTCATTAAACGGAGACCGCTCAAAATTGGTTAATATAATAGTTTTATAAGTAAACTTTGCGAAGCTTAATTCACAAAGTCCGAATCACTTTATCTATTTTTTAAAACAACCGATTTTTGGAGACGTTCATGTCAATAATTCACGAAAGTAAATTTTCCTTGGTCTGAAATGACATGAATGAAGATTGACCCTTAGAATCAAGAACGATACTTAGTTCGTCAGTTCATTTAGCTCACCAGTTCACGAGATCAACTGCCAGTGCAAATCCGCGTTATGAAGTGATTTTTTTTTGTAAATCAATATTACCTCCAGGTCTACAAATTCATTTAAATTATTCCATTACTTGTTACTGCCTTGAATAGATTATATACAATGATACGACAACAATTTGTTGACTAATAAATATAATAGACTATTAGATAAGATTATCCTTGAGTAAACATTTACTTTGCCCGTGTACTGATTTAGGACGATCAGTAATTATCGGATTATGATTAAATTACCGCTAAATTAACGGCTGAAATATATTGGAAATTGAACGTTTTTTCGGTTATAATTAATATAAACATTACTTTTTATTAACTAAGTTATTGTGTGTCTGTGTATATATATATGCGATTAATAATATTACTGCCGTTATTAGAATATACTACAGGATGCCATATATATATATATATATATATATATATATATATATATATACGCGCCGCGATAGGCACGCGCCGCCGCCGCCCGCCGCTGACGCCGTCCGCGCACGGCATCGGCTTCGCGAATACTGATTTTTAGTAATTTTAAATCTATGATATTTTCTAAAATATTAATGATAATGATTTGCTGCAAAGAGCAAATTTTATCTACATTAAATGCACAACATAACCAACTTATGTAAGTATAACCCACAATAAAAATGGTCACTGTGGGTTATGGTCACGTAGGATATAGATATATACCATCGCGGACTTTTTTGTAGATATTTTTAAAATACACAATTCCACAGTACAACATTTTGATATATCTCATAAAGTTAAGTCAGCGTTAGCAACGAAAACGCCTCTATTTTTTTACGAAACATTGACTTTTATTATATTTTCTGTAAATATAACATGCATGTATTATAGTGAGAACACCGTATCAAAATCCGTTGCGTAGTTTAAAATATCTAAGCGTACAGAGGGACAGATAGACGCGAGAAGCGATGTAAGAAGATATATATATATATATATATATATATATATATATATATATATATATATATATGTGTGTGTGTCCGGGAATAGATATCGAACAAAGAAAGATGCTATTCGTTGGCTATAAAGGAAACAATTGTCATTGAAATAAAACGTAAAACACGACCTTTTTCTAATTGAGTACAAAAAAAATATTACACATAACTATTTTTAACACACCCAATACTTGCCCGAAGTGCGGGGATTTACCCAAAGTGGTGATGTCTTCGCAGCTGTTCGTGGGTTATTCCCCCGAGTGGCGCTGAACAATGAAAAAGATGACAAATTATTATGAATACTAGAGTTCGTCAAGTGGTCGAAGTTCGACTATAACTATTATTGAAAATTTGAGGAAAACGTATATGAATTTGCATATTTCCCATATTTAAATGTATATACAATACAAAATAGTTTCGTGCCATTATAATTAAATAAAAAATTAATTCAGTAAAATAACAGTAAATCACAATTTAAAAACCCTAATTTATTGATATGAGATAAAAATTATATTTCAATTAAAAATCAAGCTTAAACTATTTAAAAGAAGTTATTAATAATACAAAAATGGACTCTTTGAAAAATAATTAATTGCAATTTTGATTTTTGTATGTTATTCTCGCAAAAAATTAATGGAATGATTAAAAAATTAAATAAATTTTAATTCTAAATTTAAATGCAATTGGAATCAATTTATATGTATAATTTCGCTATAAACAATACCCTTTGTAAAAATTCTATTATTATTGAGTAAGTTACCTTGACCATTGTCATTAGCAATATAACATTTCAACTATCGAAGAGACGAACTCTACTTGCGACAACATATAGCTGTCCATGCGAAAACACTGAACGTCGCAATAATACACCAATTTTTACAATATTTTGACCTTGCGATTTGTTTATGGTCATTGCAAATGCAAGTATTACCGGGAACACATTAAAGACCACATCTTTGAAATTAAAATGGAAGTATTGTTCGAGAAAACGTTAAATTAACTCTTGGATTCCGTTAATACTTCACAGTCAATTGTATTGCGACGTAAGCATTGAACTCTCATTCGTGTGCCATTAACTAAAGCTTGTGCAGTATTTAAGTTGCGAATTAGTATATCTTTGAATTGACTTTTAACTTCAATTTATGAGGTGGTATTCCACTAACATTTAATGAATTTAAAAATTTAATGGGATAATCATTCACATTTATATCATTTTGACCAGAGTTAATTTTATCAAAGCTATAGGAAACTTTTTGTTCTTCTGATAAACGATTAAGAATATCGTAATTACTTAAATCATAATCATCATTCGTTGGTGCTAAAATAACTGTTTTAGGAACTTCTTCGGACAATATCGTTTCACGAATATTACCATAAATATGATGAATCATGTTATCAATATTTCCAATAATTTGCGGTGGCAGTTCTATAATATCTTCACCTAACTCAGGATAATTTCTTAATTCACCATTCCCGAGTTTATTCAAAAATGGGTCAAATTCTATTTCATTTGGTGTAGCTCTCATATTTTGCGTTAAACTAACGTGATGACATTAATTAAATTAATTCCATCTAACTACACATTTTCAATCAAAGTAGAGCGTATCCCAACCGTGGGAACAACCGGTAAAATTTGTTTAAAATCTCCACTCAATTCAATGGTTTTACCACCAAATAGTTTATTTTTTTGAATTGAATCGTTTGTTAAATCCCTTAAAAATGAATCTATACTTTTAAATACATTTTTGGACACAGATATTTCAACTATCAAAATCAAATCTACTGAATTAATATTACGACCTTTAGAAATATTTGACGTAATATTTGGAACTGAATTCTCTAATTGAATTGGCAATTTCAACGCATTATGTATTGTTCTACCCCCAATCAATAGTGCTACAGCAATACCACTGATATCAGTGACAATACAATGAAGGTTCAACGAATTTAATATATGTATGATAGCAATTTGAACAAATGTTTTACCGCAACCCGCATGTGCAGTTAAACAGAAAACATTCGGCCTGTATCATGATATTGCACCTCACGTATAACACAATCAATCAAATTTTTTTTTCAACGTTTGCACTTGTATAAAACTGTTGAAATAGTCTTTCTTCTCCTACTATACCAATCGTATTATCTATTTGATTCACTAGCGATACAGTCGGAACTAGTAGACCGAATTATTCAAATTTAAATTGTGAACAATTAAAATATCTTCAATTTCTAAAAGAGCACGATTAAATACCATATTAATGTCACTTAAATATGTTTTAAATTCGTTTCATAATAATGATGCGTTAGCTGGTATATTTAATGCGCATATTATTGCGAATAATTCTCTCATTTGTTTTGGTGATTGAAAGTTTTTGGCGTTCTCCAAACATTGCTTCCATTCGTTGTCATCCGAAGTTATACCTCTTGCTTCATCAAAAGTATTATAAACAATGTCATTATACATTCTAAGGTCTTCAAAGCACATTGGACCGTAAACATGCAATGAAAAAAAATCTTAAATGAAATAGTTTTATATTTTTAGGATATTTTTTTTTTCTCCACCACGTTTTTTTTTCTACAACACGAAATTATTTTATCTCCACCACGTGATCGTATTTTCCATTTTTTCCCTATCATGCCATACGTAATGAACAGGAAATGCACTATAAAGATATTGATGAGCATTTATATATACTCTAATGTCTAATGTCATTAACTGCATATGTTTTGGCCCTTGTCTAAATACAACATTTTGTCTATTTGGCAAATATATATCTAACCTACAAATCGTATTGGACTGATAGTGCATTTCTTATTCCATATACGCCATACAGCCTCGGTAGACCCTACATAACGTCCACTTACAAAATTTCTCACTTTATCAATTGAAACATTTGCATTCGTATCATTAGCGTTATTCAATTCAATGCTCGCACTATCACATTCTTTACAGACTTACTTATATATTTATTTTATGCTTCTAACATTAGTACAAACTTCAACGTTAAAGTGACAGTTAAATTTTGTAAGAAGATACGGATTATAAGGAACAACATATTTAATGTTAAGAGTTTCACCTCTAACATCTACCGTTCGACCATTCTCACAAAAGGGAAGACCGTTTATTGCT
Organism: Druceiella hillmani; assembly: GCA_039881145.1. Lineage (NCBI taxonomy): Eukaryota > Metazoa > Arthropoda > Insecta > Lepidoptera > Hepialidae > Druceiella > Druceiella hillmani. Next base: position 2,807,224 of record JAYKKI010000012.1, read on the forward strand.
TCAAGTGTTACTTCACAAAATTCTTTAGGAAAATTCTTTGTACATTTTCCATCTCTCATACAAATCGCGTTTGTATTTAACAAACCACATGGACCATGTATCATTTGCTTTTTAACGTATTCATATAACATTGGATGAGTTTATCTATTGGGAATTTCACAACAAACAATCTTATCAATGTTTTCAATTGTGACAGTTTTGTTATTTTGGAACGAAGAAATTAAAATGTATGTAAATTAAACCGCGCTTTTGAAATTCCATTGTATAAATTAATGCAATAACTTTACCAAATATTTATTTTGTAATTATGCATCTCAATAATTCTTTTAATTTAAATTTGAAAACTCGAACAATTATAACAGGCCTAAATTCGAAGCATCATTACTATAAATGTTATTCACAATATCGGGCCAATTAGGGTTACATGTCATCGTTATAAATAAACTTGGTTCACCATAATGCTGAACTATACACATAGCATCCAAATAGTTTTGGTACACGTTACGTGGTGAGCCAATAAATTATCATGGATGAACAATTCGACCTCCAATATTTGAAATATTACCATTTAAATTAGAATTCAAATTTAAATAATAATCATTGTTATACAATTCAGATCTTAAATTTGCTTGATTTTATTTAATTAAATGCAAACGTGAGCCCTCAATACGAACATACACATGAACTATCCACTGCAAAAACAATTTTTGGCAATGATGCAAATAACTAAAATTATTCCTAACAGCAAGTCGATGTGCAATATATTCTAGCATTGTAATCGATTCTAATGCTGTTGTACTCGATTTCTCGGTACAACAGCATTAGATGTACTTCCTATGTTATAAATTATGTTATTATGCCATCCAGTATCACCATTAGGGAATAAAATAGGATACGCCAAAGGATCTAATGAACTATTTAAAATAGAAATGTCACAGACGGTAGAATTAACTTTATTAAATGCATCAATATTGCTTTCAAAAGGTGGTTCTCCATCTGCAGTACTAAAATTAGCAGCAACATCTATTTGAATAGAATCATTAAATCTTCTAATATCTAAATCCCTGTTAACCTTAATAGCCATAGACACCTCCTTATAAGTGTTAACAGCTCTATTACAAGATTCGTGCTTCGATTTAAAAGATGGAACAAATGATTTTACTCTATCTAATTCTATTGCAATTTCCCGCCTTAATTGATTATCACAACGTATTTTTGCATTTTCACGTAATCTGAAATTAACCGCAGTATGAACATCATAAAAATATAACTGCACGTAGCGTAGACTCCTACCATACTCAGTTCGAAATTATCCGCACGATGATAAAAACATCGTGAATTTTGAAATGATAGACTCCTTGCATAAATGTTTGTATCAACTTTTGCTTCTGAACTAACCATTGCAAATACTGAGTTATAAGCAAGAATATTTTCAAAAAACTTTTTTGATTTACGTTTCTCAAGAGATTTATTTGAATTTAATAACAAAGAAACTTTACGACACATTAAATCCACTGATCCACAATTATAACTAATAAAATTCCTTGGAACAATATTCAAAGCACATTTATAAAATCCGGAAAAATATCCAAATTATTTACATTATATTCATTATCATTTTGCTGACTATCTGTGTTCTTGCTTCTATGCCAATTTGAAGTGTTTTCATTATATGTACGTGTATTAGAATTATTGTTACTGTTACTATTTCGCCAAAAATAATGATTCCTGTTTTGTTTCAACCAGTTAATGTACAATGCCGACGCATATTCGAAAAGCAAAACCAAAAAACGTTCTGTTCCTGAAAAAAAATATAAATAAAAATTTTGAATTAACTTCAGTTTAGCGAAAATGTAATTTTCACAGTTTTTTTCGTTTTAAATAAAATAATACACATAAAACATGTATTTAAAGAAATTAGGCATCGGATACGATTATTTAATTATACAAAAATTGATTTGAAACATGCTCTTTGAATGAAGAAATGGTCGTCAATTGGCTGTCAAAAATAAATTTTATAACCTCACTTTATGCGGTCGACATCGCGCGTTTTCATATCTTTATTTTTGGGTTTGTTTTTTTTTTAAATTCCTCCCTGTGTTTGCAAATACTGTATTTAGTTTGACTAAAAATGGTAATTAGGTCGAAAAACTTGTAACTAATATTTCCTTGAAATAGCACGGTTTTGATGGGAACTTTTTCAAACCATTTTTTTTTTAAAGAAATAATCGCGACCCACTCCTAATTTTGATATTTGACGTAAACATCTTCTTGTGTTTCAACAATAGGGTATTTGACTAAATTTTTTTGATTACTAAAATAGGATAAGTAATAACATTAAAAACGGTTAAAATAAATGTATCGTACATAGGGCTTTTCATTACAAAGTTATAACGACTTAAAAACTAACGAACTACGGATTCGCGCCAAAACGCCCCATACAAAACACAACTGGATTATGACGTCACAGACCCGTATTTAGCATTCATTATAAGGGAGTTTATTAAATACCTTTAGTAACTTGTTAAATATTGCATTTAAGTTACATATTGCATATTATAATTTTCTCATTTTTTGCGTGGAAATTAAATTCCTAATAACTTTTTCTATTTAATGAATAAAAAAATTGCCATTTATCCTATTTAGAAGTTTCGACTATTTGTTTTTAAACAAATAGTCGAAACTTTTTGAAGCAAGGTTTTTTTAAACGTACTCTACAGTTTTAAAACATTTTTACAAAAATAACGACATCAGTCAAATACCCTATTCTAGAAACTGTGTGATTCAATAAGGCTTGGGGTTGGATCTTAGCATCGGTTTCTGTTACCTTAATGAATTAAACTGATGGATAACACAATGTTTTAGTTATTGAAGATTGTGAATACTCGGGAAGGAAGGTAGGTATTGTGGTGCAGGTTATTGACGGTAGTCCGGAGCAAATTATATTTACTCTGCGAAGGGCTTAATCATTATTCAGTACATTATTGGCCCCTCCGATCGATGCTGGACTTGGCAGATGACGCCGATACCTTCTTTGCAATATTACTTGTTGCTAAATTATCTTCAGCTCGCAAGTACGTGGTAGCGCCAAGGAATGGCTATCCAGCAAAACCTTCACTTTCTTTTCGTTTCGTAGAAGGGGCGCAATAGTCAAAGTTTTTTGGTTTTTGCCTCGTGAGGGTCCAAGATCGGGCTCTTCTCCACTAATAGATGACAATATAGTTGGCAGCTCAATTGTTTCAGTTTGTCACACATTATTGTATTTTACGAAATTGTTCATGTTCTATTTTGATTTGATCCACTTTTTGCCCCATCATTCAAAAAACTTCAATTTTTTTCATTGACAACTGTTCAATTCTCATCAGAACAGTTAATTAAATAATAAACAGTTCTGAGAGCTTTTCGAACACCACTTCTTTTGCATCCTTTGTAGCTGTTTCACCACGCGTAAAAACAGTAGGCGTTATTTAAACACTGAAGTGCATCTGAAAATCCGGATCCGAAAACTTGCATTTATCATATAATAATATGACTGAGTTTGCAAGCACCCTTTTTTTTAGACCTTTGAAATTAAAATATTAGAAAAAGAATTGGGAAGAAAACATTCAAAGTCTAACACGTAACACATATAAACTATTGTAAATTAAACAGTAAAAAACAAAATTGTAAAATTGTAAAGTACATATCTCCGTTAAAGGTTCCATTGTATTCACTACTACACACTCAAGTACAGAGAGACTTTTCTATGTTTCAACCGCAATAAGCAAAAAATGGTAATGATTGCAATTTCAATTAAAATAACATTTATATGTTTGAACTACCCTAATTTGGACCTTCTAATAAATAACGAAGAAATAATTATGTACTAATGGCCCCTAATTAGTCCTAATTATAATTTCAGATATCTAATTAAAATTATATTGAAATCCGTTAAACACTTTAAGCGTGAAAGAAAGATGAAGAAAAATATAAAAAGACAAAGTTTCACTTTTGTTATATTAGTAGGTTTGTTAGTATTATCATACTAATATGTACTGCCCCACCCATATACCGTAAAAATTTTGGAGTTTTTTTTTATTTTATGTAAAAGGAAAAAAAACAAACCCCAATCTTTGAAATATTTTATACACTCGAAACATGAACCAAGCTTCTGTTCTAAAATTTCCATAAAATATCCAATTAAATACAATTATAAATGTTGTCAACTTAATTAAACGAAACAATATTTTGTTTGAGAAGACATCAAATCAATACAGAAAATACATATAACTTTTTTTTAAACCATTCTGTTTGTTTTTGTTTAAACAATCCCGATAATAATAAACGTGTAATCCAGATAATGGTAATTAGCGTTTTTATCCTTTATTGTGAAGATTTTCATGCGCCTACAAAATTCTGTTCCAATTTTCATAGGTATTTTCCTAGACTCTTTCAAACGTTTCCTAGTGTCCTTTCAAGAGTTCATTAGAATAAGAAAAATGCACCATACAAAAAAAAACCTTAAATCGTATGGCGTACATTTCCCTTAACAGCAGTGTATGGTTAGTACAAATGAAAAAAAGTAATTTGATTCAAGTATTAAAAAAACCTAAATATATTATTCCTCGTTAAAAGGTATTATTGCAACTATATATATATTCTACTATAATTAACCCTCTGAGTGCCTTGGTATCCAATCCGATAAGGAGGGTATATGCCTGGGTGTCACCGTCTCGGGTTCGTTGTCTAAAATTAAGCTAATTTGGATAGTCGGTTTACGTAGGTAGTATTTATGACGTAAATAAACTTTTAGCCGTCTTTCTAAGTAAGTAGTGCTTGGTTAGTTGTTGCTTGGTTGTCCGAAAGTGAGGTTACGTTTTTCGTGCTTCTCGGTTTTTTCATGACAGTCATTGTACCCGCGCCTTCTGTAAAGTTCTGTCTATGCAATTTGTTCATTTGTTTTTCTTATTTAAGTTTTGCATAAATAAGCGCTTTCATTATTTTTAACAAATTTGGTTTTTTTTATAATACCATCTTATAAAAAATCGTTCTTGTTTTTTTTACTTTCATTCGAATGTAAACATATTTCTCCAGTTATATTTAAAAAAGATGTTAAATGAAATTTTGTAAAATAATATCGGTAAAAATAATTTATTTGTTTCCTAAATTTTATTAACATTATTTTGTAAAATCCGATTTATTGCTAATTTGTATTTTTTAAATTTATCTTTAAAAACATGCAAAGTTTTGCCTGTTAATATTACTAATTTTTCTTAAATAATAACAGCAAAAAAGTATTTATATAGTTTTGAAGGGATACGATCGTATCATATATCATATGGTGGCCCTCAGACAATCTCAAGGCGGTTATATCCAGAGTGTGCTAGTGTCGTGGGCGACGCATTCAACGTGTTAACCTAATTAAATTATTATTTGCAAGAAGTTGTTAAGGAGGCTGGAAATAAGGTGGGAAGCACAACGCTCGAGAAATTCTCGTTTTTATAAACCGTGTTGAAACATGTCTTCATTGAATTTTTAACGCATAGCCGGGAAAGATCATTCGTGCAGTATATTGCACTTTTCCTGAAACACCTACTCTGGAAGTGTGCTACTGATTGCGGGCAGAGAGAAAATGCATCGTGCTATCGATAAATTGCAGCACGAAGATACTAATTTTATATTACGTATATTGGATTCGATACTACGACACTCAGAGGATTAATTATAGTGGTAATAATGATTTTGACCCAAAATACATTTTCTAAATTTATACTAATTATCCTGTTTGACGGAAGTAGTGTAGCACTTATTATCATTGATCTAAATATTTAGCAAAATAGAAATGATGATACCAATTAATGTGCGCTTTCTATTACAATTAAACGAAACTAGGTCGTTAGTTACAAAGGCCGCCTCTATGCGACCACGGATGTAGCCTTGTCATGACGTATGTATTATTTTATTACTTTTTCACCGACATTAAAAAGGCAATTATAACAGGCGTTATGGTCTGTTATTAACGATTGAAAATCGACGCAATTAAGATAGCTTGATTGTCTCGATTTCATTCTATGCCAATCAGTTTAAATTCATTCCCTGTATCGGGCAGTTGCCTCTTAATTGCTTTACATGCCTATCGTTTATGTAAGGATAATATTAAAAGTTATACGACCACGCCAAAATGCCATCTTGTGGGGGTGAAAATGTATAAATCCTACTTCTGCTACTAGTAAAAGTGAAAGTATAACATTGCACAGTTATGTGTATCCAAACGTAATAATTTTAAATTATTTTTTGTAAAATCGTTGCAAATTATCTTAGGAATAATAATAAATATATTTTCAATGTATAAGTGTAACATATTTTTTAGAACACAACAGTAACGAGGATACTTAAATATTAATAATCACTAGTAAAATGCTAATATTTCCATGACATATTTATGGTTATCGCTACTCATAAGACCCGATAACTATAAGTATTTCATGGAAATATGTTAGCATTTCCAAAAGCATAAGGTAATTCAAGATACTTTAATGAAATTTTGCATAACCTCTGAAATGTATAGTGACAGAGTTATTGTTAAAAATTCGTGTTTTCTTAGATGGCTAAATTGAATTCCAGTGTGATCCTGATTAAGTCTATATTTTTCTATATATCTTGTATCTTATTTATTTTGCAGCAAAGCAATAAACAAATATTTTAAACTAAAATAATTTAAAATACGAGTGCAAGGTAAATTATTGTCGAAAGCATCGGCGACGAAAAGGTCAAAAGGTTATTGCATAATCGCCTTACCACATATTTAAGTTTAGTTTCCCAAAAAATTCTTGATTAGCAATGATTTTGAGATCTATTAGTAAGATTTAATGACTTTTTTTCGAAAAGTGGTTATCCAGATATCATGTGCTATGCAAGTTATATATATATATGATGTTCCGGAAAGAGAAATATGTATGAAATGTATGGTGTTCCGGAGGAAAACTTATCTTCTCAATCGCGATGCAGAATGTGGCGGAATATTGGTACTAAAAATTATTACTATATTCTTCATAAAGCCGCTGGTGCAATAAATAAAACTCTTAAAATAAATTCATCCGCTTCTGTTTATGCGATGCCGGAAGAACTATTTTGAAACATCTGAAAAGTATGTTCCGAAATGTTTTACAACGGATAGTGAAAAATATTTTTTTCTTGCATCTTTTAATTTTGATAATAGCATTAAAACGATGCATTCTAAGTTTAACAGAATGCATAATTTATTGTTCGAACGCAGGTCGAGGTGGCCACATAAAACCACATTTTCAGCTTGGAATTTTAATTCTCACTAAGCACGAATTCGAAAGTCTAAATTTGATCTAAACATTATATTCCTATGAAATTTGCCAATCTGGCATTAATTATAGTAATGCCGTTCATAAAAGGAGCAGATAGGTCTGCCGCCATTCTTTATAACTGTCGATGACTATTTCGTGTCCTGACACAGATATATTTATTCTATTAGTTGCCCTTGGTACAAATCTTAAGAATTAATATTTAATTAATTTAATTAATATATTCCGAATCGCGAAAGTGAACGGCAACTGCTAATCTAAGATTAAATATATTCATTTGATATATCTAAAACTTGGTTCGACATTTTGTTTCATTTATGTCCATACACTCGCCTTCACCTGACCTGACATGTCTTTAATTTTTTTTTATAATCGGCAAAAAAAATAAAAAAAAGCGATCAAGAAGGTGGACAACTACGATCTTTTTTAATTAAGCCACCTTGGAACAGTCGAAGTACGTAATTATGGCTTGCAGTAAATTTCTTGCATACCTCTATGAAAGACAAAAAGTAATAAATATGACTGTTTAAATACTATGCGTGTTGAATTAGCATTACTCAAACATCATCTGTAGCAACAAAATTACCAGCATCTGTAGCGACGATTCTGCGACATCTAAGATGATGCTATTGCAAACTTTTTTTTGGTACAACGCACATACTTCACTTATGATCTCAGATGATCCCGAAATCAACTAAATACAAATTATAATTTTCTCTAATATTTTTCAAGAAGACAGAGCTTGGATATCCTCAAAAAAAATTATCTTGGGAAATATTTGGAAATTTAATTGTTACAACAGATTTCTGTCACGCATATTGGAACTATGTCGATGTAGAGCGGTTTTATATAAATTCCTAACAAAAATTAATAAATCATTCGTTTATTTATAACAACTAAGTGTAACGACACATTTTTGTTTACTGTTTATTTAAATATTGAATATATTTGGCGTTCATTTTGTAGAAATTCATTATTCACAATTAAATGAAACTACGTGATGTAGTATTATTTCTACTTTCTTTAATTTCTTTACCACGACCTAGATTTCGTTGTATTACAACATCTTCAGGTGGGATATTAGCAAAGATTAACTCTTAGGAACATCCAACATCATTTATATGTTTCAAATACAATAGCGGAAGCCTGGTTTGTGCGGGTTTTTCCATTGCTTATGTTAGTGAGTTTATTGCAGAGGCGCAGTGTAGGTTTTATTATATTTCCGAGAGTTATACAATATACCAGTATTTTACTGAGGGTAATAAATTCAATTGTTGTTATTATGTGAAGTTATACAATGCAAACTTTACTGTGTATGTAATAAAATTAAATGGAAGTTATTCTCGGTAATATATTTATACAAAAGCAAGGGTAATTGAAAGTAAGGACAAGGTAAAACACTAATTCTACATATCTCCGGTTTTTTGTATTCATATATTTATTTATTTCTTTTACTTTTTTTTATTATATGTACTTATATTTATATGTGTATTTGTGCTGAAACAATTTCCAGAGTACTGTAGTATCAATGTTGTATAATTATATTATATCTAGAAGATATTAAGTATGGATGATGATATTATATTTAGTTGTTCATTTAATATATTAACCTTGGTATCTTTTTTATGTCTGTTTATTTATAATGTTTGTAGGATATTAAGTTTATTACCTTTTGTATTTATTTGTAATATATAGGGGGCATTATCAGTATGGGGGTGATGGTTATTTTCAATGAGATGTTTAGCAAAGTGAGATGTGTCTGGTTTATTATTTCGCCAGCTGGCAATGTTTTCTTTATATATTGTATTAAAATCTCTTCCTGTTTGACCTATGTATACACTAATACAGTCACATAATAACATAAAAACAACAATTGAATTTATTACCCTCACTAAATACTGGTATATTGTATAACTCTCGGAAATATAATAAAACCTACACTGCGCCCCTGCAATAAACTCACTAACATAAGCAATGGAAAAACCCGCACAAACCAGGCTTCCGCTATTGTGTTTGAAACATATAAATGCTGTTGGATGTTCCTAAAAGTAAATATTTGCTAATATCCCACCTGAAGATGTTGTAATACAACGAAACCTAGGTCGTGGTAAAGAAATTAAGGAAAGTAGAAATAATACTACATCACGTAGTTCCATTTAATTGTGTTTATTTAAAGTTCATATATCCCATTTCTTGTATTTTATTCTGTGTTTTAATTTATTATAGCAAGGATTTTATGAATAAAAATATTCAAGTGAGAAAATGCTAAAGACCAGATTCGCATAATAATAATTAATGGAATAATACCATAAAGAAAATTATCCAACATTATAGGCTTTAACCTAAAAGTACGTGAAAAAACTGTTTCAGAAATTATAAAATTAATGTTTAAATTGTAGGAAAGTGTGGTAAAGGGGTTTTTTTATGGTATTTTCTTTGATCTCATAATTTGATTTGAATTCCTATTGAAGGCGTATTTTTATTTAAAAAGATATGTGTGTCGAATGGAACATAATGAAAAAGTAAACAAACTAGTTATTTAAGAAGATAATTTAAACGATTAAGTTTTATGTTACTAGTTACGGGTATTATTAAGTTTTCTTTCAATTTATAATCTCATTAGATAATTAATATTTATTTTTAATACTACTGTCTGTTTTCAATTACGGTTTTTTCATGAAAAATGGACAATATACCTGACTCAAATAGGTATGGTAGCCTTTTGCTTTTCCATCGGAAGAAGTATTCTATTCATCAATGTTTTTTATGATGGTATAATTGCGAATTTACTCACCATGATGGAAATTATTTGACGATTCTGTAGCTCGAGTTTCTATATAAAATCGCGAGCACTTCCACGATACGATTTCACTGTTTTCAAATTCGATCATTTTTTTCATAATTTTGTCCTGAAGCGTTTTTATATTAAATGTACAGTTTCAATAAATATTTACTCGAGCTAATTATTTTGAAGTTGCCGCTGAATCTCTTTTTTGAAGATTTAAAAAATGCACTGCAAACCTCAAATCCTTACTATTTACTTAAATAATGTAAGTTTATTTGTTCCGCTTTCAAGCTTCATCTATTGAAACGATCACCTTGAAATTTTGCATGTAGCTTGTGTCGTAGGAATGAACATAGTAAGGAAAAAATGGAGGTTTGCATTTTAAAACACCTTTTCGCCAGTAAATCGCCTTTTATTGGGTATCAACGAAAAAATGTTTTAAGTTAAAATTGTTCGCTTCTTAATTTATGAATTCACATTCATAAATAATGTTTCGAAACTGCAAGAAGTTTATTCTATTTCACTAATTTACATTGTATTTCCTAAATAATTACATGACAGTTTTACAGTTTGTGTGTGTGCGTGCGTGAGTGCGTGCGAGCGCGCGCGAGCGTGTCTGTTTTTGTATGTGTATATGTAAATATATACCATCCATTTCACCTTTCTGCTAAAATTACCCACCACAGATGATTGGTGCTTTTGTCTTGTAATAGTCTCGAGTCTGCCTGGGTGGTTGCGTGGGAGTGGTTGTGGTGGTGTTGGAGATATGGTGGTAGAAAATAACGGACTTTGGGCATTTCCCAAATTCCACCAAACTCCTGTCATTAAATATTCTAGAGAGTGAAACTATACTAGACTATCCTCGAAAGTACTAGACTGAAAGATCGACCATGTTGTGGAATGTTCGAGAAGCATTATGTATAAATGTATTAAAATGAGTCAGAATATATTAGAATATCCTCAAATGTATGGACTGGATCGGAAGGATCGATAATATTCTCGAATGTTTGAGAACATTCTAAGCTAATTTAAAATAAAACGTAGATCACGTTTTTTCAAGTATATTTGAAGATACATTTCATAACAAACTTATATTAAAAAATTATTTTTGCAAATTCATTGCGTGGGTGTCGAAGGTGGGTTCGCAACGTACTTTTTTAACAGGTCCAACCCTTCATCGACGACAGCCCTTAATTTTGGTTGCTCCTTTTTGAATAGATTGTACCATCTGGATACCTGTCAGCAAGAAATTTAATTGAAAGTACGTAAACTGTTTGAAAAGAAAATCATCTCATTATATAAATATGAGGTTTTCATTTGTTCAGCATTTTCATTTGTTACAGCGAGTAATTGTATTAAAATTAAAGATAGGGCTTGTTAAAATAAATAAAATAATTTATTAAAAAAAATTGTAAAACGTCATTATTAAATTATTAACTTCGATTTTAATTTTTGAATTTAACTAAATGCTTAAATAGTTAACAATGAAATTACGTCAATAACACTAAGGTTTTTAACACAATTAGTGACTGCAAATCAGAGAAATGTCATCTTTAATACAATAAACTCCACGTTTAATGTTCATTTGTACATCCTATAATTTATAACGCATACAAACTGAAGGGAAACTAATTCATTTTAAAATAAAAAAGTATATTTTATTATTAAATAATTCTGGAAGAAATTGATTAAAGTTTGGAACATTTATGACAATCTTACAAAATTTTATTAAAGCATTTAGATTATACGAATATGATTTCACAGAAAACAAAATTAATAAAACTGATATTTAAGTGATTTTCTTATTAATTAATTAATTTTTGTCTTATATTTTTTCAAGAGGAATTCAAATAACAACTATATATATATATATATATATATATATACATATATATACATATATATATATATATGTATATATATATATATATATATATATATATACATATATATACATATATATATATATATTTCTTTTTTTATTTTTATATTTTTTTGAATAATAAGCCGATGCTTGATTTTGCGATGGCGACACTGTAGATGAGGGTTCATACCTGTCGGGTGAATTGTGTTGAATACGCATTCGCACCGGAACAGCTTAAAAATGACTTACCTCCGTATATAATTAATGTCTGTTCCAATATATTCGTCAAATAACTTACTTTCAAATAACGGGTGACTCCTGTTTTAAAATCTGGTTTTGGGTCCGATGTATGACTTTGTAGACCTAGAGTAATCTAATTCTCATTTACTATACCTACTATTCGAAACTGGTCTGCATCGCAGTTTCTACTTTTAAAGCAAACCCAGCTGATAATCTATAACATTATGGGTTATAAGACTAGGAATTCTACCCTATTTCTATTTTAAAAAGGCATTTGGTACCAAGTCGACAATGATATTCATCTCAGTTTAATTGTTGGATTCATCTAGTTAAATTCATCATCATTTACTTTCAAGCTCGTAAACAATACGTCCTGGTTGGATATTTCAAATCTCGGGTTTTATTACTTAATCTGGTCAAGATTCTAATTTACGTACATTTCTTCTTTTTATGATGATAAAGGACTTGCTCTCTGATGTCAATACTGTCTATTGCTTTCTATTTGCTGATGATATAAATTGTTCTTCGGTGTCAATAGCCAATCAGATAGTGAGCTGTTCCAACGTGATGTCATAGTATTCCAATGAAGTCTGGAAAAAAGACTATAGTTTAATGTAAGCACATATGCAATGATGACATACTTATGCGTCCCTTTCATACATAGTTTTGAACTGGACGGAACTATTCGAACGGGTTGCACTTGTGCTGGATCTTAGTATAATTATGGATAATCATTCCACATTTCACAACAATATCATCGAAACCTGTCAGAAAGCCCAAAAGGTACTAAATTGTCATGATTTTCATGATATCAAATGTACCGTTATTTTACACAACTCTTTAGTCCTTTGCAATGAATGCAGTCACCCAATCTCCGTATGAAGCTCATGTTGGAGAAAATATTAAAAAAGTACAATAGGTTTTTGTATTTTTTAATAGTTGGCCTGGTCGGATGTAATTCCTTTTGATCAGGCATTTTTTTTAAATTTATTATTAAATCATTAGATGTATATACATCTATTAGATCTTGAGTTTCGCTTTTTGCTCCAGGCTGCTGCATGAGAAGACGATGTCCTGGTGTAACCTGTCTTCAGCACGCTCATATTATTTAACTCAATATTGCACGATGCACAAAATCTAGAAATTTTTACGCTCCATTGACAGCTAGCTTCGGACATGGAGTTATAGAGTTGCTTTATAGTTCGCGGCTGGTCACTAGATGATGTTTATTCGAATTGTTGTGTGTTTCTATTTCATTCGCTATGCTTTTACACAATATCAATTATAAGCTTCATGATTATCTATTTACAATTGGCGTAGAGGTACGTAGTACTCATAACACTTTTCCAGGATTTATCGGGTAGTGGAAATTTGGTTTATCGTTAAGCAATTCTAGCGAAATCGGCATTGATGTCTTCCGAGAAAAAGCTATAAGTAATACTTCAGACGGATAACAATTTGCGGGTTAGAATTTTTTAATAACATTCAGAAGCTAGATGCCCCAGTAGTTTTCGCAGTTCAACTTTGATCCTTTTAACCTTTTTCCTCCGACCCTGTCTCTTCTTTTCCGATGCTCCGATACTTCCACTCTAACTGGTGTTATTGAGAATGGATAGGAAGTGATTAGTTCATCTTTGCAGTTTTCTTCTGGTATCCGTGAGAAAGTCATCCTTATCTACGGACATGCTTGTCCTAACAGTGCTTCCAAGTACATCCAAAATCTTCTTGAATCCAAGGTACATTCCTAGGGTTCCCAGATGTCCGGGATTTCCGGAATTTGTGATATTGTCCCGTGTCCAGGAATGTAATATATTGGTCCTGGAAATGTAAAAAATTATGGTAATTCTTTAAAATTGTCTTTATTGGCATTTTTCGTGAACCTATACATACCATAGCTGCATTACATTTTGCTAGGTTGATCAATGGAAAGACCGGAGTCGCATGATTACTGATTATTTTCATTGCCAATCTACGAAAGTTAAGCTTCGAGTTGAAATTAGGTAAGATTCATTATTGTAGGACAAATTTCTTTTGCCAAAAATTAGTGTTAGCTGTTAGTAATTTGGATAAATATGTTTAACATAACGACTGTTTTTATATTAAATTACTTATAATTATTTAATAAGTCAATAAACTTTATTAAAAAGTTCACTTTGTATTTTGGTAAAAGAAAACAAGTTTTTTATTTATTTTTATTAATCTGAATGTTTTTTGGGTTCAAAAAACCTTTTGTTGGTTAAAACTCATTTTTTTCTTCTTAAATGACTGGTAGTTATAGATATAGTAGTAGAAATGTCACGGAAAAAGATTTTACATATTTACATTTACATATATATAGTTATATACGTTACAATTACATATACAAATACTCAAATTAACATGCACACAAGAAAATATTACAAAAAAATTAAAGTAATTTTTCAATAATTTCATTGAATTACTTAAATTATTTTAATATTATCTGAGGAATGTTTGTAGTATACATTTTTTATTCGTTTTACACCTAGAACTAATGTTGATATCCGTCATGAATAGAGTCTATTCGCAATTTTAAAATAATTTTCTAAAATAATGTATGACGTGATTTTTTTTCATAGTTTTACTGCATATTTACCGTGAATACTATCCATTAGCAACATTAACATAATTATCAGACACAATTCACGATGACGAAAGTTTATGCAAAGTCTAAAACCCAAAACAAAAAATAATCAATCTGTATAAATACAGTTTTACGGGCGAAATTCACAACGCTCCGAGGCGTGACCTTGACCCTGCCATTACCCGCCCATATAATGTTTAGTTGGCTCGCACTCATGTCGATGCGTGCGCGATTCGACTAAGTGTATGTGTATTCACGTCATACAAGCGCGTGTACGAGCACCTCAGTGAGTACACATGCACCAAGTCGAGTGTACGGAGTGGTTAATTGTTTATAACTAATATTTTTTTTCAAAATAAAAATTTAGTACGTTTCTTCGTAATTTTAACACTGCGAATGGGTTGTATTTATGACAGACGTCAACTTTAGTTCTAGTTGTAAAACGAATAAATAATCACAATGTATATGAGATTTTGTTATTTTAAATATCACTGGTTTCAAAGTATTTTGGAATATTTTCTTCTTTTTTGATAGTACATATTATCTAGGAGATCCATGGTGAAGAACGGATGATGAGATTTGGAAATGAAAAAAATGGAACTGCCTAATGGATAAATAGTACATTAGATGTTATTCAAGATATTTTCTACTGGTAGTTACTTGTATTGCTTTTTTAGTATTTGTAATGCTCCGTGTCTGTTGATGATTTTTGGAGATGAACAATGCAATTCCTTAATAGATGGTAGGTAAATCAGTTATGATTCAAGATATTTGCTATTGGTATTTGTTACTTTCCAAAATAACTACAACATCGGCCAATTCAGGGTCTAATGATGAACTCTGTAGATGAACAATGTAACTCTTTAACGGATAGTAATAAACCAAACGTGATTCAAGATATTTTATACTGGTACTTGTTATTTTGCAAAATAACGTCACTATCGACTTGGTAGGGTCTGACGATGATTTCTGGAGATTAATAATGTAATTCTTTAACGGATAGTAGTAAACAAAATGTGATTCAAGATATTTTATACGGGTACTTGTCACTTTGAAAAATAACTTCACTATCGACTTGGTCAGGATCTGATGATGATTTCTGGAGATAACTAATGTAACTCATTAACATATGGTAGTAAATCAGCCATGATCCAAGATATTTGCTATCAGTAGTTTTTATTTTGCATAATAACTACACATTCAATTAGGTCAAGGTCTCTATGAATTCTGGAGTTGAACAATGTAACTCCTTCACAGGTGGTTATAAATCAATCGTGATTCAAGATAGCTGTTACTTTGCAAAATAACGACACCATCGACCAGGTCAGGATCTAATGATGAGTTCTGGAGATGCACAATGTAACTCTTTAAAGGATGGTAGTAAATCAAATGTGATTCGAGATATTTGCTACTGATAGTTGTTTCTTTGCAAAATAACCTCACCATCGCCCAATTCAGGGTCTGATGATTAATTCCAGCGATCAATAATATAACTTCTTAACGGATAGTACTAAATAAATCGTGATACAAAATATTTGCTATTGGTAGTTGTTACTTTTCAAAATCACTACACCATGGCCCAGGTTAGGGTCTGATAATGAGTTTTAGAGATGAACAATGAAATTTCTTAACGAATGGTAGTAAATCAAATGTAATTCAAAATATTTGCTACTCGTAATTGTTAATTTGCAGTAAACTCAAAATACTCGTGTTTTTCTTTTCTTTATCTGTTTTTAACTTATGCTCCATTTATTTTATTTCCCTTAATTTTTGATTCTTTTTTTCTGATTTCTGATTTCTTAGGGCAACCAATAACTAATAAAATTTAAAACACACAGTAATTGAAACCAATATCACGTAAACTAATGGTCAACGATGGACTAATAAACAATTCTATAATCGCATTCTTGATGGAGTTACTGGATCAAAAAAATATCACGATTTGCGTCTTGTGACACCGCACTCACCATAGATTTAATATAGTAGGTGAATGAACAAAGCAGAGAGAGAGCGTAACGATATATAGTGGCGCGGTTATATGTTAGAAAGGAATAGCGAAATAAAAACTATTAGAACTGTTTTTTGCACCGCAGGTTGCACTTGTGCCACTCGGAAAATAGTATTCGCTGTTTTTTGCTGGTTTTGTATTTACCCTTTATTGTTAAAATAAGTGTATTTAGAACAATAATAACTTGTTCTGTTCTTGTTTGTGGCAGTTTGTAAACAATGGATACCGTACTCTATGTATTTATTTTCAAAAACTCGCACACGAATGATTATTTTAGTTATGACAATTTACAGAGCCTTTCCATTGAGTTATCAACATAAACATAATTTATTAAAATGCATGTTGAGTTGAAAGGAATTGCATTCTAGAATGCACTAATGAAATCTAAAGGGAAGAAATGAGGATAGTAATTATGCATTTTGTGACATAATAATTTACTAAACGTTTTTAATATTTTCTTCAGCGTAAGAATTTGAATAGTTGCACGTGGAAACCAGATGAATGTATTCGTTTTACTCTTAAAACGAATTCACCTGGCCTACCATGTCCAGAGAGTTGAACAAAGCTACATTATAAACTTATACTAAAAAGTAAAGAGTGCTGTTTAAGCTAGAGTATTTACTAATAAAACAAACAATTATTGTGAATCTATATGAGTACAGCCATGCCAGATAATTTTAGCATTTTCGGTTGTTTTTTTATGTCATATGTATAAATATTAAACTCGGAAGTATTCACTGTATCTGTGCATAACAATACATTAAAAAAATACTTACAACGTGATATTCAATGGCGCTGTAGTAGGTCGACAAATGGAAGCACAGACGATGATTGACAATGGCTCTGAGAAAAAAAACTTATTCAATTATTCGATTGGGCGTATAATAACGTTTTGTGTGGTGTCCTTGTTCAGAGATCACTCAGCATATACTCGAATCAATGCCACACTTGTTTGCTTGCGGAAACGGCAAACGGTAAGTATTTAAGTAACATACCTCGGAAATAAGTAGTCGCAGGTTTGAATCTGCGGAAAATTTAAGTTGTATTTGATTACAGATTACAAATGTCAGTAGAGACTATGTACAGGTGACAGAAAAATATTTTAATGTACGAAAATTAGTTTATTCTAACCAGAGTATAACCGCACACTTTACATTTAATTTAAATAAAAACTGAGAGGGATTTAGCCATAAACAAAAATTGAGAATGCACTTGCATCCTAGACCTTATGTAACACCTTTCTACCAATATTATAAATTATTATAACGAATTACTCTTAGCTTATAATAATCAAAATAATTTACGTATAATTAAAATTAGCATTATTGTCTTTGCCTAACTACGAGTCTAGCAGTTGTTTGAAATTCCTATTGAACAGTTATAAATTTAAAAAAATTTAAATACGAATAGAAAGATCCTTTGGGAGAGTATTCCTTACAACTTGGTACGTACAGACTTATAAACATTTAAGGGTACATAGTATTTCAACGTCTAGGATCCATGATAGCACAACGCAAGCGCGACGCCATCGACTGCCAGAAATGGAAAAATATTGAAAAAGCGGCAATGCTCGTCAAAAGCAAAGAGCCACCTCTTCACCATCTTTACGAATCACAACCACTCTGGCAAGAATGCTCGGCTGATAAAAAAGTAGTTTTATAAAACTACATACAAATATTTATATCATCGTTAAAATTGCAAATATGTTGCCTGGTATATTCAAATTGTAAATATACGGCCTTTCATAAATATAAGAAAAATATTATAAGCTTCTCGAATACTATGAGACATAGAATTATGGCGATAGGTTTCCGGTAAGCTTTGGGTAAACTTTAAGTAAATTTGGTAGTTTCTAAGAGCATATAGGAAGTATAATAGGCCAGTTTACTGTGGTCATTGTCGAAAAAGTCTCAAAACCATTTTCCTTATATAAAACTCTAAAAAAGTTTTGGAACCCTTGGAGTCACTCTTTTAATTGATATCTCGTAATTCCGAAAGCAGTTTATATTTCATATTTCATATATTCAGTTCCATATTTCCTTCTTAAAAATTTTCACAATGTAAATAAGTTGTTAAAAATTCCTAAAATTCGTCGGTACTAAAACTAAAATTGAAATGAATTCTTTCATTAAATAAAATTCCCTTTAGGCTTTACCAATATTCAAAAAGTTTCTTACATATTACAAGCTTTACTTTAATAAAAAATGGATAAAACTATTTTTCGTAAATTACACTCATACTTAAAAAAGTACACAATAATAATATTTACATAATTTATAAAAAAAATATTCAATATTAAAAAAAATTAATTTTTTCAAAAAGTTTTAGTAATATTGTGTTCACTTGACAAATTTTCCAATTTCATTAATGGCGACTCTATTTCAGCGATAGCCACTCTTTAATGAGTACAAAAATAACAATTTGATAATTATTTTTGAATGACTAAAAGCGAAGTGTGACCGATATAATTTTGTTAATTGAATCATCGTTTTTTTAATGATATCAAAAAATAGATATTTGCACAATCTCATCGTTTCAATAAATTTCTTATAAAGTATTCCAAAACTTCTAAAATAATCTTGTAAACTATAATAATAACCTGTAATGATGTTTGATATTTAAATATAAAAATAACTTAATTCATTCAATTTATGTACCTTATAAAATTCTGATAATGCGACTCCAGAAATTCGTCCGCATTCGTCGGCACCTTTGCGCAAATGCTATACCGGAGCAGGTCACTGCTTATTTAAATAACAAACGGACAATTATGTTTTCGGTTAACGAGTCAATTATATAGATAATACTATATCGTCTTATCAAATGAAGGTTATATCGAAATAATACTGTTCGAGAAGTTTAAGAATAATTTTTCACGGTATTAAATATTATTGAAGTTTATTTACGTATTTTTCGGTGGCTGAAAATTTTGTTATGTGTTGATTAGGAAAGCCACAAAATTTTTTTATGGAGTATTTAAACATGGATCGTCTTACATCTCGCTTTAAATGGCAGAATTGATTACCAAAAGATGTTAATTCAATAGTTGTTTTCCTTTATAATATTATAGTTAGCTTATTTTATTAGAGTTCCGTATCACAAAACGAAAAACAGAACCCGTAAAAGATTACTAACGTGTCCATTTGTCACAACAGTTTTTCTCAGAAACCGTTTAACGTAGAAACCTGAAGTTTGGCTTAGTAATGAAGCATATTATCCCGCGTATATTTCAATGCCTAACGCTTAGAAAATGAAGTACTCGAAAGATAGAGAAATTCAAAAATTTCTTATATAGAATATATATCTGAAAATTATTTTTTTATAACTTTAGATAGTATATTTTTAGAAATACACTAAAAATCATAAATAAATGTTTCCCCCCTCCTTATTTCTGAAATTATTGAACACAAAAGTATGAAAAAACAGGGTTTTTAGAAACTTTGTAGTTTTTAAGATGTTTGTTATAATATTATGCATATGACCTTAGATTATAGAGCAATTGACTTCTATTTAATTGTGTTAGAAATTATTAAATATTTGTTGTATATTAGTGCTGACTTTTTTCAATTCTTGTATATGTGTATGTACTTACAAAACACAAGGTGATAAGCCTACATAGAAAAAAAATCCCAAATATGAAACTAGTACGCAAATGCGATAATTTTATCACGTTTTACTTAATTATAAAAGAAAGCTCTAAATATTTGTTACCTAGTTATATTCGTATTCGATAAGCTGATTAACTCACCAGTGAGGCGAGTTTTGACCACGTATTTGATCCCAAATATTTGTTTCTTTCTAAATTTGTATCCTATTATTATATTACTGATAATTAAAGTAAAGATCAATCAGATACCTACTGAATTTTTTTTATTTACCCTGTCAAAGTAACCCCCTAAATAACTTTGATCAAGTAGTTTTTATTTTTTAATTCATATAATCAACAATATTTTTTATATATTACTTAATCCAATGTACTTAAAAAGCGATTACTACATATATACTGATAATTTAACTCATTAACTAAGGATTCCACAGTAATCTAAAGTTAAGAATTGATCAAGGTGACCCCAGTTTACGGTAATAAATAAAGCTCTTAAACATTTTAACGACTGCTGAATGCGTCATGCCGAAAGAATTTTATATAATTATTTTGAAATATCTGAAAATTTGTCTCGAAATTATTACAATTGTTTAGTAATTACACAACATTAAAACGATGCATGGTTATTTAGCAGTAGAAGAGAATACCGAATTCCTGCTTCGTGAGAAGTGACATTTAGTGGGAATGTCACTTCTCACGAAGCAGGAATTCGGTATTCTAAATTTGATTGAGACTTTACATTCCTATCGAATTAAATGAAACTACGTGATGTAGTATTATTTCTACTTTCTTTAATTTCTTTACTACGACATAGGTTTCGTTGTATTACAACATCTTCAGGTGGGATATTAGCAAAGATTCTTTATATCTTACTAACATATCATGTGAATAATGAATTTCTACAAAATTAACGCCAAATATATTCAATATTCCTATCGAATTTGCCACAGGTTCACCTAAAATGGAAAAGGCAAAAAATATACTCGCAAATATCTTTAAAAAGTAAATCGTGCAAAATTTAAAATAATTCCGACATCTGGAAGTGAGTAAAAATGTAATCGAAAAATTCCGTTATTACTTTTAGACTTTTTTGGTTTAACACTAATTTTTTTAAATTTTATGAAATTATTGTATTTTCATTAGAACTACATACAGTTGCCAAGTTTCATGATCGACCTAATGAAAGCGTATTAAAATTACAGCCATCTGTATCAGTAAAAATTACCGCCATCTGTATCAGTAATTACCGCCATCTGTATCAGCTAAAATTACCGCCATCTGTATCAGTAAAAGCGTATTAAAATTACCGCCATCTGTATCAGTAAAATTACCGCCATCTGTATCAGTAAAAGCGTATTAAAATTACCGCCATCTGTATCAGCTAAAATTACCGCCATCTGTATCAGTAAAATTACCGCCATCTGTATCAGCTAATGTGCAACGTCTAAAATGGTGCATTTGCGGACTTTTATTTGGTATAACGTACATGTCTTATTTATAATGATAGAACTAACTAAATACAAATAATGACTTTTCTTTTTTTCTTTCGAGTGTTAACAAGCTTGTAAATTAAAAAAAAACAAGTCTCTAACTATAACAACAGATTTACGTCATGCATATTGACACAATTGTGTCTGTTGTTGATGCAGTGTTTTTTTTATAAATAATTTTTTTTTAATCTGTCAAAGCAATGATTTTATGAATAAATAAAAAATTATTCAAGATAAAACAGGTTAAAGGACAGAGTTGCGTAACGGAGTTTACTTACCATGACGAACATTTTTGACGTTATATATACCTCATATAACAACTTTATGTTCTTAAAGAATATTCAAAATTTGTAATAAAAATGCTGTAATCTAAAATAAATCGAAAATCCTGTTGCGGAAATTATAGAAATAATGCTTAAACTTTGGGCGTGTTTAATAAATTTTTTTAATTTTATGGTATCTTTTATCTTTCATCTTATAATTTGATGTGTCCCATAATTCCTAAGCAATGGATATGTTTACTTAAAAACATAATATGATGAATGGAACATAATAGAAAAATGAACAAATTACTTTTTAAAGAAGTTAAATAATTCAATTTTATATTACTAGTTATGAATATTATTAAGTTTTCTAAACAATTTATAATTCCACTATACACACAGTTAATATTTATTTTTAATACCGCTGTCTACATTCTGTTACGGTTCTTTTCCAAAAAAATTAACCGTGCATGTATGAGCCATACAATAGGCTTTTGTTTTTGTTTATTTTTTTTATTTATTTATTATTTCTCCAAGCTTACGAAACTGTATACTTACAGTGGCAGTTTATTGCTACAAGAGTAATCACAATGAATTTGATGACAACATTAAGTGCTGTGACAGACTGCAAGTGATTTTTATACATTAATTAATTCTCCTTAAAATATAATGTTTTTCCATTGCATGAACAATTTTATATGTTAATTTTTATTTAATTATAAATAAAAATTATTTGACGCTTCTGAATTCGCGCCACAGAATTTCGCGAGCCCATTCAAAGTACGATTTCACTGTATTCTGCGGTGGTTTTTTTTATAATTTTGGCCTGAAGCAAAATAAATGTTTATTAAAACTAAACATATAATCTTGTATTATATGTTTAGTTTTAATAAACATTTATTTGAACGATTTATTTTGAAGTTGCCGCTAACTTCTTTTTCCTGAACAAGAAAGGATGAACTCCAGACCTGAATACGTAACTATCCACTTATATAATATAAATTAATATTACAAATGAAAAAGTAACTTTATTTGTTTGATTGTTTGTGTCGCATTCAAGTCTCACCTACTTAACCGATTACCATGAAATTTTGTATAACGTACAACGAACTGAACATAATAATGAAAGTTATGTAGATAAACGTTTTAAAATACCTTGTCGGCAATAAAGCGCCTGCTATTTGGTATCGACAAAACGGTATTTTAAATGCCAAAATTATTTTTTTAACTTTTAAATTTTTGAATTGCTATTAGGGTTCTCACTTGTAAGAACTTTAAGCTATTCCTCCAATTTGCGTTGTTTTTTGTGTATAATTCTAGGACAGTTTAATTTTTTTTGTAATTCGAAATAATCATGTAATAAACATGATTATTTTTATTCGGTATTTAGTTAA
Organism: Druceiella hillmani; assembly: GCA_039881145.1. Lineage (NCBI taxonomy): Eukaryota > Metazoa > Arthropoda > Insecta > Lepidoptera > Hepialidae > Druceiella > Druceiella hillmani. The sequence goes on from JAYKKI010000012.1 coordinate 2,830,787, forward strand.
AAGACAAATTTGTTTAAATAAAAATATGTATTGTACAAGCAAAAAAATATTTTTATTTCGATAGAAAATAATATAGAATATAGAATTTTCAATCTATTTACTGGTGGATGGACTGGATAGATCTTCAAATTGTGGGCATGGGAGATGGGCTCACGGCTTGCTTTTTTAACAGTTTTAAACCTTCTTCGACGAAAGCCCATAATTTCGGTTGCTCTTTTCTGAATAGATTGTACCATCTGGATACCTGTCGGGAAGAAATTTGATTGAAAGTACATAATTACGTAATTTAATAACTATATGGATATAAATTGTAAATCGTCTTATTATATATATATATATATATATAAATATATATATATATATATATATATATATATATATATATATATATAATAGACTATAAAATAGTCTATTATTTCCTTAAATTCTACGTGAGCATGTCGAACACAAAACCCTAAGTAGGTCTTAACATTTTTGAAGCACTTAACCGATTGAGCTATACACGATACAAGATACCATACAATATATTCATACAAGATGTACATAATTCATATGATGCTTTACGATATCCATTTATTCTCTAGGAAGGAGAGTATGAAGATCACATCACTATCAAACAACGAAATCTTTTAAAAGATACCTTCATAAATAACAATATTATTCAAACTATTACAGTTCTCTATCCATCTAGCATTTATGACCATAAATAAAGCACAAGGTTGGACAATGAAAACTTAGAAACTTATTGAATCCATGTTTTTCATAAGGTGCCATTCACGCGTTGGGAAACCATCAAATCTATTTGTTTAGGCACAGGGTGCATAAAAAAATGTTCATATTTAGCATTAGGATAAAAACATTACAGTATCAAACACTTAGTAAAAAACATATTGTCATTCATAATTAAATATAACATTTCATTAAAAACAAATTTTATAATTCAAAATAAAAGTTTCAGTTCAAAAATTTCCTCCAAATATTCAGCATTGCAATGCATGTAATAAGCATCTGTGACATATAGGTTGCCATTGTCAGGCTTCATAATATTGCCAAAATCCAACAAGACAGTGACCAGTTAAAATAAATACAACCAAAAATATTTATAAATATTTATATGATGTAATTGTTCAAATTCTTATAATTAAATTTTTCTTCAACAAAACTCAAGAATGAAGTCAAAAACAATGTACGGAATATTTGCACATGGGTCCACCATTCCAACCCTGAGACGAAACAACAATCGTTATAATGAAAGCGACCATTTTTATCGACACTAAGAAAATTTCATGTTAAGGCATCTGCAGGCAAGTTCATGGCTTCAATATTTTGGGACCACTCAACAAGCTGGGTTCGAATTAATTGTTGGGCTGTCCACTTTAATCACCGGACCTTATCCCCTATGACTTCGACCTGTATCCCAAATTAAATGAACGCTTAAAGGAAAGTAGACATGAAGACGACAATGAAGTCATTAAGGCCGTGGAAGATTATTTATAAACCTAAAAAAATGCATTTTTAATGGGATCAAGGCCTTGGAGAATCGATGAGCTCGGTGCGTTGAGAGACAATCTAGCCGTTAATTCTGTTTCTTTTTCTCACTACCTTATGTTTAATCCTCGTAAACTTAAATAAAATTTTCCTCTTAGATTAAATGAATCACGTAGCGGATGTAATGTAAGTTCATAACTTAGTTCTAAATGAACTTTTGATCTAATTTTTGATCTAGAGATCCGCGACAGTCAGAGAATGTTTTCGTATTAAAGCCAAAGGATCCAAGCTTTTAGGTTAAATAAATCTAAAAATGTGATATTAAATAATACTATTTCTTGATTTTGTATTGCTATAGACATTTTTCTGTTTTCATGTCACCTTTTTTTACTTTCTTCATAATATACCTCCTTCACTTTCCAAATATATGAGTTCGTTTTAAATATTAGTTTTTTATTGTTCGACATTCATAGTGTGGTTTTTATTCCAGTGTTACGTTAACGAAATTATGGGAGTATGTACAATACTAGAGCATATTACCTCGGCGTATTCCGAGAAATCGAAATCGATAATTTGAAGAAACATTGTGCCGACGACCAGCTGGAAGTCTGCGATGGTGACGTGGTCGGCCGCAACGTACTGCTTACCGACCCTCTTCAGATACGTGTTGAATTGTTCGAGGGCCGTGTGGACCTTCTTTAGGGATTCCGGAGTTCTTTCACGATTATAAAATATTGGTCCTGCCTGTGGATAAACAAGAAATATAAATGAAAGTATATAGCATATGTTTTAACCACCATATGTTTTAATTTTTCCATATATATGTGTGCGTGCGTGCGTGCGTGTGTGTGTGTGTGTGTGTGTGTGTGTGTGCGTGCGTGCGTGCGTGCGTGCGTGCGTGCGCGCGTGCGCGCGCGTGTGTGTGTGTGTGTGTGTGTGTGTGTGTGTGAGTGAGTGAGTGTATGTATGTATGCACTATGCGCAATTCTCTAAAATACTTAAATTATTGGCATATACTCATTTATAGGTAGGTAACGTTAACGATACAAAAAAAATGCATGTTGTATAAAGTTTGTCTGCCTATATGTATGTAAGTATGTGTATTTCTTTGTTTATGAATCTAGAATAAGCCCATAAATTTCGATCGATTTGTACTTTTAGGTGCTTTCGGTTAAACTTATCAAATAACATATGACTCATTCTGATGTGTCAACAGAAGACCAATAAAATGAAAATAGTCATTCAGACGCAATGTATATTAAATACTTCCAACCTTAGTAATAATAATGCAAAATCACGTAAACATTTTTCAATTAATATAACTGTAAAAGTAAATATACAAATATATAACTGTAAAAGTAAATATACTGAACAATGCAATATAACTGTAAAAGTAAATATACAAATATATAACTGTAAAAGTAAATATACTAAACAATGCAATACAACTGTAAAAGTAAATATACAAATAAATAGGTCTTTCTTCAATGGTCCAAAATGTTTTAAAACCCTATAGCGATTATTTATTGGGATTTATTGTTGAATCCATCATTAGTATAAAACCAGCATGGCGTTTGTGTCAGCAGGCATCTTGATAAGCGCCCTTTTGCGAATAACTCAAGAATGGTGGATCCCATAAAAAAAGGTACAAGATACGTTTTTTGTAGAAAAATAAAATGTTTTCATTCCTATTTTTATTTGACACATTTTTGTGAACTCAATATTTTCAGAAACTTCAAATTGTTAACTTTAAAATATAACCGTATAAAAATAATCTTCACCGGAAGTAACTATGTCTCCAGGTATTACGCAATTAAGAATTAGATTCAAAATAGCCAATTCACAAAACTATCAATGAATCGAACGATTAATTATGGAGTCCGATACTAAAATATATCGGTAAATATATTTTAGGACATTCTGTAACTAATAACCGTTCGAAATTTAAATGATATTAAGACAATTTACAAGCAGTCGTGCGTGCCTCGTTCGATCAATTTAAATACATTTATATAGCCTTACTAACCACTCAGATAACCACAATAACGGCGCTGGTATGACGACAGGCTCAAAATATTTTTCTTTCCTTTATTTGATTGAAATCTTATTCTCCCGTTACTTTCCTTTCCTTCATTTCCGATTCCCCACTTGTTAGGACGATTAATAACAAACAAAATTTCAAAATATACACAGCAATTCAAACTAATGTCACGCAAAATAATGATCGATCGTGAACTAAAAAACAGTTGCACAATCACATTCGCAGTTACTAGATCAGATCGATTTCATCTCTCAATACCACATTCATCAATGTGACTGCATGAAAGCAGTCCAACACGGTTGGAACATGTTCGTAAAGGCTTCAACTGAGTTATTAGCATAAATTTTTAAAACATAATTTAATAAAACGCATAATCAAAAGCATCTCCCGTCGGAAGGAAAGGAAATGTATACAACTTTGACAAATTGAAATCTAAAGAGAGCAAATGAGAACAGTAATTAAGCATTTTGCGATGCAACATTATAATGAAAATCTTTAATATTTTCTTAAATATGACAATATAAATAGTATTCGGAAATATAATAGGACTCGGTAAACTCGGAGACCAGATAACTGCATTCGTTTCAAGAATATTACTGTCAGAGAATTGGACAAAGCCACGTTACGATTTGTTGATTTATCTCACACTAACAAGTACGATACTGCTGCTTAAGCTAAATTTAAGATAGTATTTTATAAGCGTTGCCAATAAAAATAAATATTATATCTCTTGATCAGTATACCATATCAAACAGTTTTAGTCTTTTCGGAGACTGTCTCTCTGGAACTATGTTACATCTATAGCTATTAAACTTGAAATATTAACGGTACCTGCTTGTATCATAACATTAAAAAAATACTTACAACGTAATATTCAATGGCACTGTAGTAGCTTGACAAATAGAAGCACAGCCGATGGTTGACAATAGCTCTGAGAAAAAAATACATTATCCAATTATTCAAATGGGCCCATAAAAACATTTACGTGGTGTCCTTGTTCAGAGATCACTTAGTATATACTTGAATCAATGCCACACTTGTTTACTTGCGGAAATGGCGGACGGTAAGTCTTCAAGTTAATAAACAGCGGAAATAAACGGTCCGCCGGTATGAACCTGCGAAGAATTGATGTACTTATATTGTATTGTGTGAATTATCACTGTAGATGAAAGTTAACAAATTAATAATTGAAGACTTGAAATTCGTCCTACTAATATAATAAAGAGGAAAGTTTTGTTTGTTTGTTTTTAGGTATACACATAAAACTACCAATTCTATTGACACCTATATCGCAATGAGATAGCTTATAGTTTTCTGATTACTATAAGATATACGTTGAATATATATGTCGCATAATTTTTGAGATATGGTTAATAGTGTGTTGACACTATTAACCATATCTCGTAGTTGCGGAAAAAGTCGCTAATCTGGACAATTTAGTGATGAACTATGACAAAACTATTACAGATATACTAATATATGTATGAAGAAATTGTATGAAAAGGTTCAAAGAAAAGTCCACCAAAGCATGAAATTATTTTTTTAAAGATAAGCTATTCTTTGTTATAATATTCTATACCTAATTTTTTTATTATTTTTTATTAAATTATTTTTATAGATAAATTATGGTAACTGTTAAAAAAATGTATGGGTGAAAATTGGTTATGTTTAGGTCAATTAATTAATCCTCATTAAAATAAATATGTCGCGATACGTCATTGATTTTTTGTTAAATAAAATAAAACACAATACTAGGTTCATGAAGTGTTCGTACGGGTCCTTTAGCATCTGGTGTATAAGGTGCTGTATAAGGAAATATTGTATTTTCACCACCATCTTTGTCTACCTTAAAATGTACCCGCGCAAAGCCGGAGTGGGTCTCTAGTCACAAAATAATCATTTATCGAAACAGTATTAAATTAGTGACACCAACGAGAGCATGATTACTGAACGTGTAAAACGACGTTCCTTCGCTTCGCTACTTCGCATACGCAAGACGGCTTGTTCGCTTCCTTTTCCTATTTCCGACCAATATTCGCATATAGTGTGTTCATCACTTACGAAATTTGTTTATCGACTTTTAAATAGAAGCTTTTCGTATCCGGTTTTGACGAGATGACTCTTGCCATTCATACATAATACGCGCACGCTTTGCAAGAATCGAATTACAAAGCAAAATCCCACTTTCCTATTGTTTTCAACTGCTCAATCGCCTAATTGTAATTGCATCAAAGCATGGTTGGTTTGTGGCGAGTAAGAAAGTTTCCTAAATGTGTTATCCTTATGCATCGTGACGTCATAATTTTTATGCATTTTTTTATTTATATATACTAACTACAATATATATGTAAATAAATACATATATATGTAAATAAATACATATTAATAAATAAATACAATTAAAATAATACGTTCAGCATTACGTTCTCCTCATATTACTATGCTATCGATTGCAAGAAATACAATTTTATACAAGCGAGTGTAAGATCTACATCTATATAATTGCAAGTCTCATCACCAAAGAAATAGACGAAAACTCGTTATGTTGTATAATTTCACCATAGTAATTTATTTATTTATTTACCTACTTTAATGAACCTAATTCATGCGTATGGCGGGCTTATTGCTACGAGATCAATCTCTTACAGTCAACTAGAACACCAGTCCAGCCCCGCCCGACGAGCGGCCGGGAATCGAGCCCGGGTCCCGACGGTGCGTCGTGCCGTCTAAGGCCGTATACCTTGTGATCAATCCAACACACCACGTCGACGTTAACAGCGCCTAATCAACATTGTCTTCCCTTAATTGCTAACCAATTTACCTTTGTTGTGGGTCCTTCGGGTAGACGTTTGATTCGGGCGCATACTTATCACAAATGTACTGCATGATTGCATTACTCTCGCTTAGATAAAATCCATTGTCATCCAAAACTGGAACTTGTTTTTGAGGATTTTTCTGAAATAATATCGTTTAAGTATTTTAAAACAACAATTTTATCGATATATCTTTGCGCTGTTTTCTAGTCTTATTCTTAAGCGAGCTCCCTGAATACAGCGTAGTCATTGAGCATGCAACGCACTTACTTCATAGTCAAGTGATGCTCAAGTGACTTTAAAATTACCGAATAAACAACAGCTACATCGCATAATTTTACATATGCCGTCAAACATCTGCAATTAATTTAATTTTATTTTCTAAGTAACTAAAGTTTTTCAATAAACAACATATACATCGCACAATTTTACATACGCCGTCAAACATTTACGATTAATTTTAATTATTATTTTCTAAGCGACTAAAGTTTACCAATAAACAACATCTACATCGCACAATTTTCCATATGCCATCAAACATCTACAATGAATTTAGTTATTAGTTTCTAAGTGACTAAAATTTTCCGATAAACGACATCAACATCGCACGATTTTACAAACGCCGTCAAACATCTAAAATTAATTTATTTATTATTTTCCAAGTGACTAAAGTTTTCCAATAAACAACACCTACATCGAAAAATGTTACATGTAAAGGTCTAGAATTAATTTAATTATTGCTTTTCCGTGTGATATTAAAATTATGGCATAAAAAACATCTGCTTGAAACAATTTCATATATGCCATCAGACGTCTATATAATTACTAAAGAACAACATTAAAGCTATATTTAATCTTGTTCTCCAAGTGTCTTTAAAATTATCTAATAAACTATATCCAGGTCGAAATATTTTGAGAATATTTGAGAATTAAACCGGTTGAGGGTTCGATATCGATATACTCGTACAATCGAACATAATATCGTATGTTCCTACGCTTTTTCAATACGCACTTATATTCGTCCATAAAGGCTTCATAAACTCTAATTCGCTTAATAACCTGTTCTTATAAATTCTTTTCTAATCCGACAATATTTTACTACATATTTTATGCGTCAAGCAGAAGATTGTTTTTGTCTTTTTTCTTTTCTTGTTATTTATTGTTTCTGTTAACAATTTATTTATCACATTTTGTTATAATCCCATAAATATTACAAATTAGTGAATCATTAGACTTATTTTTGGTGAGCGCAAATCATTAATATTGGTGGATTTACATCATTTTACTACTTTTTATTTCAAACAATATTTTTGCAATGTTATATGTGTATTAATTTGTTAAATATTGTGACCATAATAGAACCATTGGATATTGCAATAAAACCGGTAAACAACATACAAATTGTATTAAATCTGAATCGGTAGAGCGGGATAGCCTGAGTCATTTCACCTCTATTTAACCTTCACTTTTAGACGTGAAGAATAAATCTGTTAAGTCATTGTGATTATATTTCAGAGCTCTTGAATGATAACACACAAATACGAGTAGTTCATAATTGTTATCATATAATTATACGATAAAATGATTAGCTAAACATTTCTTGTTTTATTCAGTACTTATATCTTAATATATAAATTATATATTTCTGAAACGCTGAGCTTATGAAATGCTCTCTGAGCCACAATAGATTGTACAACCAAATATTCACCTTTGCATACTCTTCGGTCAAGTGGTCTCCGGCGAAGTAATCGAGAGTAATCACCTCACATGGCAAATTTATGTGGGTCAGCAACTGCCGTACGGCGATACTTGGCGGTCCGTCAACCAAAGAGTACAGTTTCAATGGCATCTGAAAAAGGTGATTTATTACAAACTTTACCAAGTTGTTTCGCGTTTCGTATTTATCCGCTTGTTTTGTTAATAACCTTTATTTGCAGCTTATATGTGTTATACCAAGGCGATTTCAATTTCTTTATTAAACTTTAAGCAATACAACAGCGAAAAGCAAATCGGAATTTTCTGAGTATTTTTAGTAGCAAACAAAGAACAAATTTAAAATCTTATTTTTCAGCTTTCATCGTGGTATTGAGATAATATGGATCTCATTTTACTTTTAAAATCCTAAGCTATAGAACATTCAAAACTTTTTTAAAATGTATGTAATAATTTTTAGATAAAACGCGCACAAACAAAAAGATGGACAAATATTTAAAAAAAAATTTAATTTATTGTGATTTTTTCTTTACAGCATCTTTAGAGTCACATTAGACTCCCTGTGCCCTGTGGTTTCTCTGTGATAAATTATCATAAGTATGTTATTCTTCCTCTCTGTCTTGCAATCACTGTCTTGCAATCACACAATCACCTGCACTCAGTTCGCCAAACGACACCCGTCGTCAGAGTCTAGGATATTTTGGCGGGACTACACGAGATGATCAGTTAATAGACCGTTTAAGTTTTCCCCGACTTGTGTTACATTTATCATTATGAACGCTCCTACTAATCGTAGCGTGATGATATATTGCCCATCATGATATATAGTGTGATGATATATGGACTTTCTAAGACAAAAAGAATTTAAGTCGGATGTGTGGTTCCACAGATTAACGCGAATGTAAAAACAAATAAATTTCTCCACTTTCATGTTAGAATAGATTATGCAAAAATTTGTTACAAAAATAATTCTATTGTACGAAAATTAGTTTATTCTAACCTGAGTAGAACCGAACTGCACTTTTAATTTAATTAAACAGATAGTGTAAAAGTATACAAGTATTTAGTCATAAACCGAAACTGAGAATGCACTTGCATCCAAGGCCTTATATCGTGTCGTCTAATAATTATTCTGAATTACCATAACGGATTACTCTTAGGATTATAATAATAAACGAAATTTACACATAATTAAAATTACCGTTCCTGTCCTTACCTAACTCTGAATCTGACCGTTGTTCAAAATTCCTAATGAACAGGTATAAAAAAATGTTAAATACGAATAGGAAGATCTCTCGGGAGGGGGATCCCTTATGCAAATAGGTACTCTCAATTATTAATTATTTTATATGGATCTACAATAGCGCAATGCACGCGCGATGCCATCAACCGACAGAAATGGAGAAACATTGCAAAAGGTTCAATGCTCGTCAAAAACAAGATCCATCCTGCACCTTCTCACCATCTTTACGAATTACGACCCCTCTGGCAAGAGTGCCCAACTGATAAAGAAGTAGTTCTATCAAACTACATATAAACATTAATATTATTTTTCAAATTGTAAATATAAAAAGCTTTCATAAGTATAAGAAAAATATTATAAACTTTTCGAATACTATGAGACATAGGATCATCGCCGTAGTTTTCTGGTAAGCTTTAGGTGAACCTTAAGTAACCTTGGAAATTTCAAAGAGCGAATAGGGGGTACAATGGGCCAGTTTTCTGTGGTCGTTTCTACAAATGTCTCAGAATTATTTTTCTTATATAAAACTCTGAAAAATGTTTTAGAATCCTTGAAGTCGCTCCTTTAATTTATATCACACGACTGAAAGCATTTTTTACAACAAATTTTCTATCATAAAAATTCTCAGGTAAATACTTGTAAGCCCCTAACTGCTACAAAATATGTGGGGCAATAACCTCCATTACCTCCTTTCTACGTTAAACGGTTTGTGGGAAAAACAGAGGGACGGACGGAAGCGCCAACTATTTTACAAGGGTTTTATACTTTTTCTTTTGAGAAAATTGAATGTAAATAAAAATTACTGTCGTTATTCTATAAGCACTCGTATCTGTGCCCTTGAGGATAAATGTCTCATTGTTGTGTTAAATTAGTTACCAAATCCGAGAAAATGTGAAAAATTAAGAAATGGATATGAAACGATGCACTTTATTATGATTACAAAAATGTTTAAAAACTATGGTGAATAGTGTGTTATCGCTGGAATCGATTGTGAGGAAATTTTTCAAAGGAAAATATTCTTACCTTTAAATACCTATCCAAAATAATGATGGGAAAACTTTTTAAATATGATCACTCCAGTGCATTTTAACAAAAGTTAGTTATAATCTATATTTCGTTATTTAACTGAAAAAAATTATACTATTTGATTTTGGATATTTAGAAAGCGTTCGTTTACTTAAAAAACAAAATTGTTTCAACAAACACTCAGTATAATAAAATGTAAAAAAAGTGAAATAAATTTTAAGAAAAATTTCCTAAAATTCTTCTGTGAGTATTAAAACTAATTCTTACTCAGATTCTTTTATTAAATAAAATCGCATGCAGACTTTATCATCACCTAAATTATTACTTACATATTTTAAGTTTTACTTTAATAAAAAACGGATAAAATCATTTTTTTTTAAAGTACACTCATAACTTAAAAACGTAATTAACTCAATAATAATGTTATGCAATTTAATGCAATAATGGTTTCACCGTTTTGTTAATGATATAGAAAAATACATACTTGCACAATTTCATAACTTCATTAAATGTCTCATAAAATATTCCGAAAACATTTAAAATAGTCTACAAGACTACAATAATAACCTGTAATGATGTTTTATTTAAATGTAATAATAACTTAATTCACTGAATTTACGTACCTTATAAAATTTCAATGATGTGGCTCCAGAAGTTCGTCCGCACTCGTTGGCAGCTTTGAACAAATGCTAAAGACTTGAGCAGGTCACCGATTCTTTAAATAACAAACGGACAATTATGTTTTCGGTCAACGAGTCAGTTATATAGATAATACTATCTCGCCTTATCAAATGAAGGTTACACCGATATAATACTGTTCGAAAATTTTAAGAATCATCTTTTACATTATTAAATATTATTGAAGTTTCATACATATTTTTCGGTAAATGAAACTTTAGTTATGTGTCGATTAGGGAAGCTGAAAAATTTCTTCGTGAAATATTCAAACATCGAGTCGTCTCGTACCTTGCTTTTAAATAGCAGAATTGAATATCAAAATATGTTATTTCAATAGTTGTTCATAATATCATAGGTAGTTTATTTTATTAAATTTCTGTACCTCAAAAGGAAAAACGGAACTCGTAAAATAACACTCACGTCTCTATCTATTCGCCTGTCACAACAGTTTTTCCCAGAAACAGTTTGACGCAGAAATTTGGCACAGTAGTAAAGCATAATATCCGCACATATCTCAGTAGCATATCTAACACATCTAAACTCAGAAAATTAATTACTTGAACAAAAAATTTTAAAATTTCAACTTCAAAAATTTCAATTTCAATTCAAAATTTTAAAAATTCAAAGCGTAAATTTGAGTATCGTTTGAAAATTATATTTTTAAGGGTCTCAAAATTCTTTTTTATAATTTTATCTAGCAAATTTTCAGAGATATATTAAAAAATATGAAACTATCAAACCTAAAATTATGGAAAGACGCGGTTTTTAGAAGCTATGTACTTGCTAACATTTTCATTATAATATTGTATGTATAACCCCTATTGAATTGTAATAGAAATTATTAAATATTGGTTGTGCTATATATTAATGCTGACTTTTTTCAATTCTTGTTTAAGTATATGTAACTAAAAAAAGCAACCCAAGGCGATAAGTCTACATAGAAACAAATTCAAAAATATCAAAAAAGTAATTAGTAGATAAATAAGAGGGTTTTATCAAGTTTTACTTAATATTTTTAACTACGAGTTCACTCGCGTGTAAGTAGAAAAAAAATCTTACTTTTTGGAACGAAGTTCTTTTACGCTGCTTACAGTGGAGCGAACTGACAAATCGTCACGTAAGGAAAACGCGTTATGCCCCCTCCAGGCGAACTTTCCCTCCTCTTCTCTCTGTCTCTTTCTATTATATACTGTTGTATGTGTGTGTGTTCGCGCGAGTATCAGTTGCGAGTATTATTTTTATTTTCTTACTGTGTATTTGTTTAATGTTTTTGTTTTATTATATTTTTCATGGACTATCTGCATGTATTTACGTACAGTTTAATTTATGTTTTATTTATATTGACATTTACAACATTGAAAATGCCCAATAAAAATAATCTTGCGATGAGATTTGTCTCTCATGTGTATGAGAAACACAGACCATATTCATGTAAAAATGTCAATATATATTTTTTTTTCTAATGGCTTTTTATTGTAAGCCATTGCTCTACCTAATTCAAACTTAATTTTAAGTTTAAATTTAATTATCTTAAAAATTTAAATTTCATTGTTTATACTTTTTTAAGGTTAGTTATCTTAATTTTTTGATAATTCAAATGTAAAATTACTTTTAGAATTCAGTTTAGTTATATTAAAAATTAAAATTTATTTAAATTAAAACTATTTCAAAAATTTAAATGAATATATTGAATTGTTAAACCTGCAAAAATAATATAAATAAAGTTGTTTAAAATGCAGAAATTTTTTTCAATTTATAAATTTTTAATATAATTATAAATTTATATAGATATGATATGATATAGCGAATGTCTTTTTATGCTGAGATGTTTTTATGTATATAATATAAATTTAATATATTATACATAGTGAAAGGAACTTCGTTCCAACCGATTGTCCCACGACACCTCTCGTTATTTTATTTTCTCTTTTATATATTGCTTCTAGATATATACTATTACCATACCAAATTTCATCAAAATCCGTCCAGTAGATTTTGCGTGATACGTGAAATCTTTTCGATATACAGACTTCATCCTGTTAAAATTGTATTATACGTATAGATAATGATAATGGTTATATATTTGTGAATATTATATTACAGTGTCCCAAAAACCAATGTCAACCATGCGAGGGTTGATATGCTAGCTAATAACTAATCATATTTTAGTATAAATGTGATTCGTTTTCGAGGTACTTTTTTAAATTCATGAAAATCTTTACCTTATTTGTGATTGTCTTTTTTGCAAAATTTTACAGAAGATATAATGTAAACAGTTAAGTTAAGCGACGCTATTAGTTAAGTTGATAAAAATACTATCTACAAGTATAAAAAGTGAATAAAAATAAAAAGCAATTTCTTTTTTTTTAAATAATAATGTTATTTTTAAGAATAAAATGGTGAATGTTACACTTTTTTATAGATTAACACAAATTACGCATTATAATGAATTGCGCATTATAATGAATGCATTAAATAACGTATTTTTTCACGACCTGAACGATCAAATTTGATTTTTGGATCCGCGGCCAATGAAATGTAGCACTCTCCTGTGTGTCTGTGAGTGTGCATGTACGCGAGAGGAAAGAGAAGCGTTGACTTGGCACCGATTCCAAAAATGTCTATCAGTAGTATTATTTGCCGATTTATTTATGTTCGGAAACGGCATTGTTACGCAAAAATTCCAACTAAGCATTGGTATTTTTATTATTTTATACTTGTCAATGCGTTTCTTATTCGGTTGTTATTTGAAGTAGATACAATTGCTTTTTTTTAAAGTTTTATTTCATATCAAGTCATTGTACTACATATGCCCAGAGTTAAAGTAAGCTTTGCAAAAGTAGAGATTTGTTGTTAAAAATATTTATATAGGGGTTTTCCGTCAAAAATGTTTTTGTCTCTTGTCTTTAAATAATCTCGGTGAAAATTATTATGAAACTCAGACTCGTGATAACCGTTTTTCCCTTTGCTATTGGCGTTTTCATATTCCCTATTAAGTTCAGTAATAATTTTCTTACGTTTTTTGGGTTCCGTACCTTAAAAGAATAAAAGGAACCTTTAAGGATCATATCGTTGTCCATCTGTCGGTCTGTCAAAACACTTTTTCTCAGGAATGCACGGAGGTATCAAGGAAGTAAAATAAATATAAATACTTAGGTTTGCGATCTTCTAAGTCAACGATCTTCAAGTCAATCTTCTAAATTAAAACAATCAAGAAGAACCCCAAAAATACAGCCATTATGTCGCGTATACTTCCAATCAATAATTTGGCAAGAAGCGAGGTCTCGCATTACAAGTAAAAAGTCCGAAAATCGTTAATTTGCAGTTACATCACATAAATAATGTTTTTTTTAAATATGCACTTGTGAAAAATATGTTTTCGTTCACAATATATTTTCGTTAAAAAAAATTAAAATGTTGTAAATAGTTCAATAGGAATAATATGTGCCATTAAATGTTTATAAATACCTGAATGCATACGGAACTCTCGCAGTGCGAGTTCCACTCGTGTTTAATAGGTTATTTCCTTGTATCGTTCACAACGTTAATTTTCACAAATTTATCGGCACGTTTCCGAAGCCGGTAAACGTTTAAGCCGGTAACGTAAACCGTTTCCGAAGCCGGTATGGTAGAACAAAACACAGAAAAAGTATTTTGGTTCAAGTAGAAAATATTTAAAAGAATATTATTCTTTAAAAACTGTTTCTTGTTTTTTTTCATTTTATGCAAACATTTTTTAAAAATAAATTTCAAAAAGATGGTAAAGAATCAGGTTTTACATAATAAATGTTTGTAAAAATAATGTCTTTTTTCGAAAATTTTTAGAGTACAGTTCTGCAGACGAACATCTCGTTGCTTTGTTGAAACATTCGACTTCATGCGAGGGAAGGGTTGTGTGGGTCTTGCACGGATTGAAATTTGTTCCAATAATCAGGTACTTATGGGTTGTTTTGGTTCTGAAGATATTTCTATTAAGCGATTTAAGTACAAAGGAAATCATTTACCTGTATCTGGCCATGACAACGGGCTCTTCTTTATTTCCTGTAACCAAACTTATGTTGCTATTTCAAGAATGAAAATTCTGAATGGAATACACTTAATAAATATTGATAGCCAGACCAAAGTTTAAGGAAGTGCTATAATAGAGTACAACAGGCTTAGGTCGCTTTCGTGTCTCCGTGCAGAGATTCGTTTCGAAAAAATATACGTCTGTTCAAACGGTGCAAATTTTAATAAACAAAAGCTCTTAAGCGGAGAAAGCTAAACTAACTGTATCAAAGAAAACGATACAAATAAATTAAATTTATTTTAGAAATATGCCTGATGTCAAAAATAAAAGAAAAATTTCTCTTCGAGGAAAAATAAAATGTTGGCCTAACATAATTGTTGAAATCCAAAACAATGCCAAGTTCAAAATAATTTTTCAGTACATATTTCAAACATGGTAATTTTCAGTATTAGAATATAAACGAATTTGAACTTAGTAGGCCTTTGTGCTGTTTTAAATTGCGATTATCACCACAAAAACCTGACAGATTCAGTATGACAGGTATTTGATATTATGATGGATTGTGGTTAACTGAGTCCTCGAGAGAGAGTTGCATTTTTATAAACAACGTTGAAACGTGTCTTCGTCGAATCGTTCCTGAGCGGCGGGATTATTCGTCCACTCTATAGCAGCTACTCTGAACTGAACCCTCCGAAAGTGATGCAACGCTACTTAGACGGTCGAGAGAAATTTATGCGTCTCCATGTCCATAAGCCACAGAAGGGAGACGCGAAACTTTTTCTTAATTCACTACTCGACAAAAGCCAAACAACCTTTATTATTTCATTAAAAAGCTTCTAGACATATTTTTACACTCAGAAGCGAAAAATGAGCTTCACTGGCACTATTAACATGGTATTAAAAATGCTTATAATTTATTGTATTTGGAATCAGTTCATATATTGATACAAACTTCGTAAAACATAGATGGAAACATTGCATGCAAACAAATAGATGTTAATTAATATAATATGTTACTAGCGTGACCCGTGCGAAGTCTTCGCATTATTTATTCCATTATGAAGCTCAGATGACAGATCAAACAAATATTTTACTAAAATTGACATATAGAGGCGCAAGTATCAAAAGCATTGAGCTAAAGCGCCACTTTATTTATACGTGAGTGGATTTGAAATTAAACAAAAATTTTACCGACCGTCAATCATATTGACGTTGAGCCGTTAGATGGCAGCATTGCTGTTTTGTGTATATAATTTTAATAATTAATTAATTTGCAAAAACAATAGCAATAATAATTTTTTTAGTTGTAGATGCCGGTAGAGCAAGCAATTATCTATAAAATGATATATAATTTATGTGGATTAGTTGTGAGGTTTTTTCTAAAAAGGGAGTGTAACATCTTAACCTTAGCGTATTAATATATATGATGATGATGATGATGATGATTATGTGTGAGGCACAAAAAAGGGTTCATTTGAAATATTACGTTGCATATTATGCGTTCATGTATTAAGAAAAATAAACATCATACTTAATAACATCGTCAAAATGAAAAAGAGAAATAAATATGATGAAAGCCGACCAGAAGCGATGTCTCACTTTTTAAATGATTAACTCTGTGCTTTACATTTCTCAGTGTCTTATTGGTTATATTCTTTGTTAAAGAGATATAAGGATCGATTTCGGAAGGCGGCGATTTCAAAGGAAGCATTAAATCAATATTTTGATAATTCGGAGTCACTAGTTAAAGATGTGCCGCCTTCTAATATACGATCAGTCGAATTTGAGTGATGACCCTGGAAAAAAGCAAGTTGTGTACAAGTGTGGTCCAACTAATTACTCAAAAAATGCTACCTCCGTGATGATATGTTGGTCAAAAGATGGTGTAATGCTTGCTCCATATGTAATTTATAAACCCCTTCATTTATATGATACAGAGCACAATATGGACCACCATACTGTGGTAAAGGTTACTGTTCTCAATGAAGAAGATTAAATAAAACCACCATGGGCTGGTTTGACTAGGTGACATTTCGAGATTGATTATCACTTGCTTTCTATCACACGCTATAAACTTACCTGAACGTAAAGTGATGATATATGATAAGCTTTCATCGCATTAGGACATGAATGTTCTAAGACTTTTAAAAAAAATGAAATCGACCTTTTCTGCTTAGTGCCACACTCAACTCATTTGTGACAGCCCTTTGATCTGGCTTTTTTAGGTCAGCTTGGCGTACAACCATGACCTGAAAAGCTCATAACATGAGACTATCTGCTGTTCCCAAGAATCTATTCCCCCGTTTGCTTATTAACGCTCTGTAAAAAATGGATGTCGTGCAAATAAAATCAAACGCACCATTTTCCAATGACTTTTCATTTTCCATTAGGCAATAAACGAAATAAGCTAAGTAGTTTTAAAACAAACATATTTTTTTTCTTTCAACAGGGAACAAGAACTCAAGCGGTTGTCGGAAAAAGATGCAAATGAAAACCGAGATGATGTATTGGAGTCTATTTCAACAGACTGTTTGCGTTAACAAAGGTTTGACGGTTCTTAAGCTTCCCTTTGACGGGCTTTAAATGTAGTTTCTGGAGCAAACGAATTGAGGACCAATCTGATAGCTGTGAAGAGAATCACGTGTCTAATCTAAAAGAAGTAGACATGGAATTGTCACCAAACCCTTCTGGAGCAATGCACATCGATAATTTAAAGACAATCGCTGCACTTGAAACTATAGGAGATTCAATTCACATGAAAGGAAAGGATGACGAAGAACTTTGTGTTGGCTGATATGTTCTTGCAAAGTTTTTTACTGCTCGTGTGAAAAAAAGAATATAAATACGTTTGCCAAATCCAAGAAATATCGCCATTTATTGTCGTACTAGGATATAAGTCATTAGGAAACAGAAATGTTTAAATTAGTGAGGGATGATATTTTATAAATTGACAGACATGATATTATTGCAGTTCTTCTAGAGCCACAGTCTATCATGTCAAAAGGGTTAGATTATAATGTGAAGTTGACATTTTCGAATTTTTATTATGATCATATGATGTTGATTATTTCAATTAGTATATCAATTATGAAAGAAAGCTCTAAATATTTGTTACATAGTTATGTTCGTATTCGGTAAGCTGATTAACTTAACAATCATGCGAGCCTTTTTGATTTGGTAGTGATTTATGAAGTTAGGCGTGACCTTCCTTATATCAATCACTAAGGAAGGTAATTACTTGTTAATTGATACAAGATACCTTCCTTACTAATAAATACATCTATTCTTTTTAGGAGCAACTACCAGTCTTAGAATATTAAATCATTGTTTAATCATTCCTCGCTAGATGGCAATATTTATTTTAATTTGAATAAAAAAATTTTAATTCAATGGTGTATTTATATTTACATATTAAATACATAACAGAAGGCAATAAAAATTGCTCAAAAGAATCAGATAAATAAACCTCGATATTATGTTATAATTATAACCATTTAGAACTATAGGAACAATATTAAGTCGATATTAGTTCCGCGACTAGTGCGTTTGCTTTTTAATTACATATGTGATACTAACACTTGAAGAATGAACCACCTATTTGATTTTAACCACCTGTTTGATCTCACATATTTCATTCTTTCTAAATAAGTATCCTATTATTATTGATAATTAAAGACTGATCAGATACCTACTGAAAGTTCTTTTATTTACTCTACCAAAGAAACCCCCTAAACATCTTCACTTTGTAATTTCAAAGTTAATGAGTAGATTTTTTAAATTTTATTTCGATCTTTATTTTTGGATCTATTTTAATAACTCGTTCAAAAATATAGGAGATCAAAATAACCCGACTCGCGATTTAATTTTGTTCAAGTGGTTTTTATTTTAAACAATATTTTTTCAAAAATTTACTTAGTCCAATGTACTTAAACAATTTATTGCTGCATACATAATTGATAATTCTAATTCTTTACTTGAGGGTTCCATAGTCATCTGAGTACTCCTCAGATTACTGTAATAAATAAAGCTCTTAAAAAACAATGACGACTACTGAATGTACCGTATATTCAGCAGTCGTCACGAAAAGAAGTATTTAAGCATTTTGAAATATCTGAAAAGTTTGTTTCGAAATTTTTACAATTGTTTAGTGATTACACAACATTAAATCGATGCATTTTAAGTTACATACTATTTTAAAACTGGTCGAGGTGGCCAATTAAAATCACATTTCTAGCTGGAAATGTTACTTCTCACCAACCAGGAATTCAGAATTCTAAATTTGATTGAAACGTTATGTTCCTTTCTAATTTTCCTCAATTTATCTGAAATATCATACTCGTAGGTGTAGAAAATTGTGCAAAATGTTAAATCATTCGGACATTTGGAAATGGGTAAAAATGTAATTTAACAATCCCTTTTTTTGTTTTAGAGTTTTTTTTAAATAGGACTAAAAATTATTTTTTTTAATTTTATGAAATTATTGTATTGTCATCTGAACTACATACAACTGTTAAGTTGCCTGATGATACAACAATTAGAAATGCATGAAATGTAGTCTCGCAGATTCTATTACTTAGTTATATACAGGTCGACCTAATAGAAGCGTATTAAACATTTCAGTTTTATATTACTAGTTAGGAATATTATTAAGTTTTCTTACAATTTATAATTCCACTAGACAATTATTCTTTATTTTTAATACTGCTCTCTACATTCTTTTACGGTTCTTTTTCAAAATACGCTTTACCACAAAACTTAGGATATTTCGTATCTTTGCTAAATATCCACATAATTTACTTTTTTCTAAATAGAAACTTTTGTATTTAACTTAATACACAAAGTTACTTCGTGATCAAATTCCTTTTAAATGTTTAAAATTTTTTTTCAATTATTTTCGCTTAGTTTATTTTTTTATTTTGCTTCATTGAACAATTTTAATTTCATTACGATTTTTTAAGCAAATATGACGACACTACTCTATAAATATAATACATATTTAGGTGTAAATAGCCCGCAAGAAAATATTTTAAAACTTCCTTCCGTCGGTCTGTAAAATCTAATACATAAAGTTTACAATCTTTTACATAGAAGGATTATTAAAAATACAAACTATTTTTTAATCAATTAACATTTAAAAAATAGGCTTTTAATAAAGATAAACATTTTAGAGCAAAAGTGAACAACATCAACATATACAATTAATAATCGATACTTTCCTGTTTCTACACTGAAATATGTTTAGTTCCAGTAAGCAGTTCAATTTTCTTTTGTTTTCCATTGCGTGAAAAATGTTATTCGTTAACTTTCATTTTTATACTGGTGCAATAGCGAATATACTTAGGGTATTTTATTTGGCGCTTTTGGACGTCAAGTTTCTACACAGAATTTCGCGAGCCCATTCAAAGTACTATTACACTGTATTCTGCGGCAGTATTTTTTTATAATTATTTATTTATTTATCTACTTTAATGTATCTAATAGATACATATGGCAGACTTATTGTCACGAGTGCAATCTCTTACAGCAAATCAAATTATGGCCTGAAGCGTCTTGTACACACGTACACGCGTCTTGTACATACATATAATTATGTGTAGCTTTAATAAACATTTATTTGAACTATTTATTTTGAAATTGCCGCTAACTTCCTTTTTTCTGAACAAGATAGGATGAACTGCAGACCTGAAATCGTAAATATCTAATTATATAATATAAAGTTAATATTACAAATGGTAAAGTAACTTTATTTGTTTGATTGTTTGTCTCGCTTTTAAGTCTCATCTACTTAACCGATCACCATGAAATTTTACATAATGCACAACGAACTGAACATAATAATGAAAGTTATGTAGATATACGTTTTAAAATACCTGGTCGTCAATAAACCGTCTGCTATTTGGTATCGACAAAACGGTGTTTTAAATGCCAAAATTATTTTTTCACTTTTAAATTTTTGAATTGCAGTTAGAGTTCGCACCTGTAAGAATTTTTAAGATTTTTTCTCCAATTTGCGTTGTTTTTTGTATATAATTGTAGGACAGTTTAATTTTTTTATAATTCGAAGTAATCATGTAATAAACATGGTTAATTTTGTTTGGTACGTAATTAAAAGACAAATTTGTTTAAATAAAAAAGTGTATTGTACAAATAAAAAAATACTTTAAATTCGACAGAAAATAATATAGAACCTAGAAAATAATATAGAATTTTCAATCTATTTACTGGTGGATGGACTGAGTAGACCTTCAAACGGTGGGCATGGGAGGTGGGTTCACGGCGTTCTTCTTTAACAGTTCCAAAACTTCTTCGATGATAGTCCATAATTTTGGTTGCTCCTTTTTGAATAGATTGTACCATCTAGATACCTGTCGGCAAAAAATTTGATTGAAAGTACGTAATTACGTAATTTAATAACTATATGGATATAAATGGTAATTGTTTGAGAAGAGAATCGTTTTGTTATATAAACATGACGTTGAAATCGTGTAAATTTAATGTTTCACTTTTCTACCATAATTTTCATTTTCATTTGTTACAGCAAGTAATACTGTCAAAATTAACGATAAGGTTTGTTAAGGTAAATAAATCACCTGTTATATATTATATATCATATTTCTGACTTTAAAAATACTTTAACTTCTAATGTACTCACAATATGAAATAGATTTATAAAGGTGTATTTATAATACAAATTATACATATGTTTAAGTTGATCGACGGTGCTGGCACTGACTTCAAAAATAAGTAAAGTCTCTTAAATGATTATTTGCGAATAAGTTTGTATGCTATTTTGAGTTAATTTTTTTTTTACTTTTTAATAATTACTTTATTTGAAGTCGGTTTTATAAAAGATATTTTATTTTAAAATTGTTTGTGATTAATAATATTAGTCTTTACACTCTAACTATCATTAAATTATTTTCTTTCTTAGAATATTGTATAATTATTAAAAATCACTAGTAAAAGCTAGCAAATAGACAATGTCCTCTTTGCCTAAAGTTGGTTATCGACAATACATAGAAATGAAGCGACAGTAGTAGTCGTCTGTGGTCAGCTTTTAGCGGTTGAGGAGTTCCGTTCTCCATATCCGAAGTCCGATATCCGATTTTGCAATGTAACAACTACCACTTGAAGAGTTCTGTTCTCCATATCCGAAACCCAATATCAGATTTTGCGAAGTAATAACTAAAGTAACAACTAACAAGTAGCAAATATGTTGAATCACGATTGATTTACTAACATCCTTTAAGAAATTGCTTTATTCATCTTCAGAACTCATCATCCGACTATGACCTGATTGAAAATGTAGCTATTTTGCAATGTAGCAACTACCAGTAGCAAATATCTTGCATAATGTTTAATTTACTACCATACGTTAAGGAGTTACATTGTTCATCTTCGAAACTCGTCACTAGACTCTGACATGGTCGATAGTGTAGCTAATTTGCAAAGTAACAACCACTAGTAACAAATAGCTTTAATGACCGTTGATTTACTATCATCAGGCCATGACCTGGTATGTAGTGTAATTACCTTGCAAATTAACTACTAACCGTAGCAAATATCTTGAATTATAGTTGATTTACTGCCGTGCGTTAAGGAGCTCCATCGTTAATTTCTGGACTTCATCATCAGATCATCGTCATATTTATATGGAACCACCTCCAAGATACCCTCTTTCAAATAAAAAAGAATTATTGAAATCGGTCTGCTCAGCAAAGAATTATCACTGAACATACATAAAAAAAAGATTCCGACGAATTGAGAATATCCTCCTTTTTTTGAAGTCGATTCAAAAGACATATACTTCTATGGGTTTCTAGGTACAAAATAAGACATTTATATCAATAACGACAATTATAATAAAATTTTTTTTATATCTTATATCGTTTTTGTGATACAATATTTCAATGTTAACGCAATGGCTTAAGTGATTATTAGAGGCTCAATCATATTGAAAAAATACTGACGGATTGACGATATATTGATCGTCTAATTGTAAAAATTCCTTCAATTAATCTGTCAGTTATTACAATTAGACGTTCAACAATCCGTCAGTATTTCTTCAATATGATTGAGTCGTAAACCGTACGTCGCGCGGCGTCAAATCACTATCAAAGCGATGCGGTGAACACCATATTCGGCTATAAACATTGAGCGATACGAATATTATTTCGCATAAAGCCAATTTAATGAGACTTAATTCAATTATTTTCTTATTAATTAATTAATTTTCACTTTATATTTTTTTGAAGAAGAAGACTACCAAAAAAATGTTTTCGCAATTCAACTTTGATTCTTTCTTGTGGACGAGGACTATGAATTCAACCTTCCAATCCACTGGCATTTTATTAAGATCGACACGAACGGTATATTTTTATGTTATTTATGAGTATTCTTTATTCTTTATTCTTACCTATGTTGTAATTTATTTCAAAAGCCAGCGTAACATTTGATTCAAAATACAACTGCTGGTTAATAACAAAAACTTATCGCACATGAATATAATGTACATTACAATTATTAGAGTTTTGTAATTTCAGAATTGATTTTGGCCTATCTGGCTCACTTATATTATTTTTTAAATAAAATGTTAATCGGAAAATCTCACATAAATGACTATCTACGGAGCAACAACTGTCACGACAAAACTGGACGTTCACAATAACAAAATAATAAAAACATACGTAGACAGGACAACCATAACTAATTCAAAGAATTAAATTCACTGTCAAATATGATATGTATATTTTAACAGAACAACAGAAGAACAGAACAACAAACGTTGTTAGACAGAACAACAAACGTAGACAGGAAACCATAACTAATTCAAAGAATTAAATTCACTGTCAAATATAATATGTATTTTTTAAAATGTAAAACTAGCTACATTTACTCTGTTTTTAGTTTGTTTACTCTGATTGACACATAATTAGTAGTGAATGTCAGAACAATTGACATTATGAGATGCGGTCGGAATAATCACGGGTTTATTTAAATCTGAATTTAGCCGTAAACTACAAGCTTACCCTTGTGCTAAAAATGGGCTGCGTGACGTAATCAATTTTACTTTCTTAAAGAGAACTTTTGCGTCACGAACACGGTTGGAATGTTAAGTTCGTAAGTACAATGAAGTTTATAAATTTGATTTAAACTTACGCGGACTGGTAGCTTTCAGCTTGTGCGTTCAGACTACAGATCATATGTATATATGTCATGGACATTCTGACAAAAAAGGGCAAAAGGGCAAGTTATGTATAATTGTTTATAAGGCTTATAAGTGCTCTGCGCGCCAGTGAGGTAGTTATAAATATATATATATATATATATATATATATATATATATATATATATATATATATATATATATATAAACAAATATATATTTATATTTATATATATATATATATATATATATATATAAATATATATATATATATATACATGGAAGGTTCGTTGTCCGACACTTATTCCAGGAATAAGTGTCGGACAACGAAAGACGTTATTCGTTTACTGAAAAATAGTTGATTGTCGTTAAAATTAAATTTAAAAGATGATTTTTTCAGAAAATTTAAAAAATATTCATAATTGTCATCTTTTTCATAACGCGATATTTGCGCACATTATTCAGCGCCGCTCAGGGGAATAACCAGCAAAAAACAACGAAGACATCTACATGCCCGGGTTAGCACCGCGCTCCAAGCAAGTGTTGGGTGTGTTAAAAAGAATCATGTGTAATATTTTTTTACACTCGATTAGAAAAAGGGCGCGTTTTACGTTTTATTTCAAATACAATTTATCTTTATAGCCTAGGAATAACGTCTTTCATTGTCTGATACTTATTACTTTAAACCGTAGAATCCGAAAGAACCGGAGACAAAGATGTCTCCTGATCATGCAGATTACGAATTTCCATCTAAGCGTTCGTCGTAGTTTCTTCCGATTCGATCCGCCGATTCTTACAATTATATTACGACTAAATTAAATCGAGCACCTGGGATTTTATGCAGCTGTAATTTTGCTTATGGATATATTTTATTAAATTCTAAAGTATTTTATTATTAAATATCTATAAAATAGTCTATTATTTCCTTAAATTCTAATATCGAATACAAAACCCTAAGTAGGTCTGTAAATCTTAAAATTGTTGAAGCACTTAACCGATTGAGCCATACACGATACAAGATACCATACAGTATATTCATAGAAGATGTACATAATTTATATGATGCTTTACGATATCCATTTATTCTCTAGGAAGGAGGGGATGAAGATCATATCACTATCAAACAACGAAATCCTTTAAAAGCTACGTTCACAAATTGCAATATTTACAAACAAAAAATACCAGGTATTCATTGTTTTATGATTTACAGGTGCAGAAACAACTAAAAATTGAGCTATATGAACTATTACGCATATTGATTGGTAATACAAAATAACATAAAAAACCACATCTTGAAAGTAGTTAATTATTTCATCAATAGATTGTGGATATATATATAAAAATTGAGATTGAAAATTTGCAATACATCCCATTTAATCAAGTAAAATATCGCTCAGAAGAATATATACATTTACGTAATGCTATAAATAATAATGATGGCAATATCGGCAATGATAGCAATATAACAATGATGGCGATAATAACAATGATGGCAATATAACAATGATAACAATGATGGCAATATAACAATGATGGCAATATAACGATGATAACAATGATGGCAATATAACGATGATAACAATGATGGCAATATAACAATGATGACAATATAACAATGATGGCAATATCGGCAATGATGGCAATATAACAATATAGCAATGATGGCAAGATCAATGATGGCATTTACGTAATGCTATAAATAACAATGATGGCAATATCAATATAAATGGAACAGGAAATATGTTCATAATACCACATTCATATACAGATGACCTACGTCACATGCAGGAATGTATATAGGATGCGATGACTTACGTTCGTGTTTATGGTCGACCAGATTTGCTTACAACATTTACTTCCAATCCACATTGAAATGAAATTCAAAAACCAATTACTGTCAGGACAAAAATAAATTGATCACTATGACGTTAATGCATGTGCATTGAAACAAAATTTAAAATCTTTTATTGATTTCATTGTCAAGCATCTTGTATTTGACGAAACACGCTGTTGAATTTACTCTGTTGAGAGGCAGAAATGTGGAATACCCCATGCACATATTTTAATTGAGTTTATTCAGATCAGAATAAATTGATTTCAGCTGAAATACCTGATCCAAATGTAGATCCGGAGTTATTTGATGTTGTAATAACAAATACGATTCATGTGTCATGCGGTTCATTAAGTATTAATTCTTCGTGCATGAATAAATATAAAAATGCACAAAGAGATTCCTGAAAGATTTCTTACACATAAAATAACTGGTATCGATGATAATCCTTTATATCATCGAAGATCGATAGAAAATTATGGAAAATCTTTTATATTTCATATGAGAAATGTTGCAAATATCGATAAAATTGATAATATATGGGTAGTGCCATATTCGCCATTATTTTCATAAACATAATGCGCATGTAAATATTGAGTTTTGCAGCTCCTATTTTAAATTTATGAAATATATATATATATATATATATATATATATATATATATATATATATATACATATATATATATATATATATATATATATATACATATATATATATATATATATATATATATATATACATATATATATATATATATATATATATACATATATATATATATATATATATATATATATATATATATATTTAAAAATGTATGCTTATATATTTACCAGTATCAAACGGGTAAATATATAAGCAGCAGTGAAGCAGTGCAGCGTATTCTATTTTTTTCCATTTATGAACGAGATCTAGCAATTCTCCATGCAGTGAGAATCCATTTGGCAATATATCTTGAAAATGGACAACGTTTGTACAAATTGCATTGGATAGTCCATTAACAGCACCGAAAACAACATAAACTGATTTTTTTAATTGTTCATATAACAAAATAATTTTGATGCATTTGCAAAGACATTACCTCATGATCAGGTTCCAAAATATTCCCATTGAATAAAATATAAAAAAGAGGATACCTCGTGAAAGAAGTAGGACAAGTGTTGATTATTTAGATATTTTTTCAGCAGATGTATTAGGAAGATTGTACACTATTCATCCATTTTGGATGGTGATTGTTTTTATTTTCAAATATCATTAATGACCCAAAACCATGTGAACATTTAAGAATAAACAATAGTCAATTATATACATCAAATTATCACTCGTGGCAAGAATTGAAATTACTGGAAGATGATACGTTTTCGTATAATGTTGATGCTTGTCCTAATTCATCTTCGTACGAAATACGCAATTTATTTGCTCTTTTATTGACAACATGTTTCCTAACACAACCTGATGCTTTATGGGACAAATATAAAATATTGCCAGAAACACATAATTAAGCAATATTAATATTACAAAACATTTGACCGCTCATTTCGAATGGCTCACAATCAACTTGATTACAATCAACTAACAGACCGTCAAATGATTTATTTAATCGTGATAAGAAACAAGAGCCATTATTTAATAGTAACGAAATAATTTCGAATTTTCAAAATAATCAACCATTACTACTATAAGAACGAAAAGCACTTTACAACGCAATTATGGCTGCAGACGCTTCTCGAGAAAGTAATTTTAATTTTTCGTGGATGCACCAGATGGAACAACAAATGAGAATACAGTATGTAACATCAAACAATTTTCCGGTGTAGCTAAAATGCTTTAAAAAATTAATTTTATTACCTGGGACGAGTGTAAAATGACCCATAAACAAACATTCATGCTTCCAGTACTAGACATAATTCTCATAGAGTTGAGAGGAAATGAGAGACTTTTTGGAGGTTCACTTATTTTATTGTCAGAAGACTTCAGACAAAGCATGTTGCTATGTTCGATGTTCGATGCTATGTTCGATGTAGTATGTTGATGAACTCAGTATATGCTTGAAACATCTATATTGTGGTGAAACGTTAATAAATTAAAATTAGCAATAAACAAATCGACACATTTCCAAGAAAATTACTAGATATTGAAAATGCTATTAACCAAATTCTCCAAAAATTACTTTTCCCCAAGATTTTTGCAAGTTCATTAATACAAATGCCGAATTAATTGAGAGCGTTTTTTCCAATATTCGACAAAATTTCGTGAATGTGCCATAATATTTGGCAAAAATATTGATGTCGATGCCATAAATGTTAACATATAAGACTTGTTACAAATTGAGTCAGTCTCTTTTAAATCTATTGATACATTGGCAGTTGAAAATGAGTACAACATCGCACAATTTACAATTAAAAATTGGTTCACCAATAATTTTGTTGCGTAACCTCAATGCACCAAGACTTGTTGGTGAAATAAAAACTTTTGGTGATAAAAAAATTATGGGAAATATTATTGAGGCAAAAATATTGAATGGAAAAATCAAGGACGAACATGTTTGCTACCACGTACACCAAGGATACCCGCCAATTTCATTCAAACTATTACAGTTCTTTCTCCATCTAGCATTTATGACCACAAATAAAGCATAAGGTTATACAATAAACCCTTAGAAACTTAGAAAATACATGTTTTTATATGGTGACATTCACATATTGGGAAATCATCAAATGTATTTATTCAGGCACAAGATTCACAACAACACAGTTCAAAAATGTCTTCCAAATATTCATCATTACAATGCCTATAATAAGATCTGGGACATATAGATTGCCATTGTCATGCTTCATAATATTGCCAAAATCCAACAAGATGGTGACTGGTTAAAATATATACAAAACAAAATATTCACGAATCTTTATATGGGACAGATATTACATATTAATTGTTACAGTTCTTATAATTACCTTTTAATTCAAGTCTATTCAAACTTGAAAATAACAATTCAATTTTTATGCAACAAAACTCAAGAATGAAGACCAAATCGATTTTCGTATATTCAGTCAAAAACAATGTCCGGAACATTTGCACATATTATCAAACAAGCATATGTGACATTCAAACTGTGCATAAAATTTCTTTCGTCGTCAAATGAATGTGTTACGACCCGTATTATTGATTTCTCAAACTTAATAGTATACCTTAAAGAACACCTTAATAGAACACATATAAACACATATAAAGAAAAAAATGGAAGTGTTCAATCTGTATCGAAGGATTATCTGAATATAAGAAAAGCCACCGCGACATAGCTACTGAGAATGTCACGTAACAACCAAACAAAATCAATAACTATACATTTTAAGTTTGTGGCAAATTTCACGAAGTTCTGATAATTTTTATCACAATCTGTTAAAATGGATGAAACATGGGTCCACTATTTCGATCCTGAGACGAAACAACAATCGTTATAATGAAAGTGAGCATCATCATCGCTAAAGCAATTTCACGTTAAGGCACCGGCAAATTCATGGCTTCAATATTTTAGGACCACTCAAAAGCTGGGTTCGAATTAATTGTTGGGCTGTCCACTTTATTCACCGGACCTTATTGCTTATGACTTCGACCTGAATCCCAAATTAAATGAATGCTTAAAGGAAAGTAGACATGAAGATGACAATGAAGACTTTGAGGCCGTGGAAGACTTTTTAGAAAGCCAAGAAAATGAATTTTTAATAGGATCAAAGCTTTGGAGAATCGATGTGCTCAGTGTGTCAAGAGGCAAGATCTAGATTAATTTTGTTTTCTCTTTTCACATCACATTTTATTACCTTCTTCATAATATTAAGGGACATTTCATTCTTACCTTCGCTTTCCAAATATATGAGTGCATTCTTATTAGTTTTGTTACTGTTCGACATTTTTGCTGGATGATGTGGTTTTTATTCCAATGTTACGTTAACTAAATTATGGTAGCATATACTAGTATATTACCTCGGTGTACTCTGAGAAACCAAAGTCTATAATTTAAAGAAACATTGTGCCGACGATCAGCTGGAAGTCTGCGATGGTGACGTGATCGGCCGCGACGTACTTTTTACCGAGCGTCTTCAGATACGTGTTGAATTGTTCGAGGGCCGTGTGCACCTTCTTTAGGGACGCCGGAGTATTTTCGCGATTATAAAATATGGGCCCCGTCTGTGGATGCATAAGAAATATATATGAAAGTATAATGTACCATATTTTTTATATTTCCCTGAAATTGAATACTTTTGCCCCGTGCGCAAGTTTCTAAAATACTCAAAATCTTGATATGTATTTTATTATAGATAAGTAACATTAACGAAATTAAAAAAATGCATGTTAGATAAAGTTTGTATATATGTACTCTCTGTATGTATTTATGTGTATTTGTTTGTTTAAGAATCTAGAACTAGGCTATCAATTTCGAAACACTTGTGTTTCCACTTGCAATCATACTTCCGACATAATACATTACTCATTCTCCTACAGAAAATAAAAAAATGAAAATAGCCACTAGAACGCAGCGTGCATTCAATATTTACAACTTTAACAATATTAATTACAAAATCATGTAAAACTGTTCAACTAATAATTGTAACATGTTATTCGATAAAGTAGAACAAATGTAAAGTAAATATATAAATAAATATGTAATTTTTGGGGCAGTCCAAAATGTATTAAATCTTTGCAGCTATTTTTTATTAAGTCTTGTTAGTGATTCGATTATGAGCATAAGGCCGAGATGGTCCTTACGTCAACCGTCATCTTAATAAACGCCTTTTTGTGAATATCTCAAGAACAGATACGTAAAATCACAAGGGACAATACCACACAAAGGAAATAAAAAAAACCTTTTTGTCGGAAAAAGAAGGACTTTTTGTACTTATTTTTATTTCAAACATTTTTCAGAAACTAAAAAACGTTTATTTGGAAATATAACCTTAAAAAATAATATCTTCCGGAAGTAACTTTGCTCAGAACCAGTTATTACATAATTAAGGAATCAAAATTAAAATAACCAATTCAGAAAACTGTCGATGAATTGATGACTTAATTACGGATTTCGATAATAAATGATTGCAATAAATAGGTTTCAGTAAATTCTATAATTAATCACTGTTCTAAATTTAGTTGGTATTAAGACAATTTGCCAGCAGTCGTTTCCGTTCGAACAATTTAAATTAGTTTCGAAAGTCTTTCCATCACTCAGACATCCAGGGTAATGACACTAGTATAACGATAAGCTCAATAGATATATATATATATATATATATATATATATATATATGTGTGTGTGTGTGTGTGTGTGTGTGTGTGCGTGTGTGTGTATATTTTTTTTTCGTTTGTTATTCATTTCTTTTCGGCTTAGTATTGTTGAATGCAATTATATATCGATAGAAATTAAGGCATTGCTCTTTTTACAGTTTCGTAGCAAGCTGGGAACTTTATAATTTCATTATGTAGTCCGCCCGTCTACTTTACATATATTACTCCGTAGAAGTTTTGTAATTTTTTAATATTTTGGAATTATACATATTTTGCAGATTTATGCGCTTTTTTAATTCATGAAAACTTGAGACAAATTTTTCCCGCATCCCATCAAATGAGATATCAGTATATATTTTTAAATGTCTGTCCAAATATCATGTAATATTTTAGTTACATTTATTATTTCGTTTTTCAATCGTACGTTTTAAAAAACTGAATAAAATCATAATAATATACCTTAACCATTACTGCAAATAGATTATAATATAAGTTTTGAAATACGGTATTAAATATAACTTTTGAAATATGGTATTAAATAACTTAATTTAAACTAATTTAATAATTAATATTAATAACTTTTTAAAACTTAAGAAATTATAAATAGTTAATAATATTAGATTTGATAAAAATTAAACCAATAATATCTTTTAAACTTTATGCCATAAAATATTTACTTATTTCAAATTATGAAATAATTTATATTATAATAAAGAATTTAAAAAAATTATTTATTGATTGAAATACAAACAAAATTTTAAAATGATAATTCATTGTTCTTTATAATTATGCTATATTAACTAAATTAATTAATGAAATATTTTAAATTTCACAAAATCTATATATTTAAAATATTCATTTATTAAACTCTCATACACAAGGTACAAGAAATTGAATTTACTTTAAATAAATCATTTCAAATTGCTAATACAATAATCATTAAGTTTCATTTTATAATTTGTTTTAAATATTTTAAATTTCAGTTTTAAAATTATATAAAATAAATTAATTTTTTCCAATTGTTCAATTTAACAAACTCTCCTCAATATTATATATTTAAAGAAAACTTTAATTTTTTTGATGTGATTTAACTTTTCCTAATTTTTAAATATTCGTTACTTCAATTAAAAATTGTTTTAATTTAGTTATATTGACAGATTAAAAGTTTTAAAATAGAATCTCTTAAAATTGTACAAATATTATCGGTATAATTCTCGGTATTATTGCACACCACTAAAATTACACTATAATAAATTTACGCACACATAACGTACAAATTTGGATCAGGTTACGCGGAATTTGAAACGAGGTGGCTATATAATAAGTCTATGGCGCTCGTTTAGCATTTGAATAGCGCAGGAACACGTTCATAAAGCCTTTCCATTGAGTTATCAACATAACTACTTAAAACATAATTTATTAAAATGCATGTTATAAACAA
This sequence comes from Druceiella hillmani, assembly GCA_039881145.1. Classification (NCBI taxonomy): domain Eukaryota; kingdom Metazoa; phylum Arthropoda; class Insecta; order Lepidoptera; family Hepialidae; genus Druceiella; species Druceiella hillmani. Next base: position 2,863,517 of record JAYKKI010000012.1, read on the forward strand.
AATTAATATGATATACCAAAATTGTTTTGGTTTATCATATTAATTTTTATTAAGTTTTTTTCTACTGAGGGATTAAAAGTTTTAAAAATAGAATCTCTTAAAACTATGCACAGGTTATCGACGTTACTTCTCGATATTATTGAACACCACTAAACTTACACTATAGTAAATTTACGCACATACAAGACACACATTTCATTTAGGTTACACGAAATTTGAAACGAGGTGGTCTATATAATAAGTCTACAGCTTTCATCTAGCAGATATACACATCAGGAACACGTTCATAAAGCCTTTTCATTGGTTTATCAACATAACTCGATAACTCAATGGAAAGGCTTTATGAACGTGTTCCTGCAGTATTTAACATAATTATTTAAACCATAATTTATTAAAATGAATGATGAGTTGAAAGGAATTGCATTCTATTGAACATTGCCAAAATGCAATCTAAAGAGAGCAAATGAGGACTGTAATTATGCATTTTGTGACGTAACAATTTATTAAATTTATATTTTCTTCAGCGTCCGAATGTAAATAGTGGAGACGAGATAAGTCCATTCGATTCAAGAGTACTACGGCCAGAGACTTGAACAATGCATTACAAACATTACGAACTCCCACTAACATGGTGCTCAAACTAGATATAATATAGTATTCTTTAAACATTGCTAACAAAACAAACAATTTTTCTAACTACATAAGTACACTCCTGCCTAATAATTTTAACCTTTTCGGAGGTTGTCTCTATGGAACTATGTCATATCTATAACTGTTAAAATCGAAATATTAACGGTACCTGCTTGTATCAATACATTAAAAATACTTACAACGTAATATTCAATGGCGCTGAAGTATGTCGACAAATGGAAGCACAGGCGATGGTTAACGATGGCTCTGAGAAAAAAAGATACATCATCCAATTATTCGATTGGGCATATAATAACATTTTACATGGTGTCCTTGTCCAAAGGCCACTAAGCATATATTCGAATCAATGCCAACTTGTTTGCTTGCGGTAGTGGCAGGCTTACCGTCTTTATAGTGACACAAATCGGAAATAAGCGATTCGCAGGTATGAACTTGCAGAGAATTTATGTTGCTTTGTATTGCATTGTATGAATTATCAGTTTAGATAAGATTAAATAAAATTTATATTTGAAGGCACAAAATTCATCTTACTAAGATAATAGAGAGTATAAATATTTTTGTTTTGAAGGATTCACGCAAAAGCTACTAAATTCATTGATATATATATATATATATATATATATATATATATATATATATATATATAAATGTACATATACATATATATATATATATATATATATATATATATATATATATATATATATATATATATATATATACATATATCGCAATATGATAGCTTATAAGCTCATTAAAATAAATTACTTAGCCATTTTAGACATTCCCGATAAACCTGGCCACACTTTCTAGACTTATTAATAGTTTAAAAGAAAAGAACTCTTTTAAAAAGGGAAAATTCGCATTTTAACGACATCGGATGCAACGTATTCGCGTAAGGAGAGAGGGAGGACGGGGGGGGGGCATAAGGGCGTCATATCGTGAAACACTATTATATTTTTGTTATATAAAATACAAAGCAAGACTATGTTCATTTATGAAAAAAAAATATCAAAAAATCTTAATCATTAAATGATTTAACTAGACCTATAAAGAAGTCTCTGTATTACAACATATTGTTGTATTACAACATCTTCAGGTGGGATATTAGCAAAGATTCTTTGCTAATAGCCCACCTGAAGAAGTAATACAACGAAACCTAGGTCGTGGTAAAGAATTTAAAGAAAGTAGAAATAATACTACATCACGTAGTTTCATTTAATTGTAAATAATGAATTTCTACAAAATGAACGCCAAATATATTCAATATGATTTGTTTGTGAAGAAAGTTTCTTAAAAATTAAATTCTCCTCATATTTCTAAGCTAATGACTGTAAGAAACCGGTTTGCACAAACACGTGTAAAGCCTACTTAGATACAACGAGTAGATGTAATTACAAATCTCGACAGCGGGGGAACAGACGAAAGCATGTTACGCTATACAATTTCATCGTACTGATAGTCAACCGCCTCTTAAATATTAACCAATTTACCTTTGCTGTGGATCCATAGGGTAGACGTTTGATTCGGGCGCGTACCTATCGCAAATGTACTGGAGGATTGCATTACTCTCACTTAGATAGAATCCATCATCATCCAATACCGGGATTTGTTTTTGAGGGTTTTTCTGAAATAATACCATTTAAGTACTTAAAAGAGATGGAAATTGTATAAAAAGAACAAATAGAATTTTATTGATATATATTTTAAGCTGTTTCGTAATTCTCTCCACCTTACGGAAGCTTCGCTGAATACAACGTAGACATTAAGCATACAACGAACTTATTCTAACATGAGTGCTATGTATAATGTGTCAAATTAATGTCTATTTCTACAGTCAATTTAATCATTATTTACCAAGTGACTTTATAATTATCGAATAAACTAAATGTACATCGAACAATTTTATATACGCCACCCCGTGACGAGATTTGTGTGATCCTCTGTCGATATCTTTAGTCAGGACTAACATCGAATATCCTTGCGCTTCTTCCATTCAGGCATATTTGCTTAATGCACTCTTCTAATAAATGCTATTCTGATCCATCAATATCTTCACACTCTCATAGTTTCTATAGTTTCGACCTACGTACACGAAATTTATTTCCGTGATAGTAGGGTGGAGTTAAATGTCAAATCCTAGGATTTCCGGTGAAAGTCCTTTCTTACATGGAAGTTTTCTTTTATTTCAGCACAAAAGTCCATCTGGACTGAGTAAACCAAATCCATTTCGGTTAATTGATGTCGTAAAAGCTCCTTTCCCTGCAGTTCCATCTGCATGTGATCTTCACGGTATGTCGGTCATGGTATGTCGGTCTTTACTGCTCAGCAGCCGTACTACTTATCTTGAATATGTGTAGGTCATAATCTTACTTATTAAATAAATTCACCACCTTGATGCGTTCAATTGAACATAGGTTTACAGCCTTTTTCTGCGGGTTCCGAGTTCGATTCCTAGCTGTTCGGCAGGCAGTGATGTATTTAATCGTGTCGCTAAAATGCCTCCCACTAGTAATGAGCAGCAGTGCCACTGATGCGAGAAATTATGCAGGGCGATCTCGAAGTTGCCTGTCCAGCGTGGCAATTATAGGCGGATAGGAGTGGTCTATTTCCAAGAATGGATGGGGATAGTCGATGATGATGGTGAATTGAATTGTAACAGGAAAAAAACTGGTAACGAATGTCAAGTTATGTGCTTCAGAAAAGATTTCAATTGATGTATAGTGAACATGTTCTGTCTTACTTTGTATGATATTTCCCCTTATTAAGACATGAGAAAACAAATTTGAAGTATACCACATCATGTTGGGTTTCGTTAGAAAGGTCTTTTAAAACGATTCTTAGAATCTATTTATCACTTCTCATTTTTAGCCCCGCTTACGTAATATTAAACTTCAATATCGTCCACAAGCTCCGTTTACATAATACTAAGCTTCAACATTGTTCGCAAGCTGTGTTTGTGTAATATTCAAGTTGAATGTCGTTTGCAAGCTCCGTTTACGCAATATTCAATTTTAACGTCATTTGCAAGCTTCGTTTACATAGTATTAAGTTTCAATGTCATAGGCAAGCTCCGTTTACGTGACATTAAGCTTCAGTGTCGTCCGCAATATGTATACCCCCCCCCCCTTTCCCAACAAACAATATGAACAACAAGGAAAAATTCCGAATATATGTTTTGAAGAGTATTTCAAATTAAATTATTTCGAATTATTCAGCTTCATTCATTTTGGAACCATAAAAAAAACTCTTAAGCACGCTTGAATAATACACAAGGACGATTAGTGGACTACTGAGCTTGCTAGTATACATAAGATAAATTGATATCAATTATTAATATATGCTTCGCCATATATAATTGAAAAAAAAGCAAAATTGAACATTTTTAAAAAACAACGGTACATCCGTTGTGGGTTTTTTTTGGCCCGACGGATTTTATTGGGTTTGTAATTATATTAATAAGTTCTTACTTTCTTTTAGTCGCGGGGTTTTCAAAAAAATTATTTAATCGTTTTTCAATTACAACGACTACATCCGCCAAAATTTTAAATTTTCAAAATTTTCAATTTTGCTTTTTATTTTATACTTTTTTAATTAAAACGTTTATGCAAGAAACCGTATCTAAGTCGGTCAAACAGTTTTGCAAATACATATGAACATTTGTATGCAAAAAAATGTTTATTGAGGCGCTCCCTTGTGAGTAATCACCGTATTAACTATCTAAGAATCATTGCTAGTGAATCACAAACATTTTGCAGAAAATTGTATCTAAATCGGTCAAACCGTTTTGTGGATAAATGGGAATATTGGATTGCACACATAAACAAACAAACAAACAACCTCTCACCCTAAACACATATACCTCCTCCATTCCGTCGTGGGTAAAAATAGCGAAGATGAATCGTAATAGCAGGTCAAAGATACAAGTTTTTTGTCACTATTCGATGCACACTGTTTCTGGGACATGAAGTTCACGGGAAATATCAGCCACAGTCAAGTTTCTTCTCTCATGTAACTTGCCTTTCACAGCAGCGACGCGTTCTTCGTGTTCAGGTGCAAAGCGGTCGGGCCGTCCTCGACCCTCTTCCGTAGAAACTCTGCCCTCATGAAAAGCTTTCACCCAAAATTGTACTCACCTCGAAGAATACGCGGAACCGCTTAACGATTTTACAAGATCTTTATGAATATCATTTGCACTTTTATCTAAAAGAACCAAACCATATTTAATAAATTTACGTCGGTCAAACTCACTAAATGAATTAATTAATTATTTTCGATCCATTTAAAAGATTCCAAAGTTCACTAAAGAATTACCAAATATTTCGCGCAACCTGTCAAAACAGGAACCGAACATGTACGCGCATGTTTGACTGGAATGACCTAATATATATATATATGTGTGTGTGTGTGTGTGTGTGTGTGTGTGTATATATATATATATATACACATACATAGGGAGGCCTAATGTGTTCGGGCGTTCTAAATGAAAATCCGGTTGAAGTTTTAAATCCGCTTAATATTTCAATCGACCTTATGCGGGCACAGACATAGCATTAATAATATTGTATTATGTAATTATACTTAATTACTTGACTTATTACTTATTTATTTGACTATCGTAATAGTGAAAAAAAAATAAAAGGAGCCCGTGAATATATTTTATTATAATCCGGAGAGGCTCAACGCAAAAAAGGTTGGGAATCTCTGATATAATCTAATACACTTATATATATAGCTGTGATTATTTGTTATCATTTGCAAATTAACAGCAAATAAAGTCAGTACGACGTATTGAAATTTTATTTAAAAAAAAGAAACATAATTTAAGAGTATTATGAAATAAATAAGCCAAAAATGCTTAAAAATTGTGTAATCAAATTATTAATTTCTGATGCGACCAACATATTCCGTTCTGTAAAGCTTCTAATGCTCCTTATCTCTAAACATAGTACAATCTATTCTATAAGCTTCCGTTCACTGTTCATGCTGCCAAGTTATAAACTCCAACACCAAACTTTCACGGTCTATTCAAGTATTCAAAAGACGGCTGAAAATATCATACCTCCCCTAACTTTACGTTCCACATTCTGTTTTCTGTATATCCCTCTCCCTTAATCCTCCTTCTTTCTTTTCCTGCCCTCCAATCCTGAATAAACCAAAGCCCCTCCCGACAAACGAAAATGAGATTGTATTATCTTTTTTGTTGTTTTCCTCATAAATTTATTTATCATACTTTATTATCAATATGTCTTGTATTATTATAAATGTAATTTTAGTTAACCGGAAGAGATTAATCCTGTAGTAATGAGTTTGCCAGATGTATACAGTAATTGAACTATATAAATGAATAAGCATATAAAAAAAACCCCGTGAATTACAAGACATATTTTGGAGAGTGCCAATCATAAATTTCCGCGTTTTTATATTATTTCAATTTTTGTTATTTCGTTTATTTCCAGTAATGTACGTCAAACATATTATACTGAATCATAGCGACAGGATAATCTAAGTAATTTTTCAACTGTTTCATCTTCATTTTAACAGATAAAAAAGTTTATCAAGTCATTGTGATTATATTTCTCAGTATTCTAAAGACAATAACTAATACAAATATTTCATAGTTTTTACAAAATTCTCGCAATTACAAATCGTTACACATACTTATTATCCATTTTTAAAGCTCAAATTTACGATTAAATTATTAAAGTAATGTGACAATAAAATTATTGACTAAAAATATTTTATTTTATTCAGTGCTTATTCCCCAATACACAATTCAAAAATATTGATAATTCTGAAATGTTCAGTTTATAAAATGCTCTCTGTGCCATAACGTGTAATATAACAAAATATTCACCTTTGCGAACTCTTCAGTCAAATGGTCTCCGGCGGAGTAATCGAGGTTAATCACCTCACATGGCAAGTTTAAATGGGTCAGCAACTGCCGCACGGCGATACTTGGCGGTCCATCATCTACAGAATAGAGTTTCAATGGCATCTGAAATAAAGCGATTCATTACCAACTTTAACTGGTAAATTAGCATTTCACGTTTACCCCCTTTTTGGATTGTGAGATATGTGATACATGAGGTTGATCCTGTCGTTCATTTCATATTTTTCTGTATGATGTCAAGGTAATCTCACCTTCTTTATTACCAAAAACCAAACCGAAATTTGTTTAGTAGATTTAGTAACAAACAAAAGACAAATTTTATTTGTTGCATTGAAATGATAACTCATTTTATTTTTGTTTACGATAGCGAAAACTTAATTATTCGTCTAACGGTTTTTACGTGACACTCGTATGAAAAAACAGAAAAAAAACAGTTTATTTATAGTCATTTATTATCTTTAGAGACTTTTACCTTTATAGTTATATTAGACTAGTTTCTGTCTCAGTTTACACATACGACATTAGGAAAATTTTTGTTAAGAAAAATGTATGGATATTATATAACTGCGATGTATTATTTTGAACATAATTTGCGAGACCTTACTTAACATTTGTTGTAACATTGACTTTTAACATGTTTTGTGTACCCAATGGTAGTCTACACTAAAATGCCGTGTAATAATTAACCCATGAATGTGGCATATTAAATTAATAGTAGCGCATTCAGTTCGTGCGAGGATATATATTTTTTGCTTTTATATTCAAATCTCACAGCTACTATCATCACTACTATCCTATAAATGACAGAGAGATTGTAAACAACTTATCTTTCAATCTTAAATACAAAATTACATTAAAATCCATTACGAAATTTAGGCGCGAAAGAAAAATAAATAAACAGACAACAATTCACTTTTATTATATTAATAGGGATTATGTATAGGTAATGCAGAAGTTATTCCAATGTATGAAAATAATTTTGTTTATTCGAACCAGAGTAGCACCAAATTTTAAATTTGAATTAAATAACGGAGGAGGATTTAGCTATAAAATGAAATTGAAAATGCATTTGTATCCCACGCGTTATACGGCGACTTTCTAACAATTGTTATAAAATACTATAATTTGTAGTAATAAACGAGTTTAAATATAATTAAAATTACCGCCTTTAATATTTGCCTAAATACGAATCAGCATCAAACTGTTAAAGACGAATAGAAAGACCCGGGAATCCTTTACACACTTACATTAAACGTTTAAGGGTACATAGTATTTCTATTAAGCTGTATACAAATATTGATATTACGTGTTCATATCTTTCAGAGTCTTCAGAAAATCCCTTCCATAAAACTCTTGAAAAGATTCTGGAATTCTGGTTATTCGCCTTTTTACTCGATATCCCACGCAACTAAAAGCAATATTTTTTTATACCAAACTTTCTGGCTAAAAAATGCTCGGACAATGTAAATATGGGGGACAATAATTTCCAATACCATACCCAATCCATCTCATATAGACTCGGAAAAATTAACTAAAAATAAATTTTCAAAAAATATTTATAAGTTATGATAAATAACACGTTTACAGTGAAATCGATTAAAAAGCGAGTAAATTACTCGACTTTAAAAAAAATATTGACTTTATATACCTATTTCTATACTTTATTTCTCTGTATATACAGAGAAATAAAGTATAGAAATAGGTGCACACCTTAATACAAATGAGTTATTCTCTATATTTCATTATTTAAGTGAAAGAAAATTAATAGTAATTTTACTTTTGAATATTGAAAAATTCATGTCTCTTTAAAATAGATATTGGAATAAAGAATCGTTGGACTTAAAAAATAAAATACTTAATGCAAGAAGGGTAAAAAAATTAAAAAGGTTGAAACAATTCTGCGAAATTCGTCTGTGAGTACTAAAACTGATTTTTAAGTGAGTTCTTTCACTAAATAAAAACACGTGCAGGTTTAACCTTAAAAAGTTACTTATGTATAATAAGTTTTATTATAATAGAAAAAAAAAACAAAAAATCAGTTTTAGTAAAGTACACTCAAATCTTGAAAATAGTTGAGCAATAATAAGGTTCACGCAGTTTATACAAAGTATTCAATATTATAAAAAACACATTTTATAAATATCATTTAGTATTTTTAATTACACTTTTCTTCCATTATTGTATTCACTTCACAAATTTTCCACTTATTTAGTGGCGCATTCATTTCAGCGTATAAATAGCGAAAATATTGTTAATTATTTTTAATCACTAAAAACGAAGTATGACATACAATACTTGTTAATGATATCACCGTTTTCTTAATGAAGTAAAAATACATTTACATATATACAAATTATACATCTATAAAATAAAACGCGTTCATTAACTTTCTTATAAGGAATTCCAAAAATCTTCTTTAAAATAAACATCTAGACTATAATAATAAGCTGTGGTGATGTTTTATTTAAATATAACAATTAATTCATTAAATTTACGTACCCTATAAAATTCTGACTATGTTATTTCAAAAGGTCGTCCGCACGCGGTAGAACCTTGGCACAAATACTGACCTGAGCAGGTCGCCGCTTGTTTAAATAATAAAACCAACATATTCGTTTTCGTTTAACGAGTCAATTATATTATTTTATCTCGTCTTATTAATTGAAAGTTATGTTGAATACCACCATCTTTTCAAAATTGCCATTGTTTATGCAATTAAATACTACTGTAATTGATGTGCACATTTTTCAATAGGGTGATTCAAGATAATATGACTATGTCTTTTTACGAAATCATTTTGGAGTTTGAAATAAAAAAGTATATTAATGCTCTAATTTTTTATTAAAACCAATTTTGATTATAACCATCTTTGGAAACCGAGATCTTTTTTAAACTATAAAAATAATTATTTATTATATATAATGGAAGATCCAAATAAATAGCTACACCACTGAACTAAGTTGTCAGTAGTGTAGCCATTTATTTCAGTCTTCTTCTAATTGTGCTGAACTATTTTGGCACTAGACACATATGAGTAATATCCCTTTTGATTTTTTGTTTTATTCACAGTTTCTCTCCAACGTATACCAATAATGACGAAGGTGCGATGAAGGCCTTGTTTCCGTACTGTGAAGTAGAGATGTGCATGAGTGAGATATATAAAAGATATAGCTCACATGTTACGATCTATCAATCGCTAACTTGAAATCAAAATGTATCAGAATATCACTAGCTCCACCCAAATTCACCAAATCAATCATTTCACTTTCTCGTCGCATCAAAGATAGATATAAAAGTATATATTTTGACGTTACATGAAAGAGACAAAAAACGATCAAAATATTTAGTCAAATATGCAACTGGATCTATATGGATGAACGTAGAGCTACTTGCGATCGTTTGTGAACGCTGTGATAACGTATACTTTAGTTCGCTCAAAATATTTGCGTAAACAAACACTTTTTTGTCTCATTTCAAAACTCTAATTTATAATTGTATAAATATGCCCATTTTTTTAATTATAATCATTAAAGTTATTTTATGTATAATTTGAATCTAGGTTGACAGTCCTAAATCCTAAACCTGCAACGTATTAAGCAAAGTGAATATTCTTGTAGAATTTATTTTTATTTTCAAACAATAGTGCGTAATGTTCAGTCATTACTACTTATCACCATGTTGTATGATCATTATTCAACTGTTTAACGTATGCATAATAAATCATTTCGTTAACTACTCGGAGTACTGAGATACTGAGCGAGAGATAAATTAATGATATATATCTTTCCAATCAAATGATATATATCACTCTTTTCTTTTCACTGATTCATTTTGCGCACCTCTAATATGAAGCATAGAACACTTGAATACATATGGCTACATCACCTTAATAAAAAAAACCATCTTATCCAATCGTGCTGAATATATGGCCATAATGTATTTAAGATAAAACATCTTATATAATCGTGGAAGTATATGACGTATTCAAATCTGCCTTTTACTAAGTTATTGTTCATTTTAAGGTTACGTTGATTACTGTGAATACTTAGAAACTTCAAACTTTTGAGTTAAACTCCTTTAATTTTTTATGAAAACAACGTTTGAAAAGCTGTCGATTACATTTGATTGCACAGTCCGTCTATAAAATTCACCTAAAACAGAATAAATATGTATCTACAATTGTAGCCATGGGACTCGAAACATTCACCTATAGATTTCCACGAATTTCATGAAGCTCCAATATCTTGAAAGCTATGACATTTTTACTAAAGTGATATTTAGATATTCTGATTGAACACAACCTAGTCCGTCAGTATTCGGAGGGTTGACGTTGTTTTTTGGGTAAAATCTTTATATACAATAATTTATATATAATACTAATTTTCGTTTCATTTGTGTTCGTTTGTATTGTATTTAATTTGTGTTCGATTAAAATGTTCACGATTGTTTTTACAATATGCTGCGTATTGTGATGATCAAAAACATTTTTTTATCATTGCAAAGAATTCAAAGGAATACTAGATTAGGACAATTAGAAAAAGACCCAAATAAATTTCTGCGCTTCTACCAACTTATCTTTCTTTGAGTAGCCATCTTACGATCAGACATATCCGATAAGGCTTTATAAATCTAAAGAAATTTTAGAAGAAAGGTTATTTTAGATGCAAGTGAACGTACTAAAATATAATCCAAGAAACTTTTGTAATGAATACATTAATATACGTATTTACGACTGTTATAATTATTCATAACAGAAACTCTAAAATAATTAGACTTTTCAAGTCTCGAAAATTCATGTATTATATTAAACACAATATTTAAAAACTATTATACTAAACATAACTACTATAACTATTATATTAAACACAATATTTAAAAATAATGTGTCAAAATATTTAAAATTAATAGCTCATATCATTATATTAAACACAATATTTAAAAATAATGTGTTTAATAGCTCATAACTAATGCAGTTAAATATAAGTTATTGTTAATAATTAATTTTGACAATTATGCAACAAAAACTGTATTGTATGATTAATGATCTTGGTCTATTCCGAATTTTAATTTGTTCAGACTATACACACCAATCTGCAACTTTAATTACAAATAAATATATGTTTTAATTAAGATTATCTTTATTATATTTTGTGTATTGTAGGCATCTTGTATATTTTTCTGCACAGATTTGAAGTAGCTTTAAAGTAATGGTATAAATGCTACTCACGAACCCACCGTGGGTTCGTGAGTTACGTCACAGACAGAACACGGTCTGTAAATTCCAAAAGTATTATTAGTGAAAAAAACATACTATTAATTACGGTTTCTCACAAGCTTGTGCGCTTGGACGGACATTATTGTTAATTTACGCCAACAAGATACTCGTACTGGCGAGTGAAATGGTAACATTTGCAAATTATACAATTCTCTTATGTCACGAAAATAACTGGGCAGTTTCATTTATTGTTTTTTACGGTTCCGTCCCTCAACTTGGTTGTCCGTCCATCTGTCTGTCAGATCCGTTTTTCTCAAAACTGCTTATGATATAAAATTGATTAATATTGTATAATGCGAGTCTATAGCCTTATATTCCTGTAAGTAATTTTTTTTGATTCATGGAACAAAAATATATGGCCCTTTAAATTACATTTGTTTATTATTTTTACCATAGTTTTACTTACTAGTTTCCAAAATCTATTGGATATTTCTGACCTACATACAATCTTGAAAGTCAGCATAATGGGATGTCTTATGGTACAAATAAAGAGACAAATCCAAAAATCAGTAATTTCTAATTCTGTATAAATTATACATTATAGCAGACAATGTATTTACGTTCCAAAAAATTAAAATTTTTTAAACAGTTAAATAGAAATACTCTGTATAATTAAATGTTCATAAAATAGAGTTTTAGTTACGGGAAAGTAACGCGCGTGGCAGTGTATATTATGACTTCAACTTGGTTCTCGAGTCGACAACAAGGAAGAAACACTGGCTAGTTCTACTATTTCAGCCAACAGATCGCGACTGCCTTGGCTGTGGCGACTTAGTAATAGACTACGTACAGACGTATAAGAAATTATGAATTCTTGAAAGAGATATCAGTTAACTATATCAACCTAAACTTTTCACTAGCTTGACTTGCTTTGATATTCCAGGGCGATCGCCAGGCGTGCTATAATATTTTTTTTGCGTAGAAATTGTGTTCGTAGGTCATTTCGCAAAGTCTCCCAACAGCGTTTTTCTGCAGTTCATTATTGGAAGAAAACGGCAGCATCTCCCCTCAGATAGCGTCGCATGAGACACCGAATAACTCGATCGCTCCAGTTGCTACCTTCCATCTTGATATCTACGTCTGTTATCCAGGGCGCTGCATATCTGTCTTTGGCTCTCGGATCGAATGTCGGCAGCAGTATCGAATCTTTTATCAGCCGTGGTGGCGCGTGATAGTCCGGTGTCATTGGTTGAATACTCTTCCCATTGAGATTTCCTATCACAGCTCGAATGAAGGCAGCGAAGTGGTCAGAGATCAGTACAAGTACCGGAGCCACTAGCTCGACAGCTGGAGAATGGATTCGTCAGGATGAAAGCCTGTGCATCCCACTTCTGATTTGCATTTTCGTTCTTCATTATTGTAATGAGATTTGAAAATTCACGTAAAGTTTATATTAAAATCTGAAATAAATACAGCGACACTTATTGAAACTTTGATATAATTCAATTGATGAAATTATTTTACAATTATGAAATATTTGAAAAGATATCACTAATTAAACATTAAGGGTCGTGCAGCGCCAGTAGAACCGTTCAATCGTTTCCTAGACACGACCACTTCTGATCGCTGTTTAGATCCAGTAGGGAGTTCAGATTCAATTAATAAAAAATGTGTGGTCCAATATAGCTATTGTAATTATCCTGTGTGGACACAATATATAAATTTATAGACATACTTATTCATCTAATCAAGTATCTAATAGTCTATAGTCAAAAATTTCCATTGCAATCAACCTGTACGGAGGTGATCTGCAAATAAATAGAAATACTGATTGAACTAATCAAAAATCTGTGGTAAAAATCTCCAATGCAATTATCCTTTGTGGAGGTGGTTTGCAAATCAACAGACCAATTTATTCAAATCATCAAAAAACTCATCAAAGGCCTGTGCCCATAAATTTCGATTGCAAATTTATAAACTTATTGATTCGATTAGTCTAATATCCGTGATAAACATTTTCATGGCAATTATTTGTATTGAGGTGATTTGAAGATTAATAGACATATTGATTCAACTATTCAAAAAGGTGATCTACAAATTTATAAATATACTTATACAACTGATCAAAAATGAATATACATGCGATTCAATTTATGAAAAAAGGAATAAAAAACTTGTAGAATAATATTTCCATTGCAAGTACCCGCTATGGAGATGATATGCAAATTTATAGACTTAGTGACTCAACTTATCACAAAATTTATCGCCAAAAATATACCATACCAATTTCCTATATGGAGGTGATCCACAAATTTATAGACATACTTATTCAACTAATCAAAAAGGAATAGACATGTTGGAATCAGCATGTCTATTATTTCTTGATTAGTTTTTATGAAAAAACTAATCAAAAATTTACGAACTAATATTTCCATTGAAATTAACGTCTATGGAGATGATCTATAAGTTTATAGACATACTGATTCAGTTGATCAAAAACCAACAAATGAACCTGTCATGAAACTTGTCCATTTCAATTATGCTGTATGTATGTGATATACCCATTTATAGATGTGATGGGCCTATTAATCAATACAACTTAGAATCATTGTTGTCAGTAGTGAGAGGATACTTTCCAAAATTGACTTACAGTCAATTTTGAACTAAAAACTACAGATAAACTTACTCGTATTAAGAAAGTCGTACAAGAATAATATTTCAGAGGTTAGACAATAATCATCGTATATTTTTTTAAAATTATGTTTTAATTCCATAATGTTTATTAATAAATATAAATTAAAGCTACTTGAACTTGCTTTTGAGCTCTCTTTAAATTGGGATTCTAAAAGCTTACAATTGAAAAAGTAATGCGAAAAAAAAATTGCCGTTCATTTTCTCTGCTTCTTATCTGAACGACAGGTCGAAATGAAACTTTAAAACAGATATTATTCCAATCATAGCTGTAAATTCTAATACTAATTACACAAACCTGGCAAAGCCACGAGAAACTTGTTACAAATAATTTATTCCAGGAAAATAATACGTTATAAATAACTAGTTCTTATATTTTTCCAAAGACTTCGGAAATATCAATTCGAAAGTGAGCAATATATTTAATAAAACTAGAAGCTATATCTCAGAAAAGTACATGCCAAAACTCCTATTTATTGTGCTTGCCTGAAGATGCTTAGTAATCGTGTAGCGTGATAAGTCTTTTTTTATTATCTGCATGTACTTTTATTATTCAATTATTTGAAAAATGAAGAATAATTTCTATTAAAATTATTTCTTTGATGCCACAGTTTATTGAAATGAAAATAATTTATTTTTGCAAACATTTTTTTAAGTCGATTATTCATTATTGTTTATTTTTATTTTGTAAAATATTCAAAGAATTCCATAAGTTTACCAAACACAAAACGGATGCTGCATCAATTTCATCGTCTTTATTATTCGATGATATTCACCGCACGTGTGAACACGAGCTCGTGGACGGATTCGTGCTAAATATTATCGCCGAATGTTCGACTATACATACTGTGAATACATTACTACGGGACGGGTGAAGCAAGGACGTGACGGGCCCAAGAGTTGGTCAACGTGCACGACACGGGAAAGCGACGTACCGACACAGCACAGAACGTGGCATCAATCCTTAGAAAACTATGGATGTAATAGTGTTGGTAATACACGTACATAACATCGATTAGTTAAAATGACAAATTTTTCTATTGTACATCCACTGTGCCGCCACACTTTATTGTAATTGTATAAGCTGTCCTCACAGCTTCACAAATATTTTCAAATGACTCCAGATATTTTCAATGTTTAGTTGATTAACCAAGCTCTTATGATATAAAATAAGTAACCAAAATTAAAAAAAACCTTTTCGTTTAAGCAGCACTTACCGATTTATCTGAAATGAGTAAAACAACCCTTGTTTCTAATTTAGTACATGTATTAAAATTAGAATGACATCGTGTATGAAAGAGCTCCATTAGTTTTTTGTCCTACATTTTGTGTACGTAAGTTTTTCCTCGTACCTCACTAGAGCGTTGCCCGTCGCGACAAAACGCCGGGCAGTCAATGGCAGACGGACGGACGGACGCGGCGAACGAGTGGACGGGAACGGGCAGTGGGCAGACGGGCGCTAGTATCATCGCTCGTTATCGATCTGCTTTTCTATTATATTCTCTATTCTAATAAAAACAAGGATTATTTTATATTGAACTCTTTATCCACCCGTGCATTTTATCACCCACCCGTGCACAGGCTGTTGTAATGTAAATAGACCTTAAGGCACAACAATGTTGTACTTGAATATTTTTTTGAAATATGTCAATAAAAATTATAATTGTCACGTAAAGCATTTAAATAGTCATGTGCTGTTTATGTAATTGCGTAACACATGTACATTTCAGCCATGATACTAGTGGGAAGCTAACTAGCGGCACCGGCCGACGCGCAGGTATTGCCGGACCGGTGCCGGCGCCGTCTAGTTTAAAAAGGAATCTAAATTAATTTATAGATTTTTGATTCCACTATTGTCATACCGTGCCGTTAATAACGATTATTTTTAATTAGTTAAATTTTTCAATGGCTCCATTAAAGTTTTACTCAAAAGTACGGACTTTATAAGTAAAATGCAGTAGAAGATTCTTTTAGACCGATTATAAATTCTATATCTGTATGTCCAATGTGATTATTCAGAATAAGAATCATAATTATTATGTCGTTTTATCAACTGTACTTAATTTTGGCTTGCAGTGAAGCACCTTTTCGCAAGATTTTTTCAAATAAATTAAATCTCTCAAGACTTAAGATAGGAAATACAAAAGCCCTTAGAAAATTTATATACCTCTATCTTCTGATGCCAGAACCCAATTAAATTCATTTTATTGAGACCAGAAACCAATTTAATACATTTTCTTCGTTTCTTTCGAAAAATTAAGCTTCATGGCCGTTGTAGATATTATTAGTGTTGAAATTTACTTAAAAAAATTATTATTATAACTTTGCAATACAGCAAAGTAATTTTATTATATCTAGTTGGATTAATTTCAATTATTTCATGGAATATATGTTTCTAAAGATGTTGCCGATTCCGGTGATGTTCAGATACCTCGAAGTGCTTTGGAGGCATAGTGAAACCCGTTTTTGCTTCTACTCAGTTTGGATCATTTTCTACTTTGCACCTTTGTAGAAAATCTAGATCATAGGTTCTCAAAGTAGGCAGTTCTACCACCGGTGAACGCTGCAGCTGAACCGGGTCGTTGAGATGGTCTAATAGACGCTAGTTATTTAAAAAAGAAATGAATAATAACTAACTTGGAATAATATATAAAATATATTAATAATTGTGTTTTTATCGGAAAAAATTAAAAAGCTGCAATTATAAATCAAAACTTCTCCAACCGCGAAAGCATACAGAATTTACTCGATCCAGCTAGTGCCGATAAAAATAAGGGTTCTTGCAGTGAATGGCTTACAAGTAAAGTTTATAAGGCCAGCCAAGAGGACAAAGAAGGGATTCATAATTAATTAAAACCTATATATGTCTTTTATTAGAATTATTTTAAAAGTACAAAAGGTCATTATTTTTCTCATAAAAAACTTTCTTATATATAGATCAAGATAGTTTGTGGCGCAAATACTATGAAAATAATTTAAGTGGAAATGAAAAATTAAATTTTTTTTGTCGACATGATATGTTTCATATATTTTCTTTATAAGATCAGCCGTTCTCAGTATTTTCGCGAAAGGCGTTTACCATGATGGCAGCTGAAGCAAATCCTCGCGTCGCGCTACCTAGGTTTTATACGAATAATAGATCCACTAATATATTCCAATAAAAAAATCTTTTTTCCAAAAACGACTTCTTCCCTCTGGATATTGTACCCTTTTCGTACTTTAACGATGCCTCCGAAGCACACGCCGATACTTATCGACTATGGAGTCAATAACGATTTGTTATTTCTTCTCAACATCACTCTCGCTAATCCTTCTTTGACGAATTTATGTATTAGTAAGTCCATCTGCTACTTACATCCTAAACCCTGACACGTCCATTGGTTTACTACTTGTCCTGCATTAAAAAAGTCAGATCAAATATGATAAAAATTTTGTGTCCGTTTTCTTGTTTTCATGAAGGTGTAGTAGTAAACCTTTGGCTGATCGAGGAAGTCCACACTTTCTATTATAATTAGCGATATTTGAACTTACTAACATCAATGTAAGCAGAAATATGTATTTCTATCCCAGCCCTGCACAAAAGTTGTCCATTTTTAACTTGTCCATCCATTTTACATACATTTTACTACATGTCGTGTGTAACATCACACACACAAACTTTTACCACACTGCATACATGATTTGATTTCAAATCGATGTCAAATTGCGGTTCATCATTAGCACACGTCCAATAGTGTTCAGTTTTTCAAACAAAGGTACTAGAAGTAACAGCAAAATAAATGCAGCTTCATTTTGGAATGGTTATCGAAAGATATAAAATTATTGACACCCCATCTCCTAAATATCTGTTACCGATTGGAGTGATGACATCTTTGTAGACTTTTATGAAACATTATTGGAAATCAACCATGAGGCAATAATGAATGGTGGCAATAAAAAGTTTTAGACCTTAGGACCGAGGTTTAGTTTCGGTGACCTGTCACAATTCACGATGTACTCCACTGAAAGGGATCTTTTGCTCATTTATTGAAAAATATTCCGACTGTCGAGTCCATCTTATGCTCTTTGACAGGGTCTAGCATTGATTTTATTGCAGAGCGTTGGTATTCCCTGGTAGAGTTGCATGGTCAATGGCATGCAACGCTGAAAGTAGAGTCTGGAACTTGTATCAAGCCGTGATGCTCGCTTCTATGTCCAAACACAACGAAACTTGTCAATATATGCACAGAAAGTAAAATTAATTCTATGACAAACGAACGCTTTCAAGCTCCTTTAATTCAATAACATTTGTATTTACAAAAAAGACAGTTTAGTAGATATAGGAGTTATTTGAATACGTCGCAGATGGTTCAAAACTCGTTACCGAAGTAGTCATTAAGATATTCTAAGAATTTTCTCATTGCACCCGGTTGAACACTTCGAGGATAGCTATATTCTTTCTGATTAAAGATCACCTATATTCAGAGCCTTTTTCTGCCTTACAAATTTCTTTGAGTCACATTCTTACATTAATATATAAGCGGTGACAACTTTATTGGCAGCTGGATTAAACAGCCTTTTGAGAGGCAATTCTTCGTCGTCATCGACACCTTTTACTTCGGAATCGTTGCCATTTCCAAGCTCAATACGCTACTAAACTCCAGCGCTACCAAAAATAGAAATAACAGCAATTAAACCCAATAAATGCTAATCAATACAAAGAAATAAAGTAGAGTTTAGCCTAAACATCACAATCGTAACTTTTGATTTTTAATATGAAATTTTGTCTACAAACCGTAATTTCCCACAGTTACATGTTCGTCTCATTGTTTACATTGTTATACTCGGATAATTCGCTCTGTTTTGACTGTATTAACTTATATTTTTTTGCAAGCAATTATTTTTTTTTATACTACGTGTCGATTCATTTCCTTCACAGAATCTATTCTTTTTTATACTTCCGAGGGCTGTTTTGTGAGTGAAGAAGAAGAAGTGGATGGATCGAGTATGATGGATTTGCTGGTGGCATTTTGAATGATTACCTGATCCTGGTAAAACAAAGGGACCTAAAATATCTCTACACTTAAAACTCTAACAAGTGTTAAACTTAACAAGTATCTACATACAATAAAAAAAGTCAGTTTAGTTTTTAGAAATAATGAATAAATATTTGAGAAAAGGGTCACATATCAATTACTCATTAGATAGTTTATGTAATTATACAATGTATTCATATTGTACTTCCTTCTATTATCATTCTTCATTCTTAGTAATAAGCACATAATTTACCTGTTTTTACCTTAAGCTGGATGTTTCAACCGTTTTCCATAACGAAAATGAAATTAATCGGGACGCAACTCACGGCGACGCGAGATATAACGAAAATAGTTCTAGTGCATTTTTGCACTAGAACCTATACTGCGAATAAAGCTTCTTTCGTACCCACTCTAGTTCGGAGCAAATTGACTATCGCTTAACTATAAATCACACCTTATTCTTATGCGTTCATGAATTATGGAGAGGAAACGCTTCAGAACTTGGCTCATAACATTAATTGTTCGAAACTCTTCACATTTTCCGTCGGATTTCTTTTTGGGAAGTGTGACAAACGTAGATTTAAGTCAGTCCTCAGATGTCATAAATTTTGTGAAGTTGTGTGCATTGTTTATTGTTTTTTTATGAAACATTATTGGAAAGTATGAACGAAAATAATTTAGAAACATGTATGGTGGATCCGGGTAAAGCACGAAAAAAAGACTCTGTCAAAAGTTAAATCTGACAAAGCTCAGTAGATAGCCAAAAAGTAAATGTATCGTGTGGTTGATTGTCACGTACTGTCTACTGTGCTCTGAAGTTCACGGCAGTACTCGGGTTTGTTTAAGACTCTGAATATCGCCAACGACCTCATGGAATCTAATTATCGAACGCCACTCACTATTATTTCCGATAAGGTAGAGCCACATCAGCATTGACGATTATTTGCGACCTTTGATTTTTGAACTTTTATTATGGTTTTTGAACATTACTTAAGCGCGTTTTTAACGGAGAAGGTCTATTTGTGCGAAGGTTATTATAAATTCTGGAAATATATAGCACAACTATTTAGAAAGGCAAAAAAAGTGAAACCTTAATTTCTAATTCAGGCAGATTAATTTTCATTAGTTTTGTATATTCATTTCATGAGTATTGACTTTTCGCGGCTCATTCTTTGTCCAAATCGCTAAAAAGGGGGAAGTTTAGAAGATTCATTCTAAAAATTATACTTTAAATTTGCTTTTTTTAGAAAAATATTTATTCAACAAAAATATAGTTTCAGTTTCATACATTTTGTAAGACGGATAAAGCGGCATTTTGTGTTCACTAGTCATTCTGTGCGACTAGAGAAAGAGAACTGCTCATGAACGTTGAATCTATCCGGACGCTCTTCATCTCGCATTAAAAAAATTGCGATCTTGTCTACACTGTCGATGTGGTTTTAGTTGGATGAACCGTTCTTAAGCCATAGTAAAAAAAATTTTATTGAAATACTTTGTTTCAAATTCTTTACTTTGAGTTTTGTATTTGATAGGTTACTTAACCTTAACTCTATAAGTGTATAACTTAATATAGATATATATATATATATATATGTATTAATAAATTAAAAAAAAAATTTCAACAAGTCAATGGTCTTGTAATGGGCTCCCACCTTAATCCACTTTTAGCCGAGTTATTTATGAACAATCTAGAAACCAGCCTCTTAAACAGTGAATTAGCGACCAATATAGTATACTATTATAGATACGTTGACGACATCCTTATCTGCTGGAAAGGTACACGGCGACAGTTAAACCAGTTTGTTAACTATGTCAACTCCTGTATAGCAATATAAAATTCACTTTAGAAGTAGAATCCGATAATAAACTAAAATTTTTGGATATCACAATAGAACGCAAAAATAATAAACATAAATTTTGTATATTTAGAAAAGGTACATTTGCAAACTCAATAATTAATGGTCATTCACAACACCCTTGGTCCCATAAGTTAGCAGCCTTCCATTCGATGATTCACAGAGCGTTAACCATCTTTTTAGAAAAACCTAATTTACGTAAAGAAATAAAAACTATAAAACAAATTGCAGTAAATAATAATTATAACCCATCAATTGTCACGAATCTGTACCAAAATAAATTAAGAAAAATACTAATACAAGAAATATACCCGGTCGTACCAAATAATAATAATATTTGCTATAAATCTATCCCATACATAGGTAATGTATCACTCAAATTAGGAAAACTCTTAACTAATCATAAAAATGTAAATAATACATGTGCTTATAGTACTTTAAATAACTTGGGTAAAACCCTTATTAATAATAAAGAAAAAATAGATAAACATAAAAAGGGTGGTATCTATAAACTTAAATGTAACGACTGTAATAGTGTATACATAGGTCAAACAGGAATAGATTTTACTACAACATATAAAGAACACATTACCAGCTGGCGAAATAACAAACCAGACACATCCGACTTTGCTAAACATCTCATTGAAAATAACCATCACCCTCATACTGATAATGCCCCCTATATATTATATTATACAAATAAGCACAAAAGGCAATAAACTGAATATCCTAGAAACATTAGAAATAAACAGACATAAAGAAGACACTAAGATCAATATATTAGATGAACAACTAAATATAATATCATCACCCATACTTAATATTTTCTAGACATAATATAGTTAGACAACATTGATACTACAGTACTCTTCAAATTGTTTCAGTCCAACTACACATATAAATATAAATATATAAAAAAATAAATAAATAAAAGAAAAATAAATATATGATTAAATAAAACTGGAGATATGTAGAATTAGTGGTATAACCTTGTTCTAACTGTCAGATAATGAGAATAACTTCCATTTCATTTTATTACATACACCAGAACATACGCATTGTATAACCTCATAGAATAACATCAATTTAATATATTACCCTCACTAAAATACTTTTATATCGTATAACTCTCGGAAATATAATAAAACCCACACCGCTCCCCTACAATAAACTCACTAACATAAACAGTGGAAAAACCCGCACAAACCCGGCTTCCGCTATTGTTTTTGAAACATATAAATGCTGTTGGATGTTCCTAAGAGTTAATCTTTGCTAATACGCACCTGAAGATGTTGTAATACAACGAAACCTAGGTCTTGGTAAAGAACTTAAAGAAACTAGAAATAATACTACATCACGTAGTTTCATTTAATTGTGAAAGCTATTTTACTACTTCAAGAGTAACAGAATTGTAAATTGTAATTAAACAATAATAATTATTTAAAAAGTCATAAATATACTACTTAAATAATTAAATTCTTCATTTTTCCATTATGTTTCTTTCGCCGTAATATTTTTTAAATCAACGTGTACCGTTGTGGAGGAATTAACATCAAACTATAAGATCAAACCACAGTTAAAGTATTATTTTTATAATTTCCTTAACAATTTTTAGGGTTTCGTCTCGCAACATGAAAAAACAGAACACTTATAGGATTATTTGGTTGTCCGTTCGTCCATCTGTTTATCTATTAAGACGCTGATATTAGTAGACTGAGCTTCATTTGAAACATTTTTTTCGCAAAAACTACTAAATTTATAGCTACGAAAAATATATGTTATTTTTGAAATGATATTTCTAAAGTTTTTGTTGTGCCAAAAACCCAATTGAAATATTTTTTCTGCCTGGAAAAAATTCAAATACATGTCACAATATATGCTTTAAACAAAGTTATCTCTATTATTTATAAGACTTTATTAACAACAATGAGAAGACTAACTGTTAATTTATAATCTTCATTGTCTTTTATTAACAATAAAGTAAGTTTTAATAAAGAAAACAAAACACATTATGTCTCTCGATTACACACATGCGGTCTGACGCTTTTCTTTGGTTCTCTTTATTCACATGCAAACCGACAGTAACTAAGGCACACTGCTAGGCGGACTTGTGTCGCTTAATTTCCCACCCGCTCAAAGCAAAAAAGTGGTGTAAAAAAGTAAAAGCAAAAAATGTCGTAATTAGTGTATTTGTAATCATAGAATTGTGTTTGTGTTTTAATATTGCATTAACAATCAAGATTTCGTAAATACCATTTTCTCCTAAATTTTACTTAGAACAGTGTTATTTTAAAATTTTAATATCCGTGTATCCGAAGATTAATGTACATAAACGCCCTCCACACTACTCGCGAAGTTACCTTGATGAAGTGCTCGTCGAAGTTGATCACAGTCTGAAGTATGCACAAAGCGAATCAAAGTACCTAT
Organism: Druceiella hillmani; assembly: GCA_039881145.1. Taxonomy (NCBI): domain Eukaryota; kingdom Metazoa; phylum Arthropoda; class Insecta; order Lepidoptera; family Hepialidae; genus Druceiella; species Druceiella hillmani. Next base: position 2,887,265 of record JAYKKI010000012.1, read on the forward strand.
CTACACTATTTTCTTCGCCTAACTTCGATCTACTTTGCGAGTTGTGTAGGTCATAAGATTTTGTAACTATAGGGCAATTATACAGGAAAAATGGGAAATAAAAATAAAAATCGAAGACCAACAAAGAAGCTTTTCTATAAAAATAAACAAAACTACATGAAGGAAGTTGTGCAGTAAGTTTTCCCTGTATTTCTTTTACTTAAATATTTTTTTTAATTTCTACAAATTTGTTGTTGTTTAAAGAAATTCAAGAGAACATAGAATACAAATTTGTTCATTAGTATTAGGCTAATTTTCGCACCTGGAAATGTCATCCCAACTAATATAATCCTAATGTTATGAATGAGAAAGTGTGTTTGTTTGTCCTCTTTCACGTCGGAATAACGTAATAGTTCGAGATAATTTTTTACACATATACAGTTGGTGGGGCATGGAATGATAAAGGCTGCTTTCCAACCTAGGAAATCTGATTCTAAATAAAATTAAAATCTCAACTAATATTAAGAATACGAAAGGGTATTTATTTGTGCTTCTTTCATTTCCATACAATGACTATGGTAGAGTAATTTCATAACTAGGAAGCCAAGAATACGTATCTTGCAAATTTGCCAATTTTACATTTTTTCTGCACCAATTTTTTCTGTAATTTTTTTAATCACTGTTATTACTTTAATTAGTAGTAGTTAGTTAGTTTTACATAACCTAACAAACCGGAAAAAAAATGTCTTCAAATAATATGATGGCACTGATTGATAAGCTAATTGGTAGAGATAATTATCCCATATGGCGATTTGCGGTACAAACATACCTAGAACATGAAGAGTTGTGGAATTGCGTCACTTGTGAAAAATGCACTGACGACAAACTCAAGACAAAATCCAGATCGAAAATTATTTTACTTGTCGATCCCATCAACTATATACATACATAAGATGCAAAAACAGCGAAGGAGGTGTGGGATAATTTAGCCAAAGCCTTTGAAGACAAAGGATTGACGCGCTGAGTTGGGTTATTACGCAATCTGATAATTACCACGCTAGACAACTGCCAAAACATTAAAGAGTATGTGAATAAAATTATGACGACAGCACATAAACTGAGAAATATCGGCTTCATAGTAAACGATGAGTGGTTTGGAACACTTTTACTAACTGGTTTACCGAAAGTTTATCAACCAATGATTATGGCGCTGGAGAGCTCGGGTATGGTAATAACTACTGATGTTGTCAAGACTAAACTTCTTCAAGACCTTAGAAACTCGGAGTCTGCTGCAATGTATGTACATAAAGGAAAAAGTAATACATTACCGAAGTAGTTTACCAAACAAGCTCCTAATGAGAAGACATTCACAAACACAAGCAAAGGACTTCGTTGTTTTGTGTGCAATAAGTAAGGACATACGAGTATAAATAAGCATTGTAGAAATAAGGACAAAGAACAAAAGACTGGAGAAGATTCAAGTTATGTGGCCGTGTTCCCTGCGACAATAACTCTGAACAATAATAGCAGCTGGCTTATTAATTCTGGAACGTCAATGCATTTGACAATGCACCGTGACAGGCGACAACAACTGTATGATGAAATAACACCACCTGTCAGTGTTATAAAGGTTGCTGATGACAAGAAACTGATTGTGAAAACCTGCAGAAAGGTGAATTTAAATGTAATCCGTGTACCTGAATTAGCCACCAACATAACATCAGTGAGTCGAATGATTAAAAAGGGTTGTAATGTAAAAATTGACAAACAAGGATACCGGCAAGGTACCGGCTAAATACACACGGTATTCGAGCATACATATCAGCGACTGAAGATAATGATTTCTACTTGTGACACCAGAGATTAGCAGACTTGAACTTTAAAGACATGACTAAACTTTCGGAAAATACCAGCGTTGAACTGAAAAATGAAGACAAAGTAATCTGCATAACATGTCAAGAAGGAAAACAAACAAGAAATCACAGAATACACGGGCGACAGAAAAATTGGAACTGGTTTACTTAGATGTATCATCCTAGGGATGGTAACAATGGAGGTACCATCTCTAGAATGAACCCGATATTTTGTAACCTTCATTGACGACTTCAGCAGGAAAGTATTCATTTATTTATTACATAAGAAGTCAGATGCTTTTGAAAAGTTCAAAGATTTTAAAGGCCTAGTAGAAATTCAGTTGAATTTGAATATTAAAACTTGCCGTACAGACAATGGTCGAGAATGCCTTACTAATGATTTTCAGAATTTTCTAAAAAGGTCTAGTATCACACACCATACATCTGCACCGTACACTCCCCAACAAAACGGATTGGCGAACAGAATGGTTCGAACCTTATTAGAAAGAGCCAGATGTATGGTCCTTAATGCTCGATTACAGAAACAATATTGGGCAGAAGCGGTGTCGACTGCAGCATACATCACTAATTGCTGTCCAACAAGAACGTTAGCATATTCTACGCCAGAGCAGATGTGGACTGGTAAAGTACCAAATTTCAGTCACGTGAGAATCGTCGGATCTGAGGCAATGGTGCATGTTCCTAAGGATAAGTAAAAGGCAAGTAAAATGCTTTTCATTTGTTATAGTGAACAGACTTAAGGTTTCCTAGTTTTAGGATCAATTGACCTGTAGTCAATTGACCGTAAAACTAGAAAAGTAGTAATTAGCAGAGATGTAAGTTTTCCAGAAAGCTCAATTAAGAGAAATTGTGCTATAGTACCACTGTCAGAATCATCATAAAAATCAGACTCAGATAAAATTGATTTAACTGAAAAAGTTAACAAATCGTTAGAGAATACACCAGACCAACTTGATAGCGCAGAATCAAGTGATGAATTTCATCATTCTGATGATGAATCTTTATAAGAGCATGACAAATCTGTCGACACTTCCCATAATCCTTCTACACATAATATACTTCAATCTGCGTTTATCTCCTCACAACCAGATATTCACTTCTGCCACATCAACGCTCAGAGTATTCCGTGCCATTATTCAGATTTCATTAATTATTTTCAAAATCTGAACCTTCACGCTTGTCTTGTGACAGTGTAGTGAGACCTGGCTCAAAACTTCCCTCCTATCAAATTTGTATTCACTCCCAGGTTATGTTTTAATACGTAACGATGGTACTTTCAGACGTGGCGGTGGTGTTGCTATATATCTTTGGGCTGACCTACCTTTCAAAATTATCGCAAAATCTTCCACTGGCTACACGCCCATAATGGAATATTTATTTGCCGAAGTAACTTTTTTCAAGCCAAGTCATCCTACTTGGTGTCGTATATTCTCCTCCTGATGTTTCATATTTCGGTGATTTTGAAAGTATAGTTAATCACTACCTACCTTTATACCGCCATTCATTGATTATGGGTGATTTTAATATCTGCCTATACAAGCATAACACCAGAAGCGGAAAGCTTTGTGATGTTGTCAAGGCTAGCAACCTCACCATTATCCCATTATTTGCTACATTTCATGCTGATCACTCCCTTCTCGATCTCATCCTAGTAACTTGCCCTATAAGTGTATCCTTCTACGGTCAACTTCCAGTACCCGGTTTTTCCCATCATGATCTCCTTCATATTTCCTATAAATAAAGTAGACCTAAAGCCTCTTTAAAGAGCATCTTCCTCCGTGACTTTAATCGTATTGACCTACTATCTTTTCTTGAGGATGCCAGATCCATTAACTGGGCTACAATTGCGATCAATCACTCTGTTGATGAAAAAGTCACTGTTTTCAATAGTTGTATCACTAAACGGCTCGATAAACATGTTCCCCTAAAACTCGTCAAAATTAAGCAGAGAGCTGCTCTTTGGCTAAACGATTCCATTAGAAAAGTGACGACCAAACATGATTACGCTAAAGCTAAGTATAGGACTGATTCCAGCCCAAATTGCAGGGAGAATTTTACAGTGCTTAGAAATAAATTTTCGCAAAAATGCCAAAAAACACTATATTTCTGCATCATTACATGATTGTACTCCTAATAATATTTGGAAGTTTTTGGGTACTCTAGGCATTGGAAAGTCTTCTAACGCCTCGGAGAACTGGTGATTGGATATCGACCAATTAAATTCACATTTTTCTACGCCACTCACGGTACTTGAACCAGCTGTTAAGTCTTCAACTATGAACGGTATCTCGTTTTCATCCGTTTCCAGTGAACATCAATTTACGCTAAGGGATACCTGTGAATTACGCTAAGGGATACTTGTCTTCTTTGTGAATTTACGCTGAGAAATACATGTCTTCATCCGTTTCTAGTAAACAACAATTTACGCTAAGGGATACCTGTGAGTCCGAAATTAAAGCTAATCTTCTTGCCATAAAATCAAAATCGATGGGAATTGATGGCTTAAATATTAGTGCTCTTAAACCAATAACAGATATCGTGGCTCCAGTCAACGCTGATATTTTAATACCTCTTTGACAACTAGCTACTGTCTTCCCTTTGGAATGGAAAAAATCCTATATTGCGGCCGTACCTAAATTTCATTACCTACGCAACCCAAGGATTTTCATATCTATCTTACCGCTTCTATCTAAAGTCTTTGAACGTATTGTTCATGGTCAACTCGTTACTTTCTTCTATACTCATAAGTCTCTAAATCCACTTCAATTTGGCTTTAAAGCTGGCCACAGCACCTCAACTGCCCTTGTTAACGTTAATGATGATATACGCTTGGCTATGTCTTTGTGCTTCTTGAGTTCAGCAGTGCGTTCAACTATGTTGATTTCGATATTCTTCTTGCCCGCTTGAAATATTTATAGCAATTATCATCTCTATGATGATGACCTACAAATCTATACGCCATCGAACCTCCATTCCTTATCAAAAACCATCGACATCCTTAATCGAGATCTCGCTTTAATTAGTCAGTGGGCTCATGAAATGGGTCTTTTGGTTAACCCAAGTAAAAGAAAAAAAGTTTTGGTTAACACAAGCTATCATCATTGGTAGTCAAAGACTGACTTCTAAAGTAAACCTAGCTAGTTTACCGAAATTAGTGCTAAATAGTATAATAATACCATACACGCCAACTGTTAAAAACCTAGGCCTACTGATCGATCAAAATCTTTGTTGGCGGCCTCAAGTAAATGATGTTAGTCGTGGTGTTTTCAACAGGATACACTCTTTGAAACATCTTCAACATTTTCTACCGACTAAAACGAAAATCTACCTTTGTCAACCACTTTTATTACCATTAATTGGTTATGGAGACGTGTGCTATCCTGATCTTAATGAAAAATATTTGTGCGAGTTGGAACATCTTCAAAATGTATGCATCCGGTATATCTTCGGCCTCAGAAAATATGATCATATTTCTGAATACAGGTTACTTCTCAAATGGGTGAAGATCCGTGAACGACGCCAACTTCACTTACTTACATTTATTGAGAAGTAATTTATTGGAAGTTTCTGATAATAAGACTCGAATTGAATCATATCTTACAGTGGGAGAGAGGGTACTGTAAGATATGATTCAGTTCGAGTCTTATTGTCAGAAGTTGCTCAATACAATCTGGAAATGGCTCAGTTTGACGTGAAAACTGCATTTCTGTATGGAGACATTGATGACATACATGCAGCCACCAGAAGGTTTGGAAGTTTCATCAAACATGGTATGTAAACTCAATTGTTCAATTTATGGTTTGAAACAAGCCCCGAAATGCTGAAATAGTAAATTTGATTTTTTATTAAAGAAATTTGGCTTTAAAAACAGCCGTGCTGATAAATGTGTATATATTAGAAATGTAAACAACAATAGAGTGTATTTATTGTTATTTGTAGATGATGGCCTCTTAATATCTAATTCAAAAGATTCATTAGATGATGTCATAGCTGAATTGAAAAATAATTTTGAAATTAAATGTTCAGAAGTTAAAATTGTTGTTGGTCTACAAATTGAAAAGTCCGAAAACCAAATTTTTATTCATCAGTTCAAATATATTGACAAATTGTTATATAAATGTTATATGTGTCATGCTAACAGCAACAACATTCCAGTTGACGTCCATACAGTTCTGGAGCCGATTTCCAAGGTACCTGATAAGAACATTCAGTACAAAGAATCAGTCAGTTCGCTGATGACTCTAGCCATAATAAGCAGACCGGACATAATGTTTGGAGTCAGTCTGGTGAGTAGATTTTTGAAATGCTATGATTATACTCACTGGAATGTTGTCAAGAAAATAATAAATACTTAAAAGAAACAAAGAATTACGGTCTCTATTATACAGCATCACAATCGAACGAATCGAACTTCAAGCATATAGCGATGCAGATTATGCTTAATATATATGCACACATAAGTCAATGACTGGATATCTCTTTATTAAAAACGGAGCTGCTGTAATATGGGCAACACAGCGTCAACAGAGTGTTATATTATCAACTACTGAAACCGCTACTTGGCTTAAAACGATATTGGTGCGTTCAGTCAGGACTCAATGTGTTTGAACATTGATAATCAGAGTGCTATCTGTTTAATAACAAATGCAGACTATCATAAAATATGCAAACATATAGATGTAAAATATAACTTTATTAAAGAAAAATTTATGGAAAAACAAATAGACTTAAACTATGTGTGCACTAAAGAGCAATATGCTGACTATTTACTAAAGCTCTACCTAGAGTCTGATTTCAGATTCTCAGAAACAAAATAGGAGTTGTAAGACTGTAACTTAATTATATTTGTTATTATTAATTTTAAAGTTTAAGTAAAGTTTAATTTGTTAGAAAGTTTTAATTGGGTGAGAGTTAATTATTGTTTATCTATTTGATATTTAGTTATACCAGTTTAATTGTAACTCTGTATAAGCATATTAGTCATTTATGAATCTCAAGATCTTATCTGTAAGATTTGTTTAAGGAACGTTATCTGGTGAGAGTGTTGAAGTAATAAAATAACTTTCCTTTTGTCTATGATAACTAATCGATAGCCAATAACTTATTTAGTTTATGGACTACATGCTGGCTGTACAACACAACTTCCTTTTTTGCTTCTTTTTGTTTGCGAAAAAGATTTATAATCGCGTATAACAAAATTACATTAAAATCGTCTTTAATTGGATTGATCACAACAGTTACATATTTCATATTTACTTTTTAACTGTTTACTTTGAGTTACAGTTTTTCCCAGAAAAAAAAACTTCGTATGTATGACCCATGCACCGTGGTTCATTGAATAAAAAAACCCTATTTGTCAGTTTTCATTTTCACACTAGTACAATTTTACTTACCATAATAAAAATTAGCTTACCATAATACAAATTTACTTACCATAATCAAAATTATTTGACGGTTCTATAGTTGAATTTTCTATACAAAATTTAGCGAGCTCATTCACAGCACTGTTTCACTATTTTCCGCAGCGGTATTTTTTTTCAATTTTGACTTGAAGTATTCTTGTACAATTTCAATAAATATTTACTTGAACGAGTTATTTTGAAGTTAAGTTTTTGTTGGTAGTTAAGTTTTTTGAAGATTTAACTACGAATCTAAAATATGTAATGTTTAAAAATACACGAAAGAGTTTGTTTATTTGTCTCGCTTCTTAACCTCGAAATACTTGGTCGATTGCATTCAAATATAACCGAGCCATGCATAATATAACCTGTGTCGTGGAAATTAATATTATTTTAAGTCAGAACAAGTAAGAACAAAATTTTTGTTATAATTAAAAAATCACTCCATTTGAGATAAAAATTTGAGTATAAGTAATAATTGAACATAAGTGTAATAATTTGTCACAGCAGCATTACAAGCTTCTTAATACTGCAAAGTTCATCAAATTGCAAAAAATATGAAATCAGAAAATTAAAAAAAAAATTACAAAATACAATTTTGTACGACAATCTTAATGCTACAATAGTATCAGAAAACATCGATCTTGCATTAGCTGACCAAACTCTTTGTATACATTAGTCAAATAAACCCTTGAGTATCTATTACTCCTCTTTCTTATTTATGTAGACTTTGACCACGTTTTTGACAGTCTTATTGATATAATATGGAAAATTCTGAAAGAAAGTAGAATTACCTGTGAAGCTTATTAGAATAATTGAACGGCTCTACAGAAATACACCAAATCCTGCACAAAGACAAATGCAGCTAAACAATTTCAAGACTCAGTTTATTTAAACCGAGGCTTTTTTCTATCCCTACTACTTTTTAATATGTCCTTGATTCTGTCAAAAACATAGTGAATAACAGTTTCAAAAACATTACGTGGAGGTTATAGATTAGACGATTAAGCGGCGCTCTACAATGAAATATGAAATATGTAATCTCAATGTTATTTAAAAAGACCTATCCCATGATACACAACTAAATGATCATTCCAGCCACCTTACATGTTCACACATGTCCATTAAACAGAGATAAGAAGAGAGCTTTTTTCTTTTCTTAGATGCATCTCACTCTACTTAGTCATTTCCAATGCTATACACCACCATATTTTTCCTTCTGCCGGCTAGTGAAGCGGTGAGATGTTTAATACATAAAAACCGACTAAACAAAATATTTTTGGCCAAGTAAAATCGTAAGTAGCAAGTGGTGTGTAATACTAAAGTAACTGTTCAAAATTGTAATTATAAAATATAACAAATGGTAAATGGATACAATATTGTCACGATCTCACTAATTTTTGTGTCGTCACTTATTTGCCAACCAGTCTTTTGGATATCGACGAAATCGTATTTTAAGGTGCAACTAAAAGTCATTCTTTACATTTAAATTTTTTAATTGCACTTATGAAACAAAACAAAAAACGGGTAACGAAATAAAAACCGATAGATTAAGATCGGATTATAATTGCTTTAAAATTTATATTAGTTATGTCATCATGCACTATATTGACAATTTTTTTAATAACATGCAGTACATATAAAGCAATTGTTATTTTTAGGCGTTCTTATTATAAATAATAGCGTATTCATTAAAATTAACTTTCGAATATTTTTCTGAATTTACGATTAACAAAACTTTAAGTTTATTGCAATATTTAAAAAACAAAAATATTCTTAAATAAAAAAAAAATTCTTGTACAAAATCCTAAAATACTTTCATTTCAACAGAAAATAATACAGAATTTTCAATCTATTTCTGGGATGGATGAACTGACTGATCCTTCAGGTGGACGTTTTCGGTTTGTCCTTGACGTACTTTCTTAAAAGTTCCAAGCCTTCTTTGACAATGGCCCATAGTTTTGGTTGCTCCATTTTGTATAAATTGTACCATGTGGATACCTGTCGGAAAGAAATTTAAATGAAAGTTCGTATTTTAAAATGAAAAATTAATTTAATAACTTATAACTACTCAGGAAGAAGTTGATTATTGTGCAGAACATTTTCATAATTTTAATAAATTCTGTTAAACTGTTTAGAAGCATTAAATTTCGGAAGTCATATTGTATGTATAAAGTTGTTATTTATATAGTAATAGGGTTTCTATGGTTTCTTAAGTACAGAATAATTCGATTATAATAAGCGTCTTCCGGTACACTCACACCGGGCGTCGCGCGACATCATCAAAACGACACAGTGAACACCTTATTCGGCTATGAATATTGTATGTATAAAGTTGTTATTTATATAGTAATAGGGTTTCTATGGTTTCTTAAGTACAGAATAATTCGATTATAATAAGCGTCTTCCGGTACACTCACACCGGGCGTCGCGCGACATCATCAAAACGACACAGTGAACACCTTATTCGGCTATGAATATTTAACGATATCAATATTATTTCGCGGAAAGAAAAATTTGTCACACTGATAATTTAACCTTTTTCTTTCTTACGTTTTTTTAGTTGCTATTCTGCTTACGGCAATGACACTTTTGAATATAATTATGATTGAAAAACGCGCACGCGCCTTAGCCCGCGCCCACGCACGCATCCGAGCCCACGCCCGCATCCGCACCCGCGCACATGCACGTGCACACACACACACACATATGTATACAGCACAATCCAGACGGCCCCTACCCACCTCCGTCAGCCCAACACATATACCTCCGAGCCGGCTCTGCAGAACCTGCCGGCCTCGGGTTACCGTCATACGTTTCAGATTTCCCAGTAACCGGATAGATGTCTATAATCTCGTTAATTAAATTTGGTTCTTTATAGAAGTCGTTGAGTTCTTTGTTAGTGCGGATTCACCACATAGCACTACATACCGTAGTCGTTAAGTGCCACCTATTCTGCCGATATCTTAAGGAGTTCTTCTCATCATCCCATACGCCAGGTACTGCAGCCGCTGGTTAAACATCACGCCCGCCCTCCTCGACCGTGGTCGTTGAACAAAGTTACGGACAGTCCCATTGTTGTAAATTTTAACAACTCTTGTCACGTTTTTCAGTATTGGGTTGCCCTTACTTTCAGCCCTTAGTACACTAAGAACTCCTCAGTTCTATAACTCGAAGAATATTGGATCTCCCACCTCCAAATCTGACTTCTCTAAGTAATCTTCCTCCTCCATTGCTCCCGTGCCTCCATTCTAAGTGGAGTTTTTCTTCTGGTGCCCGTGAAAAAGTTGTCATCATTATCTCACATATTTCCGCGGGTTTGGAAACTCTGCTTCTTTAGCTAAATTCCATCGTATGGTCATAGTGTGCTGGTTTATTTAATGTATGTTATATACATATATATGTGTGTGTGTACGAGTATGTGCACATAATAAATAAACCAACAAATAAATAAAGAAACCACGGCCTTCTGATCCCTCATGTTACGAATTTCTGCCTAAGTACCCCCCAGCAAACAAATCGAAGATACAGGCTTGTTAGAACGTCCATAAGAGATGAGTGCCGCTCCGGCAACCCTTTAAACTGTTACTGTACTGTCCCCCTTCAAACACAAGGAAATGTTGTTAGAATAAAAAAAAAATAGTATTGAATGATCAATGGGTTACCAAGCGTTACTAAATATAGTTTAAGAGACAGGTATTTCATATGACAATGTTTAATATATATTGGAAAATTATTTGAATATTAGGAATGTATTCGCGAGATGGTCAATTATATTTCAGGCGCAGGGTGGGTAAATTTCCCGAAGATCCTGATTATTTATGGTACGTTTTGTTACAATGGATGAAACTTAAGTCCACAACTTCGATACTGAGACAAAACAACTATTATTACAGTAGAAATGATTACCATCTCCGACCCCATAGTAATTTCGTGTTTAGACATCGGTTACCAACTTCACGGCTTTAGTATTTTGGAATGCAGGTTGTTGGATTGTTGACTGACCATCGTGAGAGTGTTACGAGTTAAGGGATACTATCGAAGAGAAAAAGAAAAGCAAACTCTTTAAAAGCTTCCTGTTTTATCAAGACAATACTTTCAACAAGACTCTTACGGCGGCAAATTCGTAGGCAATAAGCTAGGTTCGAATTGATTTACCATTCAACTTATTAACCGAACATTGCACCCAGTGCAATAATCTGTTCCCCGAATTTAATTAATACTTAAAGGGAAATGGATACAAAAGCAATTACCAAGTCATAGAGGCATAGGATGACTTTTAAGAAAACAAAGACAAAACATTTTTATTGCGTTCGAAGTTGGAGAATCGATGATGTTCGTGTATAGGGAGACAAGGAAAGCAAAGAAAAAACAAATTTAATTTTTTTTTTGGTTATTCTCACTACATTTCAGTCCCTTCTCGTGATTTTAAATAAATCTTCTTTCTTCTTAAATCTTCTTTAAATAATCTTTCTTCTTCAGATCAATGGTTTACTAGAATGTGTAAAATGTAAGTCTATAACTTATTTTGTTTAGCTCTTCAGTAACTTTTTCAGCTTGAAACTTAAGTCCACAACTGAACGGACAGGGTTTTCTTAACAATTGGAAATAGGGGGATACAAAAATGTGATATTGGATGACTATCTCCTTCTTTGTTAACAAACTGTTATTAACTTCATTAGTATATATATATATATATATATACATATACATATATATATATATATATATATATATATATATATATATACATGTATGAACTAAAGTATGTATGTATAACGTAATATGTATGTATGAACTAACGTCACGGAATTTTTCAAATCAATTGTTACCCACTTCCAAACATTCAAATTATTTAAAATGTTTCACACGTATCAAGGACCGATGACAATACAATAATTTCATAAAATTAAAAAAAAATGTTTTTTAGTCTTAAAACAAAAAAACACTAAAAAGATAACAGAATCTTTCAATCAAATTTTCACCCAGTTCCAGACTTCCGAGTTATTTAAAATTTTGCTAATGTATCTAAAACCGATGAAAATATAATAAAATTTAAAAAAAAACAATAATTTTTTAGTCTTAAAACAAAAACACTAAAAAAACAAAAATATATTATAGTTTAAAAAAAAACCGTTTTTGTAGCAACATGAATTAAAAAATAAGAAATAATCGTTAAATACATATAAAGATTTTGGTCAAGAGCGAAAGGATGTCTCTGACGACAAAAAAATTAACTTTCATGTAAAAAGCGTTCGATCAGTTGTCACTCTTTATGAAAATGTAAATTTCGAGCACCCCACGCTTTTTACATGAAAGTTAAATGTTTTATCACAAGAAACATTCTGTCACTCTTCACCAAAATCTTTATATTTAAAAATTATTTTTCATTTTATCGTTCATATTGCTACAAAAGTGTTTGTTTAGTTTTTTTTAAACTATAATTTTATTTTGTGTTCTAAAAATTATTTTTCTGTTTTCATTTCACCCCGCATTTTTTTTTTAATAATATAAATCGAATTATACCGCCCCCCTTTCGTCCTTATCCAAATAAAAGAGTGCTTTTTTAGTCTTTTACCCACTATTCAATATTCTGTTTGTAGTTAAATATTATTGTTTTCGTTTCAATGTTATGTGGACAAAAATATTATAGCCCAACCAAGAACCATCGGCATATTACCTCCGTGTACTCCGAGAAATCAAAATCGATCATTTCAAGAACCATCGTGCCGACGACCAGCTGGAAGTCTGCGATGGTGACGTGGTCGGCCGCAACGTACTTCTTATCGACCCTCTTCAGATACGTGTTGAATTGTTCGAGGGCCGTGTGGACCTTCTTTAGGGACGCCGGAGTATTTTCACGGTTATAAAATATTGGCCCTGCCTGTGGATAAACAAGAAATATCTATGATTATATAATGCACCATATTTTTTCCTAATTTCATGAAATTCATAATAAATATGTTCTATCTGCAATCTTTGAAAATATTCAAAATATTAATATGTATTTACACATTATTTTAAAAATGCCTGATGGATAAAGTTTGTTCTTGCGTATTTGCTTGTTTATGAATTATGAATTAAGATGCGCTAGGCATCAATTTCGATGTATTTTTATTGTTGGTTTTTTCAGTCATACTTTCCATATAATAATTCTTCTGTTTTATCAACATAAGACAATAAAATGAATGTAGCCGCTCGGACGTATTTGCGAGTAGAAGTACATTTTAACTGTTTTAAATGCCATGTAACAACGACTTGGACAACCGTAACAATATTAATTTCTAAGTTACTTAAAAATCATTCAACTAATTAGCCTGTAATCTATCATGTGAAAAAATAAAATAACTGTTGAGGTAAATGTATATATAAGTATGTCTTTTTTCATTTCGTTTATTTCTCAACAAATGCTTAAACACATTAAAGTCCTCCAGCGATGTACTCTAAAATCCTACAGCGATTATTTTATAGGGATTTGTCCGTGGGTCCGTTTTAAATATAAAACAAAGATAGCGCTGGAGTCAACGGCCATCTTGATAAGCGCCTTCTTACGAATATCTCAAGAATGTCTGATCCTATAAAAAAATACAAGAAACGTTTTTTGTTTACAATGACAAACAATTATTTTTTCATTATTATTTATGTTTGAAATATTTTTTTGTAAAATCAATATTTTCAGAACCTTCAAAATGTTTACTTTAAAATATAACCGTATAAAAATAATCTTTCCCGGAAATAACTATGCTTATTATTTTTACTCCACAATTAAGGAATCAAATTCAATATAGCCAAAGTACAAAACTGTCAATGAATCGAAGACCTAATTAGGAATTCGATAATAAATGATTTCAATAAATTTTGTAACCAATTACTAAGACTATTTGTCACTAGTGGTGTCTCTATCTATTAAATCAAATAAGTTTAAAAAATTTTATTATTACTCAGGCAACCGCAATAAAAACTCTACTTTGACAATAACCTCAAAATATATATATTTTTTATCTACATTATATTTATTTTCCTTCATTTCTGATTCTTTACTACGTAACGTAACCAATAAACAAATAAAACTTAAAAACAGTCTCAGTAATTCAAACTAATTATCAATCGTTAAATAACAAATAATTTCACAACCACATTCAGGATGCAGTAATTGGATCAAAAATATGTGAAGGTTGGGTGTGTCTCGCCACATCATATCATCAATTTGAGTATATTAAAATAGGTTAACACTGCGTGATATTCGTGTGCTCTCTAGAGAAATGAAATAAACTAAGACTTTACCTTTTCGTGTAACAGTCAATGACATAAATCGCTTCCAAACCCAGGATCGAGAAGTCATCAACATAATAAATTAATAAAATACGTGATTTCCGTGACAATTTGTGTGTATTGTGACTTTGTTCAACTCTCTACTTCTTAGTATCTTCGAAACGTACGCAGTCATGTTGTAATTCCATTTGAAGTAATTTATATACAAATATTAAAGAGAACTTTTTAAATATTTTAAAAAGTTAAATTAATTTATTTAAAACGATGAATATTTACTTTCCTTATTTGTTTCCTACCGACCGATTTTATAATGAGCAGATGTAGCTCCCTTTAACTCTAGGAAGAATAGCTTTTTTTTAATTATTAAATAAGTAAATTGATAGGTCTTGTGTTTCATAACGCTTTACGCTCCTATTTGATACGTGAGAAGACGAAGTAGTAATTTATATCATACTAACCGCTTATATCACCGCGTACTAACCGCTTATATCACCGCGTACTAACCGGTTATATCAATCACCTGTTTTTTAATCACGTTGATATGTGAATTTTTTTCGTTTATTAATTACTGTCATATTGAACTTTTATTCCGTCGATACTTGCACATGTCTAACGTTTAAGTGAGATACTGAGCCATGAAGGTAATTTGGAAGTGAGATAATGTTTTTTTAATAAATAAATGTATAATTAATTACAAGCAATTCCCATCGGAATTGAAGTAATTTCATGTACAATATAGAGTGTACCGTAATTTATAATATGAGCGACATTTTGTGACTTAAAAATCTATTAAGGGTGTATTTATATTTTCGGCGAACGTTCATTTTTGAGAAGTTTATTATGAACTCTGGCAAAGTTTAATATAATAATTTTGATGCAAAAAAATAGAACAATACTTCATCTATAATACAAATAGATTACATTTTATCTTTTTCATAAATTTATTTTACGAAAATCAGCTTTTTGCAACTCATTCCTAGCCAAAATCGCTTAAGAGGAGCAAGTTTAGAGAACTCGTTCTAAACTATTATACTTTAATTTGAAATGCTAAAAAAGTAGTAAAATGCCCATTTTTACTTCTTTAACTTGATCAAAAAATAATTATGATTGATGTAGTAGCAAAAAAGAAAAAGCAAAATACATATTTATTCAACAAAAATATTGTTTCATTTTCAAATATTTTGCAACTTGGCAAATGGCATTTTACGTTTACCAATCGTTCCTGGGATGTGCTCATGAAAATGCCCAGTCGTCCCGGACGCTCTTCATTTCACATTTCGAAACGATTCGCGGTCTCATTTACACCATAGATTTTATTATAGTTGGTTGGTCTTAAAAGAGAGAGAAACAAAATCGTTCGAATATTTTTCTAGAAAAAGAAATAATTCGAATATTTAATTTGACAGTGTATATTACTTTAATTTTTGTATCTAAAAGTTTAAATAACGTAATAAACTATACAAAAATATATGTATATATTATGCTATATATATATATATATATATATATATATATATATATATATATATATATATATATATATATATATATATATTTATATATATGTATTTATATTTATATATATATATAAATATATATATATATATATATATATATATATATATACATATATAAATATCAAACTATACACAATCATATATGATTTTTAATTAAATATTCCTCCTATTGTTAATGAATTATTCCTCTTTGTTGTTTAAAAAAAATGCAAAATTGTAATTTAGATGTTCTTTACTATGATTTGAATTTCCAATGTATGCAAAGGAACAAAACGTCACGATGAACCTGCTTTTTTATTCAAATTTCAATCCAAGATAATATTGCAGGATAACGTTAATTTATTTAAAGTTAGTACAAAAAACGTATAAAAAAAGAACCCGTTTTACCTATAAATACTAACTTTTACCCGCAGGTTCGGCTAAAAGTTAGTATAATTATAATTAAAAACATATAAGCAGAAATTAAAACACGCAGCTCCATCTATTATGATTAAAGGAAGTAAATTATAAGCCTTTACTTTCGTGACTTTATAATACAAATGGCAATGAAATTAAAAATATGTCTCTCTAAATTCCCGGCTCACTAATTATCTCTGTGCGAAAATAATACTTCGATCCTTTGTTCTGGCCTAACATAAAAAAGGACAAATAAACACATATAATTTTACAAAATAAATTGTTCACGCACTTATAAGGTTAGGTAAGATACGATTTCCTCAGACAAAACTAGTCTATGTCTTTACCCGTCCCGTCAATGATTTTTGTGCAAAGAAACGCTTTGATCTACTGCTCCAGCCCGACGTGAAAGAAGGACAAACAAACACACTTTTGTATTTATAATATTAGTTAGGATTATAACATTAGTTAGGATGAAATTTCCTAGGATGAAAATTTTCTCGGGACAAATTTTTAATATTTTTTGGGACTGTAATATCAGTTAGGATGTAATTTACTGGATTGGAAAGTAGCCTGTGTCATTTCCCGGCCCACCAACTACCTCTGTGCAAAATCATATCAAAACGTTGTTCGTTATCACGTGAGAAAAGGACAAACAAATGCCCTTTCGTATTTTTAATATTAGTCGGGATTGTAATACCAGTTAGAATACGATTTACTTAATTGAAATGTAGTCTATGTCATTTCCTGGCCCATCAACTATCTATTTTCAAAGGATCGCCTCGATCCGTTGTGACATGAAAGAAGAACAAATAAATACATTTTCGAATGTTTAACATTTGTTGTTTAACATGTGTTTAACATTTGTATTTAGAGTGAGAATTACGGGGTTGGAAAGTAAACTTAAAAGTCATTTACTGGCCCACAAACAATCTCATTGCAAAAAATCACTTTGATCTGTTATTCGTTGGGATATGACAGAAGCACAAACAAAAACACTTTCGAATTTGTAATATTAGTTGGAATTGTTATATTAGTTAAGATGAGATTTCACGGTTTGGAGAGTAGCCTATGTCATTTCCCAACAAACCAATTATCTCTGAGCAAAACATCACATCGACACGTTATTCAGTTATGGCGTTAAAATTACAAACAAACATAGTTTTATAATTATGGTATTAGAGGTGGGATTCTAAATTAAGTATTAAACTAAGTAATTCTGCTGCTCCGTTATACTATGTATGTAACGATCCAAAAATCACGTCGACCCCCGCTGCTTCGTTACCACGTTCCTTATTCACTTTGCATACTTTTTTAGTCTCAAATAAGAATATTTTTGTAATAATAAGTATGCTATATTATATACCACCTTTGCAGCTATGCATACCTAAAAATCATGTTAATCTGTTGGCCCGTTTCGACGTTAAAGAAGAACAAACAAACACACTTTTGAATTAATAAAACTATAGAATTGACCTGTCTGTATTTTGAAAGTATTTACGAAAAAAATATTTAAGGTGACATGACAAAAGTAATAGAGCACAAAATATCGTTATTGAAATGTGTGTCTGTAAGCCTGTTTATTTGTTCACGCCTTGTGCGTGAACAAATAAACAGGCAAGAAGAGCTTGAAGGATTTCGATGAAGTTTTCACTGGCGGATTCTGTTTGCTCTGAGGCAATATATATGAGCTATGTTTTAACACAATCGACCAACTAAAAAGAAGATATGGTAATTTGACGTTTCGGTACAAAGTATACTTACTTAAACATGTTTACTTTTGTATTTTTTATAATAGATGGCATTACGTATATTTATCTCATAATTAACTTAATAATAGTTTCTAAAGAGAGCAAAGCTAGAAAATAAATCATTAGCCGTTTTGTTTTATTTGCAGATCATTAAATTCAAAGATTCGTTACTTTTTCAACTGCGAGTACGATTAATGATTCCCAAAGGTATATCAATATTTTATTGTTGGTTTTATTATTTAAGGTTAATTACTAAAGTACAATAATTTTTTTCTAACATTCGATATGTGATGCCGTATTATTTTATAGATAGTTAAAAGGTGGTTTTAAGGTAGTATCTACGAATAAAAGCAAAAAAATATCGTATTTCTCACCCCTACAATGTCGGTTTATTGAGATTGTTTATCACGATTCATTAAAACGATATAGTTGAGTTCATTAAATGACATGTTACTTTACAATAGGCTTACCCTAAAATCGCTAAATCCCTAATTGTCATATGTATCGTTGGTAGTCAGTTCAGTTATTTATATTAAATATGTCCTAAGTTGCTTACTTTTAGACTACACGCATTTTGGAAAGGATGGATGAAGCAACGCATCAGCAACTTTAGAAAATATTAGAGAAGTTTTTTGCATTTAAATTCTTATTCGATATTTAGTGAACCAGTCAAAGAGCACTTCTAAAAGCAAAACATTAGTAGACATTAGTTATTAATCACGAGTTATTGCCGCCTTGATAAAGTCAAATCCTACTACTATTATAAATGCTAATGTTTGTCAGGATGTACGGATGGATCTTCATTGAAAGAATTCACGCAAAAACTACTGAACGAATTTTGATAAAACTTTACAGTAATATAGCTTATACAACAGAATAACACATTGACAACATACAATTTATAAAGATATTGTGTGATTTGACTGTTATATAACGAAATTAATTAAATAAGTCGAAAAATACCTATATTCTAAGAGTTATCTTGGCGTGCGCTGTCTAAACCTTTAAAGTTAAACGAAGATAATGTAAAGTGGGATTGTTTCTTTTAAACAGTTCTAAATAAAAATCCATATATCGACAGCATTTTTCCATATATCGACACCTTTTATGTGGAAGCCATTATAACCAAAATAGTCTAACATAAATACTATTAATTTTAATACTTATTTTACAATGCACATTTTATAGTATTAAATCAATTCTTATCAAAATAAATACGATTATCGCTTTTGGTATTTAACGTAGATAAAGTTGGTCTTTTACCCTAAATAATATGGACAAATAGTTTCAAAGTTATCAGGATATGAGTGCCTTGAGTGGAGCGCTATTAAAACACGCCGATAAGACGCTGCCAGGAGTCGGCGGCGCGGGTGGCGCGTAGAGCGGGGGCGGAGGGGCAGGCAACATCACGCGCCATCGCTGAGCGCACGACTCGAACGCGGGCAGACGCATGAGGGCAGACGTCCCGGAGATAAAAATAGGATGCTTTTTATCCCAGAAAAATTTGATAATTAGGCCCACGACATGTAGACATGACCTGGATCGGTATAAAGAATACCTACACTTTATCCTCAGGGTATATTCCCTTGAGATAATTATAGGAAACGATGGCGTTTTCCAAAGTCGACGCGGGCGATGCCGCGGGCAACAGGTAGTGTGGAGATAAAATGATCGTACAGAGCTGTTTTGGTTAGCTGGCCTGGTAAATGGTTAAAATCCAAATGAAAACTGGAATAATACTAATGTTTGTTATCGCTATGTCGATGTAATTTTAATATTACAGAATGAACAAAACTGGTTACGAAAACATATAAAACACTTCTTTTTATTTTGGTAACAATATAATGTAAATCGTTCATCGAGGCGCAATCATATTGAAGAAATATGGCCGGATTGACTGAAGATTGATCGTCTAATTTTAATCATTGACTGATTATTGAAGGATGTATTACAATTAAACTATCAACCTTTCGTCAATACGTATATACTCCTTCAATTTTATTGAGTGTCTAATGATCACACGGGTGTTCAAGATACGGCGAATGGACTTTAAAATTATTGTACACCAACAGGCGGCATCGCTACGCGTATAATAGTGATTTTACGACTGGTAAATATCCGTTCTCGAGCTTCGGTATTTTGTACAATGTCCTTAAACATTTTTAATATTTTCTTTAACGTGTCACGTTAAACGTGTCACATAAGTATCTTCACATGGAGATCGAAGTTCATTCATTTCAAGAATACAACGATCTAGAAAGTTAAACAAAGACATAATACTATTTGTTCAAAGGCACAATATAATTCGTTTTTTGCCTTATTCACAATAGTGTCGCCAGATATGCTGATTTTCATGGAACGTCCGAATTTTCGGGGGTGTCATATGTATAAACCTTACGTGCAATGCCAAGTATCTTGATTTTTCATCCCCACTAATATTTCAAAATTTAGAAATGAACGGTATATGTCAAGTCGAGTGTACAAAAGCTTTCGAAGCGAAATTTCAATGCGACGGTACGGTGGCCGAATGCTTTTATCCTCTAACCACGTGCATGCCTGCTCATTAATTCGAATTAGATAGAACGAAAACGAAAAAGTGCTAATCCTTTTCTCAGTTTAACTTAGTAGTAAAATTATATGATCGTTTGCTATGCTTGTGAAAGGATGATTATTCATGTTCAAAAATCTTGCTCGCTAACGATAGTTACCAATTTAAAAATACTGTCGAATGTCATCGTACTAAACTCGCACTCATACTGAGTATGAGATTACTATTAAAGTTAGATTTAAGATAGTATTTTCTAAGCATGGCTAATAAAACAAACAATTATTCTAGGGTTATATTAGTAAAGTTGTAAAAAATAAATTAACCTTTTCAAAAGCTGTCTATGGAATTATGGCATATCTATAACTGTTAAACTCGAAACATTAATGGTACCTGCTTTTACAAATAGTCAAAAGAATACTTACAACGTAATATTCAATGGCACTGTAGTAGGTCGACAAATGGAAGCAAAGGCGATGGTTGACGATGGCTCTGAGAAAAAAAAATACATTATCCAATTATTTGAATTGTCATATAAAAAAAACTTTACGTAGTATTCTTGTAAAAAGGTCACCCAATATGTACTCGAATCTATGCCATACTAATTTGCTCGCGGAAGAGGCGGGCTTACCGTCTTCATAGTAAAACACATCGGAAATAAGCGGTTCGCAGGTATGAACTTGCGGAGAATTTATGTAGTATTTGTATTGCATTTTCTAAATATCAGTGTAGGTAATATTGAGAAAAATTTATATTTGAAGATTCGAATTTCATGCTGCTAATATAATAAAAAGAAAACTTTTGCTTCTTTTATATTACGCGAAAACACTACTAATTCTATTGACATACAACTTTCACAATGTAATAGTTATTATTTTGAATGGGCATATAAAAAAAATTACGTAGTGTCCTTGTCCAAAGATCAGTTTATATATACTCCAATCAATGCCACACTAGTTTGCTAGCGGAAGTGGCAGGCTTACCGTCTTTACGGTAATACACCTCGGAAACAAGCGATTCGCAGGTACCAACATCCTACTAATATAATAAAAAGAAAAATTTTCTTTTTTTAGAGATTCAAGCAAAAACTACTAATGCTATTGGCATAAAACTTTCACAATGTGATAGTTTTCAGATTACCATACGATATACAGTATGTACATAAGATGTAATTTTTTTGAGATATGGTTAATAATGTCAACGCGGTCAGAATAAAAATCGCTGGTCTGAGTAATTTTATGAGGAACTGTAGGTTGTAGGTTTGTAGGTTTAAAAAGATTTTAAAGAAAATCCATCACGGCATTACCTATTTCTTATAGATAAGCCACGAGACAGTTTCTTTTAAAACTGTGTGGGGTAAAGAAGTGATTATGTTTAAGTCAATTTATTAATCTTCATTAAAATAAATATCTGAGTAATTTTAAACGTTCTAGATAAATCAAAATTGACCCCTCATTCTTTATATTTTCAATTAGTAGTTTAAAAGAAATGAAAAGATTTTCGAATAGTAAACAATTTTAATGACTTTCAGTGCGACATATTCGCTCAAGGAGGAAGAAATGGAGGGGCGGGGTGTCACAAGGGCATCATGTTGCAAAACATTATTGTATTTTTGTTAAAAAAAATAAAACGCAAGACTATGTTCATGAAAGAAAAACTGAATAGCAAATAATCTTAATACTAAAGCATGACGACTGCGCGTGTGCAGAGATGTCCTTCGATAAATGTATAAAGAAAATTGTTTGTTCACTTCCTTTTTATATTTCCAACCGATGTTCTCCTATATTGTTGTTAGGTTATAACAATAATTGTTTATATAACAATAACTGTTTTAACAAAAATATATAATAACTGCTGCTCGTAAGAGACATTTTACTTATGAAATTTATTTCTCGATTTTAAATAGAGGCTTCGTAACCGATTTTGATGAGAATTTGTTACTAGTGAGAAAGTTTATAAAAATGCACTATGATGAATTTTTATGTACTGTGATGTCATTAAATTTAAAAAATTGTTGTATTATAATATCATTAACCCGTTGTATTTCTAATTTGGTCATATCCAACTGTGACGTTTCTGCTATTGCAATATTTGAAAATATGAATAGACACAAATAAATAAATAAGTAAAATTAAAATAATACATTCAACTTTACATCCGACTCGTATTACTAAGCTAAAATCTGCGAGAGATAACATGTTCGCACAATCAGGTACTTAGGTACACCTACTTAGTTACATGGAGGTAATTGCAAATCTTGACACCGAGAGACAAACGAAAGCATGTTACGTTATATCATTTCAATATAATGATAGTCAACAGCGTCTTAAGAGGCAGATATACGCCAGAATAAATATGAGAGGAGGCGTAACTAGAGGGAAATGAGCATGCGTGGCGCTCGTCGCACTTGGCGTGTGAAACTATTACATTACAGCACGTACAGTACAGTGTGTTTCAAAAAGGTGTATAGAACTATAATTCGACTATCAGCGAGTGTATATCGTGTGAAGTTTATATAAGTACATTTCGAAAAGGATTTTTCAAACATAACTATAACTGTGTAAACAAATTTGAAAACTATCCATGAAGCGGCACGTTACATATTTGAATAATTTTTTTATTTATTTACAATGATATATGTAACAAAACGGCATTGATTGATGTTCTTATTAAAAACGCATATGTCTACCTATACGTATAAGAAAAATCGTGACGAAGTCGTGTTTGCACATAGAATAAAATACAGTCACCTGACAAGGCGCACAACACATTTCAATAAATGAGTTAGAACAGAAAGTTAATGATCTTGAAACGCATATTAAAACTTAGCCATCTCCACTAACATTAATTTTGATTTTAATATTAGAAAAATCTCTACATATTGTTCCGTTTTAGTGTGAAACGCATATTAAAACTTAGCCATCTCCACTAACAATAATTTTGATTTTAATATTAGAAAAATCTCTAGATATTGTTCCGTTTTAATGTGAAAAAGGCATGTTTTAAAGCCTTGGCTATGAAACTTGTTAGGAATATTGTTTCTTAATGAGGTCTATCACACATCTATGCGTATTAATCTTTGCTAATAGCCCACCTGAAGATGTTGTAATACAACGTCGGTCGACCTAGGTCGTGGTAAGGAACTTAAAGAAAGTAGAAATAATACTACATCACGTAGTTCCATTTAATTATGCGTATTAAATAAAATTAAAATTTATAATTGTTATTCGCCAAATAATAATTTGGAAGTTTTAGTCTAAATATAAATTTAAAGTCAAAAACATTAGGTTATGGGCCTTCTTATATTTATTAAAATGGACAAATGCAATAAAATAAAAAATAAAATAAAATGAGAATATAACTATTTTCTCTTTTACGACTGATTAATCTGTAACAAACAAACTAAGAAACTAATGCGAATCGGTCATTCATTTATACTCACAATTTGTCCTAGGCATCATTCGGAGTATTTGAAAAAGACTTGAACAGATTTTTGTAATAAAAAAAACTAAATTGGAACTTTTGTCTTAAGACAGGGATCAAATTTTATGAAAAATAACAAAAAATACTAAGGAAAAACCGACACTTATCTTTCACCACAAAAATCAACACAGCATTTTCCGTCTAAATTTTTACTCTCAATTTGAACACATAAAATCTCTGCCCTCTCACATTCTTTATGATTACAAGCTTGGCATACTGTGTTCTGTCAGCAACCTTGGCAGTACCACACTTTACCTTTTCCTTTCTTATTAATATTCTCGCTGATTGTCTTTCCTTTGAATAGGTTCCAAATTTTTTATCTGCTTTAGCAGGTAAAAAATTAAAAAGCATCTGCTAAAAAGCAGCTTTTTAACTTTTTAGCAGGGTCTTCCTTTTTTTATTTTCTCGAATCTTTTTAGCTTCATATTTAAGAGCATTAAATAAACTTTTAGTATTCCATTGGCTAATGTGAAATAAAGCTTTGCGTTTTTGTTTTAAATTGAAAAAATTGCAAAATTTGAAGCCCAATTTAGTACTTGAAAAGATGTTTTTCCAGTTAATCTTCAAGAACTTTCTTCTAATTTATGAATATTTATTTTCTTGGGTGTAGGGTATTCGTGGATGTAGGTGTACGTTTTGTTTGGGACAAGGATCTAAATTTTCTAGGTTTTCGTACCAGAATTATTGATATTTATACCTCTCCTGAAGAAGAGGTATACATATCAATATACTGATATTAATTTGAGAGAGCATACATTTTCATGCTACAGATATTCCCGATACCGAAGCGTTTTTTCAGTAGTCTTAACAAGGCCCGGGTTCTCTTATGATACGACAAGTGGCTTTATTAGGACATTTCTGCGTTAAAGTAAAAATATAGTAAGCATGAAATTTATTTGGCATTAAGTATATATATTAAGAAGTGAAGAAAAACTTTGTACCCCTTTTAAGTATATTGCGCGCACGGAGGAGTGTAGGATTTGACATAGTTAAAATTTATATGGGAAGGAGTGCAGAAAGTTAAAATTTATGTACAATATGTGTTACAAATACATTAAATTATGTATTACAAGTACATTAAAAGATTCATTGTTTACGTTCATACTTTCAATGTCAAACACAATAGTCTGTTGTCAAATATACGTGCAGAGTGGAGATTATCGCCAAAGTATTTTAAAATGTCAGATTGACTGAATGAATTTCGAGCTGTGAATTTTGTGTCATTTCAAATTTTCTTTTTTCAATAGTCTGTGGAGTAAAGGTAAAAAAACATTTATTTTTTATTTTGTGTAATAGATATCTCTGTTTTATATTTTTAGTGAAATACAGTTTGCGTACAAATTCAGAAAAATTATATGGAATGATCATAGAAGTATTACTCTTTGACGAAAGAAACTCGACAAAGTTCAGACTTAAAAATTTAATGAATTATGGTCGAATTTTGTCACTGGGCGAGCAACCACTAATTTATATAAAAAAGTCTAATTGAAGAAACATAAAAATCTTGACTGTTTTCACCGAAACTTTTAAAACATTTGTCGTTAAAGCTATTAAAGAAATATAGCATTACTCGATCATTGACAAATTGACGACTGCTAACGAAATGGCAGAGCGCTAGGGTAGGAGTGTGGTTGTCCTTTTGCCTATTAATGTTTTTACATATGTATGCGAAATTAAAAACTTATTTAGACAAAGGCAAGTACGAGTTTTTAGGTGTGGGCCTTCTATTTTAGTTATATTATTTTTAGGTATTTTAGTTATTTATTATAATCTTTGCAGTATACTCCCATCAAGACCTCTCGATGAATATTATGTCGAAATATTTGCAACGCAAAAAGCCACGAGTGCACCTTTGTACACAATCGGCTCAGCTCGGTTGGTATCATTCAGTTATCCTTCCCTCAGTGAACGAAATTGTATTTGACATTACAGTTATTTAAATTGTTCATACTTATACATATATTAAAATGTATAGGTACGAAATATATATATATATATATATATATATATATATATATATATATATATAAATAATACGTTTTTCTTACTATATAAATAATTAATCCATATTTTGAAAAACGGCCACTGCAGCCGCTGTAAATTATTAAGCCTTTGTTTTTATGTAGATTTGAAAGACGTATGCATAAAAATGGCGTCAAAACTCCAAAATATATTTTGAAAACAGAAGTTATTTCAATAATAAATATCCAGAAAGTTTGTTTGTTTTGAAATCATGTTTCTAGCATTGGATCTTTTTGACATATAATCTATTATACATGTTGTTTTTTTTAGAAAAAAAAAACAGATAATTACTACGTGAAATTTCAAATCGAAAATGTTTAATTTGGATATAACAGGTTCTTAAATATTAATCAATTTACCTTTGCTGTGGATCCTTCGGGTAGACGTTTGATTCGGGCGCGTACTTATCGCAAATGTACTGGAGGATTGCATTACTCTCGCTTAGATAGAATCCGTCGTCATCCAGAACTGGAATTTGTTTTTGAGGATTTTTCTGAAATAATATTGTTTAAGTACTTTAAAGATATAGAAATTATATAAAAAGAAGAAACAGAATTTTATCGACATATAATTGGGTTATTTCATAGTTCTCTCCCTCTTACGGGAGCTTCGATGAAAGCAGCGTAATATACAATTCATGCGACGCATTTACTCGTACATGAGTGTCGCGTAAAATGTGTCAATTTAATTATTATTTTCCAAGTGACTGTATAATTTTCTAATAAACTATATCTACGTTCAACAATTGTATATAGGCATCGGGTGACGAATCGATATCGGTACATAATCGAGTTAAGATCTCATATTCCTAATAAGATGCTTCGTCGCTGTAGTTATGGCGTACGACACAAGATGGCGCCACCGAAATTTCTACACATCGACGTTTTTATTGTTCATATGTAATATAAGACTATCTGTTAAATACATTTAAATAAAACATTTTCATTTCAGTTGTGCTGAATAAAACGTATTACTACATTCTTTTCATTTAATGATATCTTATAAGTTTTTTTCCATACGTTTTCGTTCAAACGTTTGTTTGTCTCGTGTTCATATAGTTCTTGGCTGTCGAAAACTGTGTTCATAACTTGTAGAGATGGAAATAACTGTTATTTCTCCATACCTATTATAATGAATAACATCATTATTCAATAACATAGTATCATACCTGTTAAAAAATAACATGTTAATGGACATTATTGACAATAACATTAGTTCATTACGTTCTTAAACGATATGTTCCATGGAATTAATTTTCCTTCTGCGTGTGTACAAAATATGTATGGTACGTGCGTACTATAATCGCTATCTATATTAAATACTATTGGAGAAATACTAGTTCAATTTTAATTTGGTTTTTGATAGAATATAGGTATTTTTTGTAGACGATTTCAATCTACATTTGATTAAATTATGTTAAAAGAAAGCCAGGCAATGGTCAATACGGTGAAAAATTACATTTCGAACCATATAGTATATTCTAGAGATGGAAATAACTGTTATTTCCCCATACCTATTATAATAAATAACATCATTATTCAATAACATAGTATCATACCTGTTAAAAAATAACATGTTATTGGACATTATTGACATTTGTTCAATACGTTCTTGAACGATATGTTCCATGAAATTAATTTTCCTTTTGCGTGTGTATACAAAATATGTATAGTACATGCGTACTATAATCGCTATCTATATATTAAATACTACTGGAAAAACGCTAGTTAAATTTTAATTTGGTTTTTGATAGAATATAGGTATTTTTTTGTGGACGGTTTTAATCTACATTTGATTAAATTATGTTAAAAGAAAGTCAGGCAATGGCCAATACGGTGAAAAATTACATTTCGAACCATATAGTATTTTCCTAGTTCGATCATTTAAACAAATTGAAATAATAACGCATAGAAATTGCAGTTAGTTAGCGATCAATAGTGAATTCTGAATGAATATAACATAAACAAAATTCAAATAACAACTATAGATTTGAACTTTGTAGTAATTAATTGTTTATTATCATTCGGTAAAATTCCATGTCATTCGGTAATGTTCCGTCAATACGAAACAAAAGAATAAAGCATAAAACAAATAATATATAAAACAATGAATTACACTAAGAAAAGGAATGCGCTATTTCATGCTCCTTTTATTCAGACGACGAATGACGTCCGCTCCTTGACAATAACGCAAAATAATATTTTAACATGTTACCAAGCGTAATGTTCTTAACAACATAATGCGTTCTTTATAATCGGTAATAGGTATGGATCACATAACAGGTATGAATTTGAGAACGTTCTAATAACAGATTATTAACCTTTCGGTAAAGTTCGGTGTCATTCGGTGATGCTCGGTAAATATGAAACGAAGGGCAAGACGAAAAGAAACGTGCTGTCTCGCTCTCACTTTACTCAGCGAGTGACGGCCATTGTACGGGCGCTGCTTGACAATACCACCGTAACATAATATTTTAACATGTTAGTCAAGCGTATCGTTATTTAATAACATAGTATATGTAAATCGCAATAACATAATATATTAATTTCCATCAATATTATGTTATTCATACCTATTACGTTATAATTCTGTCATCGCTAGTATATTCCTAGTTCGATAATTTAAACAGAATGAAACAATAACGCATAGATATTGCAGTTAGTTAGCGATCAACAGTGAATTCTGAATGAATATAACATAAACAAAATTCAAATACCAAGTATAGATTTGAACTTTGTAGTAATTAATTGTTTATTATCATTCGGTAAAATTCCATGTCATTCGGTAATGTTCCGTCAATACGAAACAAAAGAATAAAGCATAAAACAAATAATATATAAAACAATAAATTTCATTAACAAAAGGAATGCGCTATTTCTTGCTCCTTTTATTCAGACGACGAATGACATCCGCTCCTTGACAATAACGCAATATAATATTTTAACATGTTACCAAGCGTAATGTTCTTAATAACAGAATGCGTTCTTTCCAATCGGTAATAGGTATGGATCACATAACAGGTATGAATTTGAGAACGTTCTAATAACAGTTATTAATCTTTCGGTAAAGTTCGGTGTCATTCGGTGATGCTCGGTAAATATGAAACGAAGGCCAAGACGAAAAGAAACGTGCTGTCTCGCTCTCGCTTTACTCAGCGAGTGACGACCATAGTACAGGCGCTGCTTGACAATACGGTAACATAATATTTTAACATGTTAGCCAAGCGTATCGTTATTTAATAACATAGTATCTGTAAATCGCAATAACATAATATATTCATTTCCATCAATATTATGTTATTCATACCTGTTACGTTATAATTCTGTCATCGCTAAGACTTATGGTCGCAGGAGACATGCAATAAAACGTAATTGCTACTTATTATGAAGAGTTCAATGTTCATATCCTTTATTTCTTACAATTAAAATTGACGCAAATTCCTATAATTTCTAAATGACACATTTTAAGAAAATGCAATGATTCATTTTTCCTTCATACTACCATAAATATTTTTGACTCCAGGTTTAGGACTGGTAACTAAATGATTCATTTGGTATAACCATTTAAACATCGTATTTCAAAAATCACGTTACTTACATTACTTTACAATTACCTTTAATTTAAAAAATGGATCACGTTATTAAATAAAACATATATTTTTATTTTAGCTTAATTGTGTTTGAAATAATGTAGTAAGATGTTCGGAACAAACAACTTGTTCCGAATTAATTATTGTTACAGTTGAATTTTTTCTATTGAAATGTTTCATTAAATTATGTAGCTGTTTCGAATGACAATTTAGTTTTCTAAAAATTTCAAGTAACAAAATAATCACCCAAGTCTATAAAATATTCCCATACAACATCAAAGTTTCTCGTGGACATAATGGCGAAGTTAGAATTTAACGTAATTGACAGTTAGTCTTTATAAACGCTATTTACAATACTTACACTACAAAGTAATAACGCTCAACTGTTCCAATAAAAAAACGGAGACTCATCAGACGAGAAGAGCACCGTACTTAAAACTCTTATTTTAAAATACTCGTACTTGTCGTATTGAGTAAATATTTGTCTGCGAAGTGTGAAGCAATACCTACTTCAGGTAATGAGTAAAACAAGTGTACGAGTACGTTTAAAATACTCGTATTATATACGTTAAAAGTATTACGACTTACGAGTGTTTAGATATACAGTTTGTCTCTTATTCCATATACATTTTAAATATGAAAGAGCGAGAAAACCTGAGTAAGATATGCGTGAATGAAATAGCTAAAGCTAGCTAGACAAAGAGGGGTAGAGTTATGCCGCAGCCCGATTATAAAGTAATCATTGTACGACCGGTCGGCCATACCATACAAGTATTTACGATTCCAAGTATATTGTATATTGCATACCAAGTACGTATTACAATTTTACCGGTTGACAATAAATACGCCTCACTTCTATTCCGTTGTCAAACGTAGAATCCTTATAATTACGTCAGGTCCGTCTGTCTGCCGGTCCATGTATTACACCCTTGCAGTTGCAAGTTTTACGTACGTGCATGAAATTTTATAAGTATGTGCTTCAGATAAAGATTTCAATTAATATGTAGTAAACATTTTTTTTTCTTATTTTGTAAGACACTTCTCCCTATTAAGAAAAAGTATTCAAAATTAATTAGTGAATCGTATTATGTACTCTATCGTTAGAAAGATCGTTTTAAGTGATTTTTACATTTCTTTTATCACTTCTCATCTTTACCAAATTTACGAAATATTAAGCTTCAATGTCGTTTGCAATGTGCGTGTGCCTAGATTTACCATACCAACTTTTAGGAAACTAAAACTGATTAGCTAAAAACTACATACATCATTCGCTCGTAACCCCGGACACTTAATTATTAAAGTAAAGGCTCATATTTGATTAAAATAAAATAGTAACCCCCTTACTATTTTAATTAGTGATTTTAAAAATAATAAAATTATTTAGTTGTAATCAAATCTTATTTATCTTAGTGATCCCAAAATAAAAAACGTATTACTTATGATTATATATAAGACAATATAAAACAACAGTGTTTTATCTATTGCATAAATAACAACAAAAAACAATATAAATCTACAAGGATTCCATTCTTTTTCACTTAAAAAAAAACGGAACCCTTATAGATTGAAATTTAATTAATCTAAAAATATAAAATAATCGTATTGAAATAATCTAAATATAATTTCAACATATTATTTTGTAAATTAGTCAATTACAACTTTAAGTTAAAAATTTAATTAAACATTTGAAAATTGCCGATTGTCATAATCGATCATCCCGATGTAAGTCCTAAAAAATTTAATAAAGCGAGTGAAACTCGAAAAAACGTCGAATATAGTTTGTTTACCTAGAAACAAGGTAGTTTCAATGTAAACGTAAGTAGAGCGAAACCTATTAAAATTTTATTTAAAAAAATAAACATATAACCTAACACTATAATTAATAAACTTAGAAAAGGAAGTTATACTATGTATAAATAGAATTAAGAACTCTACTATTTATTAATAGTGTTTTTACTCTTGACAAGTTCGTCATAACTCCGTCCTTCAAACAGTATTCCGATCTCGTCCTAGTTTAACTTTATGGTATGGCAGTCTTTGAAATTCAATTGTTTTTATAGCCATTTTAAAGAGAACGGCTCTAGATAATTCAATTCGTATAATTGAAACTATCAAGGGGAAGAATTATTTAATTTATTGACTGTAGTTGCGCCAAGAGTAATATTTATTAATGACAAGTTATAAATTAAATAAAATTGAAGTAATATGCTTATTTATTGTTAAAATATAACTGAAAAAAGCGAAAAATTCAACAAGGAGAGACGCAAGCGAAGAATAATATAAATTTTAACAATGCCCTAAGGATACCATCTGATGTGGTAGATTCACAATCATTGACACGATCTCATATATTACGTGCTTGCCTATGGAATGCGACGTTGCCACGTTCAATTCCTGAAGTTATTTTGAAATACTCTCGTCTTTCTGAGTCAGTAGTAATTAATACCTTCGTTATAGAAACATTATGAACAGTATAAGCGTTCTCAAAATAAGAGTAGTTTAGTAAATTATGTAGGGTAAGAGTAGCAAAAGTAGTAAATTTAAATATTTTTTATTAGTAACAGTATAAGAGTATAATATGAGGAGTCAATTTAAAATTTTTTTATTAGTAATAGTATAAGAGTCTAATATGAGTAGTAAATTTAAATATTTTTTATTAGTAACAGTATAAGAGTATAATATGAGTAGTAAATTTAAACATTTTTTATTAGTAACAGTAGAAGAGTATAATATGAGTAGTAAATTTAAACATTTTTTATTAGTAACAGTATAAGAGTATAATATGAGTAGTAAATTTAAATATTTTTTATTAGTAACAGTATAAGAGTATAATATGAGTAGTAAATTTAAACATTTTTTATTAGTAACAGTAGAAGAGTATAATATGAGTAGTAAATTTAAACATTTTTTATTAGTAACAGTATAAGAGTGTAACATGAGTAGTAAATTTAAACATTTTTTATTAGTAACATTGAAAGCGTATAAGGAAATAAATAAAGAAAAAACTGCTTGCAAATTGTGCAATGAAATTGTTGATTTCTTATGCAATCACCATATTACGTATTGAGTATTACATTTGAAACATAACATTTCTATGAAGATTCGATCACTGTTCATGCTGTTAAATTATTAAATAAATTTGACTCCAACACCAGACTTCCACGACCCTTAACTTTATGTTCCACGTTCCGAGTTCTTTTACATCTTTCTCCCTTAATCCTCCGCCTTTTTTTCCTATCCCTCAATCCTGTCTGGATAGCCATAACATACGAAAATTAGATTACATAGTTTTTTTTGTTTTTTTTTCCTCAAAAATTTATTTATCATATTATTTTGATTATCAATATGTCTTGTAATGATGTAGATTCACTGTAGTTTTAGTTAACCGGAAGAGATTGATATTGTAGCAGCAAGTTCGCTAGATGCATATAGTCATCGAAATAAATTAATAAATAAGTATATATTAAAAAGACATGGATTACGGGACGTATTTTAGAGAGTACAAATCATAAATTATGTGTATTTATACTATTTCACTTTTCGTTATTTCAAATAATATATTTGCAGTACTGTATGTCAAACATATTGTGCTGAATCAAAACAACGATAATGGAACCATTGGGTATTGACATAAATATCGCTAAATGTCATGCCAATTGCATTATATTTCTCGATTTTCCAATTACAATAAACAAATGCAAGTATTTTATAATTTTTACAAAATTCTCGCAATTATAAATCATTACACAAACTTATTATCCATTTTTAACGCTCAAATTTACGATGAACTTATTAAAATAATATGACAAAAAATTATTGACTGAAATATTTTATTTTATTCAGGGCTTATTCCCCACTATAAAAGTGATATTTCTGTTGACTCTTCTGAAATACTCAGGCTATGAAATTCTCTCAGAGTCAAGACTTGTAATATAACTAAATATTCACCTTTGCATACTCTTCAGTCAAATGATCTCCGGCCGAGTAATCGAGGTTAATCACCTCACACGGCAAGTTTAAATGGGCCAGCAACTGCCGCACGGCGATACTTGGCGGTCCATCATCTAAGCAGTACAGTTTCAGTGGCATCTGAAATAAAGTGATTCGTTAACAAATTTATCCAGCAATTTGGCATTTCACGTTTACCCACTTTGTTTTGACAGTGAGATTTATGACCAATAAGGCCGACCCTCTCGTCACACGTACTCGTGATAGAAGAGAAACTTTTTTGGCAATTTAAACCTCGATTTGTAAGAATATAGTAAGGGTAAAACAGCAAAGGGAGACAAAGAGAGAGATAATATACCAAGTGTAAATTCGTAGATTATACTAAATTTGTGTAAGAGGTAATACAATAGATTTAGAAAAGTTAATGAAGTGTCATTATAAATCGACGTAAATATCTAATAAAATCTTCATACAAATTTACATAGACAAATGTCAATTAAAATAATCACAACACACAATGATAAAATCGATAATGCAACGTATGTGTGGTACCGCAGCTGTTCATGTGTAGTGTCTGAGGCATATCTACAACGCGCGCATGCGCGACACTATATTATCAATCGCTTTGTATCGTTTTGTATGCGTCGCTCTCTTTTGCTTCCATGGCATCCCAATATATAGCTCTCTTTTTTCCCTTCCTTCACTCTCGTGTAACGAAATGTGTCTAAACGTGACGCGACCTTAAAATTGTATTCTCAAATTTCGTCCACTTATCCATTATCAAATCGCCACCTAAGAATTTTTACTTCAAGAATGAAGATAATGAACGAAATGATACAAGATCACGAAAATATTTATAAGTTAACAAAAGTGAGTTTATTAAGTTTATTTTGGACTTCAAAAAAAAATTTATTTCACGAATCATAGAACTTACTTTAACTTTTTTTGATATAAAATACTTAAAAGAGCAAAAAAACGTTAAAAAAATTCATAGAATTCGTACTAAACTAAGTACTAAAACTAATTTTTAAATTGATTCTTTCACTAAATTAAATCACGTACAGCCATTAAGAATACTCAAAAAGTTACTATGTATAATGAGTTTTATTATACTAGGCAAAAAAAACAGAAAGATTCAGTTTTTGTAAAAGCACTCAAATCTTGAAAATAATTAGGCGACAATATTTACACAATTTATAAAAAGTGTTTAATATTATATAAAATAATTTCATTAACATAACTTAGCAATTTTGCTCATACTTTTCTTCAAATTTTCCATTTATGTAGTAGTTATATTTATTTCAGTGATGTGAATAATGAATAATATAATTATTTTTTTAATGACGAAAAGCGCAGTATTACATACGATACTCAGTTGATGATATCACCGTTTGATGATATCACCGTTGATATTACATACGATACTCAGTTGATGATATCACCGTTTTCTTAATGATATGGAAAGATATACGTACACAAATTTCAATAAAGTGAGTTCATTACATTTCTTACAAAGAATTCCAAAAACCCTTTAAAATAGTCTTCTCGGCTGTATTAAATTCTGTAATTACTATTTGATTTAAATATAATAATTAATTTACTCAGTTTACGTACCCTATGAAATTCTGATGATGTGACTCCAAAAGTTCGTCCGCACGCGGTGGCAGTTTTGCACAAATGCCTAGGCCTTAGCAGGTCCCCTTTCGTTTAAATAAGTAATTGACAAGTCTATTTTCGTTTTATAAGTCCGTTAGATTATCTTATCTGGTCTTATCAATTGAAGGTTATGCTGAAATACCACCGTTCGAAAATTTTAAAAATAATTTTTTACGGAAATAAATATTATCGAAATTTATGTACATATTTTTCAAGATAATATGGGCATAGTTTTTTCGAAAACCATTTTGGAGCTTAAATTAAAAGGTTAATTTAAAAGAGTCGCAAAATACGGTCACCATGTCTGGATTTTTTAAAATGAAAAATAACATCACCCGGTTTATCTGTGCGGTCACCTACCTAAGTACTGATCGCGTCTGAGGTTGATTAAATTCAATGATTAGGCAAAAATATAGCCGCACACCATTTTAACTTAAGCTTATGTCATTATATAAATAAGCGTATACAACGTACTCAATAAACTCGTTGGTAGCAACATTAAATTATTTTGTTCATTGATAAATTTTGTTCAAATTATACGTTACATTTTTTAAAAAAATATTTTTAAAAATTTTTAGAAAGTTTTGTTAACTTATAAATATTTTCGTGAATTTTTTATTAAATCTTTATTTAAACATCTTTGGAAAATAAGATCTTTCGTAACTATACAAATAATTATTTAAGATGTGCCAAATAAATAGTAAAAACATTGCTATTTGTCATCTTCTCGGATATCTGCAAATAAAATAGCCACTTAATTCAGGATAAGTTGTCAAAAGCGTAACCATTTGTTAAGCTCTTTTTTTAATTGTGCTAAATTAGACCGTACGAGCAAAGGCGTCAGAACCTAATATTCCTTTGGATTCTTTCTTTATAGTTTCTCATTAACGTATACTAACAGTGCGACGAACGGTCATGTTTTCATACCGTGGATTGAAATCACGTTAATTTTTCATTTTTATTTAAAAATACGATATAATCAAAGCAAAAACAAGAAAATTATCAAATAACTAAAACATCAACGTAACTAAGAAAACTAAAACACTACAACTTGTTTACTATGAATACTCAGAAAATTCTGGGTCTATTTAAATGTTTGATTTAAATAATACTTACTTTCTTATCTTTTTAGCAAAAATAACGTTCGCAGCATCTGGTAGGCATGTACTAAAAGTCGTTATTCACTTGTTTTAATTGATGACCAGGTCATCAATTAAAACTAATATTTTCATCGCTTAAAACTAATATTTTAATGTTTATTCACTACAGTGAATAAACACTAAAATATTTCGATCGGTTACCTTTTCGGACTAGCCACATTATCTGAATTACTCTGATTTTGTTGTGATAATTTGAATCGATTATTGAAGTTACAAAAAGTATACTTAAAATATTTAAACATCGCGTGCTCAATATTTATTTTGGTTTATAATATTATAGATAACTTATTTTATTTCTTGTATACCTACATGCACGTACAAAAAAGCATTCCAAGGAGATAAGTCTTCATAGAAACATATTCACAAATCTGTCTCGATATGGACTATTGGATATCATTAATATAAACAAAATTCTCTTTCACGAAAAACAATCCACATTCGCAGATTACAAGACTTATTTGGCATATTTTTATTTTATGTGACTCAGCATTTCATTTACTAAAGTCACCGATACTAGTGACTATATTCGTGGTTTTTAGGCATCAACATTTTAATTAATGTCAAAAGAGTACTTATTACGCAAATATCAATAATAATAGCAACATGTTTTTAAACACCATTGGGAAGGTGTCCCAAAAACCAACGCCAATTCTACGACAGTTGATGGGTTGGCTTATGACCAACAAGAATATCGTATGGATAAATACCAAAAAAAACAACGGCAATCTTGCGACAGTTGATAGGCTAACTCATAACCAACTAGAATATATTTTGGAAGCAATGTCATAGTTTTCGAAAACAGGTACTTTTATGAAAATCTTTATCTTATTTTGTGATTCTGTTTTTTTGCTAACTGTATAAAAGAATTATGTTATCAAATGTAACAGATCATGTAACACGTTCATTGTTAGGTGAGGGTGTAGAGTGGTTGATAAAAAAAGCTAAATCTACTATTCACATGTAAAAAATAATTCAAAATAAAAAACGTTTTTCTTCGTTTTTCAAAATACTAACAACAAACCTTTTTTGTAGTAAAATAACAATATATTTTTAAGTGAAAAATAATAAATATTAAACCACTTTTAAAACTAAATGAACATATTTTTAAGATGACAGTCCCGTTTAATTTAGCATGTTTTTTATGAGAGTTAGTAAGGGTATTGAGAAAATCATAGATTACATTTGATAGCACAGTCCTTGTATAAAATTCGGCTAAAATGGAGTCACAAAATATCTATAATTGATAATGATATTACAATTGTAGCTATGGTACTCGAAACACTGATCTAAAGATTTTCACGAATTTCATAAAGTGCTAATATCTTGAAAGCTATGACATTTTTACTAAAATAAAATTTAGATATTCTAATTAATCATAATCTAGCCCATAAGAACCCGTTGACGTTAATTTTTGAAAGTCTTTATAAATATTATTCGAAGGATATATTTTTAATAATTAATTTTTAGAGCAACATAAACAGTATTTTATGAAGGATGATTTTTACTCCTTCCAATGTTACTTTATTTAGACTAAACAAATAACGCTGCAACTTGAATTACCAGTATTGTTTTAATTATAATTGTGTTTATTATTGTTTATATACTGTAGGTATTTTGCATATTTTTATATCTATATGCAATTTAATTCCCCCATAAAATAACTAGCACGCTATCCACATAGGAACACCTTGAAGTACCTTTAAAATAATGGTATGAATAATAATATGCATAATGCGTTCGTGAGTTACCTTACATACCGGACACGGACTATAAATTCTATATATATACTGCAGGTATTTAGCATATTTTTATATCTATATGCAATTTAATTCCCCCATAAAATAACTAGCACGCTATCCAAATAGGAGCACCTTGAAGTACCTTTAAAATAATGGTATGAATAATAATATGCATAATGCGTTCGTGAGTTACCTTACATACCGGACACGGACTATAAATTCTATATATATACTGCAGGTATTTAGCATATTTTTATATCTACATGCAATTTAATTCCCCCATAAAATAACTAGCACGCTATCCAAATAGGAACACCTTGAAGTACCTTTAAAATAATGGTGTGAATAATAATATGCATAATGCGTTCGTGAGTTACCTTACATACCGGACACGGACTATAAATTCTATATATATACTGCAGGTATTTAGCATATTTTTATATCTACATGCAATTTAATTCCCCCATAAAATAACTAGCACGCTATCCAAATAGGAACACCTTGAAGTACCTTTAAAATAATGGTATGAATAATAATATGCATAATGCGTTCGTGAGTTACCTTACATACCGGACACGGACTAAAAATTCTATATATATACTGCAGGTATTTAGCATATTTTTATATCTATATGCAATTTAATTCCCCCATAAAATAACTAGCACGCTATCCACATAGGAACACCTTGAAGTACCTTTAAAATAATGGTATGAATAATAATATGCATAATGCGTTCGTGAGTTACCTTACATACCGGACACGGACTATAAATTCTATATATATACTGCAGGTATTTAGCATATTTTTATATCTATATGCAATTTAATTCCCCCATAAAATAACTAGCACGCTATCAACATAGGAACACCTTGAAGTACCTTTAAAATAATGGTGTGAATAATAATATGCATAATGCGTTCGTGAGTTACCTTACATACCGGACACGGACTATAAATTCTATATATATACTGCAGGTATTTAGCATATTTTTATATCTATATGCAATTTAATTCCCCCATAAAATAACTAGCACGCTATCCAAATGGTACCTTGAAGTACCTTTAAAATAATGGTGTGAATAATAATATGCATAATGCGTTCGTGAGTTACCTTACATACCGGACACGGACTATAAATTCTATATATATACTGCAGGTATTTAGCATATTTTTATATCTATATGCAATTTAATTCCCCCATAAAATAACTAGCACGCTATCCAAATGGTACCTTGAAGTACCTTTAAAATAATGGTGTGAATAATAATATGCATAATGCGTTCGTGAGTTACCTTACATACCGGACACGGACTATAAATTCTATATATATACTGCAGGTATTTAGCATATTTTTATATCTATATGCAATTTAATTCCCCCATAAAATAACTAGCACGCTATCCAAATGGTACCTTGAAGTACCTTTAAAATAATGGTGTGAATAATAATATGCATAATGCGTTCGTGAGTTACCTTACATACCGGACACGGACTATAAATTCTATATATATACTGCAGGTATTTAGCATATTTTTATATCTATATGCAATTTAATTCCCCCATAAAATAACTAGCACGCTATCCAAATGGTACCTTGAAGTACCTTTAAAATAATGGTGTGAATAATAATATGCATAATGCGTTCGTGAGTTACCTTACATACCGGACACGGACTATAAATTCTATATATATACTGCAGGTATTTAGCATATTTTTATATCTACATGCAATTTAATTCCCCCATAAAATAACTAGCACGCTATCCAAATGGTACCTTGAAGTACCTTTAAAATAATGGTGTGAATAATAATATGCATAATGCGTTCGTGAGTTACCTTACATACCGGACACGGACTATAAATTCTATATATATACTGCAGGTATTTAGCATATTTTTATATCTATATGCAATTTAATTCCCCCATAAAATAACTAGCACGCTATCCAAATGGTACCTTGAAGTACCTTTAAAATAATGGTGTGAATAATAATATGCATAATGCGTTCGTGAGTTACCTTACATACCGGACACGGACTATAAATTCTATATATATACTGCAGGTATTTAGCATATTTTTATATCTATATGCAATTTAATTCCCCCATAAAATAACTAGCACGCTATCCAAATGGTACCTTGAAGTACCTTTAAAATAATGGTGTGAATAATAATATGCATAATGCGTTCGTGAGTTACCTTACATACCGGACACGGACTATAAATTCTATATATATACTGCAGGTATTTAGCATATTTTTATATCTACATGCAATTTAATTCCCCCATAAAATAACTAGCACGCTATCCAAATGGTACCTTGAAGTACCTTTAAAATAATGGTGTGAATAATAATATGCATAATGCGTTCGTGAGTTACCTTACATACCGGACACGGACTATAAATTCTATATATATACTGCAGGTATTTAGCATATTTTTATATCTATATGCAATTTAATTCCCCCATAAAATAACTAGCACGCTATCCAAATGGTACCTTGAAGTACCTTTAAAATAATGGTGTGAATAATAATATGCATAATGCGTTCGTGAGTTACCTTACATACCGGACACGGACTATAAATTCTATATATATACTGCAGGTATTTAGCATATTTTTATATCTATATGCAATTTAATTCCCCCATAAAATAACTAGCACGCTATCCAAATGGTACCTTGAAGTACCTTTAAAATAATGGTGTGAATAATAATATGCATAATGCGTTCGTGAGTTACCTTACATACCGGACACGGACTATAAATTCTATATATATACTGCAGGTATTTAGCATATTTTTATATCTATATGCAATTTAATTCCCCCATAAAATAACTAGCACGCTATCCAAATGGTACCTTGAAGTACCTTTAAAATAATGGTGTGAATAATAATATGCATAATGCGTTCGTGAGTTACCTTACATACCGGACACGGACTATAAATTCTATATATATACTGCAGGTATTTAGCATATTTTTATATCTATATGCAATTTAATTCCCCCATAAAATAACTAGCACGCTATCCAAATGGTACCTTGAAGTACCTTTAAAATAATGGTGTGAATAATAATATGCATAATGCGTTCGTGAGTTACCTTACATACCGCACGGACCGACACGGACTATAAATTCTTATAATATTATTAGTGACAAAAGAACGCGCTATTAATTACGGTTGCTCACAAGAAAGTCACTTCTCTTATGTCACAGAAATAACTGGGTAGTTTAATTTATTGTTTTTTAAGGTTCCGTTCCTCAAAATGAAAAAGGAACCCTTGTGGGATCACTTGTTTATTCGTCCGTGTGTCTGTCAAAGCCATTTTCTCAGAAGGGCTTACGATATCAAGTTGATGAATATCGTATAATGAGGTCTATAATCTTACATTCTTGTAAAAAAATCATGTTTTTGGTTCACGCAACAAAAATATTCGGCCCTTTAAAGTGTATTTGTTCTTTATTTTTACTATAGTCTTACTTCCTAGTTATAAAAACCTATACAATATTTTCCGATCTTCAAACAATCTTGGAAGTATGCATAATGGGAGGTTTTACAGCACAACGCACAAATCCAAAAATCAATGATTCCTAATTCTATATGGTATCATATATTTATTTTAAATATGCACTTCTGAAAGATATAGTAGGAAATATTTCTTTATTTATACCATAGTCTTACTCATTGATCATCAAAATCTATGAAGTACTTCCGATCAACCTGCAATCTTAAAACTCTTCGTAATGGGAGATCCTATAGTATAAGTAGCAAAGGACATATAGGGACAGATCCAAAAATCAATGATTTTTAATTCTATGTGGAATTATACATTTTTGAAATATGCAAAAGATTCAGTAAGCCTTATTTTACCTTCTGAAAAATTAAAATTTTGTAAATAGTTTAACAGACATATTTATAAATATTTTACCATTAAATATTTATAAATACCTAAATATGTACTGAACTCACGTAGTGCGAATTCTAATCGGGCTTGGCAGGTCTTTTATGTTTTCACGAAAAGACGACTTATCATATAAGCATGAAATTTACCATCGCAATACTCTAGTATTGTGCTGATAGACATAAGATATATAATATATTATAGATCATATAAGTGATGAGCATTAATGAAGTAGGTGAAGGAAGTTGGGGCGTGCTGGATACATATTTTTATTTATAATCATCAAACAATTATAACTATATTAAAATATTACGCTGAAAAGATTGTAGACAACATAAAAATCTACAAAAAATATCTAGCAAACATAATGCCAATGAATACTCCACAAAAGCATTGAATAAGTAACTAAACATTTAACAAAGAAAAACGATTAAAAGGAAGTTTAATCACAGATCTCTTTTTGCCATAAAATTCATATTAATTTCATATCTGAAGCTATTATAGAAATATTATCTACATTTTGTTAAAATTATGGGTTAATTGCAATAAATTAATTAAAATAAACTAATTTATATACACTCGACTCGGTCAAACTAGACTCGGTCAGTAAATCTAATTCAAGTGAGTCTGGCAACAAGATAAGTGGTATGTGAAATTGGCAACAAGATAAGAGGGCTGTGTATCTGACAACAAGATAAAAGAGATTATAAAGATTTTTAAGATGTTGTAAAGCAGCGAAAGAACTTGTAAATTCCGTCGGTCTCAAATCTCCATCCAAATTAATCGCGACAGACTCGGAGAGGTTATAAAATTTTAATTTTCTGAATACTTAAAATTTAAAAGTTTAGAAGTTTTTTTAGAAATTGTTCTAAAATATAAATACAGCACACGTCTCCTCTGGTAGAAGCGATAGCAGTGTTTGATTTAGGTGAAGTTTTGTTTGTTTGAAAATACATACGTATGCACCAAAAGAAACGCAAATGGAAAATATTTATATTTCGCCGGAGGTTTAAAACCAGTAACAAATGCATGACCAGGTCAAGGACCTGAAGTCGTTAAATATTCGTTAATAGATATTATGTTTTATACTTTCTTGTAAACGCATTAAGTGACATCATACGTGATGACATTTAAAAGAATTACATTCATCTGTTTGTCTTTGGATAAAAAATTTAATCATGACGTTTAAATTCGAGCGTTTAAATCATGTAATAATTCAAAACTTTCATGTAAAATTACCTAAGACGTTGTATAAAATCTACACACCAATAGTGTTCTAAAAGTAGATCTATAGCAAAGATAAAATCTTGTCTCCCTTCGAACGATTTATTTCATATACGTGCTTAATAATCGGCGTGGGAGTGCTCCTAGAAACCATTTTTTTAAGTAAAACCGCTTTAAGAACGACTTGAAAGCCACTCAGATTTTTTTTAATTTTTTGAGCGGAAATAACATTCAGTAAAGTCTATAGCTTGCTATATGGTCATTTTCATATGATCTGATGATGAGATTCCGAAATTAGAAATGGAACTGCTTAATGGATGTTAGTAAATCAATTGCGATTCAAGATATTCTCTACTGATAGTTGTTACTTTGTAAAATA
This sequence comes from Druceiella hillmani, assembly GCA_039881145.1. NCBI lineage: Eukaryota > Metazoa > Arthropoda > Insecta > Lepidoptera > Hepialidae > Druceiella > Druceiella hillmani. Next base: position 2,931,100 of record JAYKKI010000012.1, read on the forward strand.
ACTACACCATCGACTAGATCACGGTTTGATGATGAGTTTTAAAGACGAAGAATGGAACTCCTTAACGAATGATAATAAATCAAACGTGATTTAAGATATTTGCTACTGCTAGTTGTTACTTTACAAAATAACCTCACCATCGACCAGTTCAGGGTTTATGATGTCCTGGAGATAAACAATGGAACTGCTTAACGGATGGTAGTAAATCAACCGTGATTCCAGATATTTGTTGTTGATAGTTGTTACTTTGTTACTTTTTTTTTGGTTTTTAAGGTTCTGTACGTCAAAAGAATATAATATCACTCACGTATCTATCGATTTGTTTATCATATCCGTTTTTCTCAGAAACAGTTTGAGATAGAAACTTGCGAATTTAATACACGGTAATACATTTAATACGATTTAGTAATACAATACATTAGCTTAGTAATAGAATATATTAAGTTGCATATATCTTAATAGCTATGATCCAAAAATATTCATATGGATATTTTAGGGGGGGGACAAATTAAATACACGAAAATTTTTTTAATTCCATATATAGTGCGGTTTATCATTTCAAAGTGCTAGTTATAAGAAGGGTATATATATATATATATATATATATATATATATATATATATATATATATATATATATATATTGAAAAAAATATACAAAAATACGTCCTTACTTTCATAACTAATTAACCTAACATTAGGAAAAAATATAATTTTTAAAAGCCTACGAAAAGGTTATAGAAAAACCATAATGATACTTGACGTCATAATTTTTTAAATATACACCATGTTTTTATGCTTGTGAAACGTATAAAGTTGGCGATGTATTTACGTTGTGCAAAATAAATTTTTGTAAATAGTTTAATGTAATACTATGTGCCCTTAAATGTTTGTAAAACACTGATTGTGTGCGAAACACTTGCAGTGCGAGGTCTACTTACATTCACGGGTTTTTAAAAAATACAAAGCGTCCATTTCAATGACTTACTAAAATAATTCATTCAAAGAAGCAAATGAAACAAAAACAACAATATGCTATTATTACAACCGTTGGATTTGATAAATTTTTCCGCGTTAATAAATATAAGAAATGTTTGTTAGTTAGTCCATAGTTCTCAAACCTTGACCGGTGTTTGTTTATCAACACTACCTCGACGCTTTTTGTTAGATAGTTTATTTTTAAGTCGCATTAATTAATCCAAGTACGAAAAATGACATTAGAGACAGTTTAGAAGTTTTAGTATAAATAATATCGAGTGTTTTAATGAAGGTCATGCGAAAAATAAACATTTCAATCACCACACAAAAAAACGGTTTAAAAAAAGTAACGGGCTTTTAAAAATTATATATATTTAAAGATTGGCCTTGTGTCAGATAAACTATGTTAATTGCTAAAATTTAGTTCCATATAAAATTAATTTATCTTACTTACAGAATATTACACAAATTATATAATGACCAAGCAGTGCAAACAAATTATATAATAACCAAAAAATAAACATTGTCGCTATATATATAGGTGCGCAAAATGTATCATTTAAAGAAAAGAGTGATATATATAATTTGATTGGAAAGATATATATCACTCATCTATCCCAGTACTCCGAGTTATTAACGAAATTATTTATTACGCATACGTTGAACCGTTGAACATCAACATGGTGACAAATAGTAATTACTGGACATTACGCATAATTGTTTGAAAATAAAAATAAATTCTACAAGAGTATCCACTTTACTTAATACTTTACAGATTTAGGATTTAGAACTGGCAACCTATCAAATTATACATAAAATAACTTTAATGATAATTCAATAGATTGGAATAGATTGGCGTATTAATACGATTATAAATTAGAATTTTGAAATGAAACAAAAAAAGTATTTGTTTACGCAAATATTTTGAGCGAACTATAATATACTTTATCACAGAGTTCGATTCGATCGCGAGTAGCTACATTCGACTACATAGATCCTTTTGCATATTAGCTAAACAGTTCGATCGTTTTCTTTCTCTTTCATGTAACGTCAAAACATATAAACATATACTTTTATATCTATCTCCACGACACGACGAGTGAGTGAAATGAATGATATAGTGAAACAAAAAAGACACCGATCACTCTCGAGCTAGTGATATACTGATACATTTCGATTTCAAGTGAGCTAGTGATAGATATGATCGTAATATGTGAGCTATATCTTTTATATCTCTCTGGGTTACACGTCTGTAATATAAATATGTCGACATTAACCAATTCTCAATAATATAACAATATGATATGGATGAATATACATGATCATTGATCATATGATTAGAAAATTAGACAGGTTTTATTTCCTCATCACTTGGTAAGTGTTTTACATAACTCAAAAATTAAATTAACTAGTAACCGAGATAGATACAAAGAGGCGATAAAACCAATTATTACTTAAACTTAATTATGGCTTCGGAATCGGTCTACATTATCATTATAAACACGAATGTGTAATGTAAGGAAGAAGAGAGTGTAGGAATTCATTTAATTTTGATACTTTACCTGTTGAATAGTTTAATGCAATTTAATGCAACTAGACTTTTAACGCAATTACTAATGCACGACAGGTAAACTGTTATTAAAATCTTCGAATTATAATTTTTGTTCAGCGTTCGTACCAACTAATTATATGAGGACAAATCGGTCATAAATATGACTCAAAACAATTGTAAAGCTGAATTGTAATTGCATTTATTGCGTATTCTAACATATAATAAAAATTTAGCACCATGTATAAAGGTCGAATGCAGTAATAATAAACGTCAAAAAATATGCTAAATTATAACCAAGTACAAAACTTGATAACTCAATTCAAGTATTTAGTAACATGCTACGAATTTAAATCTTTTCTAAAATGTTTACTGTTAAAAAAACGTCGTAATAAAAACATCTCTTTAATACAGCAAATCATGGGAAAATAATATTAATGTTCCGTAGACAAAATTAACATTTTCTAATAAATTTTCTAACATTTTCTATCTGTCATCTTCAATTTAGGGCATGTTTACTGGGTTCTAAATCTTACTTTAATTTCCTCTCGAAACGATTTCGTCTGACAATTTTTTAAGGAGTGTAACATTGTTGAAACCTTAGAGTAGAGCGTAAATGTATTTTTAATTTTTTTTTATCAAAAAATAACTATGTGAGAGACCATCAAAAAATTGATTTTAGATATCTTTTTAACGAACTTTGTCTCAAAAAACGATAATATCTAGAGAGCCGTAATTTGTTTCCAATATCATACATATCCTACAGTTAAATGGTGGTTCAAAATCTCTACTGTAATTGTGCTGGGAGCAAGTGAGGTACAAATTTATACACATACTGATTCAACTAATCAAAAACCTGTGGTCAAAACTTGCCATTGCAATCATCCCATGTGGAATTGAAATAAATCTGCAAATTAATAGAAATATTGATTTAAATTATCAAAAAACTTATCAAAAGTCGCTAGCAAAAAATCTCCATTGTATTTATCTTGCATAGAGATGATCTAAAAATGTATAGGCATACTGATTCAACTGATCACAAAACTGTCAAAAGTCTATGGGTAAAGACATCCCTTACCGATATTGAGATGATTAACAAATTGAAATAGACATACTGATTCAACTGATCAAAAAATCAACTATGGACTTAAATTTCCATTTCAATTATCCTACGCGGAGATGATCTAAAAGAAATTATAAACACATTAAGTAATTTTATTTACTGAAACTAAGTTCGCAATTCTAAATCTCAACTTGACCGTTTAAGTTAAGATCAGCTTTGAAACGATTGGACAACTTAAAAAAATGGAACAAGTAAGAATATAAAAATAAGTTTGGACAACTAGGGGTCAAGTTATCATCATATATATATTAATACGCTAAGGTTAAGATGTTACTCTCCCTTTTTAGAAAAAACCCCACAACTAATACACATAAATTATATATCATTTTATAGATAATTGCTTGCTCTACCGGCATCCACAACTAAAAAATTTATTATTGCTATTGTTTTTGCAAATTAATTAATTACTAAAATTATATACACAAAACAGCAATGCTGCCATCTAACGGCTCAACGTCAATATGATTGACGGTCGGTAAAATTTTTGTTTAATTTCAAATCCACTCACGTATAAATAAAGTGGCGCTTTAGCTCAATGCTTTTGATACTTGCGCCTCTATATGTCAATTTTAGTAAAATATTTGTTTGATCTGTCATCTGAGCTTCATAATGGAATAAATAATGCGAAGACTTCGCACGGGTCACGCTAGTTTTTAGTAATAAGAGAGTACTCGAGCTACAGACTACAGTGGTAAACTTAATCGTATCGTAAAAGTCGTAGACGAATAATATTTATGAAGGAAACAATAATAACTTTAATTCTATTCTTTCAAGTTATGTTCTAATTTCATAATATCTACTTGTCAATATAAATCAAAATTTGGAATCTCGACTTGAACGTTCTTTTTGGAACTTTTTTTTTAATTTCTTTCTTTCTTTTATTCTGTGGCGATTATTTACTCCAGAGAGATTTTTTTTAAATTTAGATACTACAAACTTGTAATGACAAAATTTTCTTTTATTTTATATTTTTTACTAAAACCAGTTACATAACTAACTTTAATTTTAACTTATACACTAAGAAATACACACATTTTGATCTGAAGTTTTATTAGTATCTGTGCTTTGCCGTTGATATGAATTTGTATTCATAACAAGTAGCAGACCTGTATCACTCTTGATCTTAGGAGTGATTAGCCTTGAGTCCCATTGGATGTGTGTCCCAGCATGACGTCACCTAATTTGCATAATTATTGTATATAGGTGGACAAGTGGACAGGAGATTGCACTTTCTCTGAGTTTTTCTTTGTTGTCTCAACCATTACAATTGTAGCTTGGATACACATTACGTATTTTTCTTCTTCAAAGTTTTTGCTATTGTTTCTGATAATACAGACACTACATCCACAAGCCGTTTTAGCAGGATGAACTGAATAATAGATTTAAGAGTTTCTGAATCTTATAAACGATTTTTTTGTTAAAATGTGTACCTGTTAATCTCAATGTTTCTATGTACGGGATTACTTACAGTTCAATTTTATTTCAATTTTAATTAAACAAACAATACAAAAAATTTAAACTCATTTTCTCTGGTTCATGTCTGAACGACAAGCAGATGATTTGTTTGGAGATAATTATTACGCGTTACTGTTACCTTTTCAATTAAACACGTTAAAGATGGCTAAAGCGAAATATATATAGCGCTTTATATAAAAGCTAGAGAGGGGAAAGAGCCTCTGCGTAAAGTAATTGTGTGGATGAAAATGCTTGTAGATAGTATTAAATTTAACGATAAAGTTTTGCGGCGTATTCCAGTCCTTCGTAGTTTCGTGAAATTTCCATATAAAAGTAACATTTACATGCTATCCAGTTCTCGGATAAAATGTTTGTCCTCTAGGCAGTCTCCTTATGCAACTCACATAGGATAGTTTTTCACGTTCTTAAGTTCACAAAAGCAAAAAAATAAATATATATATATATATATATATATATATATATATATATATGTATATATATATATATATACATATATATATATATATATAACAAACAATATATATATATATTGTTTGTTAGAAATGTCCGTAACACAAATTTAACTGTCACACCTTTAAATATAAGTATATAAGGTAACTTATATTCTAGTGCTGCAATACGCTAAATTTAAAACCAAGGCAAAAAAGGAGTCCGTATTTTTTTACATATGTACTCTTCAACTTATAGGTGCGTTGACCGAATTATGATTCTTTTTGTTTGAAAGTAAATGTTTTCGGATAGATCTAATGTAAATATGGTCAGGACCTAATGATAGACTCCGGAGAGGTCCTGAGGAGCACCTCAGTGGATAAGAATACAAGCCCGTTCGAGAAATTTGAATCCGAGTTTGAAGACATGTGACTTTACTCACAGATGGTGGCCAAAGTCTAAAGATGGATCCGAAAGATGGCGACAAAAACTCCTTAATGATAAGGAATAAATTCATCGGGTTTGGGCTCGATTCATTTGTCTTGACGAGTACTTTGATAACAAATAATAGGGTAATGGATCCGGAATATGGCGAAAGAGACTCCTTAGTGGTGAGGAGAAGGTTCGTTTACTTTGGATTCGTATGACTTGTCTTGCGAATCCTTTGGTCACAAATCGTGGCTAAAGTTTGATGATAGAAACCGGAACTGCTCAGTGGTGAAGATTAAGACTCATAAAGTTTTTAATTCATTTGAACTGTATCAACTTAAGCGAGAAAGTAATAAATAGACAAGTTTGTATGTATAGGTACATAGGAACGCGTGAGGTAACTAAGATATTACTAGGTCGGGCCAATCAAAAATTTTACCATATCGGTAATATTACTATTTTGGTCGCACCATTGTCAGTACTTTATAATTCCGTATATATCTATACATACTTACCTACCTATTTACTAATATTACACCACACACACACACACACACACCACACTTCACTTCATATGATCTACATACTTACTAGTATCTTGATTGCTGTATGCCTTTGTAGATACCTATACATATTTAGTTATATACCTAGTAATAACTTAGTTACCTCACGCGTTCGTATGTACCTATACATACAAACTTGCCTAGTTCTTACTTTCTCGATTAAGTTGATACGGTTCAAATGAATCAAAAACTTTATGAGTCTTAATCCTCACCACAAACAGACTTCAAATAACTATTGAAGAAGAAACTCATTGAAAAGTACAAAATAATTAAATACGAGTACTTAGTTCGAAATCTTGCTGCACAATATCGTTTCGAAACATAAGTAAATTTGGAAAATAAAAATGCTATTATTAATACATTATTGTAATTGAAAGATGCTTTTAGGACCCAAATAATTTATTTGAGTCCGCAATACAATGCCCTGGCATGGAATAAGGACTAGTACCAAAGAACAGAAGACTCTCTTTCATACTTTCATTTGAGGTACCGATAAAAAATAAACCTATGAGAGGATGGAATGTTCGCGTGCAAGCTAATGTAAGTCTAATGCCGCACAGATAACGCTTACATTACGTCGACATTATGAGACACGCACTCCGAGTATGCTAAACATACGCGGAGTGCGTCAATGGCCTAGTGCGCTGGGTTGGGTTGACTCTACAATGATATTAGAGATATATAGGAGAATGGGTACTAAACCTATCAACTAATATTCGAGTTTAATTAAATTGTGCAAAAAATAGAAAATAAACTTGACCAATGTTTAGAATTAAACAATGTTACAAATACAAATATTACAAATGTTTCACCTTTCCTATTTCGTTTCACAGCAACTATGCCAAAAAAACCATCATGATATATGAAATGAAGCTGTTGAGCATTTTAAATGCTCAAATGAGCATTTTAGATATCGCTGCGTCTGCACAATGTCCGCTATAAGAAAATTGTTTACTAGTATAACATTTTGGAATGTAATTTAGTCAATACTGGAAATGGATTCATTTCCTCTATTTAGGTTTAATATTTTTTCTTGGTTTTCTTGGATTCTTGGTTTTCATTGATGAGCGATTAATTTTCGTAAACAACTCATTTAATTCTGAAATTAAATATATCATTCATTAGGAAATGTCACGATCTGCGTCAGTGGTGGTCGATTTGCCTTTCCTTTGCCGTTCTATTTTTTAAGAAACAAGAAGATACAAAAGTTCAAAATTTTGAAGGAACTGTGTTCAACTAGTCAAAATGGGAATTCATCTCACGATGGAGTACATATACCTATTATATCTGTTATATTTAAGATGCAAATACAAATATTAGACTCAGACAATTTATAAACTACTTATTCAAAATGCTCCTAGTATATAGTTTCAAAAGTTAATAAGCTATCCTGAAAAGTTTTTAAATTTACATAAGTTCGTATGAATAAAAGCACATTTAATTAGCTATTTAGCAATCTGCAAGCAATTAAGATACCTGTTCCCATTAACTCGATTAATTTAATTGATATGCTCACTCAGACTGGGCGAGCACAATTATGTGAATAGTATGTTTGTCCTCGGCCAATTTAGTCTCAAGCAGACGTCTCGACATCGGTTTTTTGGCCAAAAACAGAATTATATGAAAGATGTTGAAATCCATGCGTGTTTCCATGGTCACTTTAAAAATAAATTATAAAGTTGGTGGAAAAATTTGGTAAAAACAAGGAATTTTATTAGAAACAACTGTTGAAAGAAAATCAAAACTTTAACAGAGGTAGTTATGGTTTCAAATTCTACTACTTGACACTGGCTCGATAAAGCTATGAGAAACTTGTGACCAATAATTTATTCGAGGAAAATAATCCATTTTCAGACTTAGATATTTATATAATGAATCTAGTATCAGATTTAAAAGGTGAAGTTTCGAAGGAAAAATATAGGAATAAAGAATTAATTGCTATATTTTGCCAAAAATGTTAGAAATAGCAATTGGAAAGCAAGCAGTAACTACATTCAGTAAAATTAGAAGCTGAGAAAGAGAAAATACTTCCATAAACTTCTATTTCTAGAATTTGGCTGGATATCTATACTTAGTATCTAGAATTGGCTGGATATGCTTTAATCGTTTAACGCGCTAAAAGTTTTTTTTTGTTACTGACTTTTACTTGTGTAAGTGAAGAGTGAAGAATAATTTCCAAAAGTATAAATTCTGTTTAAATATTATGATAAATTTTCATTTCAGTAAACGTTGGTAATCAAATAATAGTAGTTTACTGAAATGAAAATGTATCATCATAATACTGAGAATGAAAATATATATTACTGAAATGGAAATATAATGTATATTTCCATTTCAGTAATATATATTTATCATCATAATAAGCCATCCTCAACAATTTTGGTGTAGGCCTCCTTCCATTTGCGCCACTCGGTTGTATTATGGGCTGTCTAGATCCAGTTTGTTCCCGCCAATCTCATTATTTCATCCTTCCATTGCATTTGCGGCCGCGCAACTTGTCTTTTTCACTTCCAGGGTTTCGACTCCAAGAGGATTTTGACCACGAATCCGACTTTCGAGCAACATGACCAGCCCACTGCCGCTTAAGTTTCGCCACTCTCTTGACGATATCAGCAACTTTTCTTTGCTTCCTAAGCCACTTATTTGTTTTGCGGACCTTTAAGAAGATTCCTACCATCTTCCTTTCCATTGCCCTTTGAGCAACAATAAGCTATCGCAGGACGGCTTTTGTTTTATCCAAGTTTCGGCTCCGTAAGTGAAGACTGGTAGTCCACACTGATGAATATGCGTCCTTTTAAGTGGTTCTTTATATACAATTTAAAGGCGAATTCAAATTTGGAGAAGGCTACCCACCCCAGTCGTATACGTCTGTCTATATTCGTAGTTCTTGACAAAGATACACATACTTATCTACACGCTCGAGTATAGTACTGTCTACATTTATTGTAGCAGGGCTCTCGTTTTCCTAAGTCATGACTTTTGCCTTATCCAGATTCATTTCCAACAGCGAGATTTCATCCACATTCTTTTTGTATTATTTATTTTTCTTCTGTAAAATATTCAGATAATGAACTTATAGTTCATCGAACACAAGATGGATGCCGCATCGATTTCATCGTCTTTCAGATTCGATGATATTCGAGTAGCACAGACGCTCATGGACGTATTCGTGCCAAATATTGTCGCCGAATGTTCGCCGAGATTAAACTTCACCGAGACCGAGACGTCCAGACATGTAATTACCATGTACTTAAAAAATGGTATATTTGTTTAATTACACTAATAAACGTTCTGTGAAGCTCTTGCTCCACGCTGCTTTTTCCATACCCCCATACACAGGCAGACACTTTATGTGATTAGGTAACACATGTAAATTTTTCGTAAAATTAATTTACAAACTTATTATTACAACTATGTAATACAGCAAAGTTATTTAATTATGTCTAGTTGGGTCAATTTCAATTATTTAACGGAATATATGTTCAAAAGATGTTACCAATTTCGGTGATGTGATCCCCAACTTCCTACAAGTGACGTTAATTTCTTGATTTCTTCGGGATATTACAGGGATAGATACCTCTAAGTGATTTATAATGAAACCCATTTTTGGTTCCCCGCAGTTTGGATCACTTTCTTCATTATTTATTTATAGAAAGTTTAGAGCATAGGTTCCCAAAGTAAGCAGTTCCATAATCGGTTAACGCTAAAACTCTCTAGGGGTTTTTGAAGTCATTTGGGGGCATTGAAATAATCCAGGTTAGTTAGGATAACACATAATATAGTTGGGATAACACTGGCTACTTAAAAAAAATGGGTGCGTGTACTTATGTATGCGCATGAGAAGTTATACTTCTTTGGCATCATTAAATAATACATACGGATAGATAACCTCAATTATATTGGAGCACTTGAAAAAGTCTATAAACACAATTTTTTCACTAATATTTACGAATAGTAAATATATTAATAAAAATATTGAATTTAAATCACTACTGAATATAATTTATCAGCACATATATAAATCGCACTTATATATTTTTATCCAATAAATTCAAATGAAAAAGCAGCTCACTGCATCCATATTATGTACTTGAAGTATTTTTGTTACGTGAAATTAATAATCATATCTATCAAAAGATGGTGCTGCACTCATGTAAGGGAATTATAAACTAATTGATATTTTAATTCTATATGAAAAGTGAATATAAAATAAAGATAAAAACAATATTACTATAAAGCTAAATGCCTTATGGTAATATTGTTTTTATCTATTATCTGCATAAATTAAAATCATCATCAAGTAAATCTGCATCAAATGGTAATATTGTTTTTAATTATCATCTGCCTCTCTGTATAAGTATTTATCTGTAAAACTTGGATATTAGATATATTAGTAATATAAATAAAGAATCACAATTAATGACATCAAACATTTTTAAATTATTCGAAAGACAAATAAAATGCCTAATCTAAAAATAAAAAACTTGTCTTGGAGGCGCCGGGTATCGATCTCGGTACCTCTCACATGCTAAGCGAGCGCTCTACCATCTGAGCTACGCCCCCAACATAAGTTTCGTACAAAATATTGGTATTAATATATAGTCTCAATAACTGCAACTTCATACTGTAACTTTTGTGTGACGAATCTTAAAATTTCACTCTCATCATTTTTTCATAACGCGCCTAAAGAAGTATAACTTCAATAAATTAGTAATAAATAACTTAATTCTAAGCAAAAGTGATGACATATTATATGAAATACCTAAATATTTAATTGTTAATCACAAAATCTGGGAAACCATGTAAAATTTGTGACGAACTAATCTTGCAGACAATAAAATAAATACATATAATAAACACTTTGCTTTATAGACAAACGCATGACATCACCAGATAAAGAGAAAATCGGTATTTAATGTCATAGATTTTGAAGAGAAAAACATCGCTGTGCGTAATATTTTATCACTTGCTTAAGCAACAACAGAGCGCCACATGGATTTAAATTTATTTGCTGTATATTGTATAATTCATCCTCAGCAATTGGTTGTAAACATTTAGAGAATGATTGCATATATCACTCTATCATAAGAACAGTCAACAAAATGATAATAGCAGTCCTTTTCAGGCCTAAACCTTTTTTTTTGCAAAATTAATAAAGCTTTGCACGGGGGAGGGAAAGAGGTTTTAAGATCTATCAGTAAAAATTAATAAGAAAATTTTAGATTACCTTCAGTCTGTTATTGCCCTTGCTCGATCACGACGGCGTACTACAAGGTTCGTATTTCGGGCCACTACTATTCGGCCTAGCTATAAATGACTTAAACAATTTTAAAATATACAAAAGAATAGAAAACGATTTGGATATTGCACGACTCCAGAAAGATCTCGATATTCTATCATTACGGTTATCTAGGAACAAAATGCACCTAAATGCTATTAAATGTTCATATGTAAAATTTTCCATTCGTTGCCCAACTTGGAGTAGTCAGTATGCTATCGAGAATGTAAAACTTGTTCATCATAGTACCATTATGGGTCTGGGAATAATTGTAAATGTAAGTTAAAATTTGAAAACACATGGACTAGTCACTAGTAAAGCTGCAAAGATATTGACTTTTGTTTTGAGGGCAAGCATATATTTAAAAAATGTTCAAACTTTGCTTTCTTTACACAATTCACAATTCTGTCAGCTCGAATATGGATGTGTGGTATGAAACCCAATTTCAAGAAATACTCTTACCAAATCGAGTGGGTTCTTAAGATATTTTTACATCGTCTGAAGAGCAGGATTATGCAAAAAAATTTTCAATTATGAAGAGCGTCTTTTATATTATAAATTAAATATTTGAGCCAAAGGACTCAACGAAGAAAACGTACTAGCCGTATATTCTTTCATATATTTGTCTACAATGCAATTGATAGCAGTTCACTTCTTCAGCACTTTAAATTTAACATTCCATGCAATAACAGACCGCATATATTTACATATCGTGCCTTCTCGTTGCCTTTCGTGCCCTCTATCGTATATCGTGCCTTGTTCAACTTTTACTTTTTCAACTTTAACTTCTACTCTTTGTATCAAAGTGTCGCATCAATATAGGGTTTCTTGGCTCAGTCAATAGGTTAAGCCGTACCCTAAATTAACTTTCTTCAACTGTCTTATTTCTTTGGGTCCTTAACTTCATAATTTAAAAATAAAGTTAATGAGAACAACAAAAACAAGGAACTTCTACATAGAACAAACTTATATTTAGTGTATTTTTATTCGAATATTTATAAAAAATCTATTTAATTCAATTTTTTAACTTCAATTGTCTTGTTCTTAATTTATCTGACTACATGTCTTATTATTTAATTCCTTTATGATTATTAACTTAATTCACCATAATTAACTCAAAATTTGATTTTACATTTTATTGACTAACTCCATTACTGATTATTTATCAAATTCATTATAATTAATTGAAATTTTATCTTATTAGGACTAATATTATATAATAATGGTAACACCTAATAAATCACACTGTGCTCACTGTTTTTGTTGTTATCGTAAAAAAAAATCATGTATAATTACATCTTCTCGAATCGAATTGTTAAAATTGTGTTACATTACTGGTTATGTGACAATAATAAAAAAATAATAAATGACGTTTCTGTTTAGCTGCATCGGTGAACTTTAAGTGGCTTACTAATTAGAAGTAAAAGACATAATTCATCAACACATATTATAGTAGGCAGAAAGATATATTAGGTAAGTAATCACATTTAAAGTCTTATAATCTTCGGAAGGAGTTACTGGAATTTAATTTAAGTATTATAACTTATTTAAATTACATTTCAGTGACTCCTAAATTTCTAGCCGGTTCTGCTAGAGTCGGTGCGGGCGTGGCTACACGAGTGTAGACTAGATTAATTATTGCCGATTCGATGAGGTTTATATTAATATTAAGCATGCGGAGTAGAAATTAAATTACATAACAATACGTTATCGGTTATGAATGTGTTAGAACAGTTTTATTTTATATTTATAATTAAACACTTATCTTTAACGTATTTATGATAGCTATTGTAGTTTTCTGTACGCATCCGACCTCCAAAACATTTTATACGGCGTTTACCTTTTTTGAAAATATGTATCTTCATACCGAAATATTATACAGTTGTAAAGTTACGAAATACATTTATATTACGAAATACAAATTATATTTAAATTTATAAAGCCACCATATTTTTTCTAGTAGTTGAAGTAAAATCTATGCAGTTACAATTATTGTTGATTAATGATAACAACTTCGAAGAGTTAAAACGTTATTTATAGTCGATAACAACCGATTTAAAATATAACTTAGTTCAAAACCATTCTAGAAGAAATAAAGAAAATAAAATCTTTTTCATATTTCCACTCCATAATTATTAATGTTAATCGCTAAAAATTCACAATTGTATTACATGATAATATTAAACTGATTTTGGCTTGCATATATTTTAATTTTTTATTTACAAACTTGTTCTCTAATATTTTCTAACATAGGTATATTGGACAAAAAATATAAATACTATATTGAAATAATTATCACGGCATTCTAATTTTGTTGACGTTTGCTTTAGAACTGTATCCAATAAGCTATTTGATAAAAACTGCATCTATTCACAGTGTGACAGTATCATAATCATTATGAAATTTCACTGACATTATTAAGGGAAAATTCTGTTTCTTTGTTTGCGTATTTGTTTTTAGAGATTAACGTAACAATTACTAATGCAATTGACGTAAACTTTTGTAATATGATAGCTTATAGTTTTCACATTTCCATAGATATATGGTATGTACATACCCACATAGTATAATTATTGAGATATAAATAATAACATCAGCGTAGTCGGACAAAAAGTTATTGATCGAGTTGCTTTCATAACGAATGCTGCGAAAACAACGTAACGCTAGATACATTTACACTAAGTACTCGTGTATGGAAATTATAGATATTGAAATTTTTTATTATACTGCGTTACTAAAATATCTGGTGAACAAAAATACTGAGTACAATTGAAATACATGATAAGGATCATTTAGGATAACTTCTGATAAATATTTAATATTTTCGTCTAAACCGGTGGTGGTGCTGCGAGATTGCAACTACCATTTAATATTGAATGAACTGGAACAACTTGTAAAAACTGTCAGTAGGTGAAGAAAATTTTTTTGAAAATTTCTCCTAATATTCTCCTGAAATAAGTTTCTACAGAGTAAACATAATTATTTATTTTAGTAATTTTTAAACTATACCCAAAAATATATGAAACTTTTAAACTCGTAACAATTATTAACAGTTTGTATCTTACGCATACATTACATCAATATTTTGAAAAACTCAATCATTATACTTTGGTATTTTCTAACAATACTATAAGTTTTCAAGAGATTAACATATAAAAAATATTAAAATAATTTACTTAGAATAAAAAAACGAGAAAAAATTTAAAATGGAACTTGATTTAGTTATTACTTCCAATTTCGTATATGTAGGTTTAATATATTCCTCATCTTAGCCGTTATCGGTAAATACTTAGTTTTCCACGTAAAATATTTGCTAAAAAAATTAATATGAAATTAAATATAAAATCCTAAAAGTCTGTAGTCTAAAAATTATGAATTCGTGGCTTGCTTGAAATTCACTATTCTTTTCATAACTATAAAAATAATGTTCAAAGAAATTTATAGATATAATCAGATTATAGACCAAACTTTAATATTGATTTACGTTTTATAGACCACATAAACGATTATATGTCTAATCATATTTTGGTTAAATAAGATGTACAAAATAACTTTTAGTACAAAAAATATGAAAAGCACTTACATTACATAAATAATACAATGATGAAGAACGTGGGTTCTTAGTAAAAAGTATTGTGTATAATGTATGAGTTACAAAAGTCTAACAAATATCAGAGCGTCTACAAAAAAAAACTCCTTACACGAGCGTTGGCGCTCGATTGCTTGAAAAAACTCGGAATCAACCGCACAGTAATAATATTCTAACTAGCGTGACCCGTGCGAAGTCTTCGCATTATAAATTATTCAACTCAATTTAATAAATCAAAATTGATTGCAGGTATTCAATTCATTTCTAATTTTGCACACTGCTTATTACGTTTTTATTCCATTATGAAGCTCAGATGACAGATCAAACAAATATTTTACTAAAATTGACATATAGAGGCGCAAGTATCAAAAGCATTGAGCTAAAGCGCCACTTTATTTATACGTGAGTGCATTTGAAATTAAACAAAAATTTTACCGACCGTCAATCATATTGACGTTGAGCCGTTAGATGGCAGCATTGCTGTTTTGTGTATATAAGTTTAATAATTAATTAATTTGCAAAAACGATAGCAATAATAAATTTTTTAGTGGATGCCGGTAGAGCAAGCAATTATCTATAAAATGATATAAAATTTATGTGGATTAGTTGTGAGGTTTTTTCTAAAAAGGGAGAGTAACATCTTAACCTTACCGTATTAATATATATGATGATGATGATGCTGATGATGATTACTACGCTCTGAAGTCCAGGACGGTACTCGGGTGTATTTAACCTTGATAATATTTTTTTTTGTTAGAAAATAAGTTTGTTATAGTGAAGAGTTTTTTAATAAAATGTTTATTTTTGCAAATTGACAAATGGGGCGCCACCAAGAAAATTATCTACTTCACGGGTCTTTTAATGTATAAAAATAACATAAAATAATATTACGTTTCGTTATTGGTTTTGATATAGGAGTGATATAGGGCTTCCACAGAATTTTTGCAGCCCACAAGGCACTACTTTTGAGTTCCCAACACTTTTTTTCATGATTTTAACATAAATTGCCTTTTATGCACCTTTGAATATGTGGTGTTACCTTTTATTTAAATACACAGCTTAAAGTTTGCTGCACGCGTTAATAACAATTTGTGTCGATTGAAGCCTGCTCGCACACCCGCTTGGTTGTAAATCAAAGATTCCTGACCTGCCAGCTATATGTAATCAGCTTATTTGTTTTATAGGCACTCATCGCCAAGATTTTCAAGAAGGCCAATTGTATCCACTTATGTCGCAGCGCTCTGTCTCGGCTTTCATATATCGCTCTCTCGCTCTTGGTGTTGTGTTGGTAGTGTATAAAATTGCATGTCGCAGATCCGAATTTACGCAGTATTCGCTACGTGGACTTCTGTTACATTCATCGACTTCTAAATATGACAAGTACTGCCTTCGCTTCACTTTCATAGGAATGTTTATTCCAAAACGAATCAAATTTATCAATATAATTACATTATTAAGCACGTCAAAGCCTCCCACTCCCGTAAAAAGTGGATGCCCGAAAAACAACACTAAAAATAATCAAAGACAATTGACTATGACGTACAATGTTTTTAGCAGGAACCCAATTTGCGTCATGAAAAGAGGCGGTTCAAAATTTTATGAAAACGTTCAAGCCACTTGATACTTATTACGGTACAAAGCAAGATTAAGCATCGTATGTATTTGACTCGAGATCTCAATATAAAAAAATGGGGAGGATGTACAATGACGATTTTCACTTCATTGTCGGACAATGGTCCGAAAATGAAGTGAAAATCAAATATTTTAGGAAAATATTAAATACTAACTTGAACGGAATTTAGATCTCCC
Source organism: Druceiella hillmani (assembly GCA_039881145.1). NCBI lineage: Eukaryota > Metazoa > Arthropoda > Insecta > Lepidoptera > Hepialidae > Druceiella > Druceiella hillmani. Next base: position 2,948,322 of record JAYKKI010000012.1, read on the forward strand.
CAGCGAGAGGTTTGTTCTGATCGTGTTCAGTTACTTGAATACATCAAATTGTCTAATAACGAACAAGAAAAACAGGAACTACGTATACAGTACAGAATTCGCGAACTCGTGTCTAAATGCTATTTGCAATATTTAAGTGACGATACCCCCCATTTTCCAGTACTTCAACTGTCAAAAAACTTGTCATTACCCAATATTGCAGATCAATCAGTATATTATTCGTGCCAATTGTATCTTTATAATGTGACAGTCATTTTTTGCAATTGAAAAATCACTTTAATCCGAGAAAATGTTGATGCATACGTATGGACCGATGCACTTGTGTATAAAATTGTTTAAATTCTTTAAGCTTGGAAGGGAAAACAAAACTCATGATGGTTGCTAATGACTGCAGTGGCCAAAATAAGAATGACACGCTAATAACCATCGCAATGAAATGGTTATATGAAGCTAGGCTTCGTTATCCAAATGTTTCTGAAATTCAAATAACATTTCCGGTCACGGGTCACTCTTTTACACCAGCCGATAGAGTATTCGCACTTATAAAGAAACACATAAGACGTAAAGAATGTATAGTTGAGCCCCAAGACTACATTGATCTTATAGGGATGCAACAATTGACAAAGTTGGAATTTATTTCCCCGCCTTGGAATGGATAATACAAAGCCAAGAAAATTTGAAATCTTATTTTCATTTCTAATCAAGCAAATTCAAACGAATTATAGCAACTCGCACACGGACTGGTAAAATAACAGCGAAAGATGCAGTTTTATACAGAAACGATTTAAGTCGTAACGGGTTTCCGCACTAAAATAGGAAAAAAAAGAATGAATAATTCTCTGTTTTGCGGAACTGGCCATTCGGGAAATTAGAAAATATACTGAATTGCACAAATATTGTATCAGTCATTGGACAAAACGTGAAAGATGAAGACCAATTTTTTTATTATTCGGAAGCAAATGAGATGGAACAGGTGATAAATTTCGTGTAAACAATTTTTTGTTGATTAATGATTATTTTATTTCATTTTGGTTTCGTAAACCGAGTAACTGTCCTGAGTACCTCCCAAAATAATGAAATTTTACAAATAACCCTGTAAGTCCATGAGTATTTTTTTGAAATTCCGAACTTGTACAAGAGTAGAGATATAATGTATAAACGCACAATTTATTCATAACTATTTTTGTTGCATTTGTCATAATAAATTTAGCATAGATGCACAGGTTTTTGATATTTAACGATACAATTTCGATTGATATTTTCATACGATGCTAGTTCCGTATTTATGAATTAAATATAAAAGGTATCGAAATTTTTCAACGTAACTTTAAAGTTAACTATTTTCTTTATATTCCGAATGTAATTTTTTATTATATATTAACGTAATATTTGAGACTAGTCATCCCAAAATACTTATTTTTCATGATTCTTCTGAAATTTAATGACACGTAACTATAGTAATAGGCGTTTTTTTTTCTTAAAATCCTGCCCATATTTTAAAAATGATTATATCTTTCTAATGATATATAATGAACACGTGTTGCATGTTTCTGTAGATTAGTCATCTCGAATTACAACTTTTACGACATAATTTGCGTGACAGTCCCTTAACAATTCCAGGATATTCCAAACGTGAATATATCAGATTTGATATTTAATCCTTTTCCACGTGTAATGACAGGACGATCACAAATTTATAACGGGGACGGCTAATAGAACTCACAGCATATCAAGAATTGAAATTAAAATTGAATAACTCATATAAAGTGTACCTATCATTAACTTGATACCGACCTAGATTAAGGAAATGATATAAAAATATTTAATGGGTGTAGCATAGTTACTATCTAAGAAAAGAAGCCTACTTCATTTTAATGAAACGGTTTTTTTGTTTGTTTTATTGTTTTTAACAATATTGTAATCCGACACTGAAACTTACAAACATGTACCAGGCTCTTCTTTCGCATAAGTTTGTTATTCTTGTTAGTATCAACTTTAACGCGCTGATTTCGGATTTCATAACGTTTTCGAGAACCAAGATGGTGGCATCTAAATTTCCGCGAATGACAGAGGCTCTTGCCTGTCAAAACCATTTTAAAATTCGAATGCAGTACCCTAAAATTAGTCGAAAACGAGAATATTAGGTATTTATTGCGAATGACATAGGCCGCCATCTTGAATGTCAAAAACATTATGAAATTCGAATTCGCAACCCGAAAACTAATCGCAAATAAACATAATGGTGAAATTCAAATTCAGTATCCCAAAATTAGTCTAAAATTGACGAAGTAGCAATTTATTGCGAATGACTTTGGCCATCATTTGAATTTAAATTACATTGTGAAATTCGAATTCAGCACCCTACACTCGTCGAAAATGAATATAGTGGCGATTTATTGCAAATGATAGATGCCGCCATCTTGAAAGCCAAAAACAATATGAAATTTGAACGCAGTACCATAAAATTAGTCAAACTGATATAGTGGCAATTTATTACGAATAATAAAGACCGCCACCTTGAATCTCAAAAGCATTGTGAAATTCGGATGTAAGATTTAAAATCATTCGAAAACGGATATAGTGACCATTTATTGCAAATGAGAAATACCGTTATCTTGAATCTCAAAAACATTGTGAAATTCGAATTCAGAACCCAGTCGAAAACGGATATAGGGGTGATTTCTCTAAATTAATCGATTTTCAATTCTCTAAAATTAATCGAATATTCTTCTTATATCTTCTAAACTTTCAGAATATCCAGTCATTTTCAAAACAGTTCGTCTATTTTTCGCATTGTATCTTAAACAATTTTCTGTTTTTCTTAAATGTATTGTAATTTACCTTAGATAACCATGGCACTAAGTTTTATTATCTGTAATCAGGGCTGCCAGAAAAAACAACTCATTTTATACCGCTGACTTCCAAGAATTATACAAAATCGACTCTAATTACACAGAATAACAAAAGTGGTTAAAAGTTTTAAATAATTTGCTTCCAGTGGAACTAATATGTTCATAAGAATAAAGATCAAGTTATTTGCAGCAAGTAATACAGAAATTTGAGTTCTGCTCGCTTGATCATTTTAGTTTCTGGCTTGCTAATTACCTCACTTATCATTTTATTGGTACTGCTGGCAGTTAAAAATTGGTTAAAAACTCCTCGAAATATGCTTCTCTAATACTGACATATAATTAACCAATTCTATATTAAAATATTTACATTTTGCAACAATATCACAATGGTTATTCAAACTTTTTATAACCTTTTTTCTAATTTGTCATTTCAAACCAATTGTCATTGATAGTAAGTATTAATTTCTTTGTTATTTTACTAGCTGGCTAATTTTCTAAAGTATTAGATCTTTTTATTACAAATTAATCTATACTTCACCAACGTACAAGTAAATAAAAATAAAAAACACGAATATTACCACATAGAAACTAAAAAAAAATTACCATTAAAATAGGTATGAGTGCAGTTTAGCACCAATGATATTTTGACAATTTTTTGATATACTATGAATGAATATACAATAAAAACGACATTTCTTCGAAAAAAAATTGCGGCGGGCAATTATTAAAAAAAATCAATTTCAAAAATTTCATACGTACGGATTTTGTTTGCGGGGGAATAGGTTTTAATCTTTTTTTCGCTTAATTCACTTTTTCTTTATATCTAAGCACTTATTACACAATTATAAGTACAATTTCGTATAAATTATTATTTGTAATAAAAAAATAACTAAATATTTTTATTATAAATAATAATTTTTAGCCTTTCAATTTCAACAATTACATCTTGCTCATGTACCAATATTCAGAAAACAATAGTCTATGAATCTATGGTTTATATTTCGAATATTATAATGCTTATATATATAAATACATATATATATATATATATATATATATATATATATATATATATATATATATATATATATAATACATATACATATATATACATATATATATATATATTACGTTTTTATCTTACTCAGAGTCGTCATAAAATTAATGCTGTTATAAAGTTGTCTAACAACTTTCATAAACTCAATTTATGAAGCATCCTATACTTTACTTGGGGCCATAATTCTACCTTAATGGTGTGGGCTCCGGTCTCTGAACTAACGAAGTTGACTGACGATCAAATAATAATAATCTAACTCGCGTAAAACGTCAATGGCCGCCTACAATCTGCCATTATTGTGAATCCGGAGAGAATCCATGTTTATATTAGTGGTACGAGGGTTGCGACGTCTCTGCTCTGCAGGATATAGAAAATAGTCGCCGCTTTTCCTCTCTATTCCGCCAAATACCCATTGACCCTCTACGGAATGTCCTCGATAATATTTTCATCAGCCATAGTTCTATTCGTTTAGTTCGGCGCTTTTCCCATGACTACTTAATAAATTAAACAATATGTTTTAAGCACGATCATTTTCTTTTATAAATTAAAAACAATTTATATAGTATTTTTATATTTTTTTTTACTTACAAATACAGAATGAATTCCAATTCCGACTTCTCTACGAAATGGATTACAATCTGTGTGATTGGATGTACTGAGTTCTTCCTTGATATTGGCAATTTCTATAGGTTACCCAATACCGGACATCTATACATATAATAAAATTGTAACAGAGTAAATTCTGTACATGAAAACTATTTAAAAAAAAGTGATTGATTTAACGTATAGAATGATAAAAGTAGCCGGAAAACCTTTTTTTAGAGGTTTTGTCTGTCTGTATGTTATTTTGTCAAAATCTATTGGACGGATTTTGATGAAATTCACGCAAGGGAAATCGTGGAGCACAGCTATTATAATATATGTGAATACTCAATTTATCTTAACACCCAACTCTTTTGTGTTTTTTTGTTCTATTTTTATATCCGGCATTTTTGCAGGCCAATACAAAATCGTCAATACAGAAAGACTTCGGTGTTAGAATTTTGTCGTGATTGTATTTTTTTACGTTTTATAACACGGGTTATGGCGCTCCACTCTTGTAATAATACTATCAAAGCTGCTGGATCACTTTACAATTCAATAATATGTTGTATATATGACAGGCATTTTTACCAATATACAGCGCAACAACTCTAAAACAAATGGCTAATTAATGTAAATTTCAACCAAATTTTTTAAAATAAATAATCGTCAATCGCAACTTTTTCCAATAACTCTACTTAAAAGGACAATTTGTGACACTATACGAAGATTTGAGGCAATATCCCGGTAAATTTTTAATTACTTTTGAATGTCTATAAGAACATTTGACGAATTATTGTAAATGCTGGGCCCTTGGGTAACACTTCAAGATACCAACATGCGTTCGGCGATACCACTTGCACAAGGACTAGCTGTTACACTGAGGTAAGTAAAACAATAATAACAAAATTACAAAGCAATTTGTATTTATTAAAAACTTATTAAATTCAACAATTATCTGGAGACAAGTAACATTCTTCTGGTGAACTTATATTGATCAAGGGGCTTTGAACCGTTGTAGAGCTTAATGAGTCCGTATTCGATGGAGGAGGGCGAATATTTGGGCTGAAAGTGGAAAAAAAGCTCTGTGCGGAGTGTGGCCTAGAATTGTGTTCAGTTAAAATCTTAATTAATTTCGATTGATGTACAGAATCAACGGATGAGGATTGATGTAAGGACGGTGTTGGGTGTAACTCTAAGTGCTCCAGATACGTATCACCAGTTTGAGTAGATATTGGTTGTGAGTGCTGCTGTTGTGTTGTTTGAGTATAGAACGGTGTTGATTGAAGCAAAAAGTTAGAATTTTGGTGACTGAAATATGGTTCAATGTTTGGTCCATTAAACAGTGTTTGATTGAACACACTGATACATTTATTATGCGACCTATTTGAGAAAGTGCGAATTACGTTTAATATTTCGATTTCGGCTAACATTTTGTTATTGTCATCCATCTTTTTTAATGATTCAACCAGTGATAAACCGAATGTTTTATCTTCGTCCGTTTCAGATATTTCATTGTTGATGACCTTCAGAATTGCATCCTCAAAGGATGATGTAGTTTTTTTTCTTCTTTGGGGTCTCTGAAACAGTACGAGTGGCAGCCGATGGCCCAGGAAGTGAATTTTGAATATTCGGTGTTAGTCAGTATTTAGCTCTGATACATTTGTGGAATGCTATAGTTTCCAGAAGTTTTGGTATCTTTGACGTGTGGAACTAGAAATAGTAATTCGTCGTAATATCTATATATTTTTCTCTTTTTTTGCACCTTGTCCTGATGTGACATCTTTTTGGGCTTGATACTCACGCCGAAAATTGTCCCTTAAGTGTTTCCACTTTGCTTGAAATATAAAATATCATTAATGTAACAGTTTTCACGATTTACATTACCAGTTTCTACTTGGAGTATCGACCATATATTATATTATTAAACAAGCCTGTGACGCAATATGAACTTGTTTAAGCCAGACGTGCAAAAAAGAGCAAAGAATGACTTTAAAAAAATATCAGAAGAATTTTATCACCGCACTAATTTTCCCAATATGATTGGGGCTGTCGATAGCAAACACATTGAAATAGCAAAGCCTGGTGAAAGCGGTTCACTGTACTATAATTATAAGAATTACTTTTCTATTATTTTAATGGCAATTTGTGATGCAAGCTATTGCTTTACGTGCATTGAAGTAAGAGCTTACGGCAGTTCCACTGACTCAAATGTATTTAAAAATAAATCATTTAAGAGGCAATTAGAATCGGGCCAAATCGATTTACCAGAACCGAAAATACTACCGGAAAATGGGAAACGTATGCCAATTGTATTAATTAGCGATGAAGCCTTTGCCCTATCTGAACATGTATTACGACCATATCCGAATCGAAACTTGACTGTGCAACAACGTGTTTATAATTATCGACTAACACGAGCACGAGAATGATTAAATGCAATTTTGGTGTTCTATCAAAGAAGTGGAGAATTTTAACAAGGGCTATTGATCTTCAACACGATCGCACGATATCTACTGGACAGTACATTGCGCATTTGTTGTTATAAAGTTAAAATAAACCTGCTTTGTACTAGAGGTGTAGCTTTTTTTTACAATTTTTCAAACATTGAAATCTGCCGCTCGACACCCTGTATATAACCAAATTATAATTTATTCTTCAGTCTTGGCAATTAATATATATATATATATATATATATCCCAAACCCACTGTATATGTAACATTCTTCATTGGTATATTCTTTACACCGTATGCACTGAATGCACCGTATGCCGTTTTCTACAAGGGTTTCTTTCTATATAATTCACGACAGACTACAATAATATTGCAAATTTTTGATGTTCGTTAATTTAGTTCTCTTACATTTAATACTAGACTTTCGTTTTGTTGAACTAAATGTTGTTCTCAATATTTGGTGATTAATATTCGTTGAAGACACAATATATTATAAAACTCTGTTCGCATATAACATCTAACGGACATTCCAAACACATTAGTTCTCGTAAAAAATATTTTATAGAAATTTGAATAGGTCCAGATGAGCTGGTAAGCACGAGATGTATCGGAAAGTGGTTTTAAATTAATTTTTAATAATTGGTCAACTTTTTCAATTTTTGATTGAATTAATTTGTGCATTTGAACGGAATAAAGATTTTGTACCTTCTTTAAAAATGTTCGAAAATCAGGAATATCTTGACCTTTGCAACGTGGCCATCAGCTATGCGTGTTACAAATTGTGCTTCAGCTGCATATTTACATTGGTAATGCTCTGGAAAATAGCCCTGGCATAAAGTTTTATCCTCAAATAAATTATCTTTCATGAATTTTATACATTTTTACTGGTGATAAATATTGAAAACATGTTTCAAAAACAGAAGAATTATTTTTATAAATTTTTCAATAAGCTCTTTTTTCTTACTCACTATTTCTTCTTTGACAGTCCTTTAAATCTTTTGTATGTTTTTCTTTATTTTTTTATTATTCTAGCCTCTATCTTTGTAAGCCATTGTTTGTACGAAACTGAATAACTATCTTTGAATTCTAGAAAAATCTGATAGTTTATTTCTAGAAGAATCACACAGTCGGTACATAATATTGCAAGAATTCTTATCACAAACTAACGAATCAAATAAGTCCATCTACATTCTACAGTTTTATTATATTAAGACGATTCAATTCTCCAACATAAAGTTAAATTTTCGTAAGAAACACATACATAAGTATCTCTCTCAGATACATTTGGTTGCGTGATCCAAAACGGTTTCAAACTACAGAATGATGCATAACTAACTTTCAATGTGTGTCGAAAGACATGAAAATTATATTTTTATGTAGATTCTGCATTGAGTCACATATATATCGTTTTTGTTTTTGTATTGTGTTTTTCGTAACTGTATGTCTCTTGCCCCGACATATTCTACTGTCTTCATCCTCTTCTAGGAAGGTTTTAATATCATTTCTTATTATTTGGTGTATTGGTATTATATATTTTACGGTTTATATCTTTTGCTTGCCGGAGAAATCTTTTTAATGTTTGTTTTTCTATGATTTTTATTCTAATTTTCGATTCTACTACCATGTAATTCTGGCTACCTTGTAACTTTTGACGGCCCTGTTTATTACTCATATTAGACGTTGAAGAACATGTCGAAAATGATGTCACAAGGATCTACTACAATATTGCTCATTTCATCATCTATAGTTATGGGTGTATTTTCTCTGAGTAAGTTTTCTAACTGAAGCTACCTTTGCTTTCTTAAACGTCTACAGTTTCTTGTTCTTTTATGCCATGCTTTTCGCTGGGCACGTTTCTTTCGCGAAGTTAAATTTTTAATATCGTCTTTTCAGCTTTTTGCTTTTAACGATGCTATTTCTCTTTTAACTTTGCAACTTCATATTTTTCAGGATCAACTTTTATACGATCTTGTCTTCTTTTCTCGGCCCCTCTCTTTTTTCCTTTTCTTATAATGATATTTCCTTTTTCTATTGAAAAAAGCGGCATCAATTAATAGTAGTTAAATAAAAGTGTTGAACTAGAACTGAATTGGTATATTTTTAATTAATCTACTAATTTAGATTAATATTGACACAGCCATGGATCACGGTAACACATTCTATGCCGTGGTAACACAGATTCTGTGGTCGTGACTCCTATCGTTGTGACTATTTTGAACCTTGGCTCGCATAACCTCAAATCTGTTTGGTCTATATGGTTAGTTAATTTACACGATATATAAACAGAACTGTTCAACAAATACAAGCAATAAGCAAAAGTAAATATAAACGATTACCTCAAATATTGTAACCCCGGTTTTGACGTGGTATACTCGACAAAATTCAAAAAATGCTGAAATAAACCGGTCTTACAGATATATTATTGCAGTCATGTTGGTAAATTGTGTCAAATTAGATAGTGTTACTAGGACTAAAATAGAAGCGAGTATTGCAAACGTTAAATAATAAAATTTACAGATTTTCTACGCATCTAAAAATAAGCCATGGCCGTTACAGAAAAAAATACATTTTTGCACAGCATGTATTCATCAATGAAATATTGCAAAGCATTTTCTACTTTATTCAGAAATATTCTATTTTATACACTCGGAAAAGTAAAAAATACGTAAAATAATACTTATTACAGAAATCTCACAAGCCACGATGCGTGATCTCTCTTTCTATTTGATTTAATTAAATAATTTAATTAAGTAATATGATGATACTTATACGAATTTCAAAGAATAGAGTAATATTTTCAATGTTGCATGACTGTTTTAGCAGTTAATTAAAAATGAATTTATTACCTCTTTGAAACAATGTTTTCGCAGTAAATGGAAATTATCCCTACAATGTTCTTCGAATAACTTTCCAAAATCGTATAGGAACTGGGTCTGCACTACTTAACTAGTAAGATATAAATTATACTTCCACGTCCTTTGTGATAAAATATAATAAAAATACCGTCAAAAAAGTTCGATTGAAGTGAAAAGACTACATTTTTTTACTTATTTTTTATTTACTTCTGTAGTCTTGCAGATTCAAATTTAAAACGCTGTACGAATTGAAAATAATTTTTCTCAAAAAATTAATTAATTGCATCGTTCAATCTCGCTAGTAATATTACGAAATTAATAGTATTATATTACTATTCGAAATTAATAGTATTATAATTCTAATCGAATGCCAGATTACATGCTTTAATAAAATTGCGATTACCCTTAAATTTCTTTTGTGCATTATCGCAGATTTGACCTTCTCAGAAAAATTTGTTGTGTGGGTCATATTACACAGGATTAGTGGAGTTAAATGGAGAATTATAAACATGAGATCATTATGAATCCAATTCTTACTACGCAAAATTCAATATTCGTTGCTTGGTAATAGGGAGAGCTCAATTTTTTTTTTGTGAATTGAAAGAAAATATGTTAATGAAAGTCACGCGGGCAAATTTCATTCAGGGAGTCGATTTTCATTCAGGGAGGTTACGGTCTATTATAAATCTATTAAGAAACTTACTAAAATCGGTGAGGTCATCATAACATTGAACATAGTATAACATAGCATGGAATAAATATAATTAGACTTTCATCACATGTGCCAATTTTCGCAATCTTCATTTACTTGGAATAAAACTTACAATGAAATCAACTTTAAGGCTAAGTAAAAATAAACTTTGCTATTAAAAGAAGAACATCGTTAATTGAATATATCATAAACTTACCGACTTTTTTACACTTTGATATTTTCGTATGATTACGTAATTTCCATTATACCAATTGTGACAAAATCATGACTTCAATTAAAAAGTTACTTAAAATAATATATTTTTATATTATGACACAAGAAATGTATTAGCTTTAAGCTAAGAATACATTCTTGTAGTACAATATGTATTTTAGCAATTAAATATGTTGTCCACGAAAAATTAAATTTAAAAAAAAGAACATTTAAATTTACATGAGCACTGGCATGACAGAGCTTAAACAGAAAAAAAACGTAAACGTCAAATGACACATTTGCGTGGTGAATTAGATGAATGAGTATAAAATGATTTTTAACCTAGATTTTTATTGATCAATGCACAATTTGTACAATTATGAAACGGTTTTGAATTGTCACGATAAAGGTATTAACCAACTTCATACTTATGAAATGATAACGATAGATAACAGTGCAAAAAATTGTAATTAGATAAAGCAAATTCTTTTGAAGGAGTGACATACTAATATTAAATAGAAGTCGTTACATTATCGGATTGCGCTGAAAAATTTTAAATTTTACTACTGCATTTAAAAAGTCCAATTAATAGCAGTTGATTCTTTACTGAGTGTTTGGCTTAAATTCTCGACTCGAATAAGCCTCTATTCTTATTTTTCAGGGTCACAACAAAGTTACAAACTTCAGTGCACCAATATGAATTTGGATAAAAATGTTCCCCCTAAATGGGAGCAAAATGTCGGCTCACGCTGAATGCAAAAAATTACGTTACACTATAAATTGTAAAGGAGACACGAGCAACTCCATGCATATAAACGATTTACCAAACGAAATATTGATCATCATCTTTTCTCTGTTAAATTGTGAAAGCGTTCAAGCTGTAGAGAAAGTATGTTTGCGTTGGCAGTTCATAGCATTGAGTTCTGCAGTGTGGGAGCACATGCGACTAGTTCTTTGCATGAAGAATTACCAAGTGATAACTGACAATATTATACCTCGTGTAGCTGGCAATTTAAAGTATGTTAAATTACAGTATTTTAAACTGTATCAACAAATTAGAGTGCCTTTGACAATACATTGTCGTAACTTAGTACACTTAGAAGTATCCATTTCTCAAGTCAGTAGTTCTATTTTTGAGGATCTTAAATGCTGGCCGCTGTTAAGGTTCCTAAGTTTTAGAAACTCACTTATAATGATAGACAATAATGATAGCGCTAATCGTAATTATGTCTTTCATTTACCTTTTGAAAATTTGACAAAGCTGGAAACTCTAGTTTTATCTAACTTTGCATTGACACCGACTAGTCTCGACAACATGTTGCTATGTATGTATTTAGTGAAGATAAATATAGAAAAAATGAAAAATATTCCTAGTGATTTTTTAAAACAGTTAATTTCTTCTAAAATGTATTCTCTCAAAGAGCTGTGTATTTATGGTGACACATTAAATGACGATATACTAATGCTCTTGGCAAAATGCAAGAAATTAACAACATTACACATAATGACCTGTAAGAATCTATTCGATTCAAGTCTCATTCATTTATCCAGCTTAACAAACTTGCAGTCAATAAAATTACGACACGGATACTTTTCCACTAGTGCCTTATATCAATTTTTTTCCAAGGAAAATTTCCGTCATCTTAAATTTTTGAGTTTGTCTAGATGTTCGCATGTTACAATGGAGATAGCAAAACTCATTAAAAAGAATGCACCAAACTTGACTGAATTGTCCTTTTATTTATGTCCGTTTGTCATGTCTGCAAATTTTGATCGATCTGAGTTACTAAATTTATTTGATATACAGCTGCTTTTAGATTAGAACTTTTTTCATGTTCGATAATGATCACTGCGTACTATTTCGGAATGAAAGGTTTTGTATGTTTTCTTGAAATTCTATTCAACGTTTCTTACCATTCTACGTCTCGGTAATTGTTTGAATCTCCTCTTGATGCTGTGTCATACTTATTTTATAAAGGTTTTGGATGTAATATTACATATCCATAGAACACTTCACGAACGACACGATTAAGCTAATATTATGTAATTTATATACCAATTGTAACTTTGTAGATAATATGAAAAGAAGTCGGATCACCTTAATATCAGGTTTTAAGTCTATCTAGTATTCAATTTCAGTATTTTAGCCCTCTTATTTTGCATATATTTTATTATTTTATATTTATTATTCAACTGAATTTTGTCGTTAAATAAAGTTATTTTTTTAAAGTCATTTTTATTTATTTTCTCATATAATTTATTTTAAGAATAAAATTCAAATATTTTATGCGTCAAACAAAATGCTGTATATTAATTTCTATAGCAGAGCAAGGATTAGTCAGCTCAAATTTTCCAAGCACGTCAGGATGAAGGACACCAATTTTTCCAATTGCTTTTCCCTTTAGTGTAACCTCTGCACAACGTCCCGGGAAATATGCTGGGTCTGTAAAGTAAGACAAAAATGAAATGAAACTAAAATATATTATTTTTATTACTATAGTTGACAATTATTATTTAAAAATTAAAAGGAAATTTTTAGAAAATTCTACTTTTACTTTATATTTACTTTTTCTGTAATTGAAATGTAAATTTTGATGAAATTTAACAAATTAAATCGAAAACTTGTTTCAATAGAATGTTGATAAAATAAATATACTTTATTTCAACAAACACATCTATTACTTAAAGTATGAAATTAATTTACGCAAGAACTCAAATAGTGTGTAAAATTATTCAAATGAGAATTTTGGTACATTTTATTGTTAAAAAAATTTTTAAGAATGTGATTTCCCTTATACTCACAGATTTCTACCCATTTTAAGAGTTAAATTTATTCCTCAACAGATGGCATTACCACATTACAATTTAAGGTTTAAAGTACATTGCAATCTTATCAGTTGGTAATTGAGTAATATAATTTGATGTGCTTTTATATAAACTGGTTATAAAGATAATTAGACATTTTATAATCAGATAATTAAACACTTTATATTCATTCCCATTTAGTACTTATGAGCATTTGTCAAACAAGCTCGATATGTGACCATATAGTTCAATTAAGTGAGAGGTAAGTCTTCCACAAAATTTTATGACATGATGAAAACTGCCACTTATAGAAATGGCTGAAATAGATTATTTGAGGGAGGATACTATCATTTGGACACCACAATCTTTGGTAATGAGTGACCCCAACTAAAGAAGTGTTCTGTGCATGTGAACAGTAATATAAAATAATACTGTCAACGCCTTAGAGTGCTCTCATTAGGTAGTTTAGCCCCCCAATAGTAGCACTGCATTAACAGATGCCTTCACATTGCTGCGGCTCTAGCACTGTTGTACTGCTTGCGACTGCAAGCAAAAGTTGCGTGGCACGGTTGCTCTGTCGATGCGGAATTGTCAATAAGACACAAAGCGTAGACTGTCATTTCAGATATAGATTTCAACGGAGAAACACTATTGCTTCTGTGGTCACATACAATCTATAGCCTCGCTACCGATTGTTATATGGTCTCCCACCTATGCTGCTCTGCCTAATGTGAAAGCGCATTTAGAATAATAAACCTTTATTGCGGAAAACAATCATATAATGTCAAACTTCTTAATAGGTTAAAATGTTATACCAAATACTGAGTGAGAAAAACTGGCCATAATAACAAATATATCACACAATTCCCTTAAATTTATTTACCATGGTGGTTCCCCAAAGACTGCATAGAACTGCATTTTGTGTGTATATCCGGAGTTAAGCTATAGGTGACAACTCCTAGATTCACATACAAGTTTAACTATAGTACATAGATTAACATGCTATTTGTCACCAAGAAAAAAAAATTGGCATATAAAATAGCTTTATTTATACGATCCAATAATTAACAAATTTGTATTATTATAATCAATAAAAAGAATATATACTAAGAAGTTGTGAAAGGAACTGCATGTAACACAACTCAAGTAATTTATACAAGTAGAGGTTTCACTAAATCAAGGGGCATCATTTGGCGAGTTAAAATAATTTTTTTCTTTTCACTTAAGATCCCATTAATGCTAAATAAATATATGTACGTATGTTTGAAGTGACTTAAATGATTAAGAGAAAGTATTATAAACAAGATAAAATAAAATATTTTTAATATTCATGTCAACTTGTGTAGAGCATGTAGAATGTATATGTGAAATACGTCTATACAAGCTCAACACTTGTTAACTCCATATTTACCATATTTAGTTATTATTTGGTTATTTCAGGTGAATTGTTAGTTATTTTCATAGATTTATTACATAAACCTCAGTTTTAGATCCCACGTAACCTAAAGCGAATTGAATGTGCTTAAATTTACGATAGTGCAAATTTTGTGGTGTTCAGTAATATTGACAAGGACATCGATTATGTTTGTATAGTTTTCACAGATTCCATTTTTAAAACTTTTTATTTGTCAATATAAATAAACCAAAACAACTTTCAATTGGAATAAGATATATCTAAAAATAAAATGGAAATTAAATCAGATAAAAAAAATTCAAGCTAAGTATTTCATTTACATTGAGAAGAACTTGTTAAATCAATCATTTGAAAAAAAAATAATTTATTTTATTATAATAAGAATAATTTTAAAATTAATATATTTTAAAACAAAAAAATTTACAAAATTAATTAGTATTGCATAATAAATTTGAAATTATTAAAAAGTGATTTTATTTATTGTATCTTGTGTATCAGAGTTAAGTAAATAAATGTTTTAAATATAAATACTCCCAAATTTAAAATAGTTAATTAGTTATCTTAGTTAATGAGGCATATTTATAAAAAATAATTAACTAGAAACTATATTTCAATCATTTTTAAAAATATTTAGTTTTCAAGGAATAAATGAAATTTTTATAATCATTTATTATATTATAAAATATTTCGTCACTTAAAAAATTGTAAATATTTTATGGGATAAGCTTTAAAAAAAAATTAAATAAAAGATTAAGTTTAAATTAAATCTAATATTATAAATTGTTTATAATTTGTTAAGTTTGAAAAAATATTAATATCAATTATATCAAATATAAATTAAATTAATTTTTTTTTATTTTATTTTATATTTTAAAGGTATCCTATAAAATTTTTGAAGTATAATTAAGGTATATTATTATGATTGCATTCAAATTTTTAAAACGTACGTTTGAAAGAAGGGAGGGCGGATACCAGGGAAATAATGAATCTAAGTATTACATGACATTTTTAATTGCAGTTTAAAAGATAATTAAAAATATTCACTAAACGCATAATACCTGTAAAATATGTATAATTGCAAATCATTTAAAAATTACATAACTATTGTGCAGTTGATATATTTACAGAAAATGGACGGACAGACATGAAATTATAAGGTTCCTAATTTGATTCTAGAAAGAGCATTGCTTATATTTCTCTCCTTATAAAATTACATTCAACAATATTAAGCCCAATTAATTTCATTGACAACATATGAATAAGAGGATTTAAAACTAGTGTAAATAAATATAATGACACAAAAATCCATGTGACTCCATGTGCCTCCTGCGTTGCAATAAAGATTCTAACGGTTTTTATTTTGCTATCTCTTTCTAATACATAACATCACTATTATACATCAACATGCTCTTACACCTTTGTTTGTCTATCTAGAATAATAAGCCTATAGTTATTAGACTACAGGCTTATTATTCTAGATAGACAAACAAAGACACCACTATATATTTAACATTTTTTAAACCTTTCACAGCCAAGTGATTATATGAATAATAAGATCCCAACCACACCAATAAAAAAATTACTATTAAAATAAACCACCAATAACCAGACCAATCACAAACGTGCACTATTTCAATCAAATGCGAGCACTGCGCTGTAATTCAGTCGATTATTAATTAATTATCAAAGGTAATCGTTCAAGCATTTTTACTTTTATATATTACGAAAGTTATTATTTTACTATTTATTTCTCAATTCATACATTCCTTGCTCTTATATCCTTTGGAAAATGTGATATTGTATGTTATTCGATATTGTAACCTTATTATTATAAAAAGAGCAACTTTGGTAGGTTTTTAATTGTTTATATATTAATATAAACATAACATATTATTTCTCAAAGGCGTTTTTTAAAATTAGTGTTTTCGTTAAAAAAAATTATTAAAGGAGTTTTATATAAAAAGCATATTTTCATTAGCAATGCTATCTGTTGATGACTTTCCTAATAAAAATATATTCAACTAACATGTAGTTCTGTTATTAATATTCAATGTTAAATCACGATACGGTGTGGAATATTCGCACCGGTCAACTAGTATTAATATAAACATATTATATATTTCAATAGATACAAATTAATAAAAATTTTGTAAAAATTATAAACAGTCATCACTTGATCCTACTTTGTGGTTTAGTTGTAGCTCTAAGGCTTATATTAATTAACACAACTCAGGTGATTTCCACACAACTTTTCATTGAGCAATGTTTTAATACTGTCCTTAATTCTTGATACAAAGTCTGTGATTTTGAAACTAAGAAAAAATTATTAATTAATGGTTATAATTGTGTTACTTGTGTTTTTATTTAGATTTTCTTATATATTTACAAAAGTAAATATATTTCTATTTCTAATACAATTTTTTCGTTATTTTTTTAGTACATAGCCATTTTCCTCAGCTTCTTGTCATTTTTCTTAACATATAGCTATGTTGTTTTATTACTATCCTTAATTCTTTATACAAATTTCTGTGATTTTGAAACTAAGAAAAAATTATATGTGATATGGTTATAATTGTGTTACTTGTTTCTTTATTTAGATTTTCTTATATATTTACAAACTAAATATATTTTGGTTTCTGATACAATTTTTTCGAGATATATATATATATATATATATATATATATATATGTATGTATATATATATATATATATACATACATATACATATATACATATACATATATATATATATATATATATATATATATATATATATATATACATACGAACTTGGCTTATGAGGCATGATTTGGCAAAGCATATATATGTGCTTGGCAGTGAAAAAGTTAATACGACATATAGATATAAATAAACTAAAATACAAAACAGATAGTTAACATACCTGCTACTTGTTGTAAATAATAACCTTCAGTTTTATCCCATGGGACTTCTAGCATTGCCATCATATTGTCCAAGAAGCCATGCACAAACTGGAAACCTCCAGCCTTACTGCAATATACTGCACATAAGTGTCTTTCATTTCGGGCACTAACCTCTGTTATAAAATCAATGAAATCAAATATTAATCCAACAATCTGTATAACAAAATTTCTCCAAGCAACTTATATTTAATTGTATAAGCAATCATAAAAGACTTGGAGCCTATTGCCATTTTGACAAGAGAAGGGCATAGCTTTTGGAATACCGATCTGCTTGACACTTTAGATTTAAAATTTAGGTGTTGCCATATGTATTAAAAATTTGCACGTAGGTTTAATACTTTTATAAGCCAATGTGTATACTACTCAGCTATTTTTCTGAATGCACAATTTCGATCTCGCATGATGTGGATTTTTCATATTTTAAAATTCTTTTTTTAATTTATTTAGGTCAAAATGTTGACGTATTTTAAAAAAAGATTAAAGACAAAAATATCGTACTAATTTTTTGACTATATTATTTATAAAACGAATGTATGTTACACATGGAAGATTTGTCCAATATCAAATGTGTACAGTATCAAAAACAGGCAAGTAGGCAGATGTATTGTTTTTGCATATTCGTAGTCAAAGATAATTTATTTTGTATTATAAGTTTTTAAAAAATAAAAATAAATAAAAATTCAGAATAGCGAGAATTGAGACACATGAGAATCGAACTCACACCAAGAAAAAATTATAGTTATACAGTGATACCACTATTAAAAATTATAGTTATACAGTGTAACCACTAGGTTATGGAAGCAACTTGATCAGAGTGGTGAATTTTTGATACACATCTTATCTGCGAATATCTGTTATTTTTCAGAAGTGCGCACCTTGATTTTATGAATACATTACCTTCAGCCAGTAGCTAATTATACTAATTTTGATTCAAATTAGTATACCAAGGATGCATCATCACAATATAACTGGATTCCTTTGAAAGATTTTAACTTTAACTACTGACACATAAAAGAGTTAAAATATGAAATTTTTTAAATTTTAAATCAAGATATTATTCCTTACCTGCATTAATGTCCTTCAATATTACATCACTAACTTCAAATAATTTTAGGGGTAATGGCATTTTCTTGTTGGCCGCTAACGTTTTAAGTAGTCCCGGCAGCAGCATTGTTCTACCTACTTGGAATTCTAATGTTTTGGGATTAGATATATGAACTGCAGGTGTTTCTTTAATTGTTACGCCCATCTTAGTAGATATATCTTCTCTTGAACACTGAAATAAAAATATCCAAACTCTATTGGTGATATAAAAATAGACAGTGTTAAAAGACCTTTATAGTTTTTGGATTTGATACACATTCTTATTTTGATTAATATACCCAAAGATAAATTCGATGATCTGTGTACGTAAAAAATTTCCATGAATATTGAATCAGCATTTTAAAAAAACACATACAGCAGCAAAACTGATCGGAAACACAAATATATATTTTCCCCAACCTTTAAAAGTTAACCACTGTATAAAATGTTGAGTAGATAATCAAATTTAATTACAATGCATGTAGACAAAGTCGCCATTAACAGGTAATTAAAGACCGTTTAAGACAGTTAAGTAAGTCCACGAATGACAGGCACCAACAAAATTAATTAACAGGAAAAGAGTTATACGGACCAGAGAGAAAATGAGTGCTTCTGTGTCATAGGTGATTAAAGACCATTTAAGACAGTTAAGTAAGTCTACGAATTACAGGCACCGACAAAATTAATTAATAGGAAAGGAGTTATACGAACCAGAGAGAAAGTAAGTGCTTCTGTGTAGCCACCTTGTGCTGCCTGCTCTCTTAATTGCTCAGTCAGTTTGTTCAATGGGGTTTGACTACCAACTGATACAGTCTGACATGGCCTACGCTTTATATTGTGATATCTATTAAAAACGAATTATAAATTACATTATTATCCAGTAAAAATCGATAATTTTTTTTAAATAATTTTATGATTTATGAATGACCAGGGACTTGTAAAGGGTCTATTAGTAGTGAGTCCTCGCTAATAGGTATATATTTGTCATCATTCCACGGCATTCAAATACTTTCATTCCTCTCTTACCAACTCTTCTCACCCTTAATGTAAAGAGAGAGTAGAGTTAGTAAGAGAGGAATGAAAGTATCATCTGATGAACATAAGAAATAAAGCAAAGAATGAACAATTAAGAAATGAAAGTGAAAGTATTTTCACTTAAAGGTGTAAAAAAAATGCATAACATTTATATGAACATGACGCCATTTAAGGCGATTAATTTTTTAAATATTACGACTTCTCTGTAGTAGCTACACTAATATGTTATATTGTTCATTGTGATTATAAAAAAACTTAATTTTTCTAATTAAAATCACTTTTTTGAGCAAAATTTAATTATTATTAGGAAATTAGAAAATTTCAAACATTTTAAAGAAAATTATCAAATACCCCATTGTATAGAAAAGGTAACAATAGAAACGAAAATATAGTGGAGTAATTTTATTCTAGGATTTATAATGATTTAGATTGAAATAATTATATTGTCATAAAAAATTTCAATAATCGTCAAAATGCAAGAAAAATTTGAAGTAATATAATAATTATTTCAATTTAATTTATTTTACTTCGTTCAAAGTTTAATAAGCTTAATTATGCAGATACAGAATAGAAAACAAAATATAAACTCGTGTTTAAATAATTGAAAACTGACAGCAATAAGAGCAATATGCTGGATGCAACAGCTGCAGTATGAAAAGCTAACACTGTAGTTAATGCGTACAAAAATAAAAATGATACCTTATACCAGGATGTAAAAAATATGGTTTTCATTTCCCATTAACAGCTTGACTGCCGGCCTACCATGCATAAGGACATGAAGGGGCCAATGTACATATTTTTAATTGGTATTTTATTGACAAAATATTCTAATACATTATATTTCCCTCCATTATTTGTAAAAGTTAAAAGAAAAAGAAATTACACCTGAGATAATGAAAGGCATTTGAATTTTCATTCATGATACCCATCACGTCACAAGGGATCATTACTTAGTTTGATGTTCTACTACTTATTACCTACTTTCACATATTTCTCATAGAATTAACCATGGCAGAGTTATTTTAAGAAAACTGATTATGCACCTTAAATTCAAGATGGTGATTCATGCCACCCTAAGGCACCCCATCCCACCTCAAGGCTAAAAATTTATATTTGTCAAGGTCAAAAACTTATATTGTATAGGGTGTCACCATGTATTGCAATCGTTGCTTCCCTATCTTTTGTAAGGCAAAGGTCTTTTTAGTCGTTATCGACTGTATTACATTAACACTCTAAACAAACAAATACAGCTCCGATTGATCTTATGTTCTATTTTCATTTATTATTTATTATCATATCCTAAACGCTTTTTTATACTTTTTATATGTTTCACTGATTTATCAATCTTTAACCCATTATGAATGAATCGTAACCGCGAATGCGTTAAGACTATTTATAAAGAAATCATAATTTATCATATCTCAAGTAAATAAATTGTAATGGAGAAAAAAGTATAAGTTTTTATCAATATTCGAATATTTATTCTCAATATTTATAGAAACTTATACTTTTTTCATACATCTAATTATTATAGAAATAATTATCTGCAGGCATTTTTATCTGGAGCTATTAAAACAATAAATACAATTTTGGGACGAGTTTTATAAGATAATCGGTGCCACAAGTTGTAGTTGTAAGATTGTTAGATATCATTAAATCTCCTTGTCATAGAGATACGAAATTATGTATATCTATCTTATCTAAAATTATCATTCCAACAGTGCCTGAATAAAGCCTGTGTACGTTGATTAAACTATATATAACTATTAAAAAAATTACCCATATGAAATTGCTACATCTTCATAAATATCACAAGCATGAATAACGTCATGCCTCAGTGGTGGAATTGTCACCTCAAGCTTTCCATTCCCAACATTTTTGGTTTCAAGACACATTTTTGATAACAAGGTCACCATCGAATCGCTTGTTTCCCTAAAATAAAAAAGAAACAAAAAGGTAGCTTAGACTTACAAGGAAAATTTACACTAGAAATATTTGTCCATTTTTTTTGTAAACAAAATTATTGTTCCACATTTAGACTTATTTATAATGCATATCATAAAAATTTATCAATTTTTTTTATTTGAACCACAATTATATAATAGATTTCAATACTCCGGCTTATATGTCACCTTTACAATTAAAATCCGGTCCTTGCTATTTAAGTAGTTACTGATTTATTTTACATTAGAAATAAATTTTACCAATGCATTTGTTTACGAAGTTTACATGATTTTTATTAAAAAGTAAAAAAAACAGTCAAATGCAACTACTCTAACTTAGTTTTATACATGATGTCAACACCGCAAAGGCGACAATTGTAACTTACTTTAGTGATCATACAGAAGTACTGAATTTCCAAATTCTTTTACATATTTTCATATTTTTTAAAAAGGCTACTGATATCACAATTAAAATTGTAATAAAACTAAAATATAATTATAACAAAACCAACAAAAATTGAGTTAAAATATTCTTCATTATGGGATTTCAAAGGGTCCTTCAGGTTGCCTTCAAGAAAAATATGCATAGATGTAATTAGTTATTCTTAATATATTTTCAGCAATAAGTATGTTATTTTCTTAAAAATTTGCGAAGTAGTTGTTTAGATTGTCTATTAAGATATTGTCTCTGGTCTTTTTATAGATTGTCTATTAGTATTGAACTGATAATTTAACTAGAATGTAATTTATACTGTCTAAAAGTTAATAGCTTGAATCTGTTTGTGTTTAGTAATAAAACTATTAAAAGTTTACATGTATAATTCTTAATTTATATTATTCTTTATTACATTATGTACTATTGGTTGTAATCTTCACCATTTTATTAAACTAGGTACTGTTTGTGGTAATTGAAGATTACCAATTTCATACATAAATTTCACCAATGCATGTCTTTACGAAGTTTACATGATTTTTTATGAAAAAGTAGTTACAAATCGCAAAACAAAATTTGTCAACAAACTTTTGTTTGTATACAAGGAAACTATTTCGTACAATGTAATTCTAATAATTTTCATAATGTGATGCCATATCAGACCTCGCTAACAGCATCCCTAATTAGTATCAGATTTTTTAAATTGATACTATGACTACTACTTTTTTTTACTGATATTAATATGTTAATGGTCTCGACCATTGTAAAAATTCTTAAAAATTTCAATATAAGACAATATATTACACATTTTTGGATTATCGTTTTTCTAACCTTTCCTTTCATATCAAACACGTGATATTCAATTTATACGACCTTGCAAAACTGCCCTCAAATAGGAAATTTAATATTTTTTATTTTATGTCTGTCATAAAATAAAAAATATTCGATTTCCTATTTGTTTCAATTTTCCACGTCAAATGGTTTGAGAAAAAGGTCACAACAGAAACAGCAGCCTTTTCCTAATATTGGTACAAAAATAAGTAATTTTTGGTTTCTAAGGTTCCGTACGTCAAAATTAAAAATTATACTCTTCTGATATTACTTGTATGCCTGTCTGTCTATTTGTCACAGCCATTTCTCTCAGAACAGCTTGATGTAGAATCTTGAAATTTGACAGTAATAAAACATATTAACTTGTATATATCTCAATAGCTGACACTTAAAAACATTTATGTGGAAATTTTCAAATTAAGTACACGAAATTTTTTTTTTATTTCCGTAATAGTGTAGGATACCATTTGAAAGGGTGACTAATAATAAAGTCAAACAAATAAATAGTCTGTTGTCAAACAGACGTACAGAGCAGAGATTGTCGCCAAAGAATTTTAAAAGGTCAGATTGACAGAATGAGCTTTCGAACTGTGAATTTTGTGTGATTACAAGTTCAGTTCCTTTTTCAATAGTCTGTGGAGTGTACATCAAGGTAAAAAGCATTTGTTTTATAATTTGTGTAATAGATATCTGTGGTATAATAAATACGAATAAAAGCTTTTTTTTTTCAACCGTCACTAACATAAAATTTCAATTTTCATAGGCATTGCAGGAAATTAAGTCAAACATCATACGCTAATGACGTATTGGTATACGCTCTCAGCTGACATAATACAAAACATAAATTAAAAAAAAATTATATGCAATGATTATAGATGTATACTATTTGATAAAAGAACCTCAATAACGTTGAAACTTAAAAATTTTAAGAATATGGTCGAATTTCAACCACTGGGAGGCAACCACTACTATTTATAAATACTTTAATAGAGCTACTATGCACAACGTCTTAAATATTTATAAGTGACTAAACGTGTACAGAATCAGCGTAGTGCTAGTTCTACTCATACTTGATAAGTTCTAACCACATTTCCAAATGGGTTCACAGATATAGGTTTAATATAAAGAGGAATAAAAAGCATTGTCTTAGTGTTAATAATTATAATGAATTTGCAGGTAGTTTGAAAAATTTGTTTAAATTTTTAATTAAAATTAAATTATTATTCAGTTTATTTCAAGTTAAGTTATAAATTTATAAACGACATTCAACTTACTCAATACCAATGTACTTATTAACCCGATCTACGTCAACAATTTCTTTCCAATAATTCAACTGCGGATACAGTTCGTACGCTCCATCAGGCGAATAAACTTTGCATTTCTGAACAACATATTTATCCGTACAATACTGTGAAAACATACAAACCAGTGTATCCAGTACTACAATAGCCTGAAATAAAAGAAAATATTGAAGAATAACCCGAATTGTGTTTTTTTACTTACATTCGATATACTTATAGGCCAAGAGTTTATGACGAATTTTGGGTAGGTATTTTAGGCACGTAGAAATGTTGCACAGTAGTATCTTGATACTAGGCAAATAGTATTTTGTCTGCTTGCAATATTTTTTCCTAAAAATACTATGAAATTTTTGTTAATTAAATACGTTATAAAAATTCGTAAATTAAATGCGTTATAAAACATGAAAATGGCCAACGTTTTGAGAAGAATTCAGATAGGGGCAGACTAGTCTACAACTGCAATTCAAAAATATGCTGAAAATAATCATCAGATGCGCTACAATTTATATATATATATATATATATTTATATATACAGCAAAAGGCGACCGGGAATGATGATTTTAAATAATTAGAAAATGCAAAAGAAAATTTTATTTTTTTTTCATTCATGAGCCTCAGAGTGGGAGCGAGTATTAATCGACAGCTGCCAGGGCCGTCGCAGTTAAATCACAGGCATACTTAATTTATTGATTGATGTTTATTAAATTCTGATGCTTTTCATTTTCATGTTTTACTACTTGTTTAATCTACGGCTATTAAAATTTTATAGTACCTAAAACATGGTTTTTGAAATCTATATTTTTCAAAATTTGCATAATGCTCAGAATTGGAAGTCTATCTATCAAAAACCCAGATAGACTTTCAATTCCCCGTTAAATTAGTAACCAATACTATATACTGTACAAAATTTCTAAATACCTAAAACTCCTCCCTAAAATTCATCATTGGCTCTCGGGCCATAAGCGAAGTGCTATAGTCATAAAAAGTCTTAGCTAATGTTATTGCAGCTAGAATACAAAAAAGTAAAAAATAAATTGCCAACAACAACAAGCCATTTGCAATTAGTTAATTCTCCGAAAATTTCAACAATTCTGACAGAAAGCAACTATTGTAATATCACTTAAATTGGTGAAGTCCATTCTATGTACTACTATCGTCAAAAATAACGAAAAAGGAATAATTTTCTAGAATAATTCACACCTTAGTCAAGTCGGTGGCCGTGCATTCAATGAATACATTCTTTGTGTTGAGACTGATCTTGGTGTGTTCACTATTGATGATTGGCGGCATTGACAATACGACACCATTACGATCCTTAATGATTGGATACACCTCGCTGTCTTTTATTATTCCAAGGTATTGTTTCAGTTGCATGTGTGACTAAAAAAGAAGAATACCATATTCATTACATGTATTGCATCAAAGGCCTAGAGAACAAGTACATAGAAACGTAATTAAGGTCAGAAAAGCAATAAAGGGTAAAGTATATAATTATCAATATAATTAAGCTGGTAGGAACATGTTTTGACTTGTGGTGATTAATTAGTAGAACAAAATATGTGTGTGTGTGAGTGTCTGTGCGTGTGTGTGTGTGTATAAATATATATATATATATATATATATATATATATATATATATACATATATATATATATATATATAAAATTTCAACAGTGTACCTCTGTTTCGATTTATAAAATATAATATACAATTTTTAATTAACTAACACATTAAACTGTACAAAAGAAGTTACCAGCGTGAATGATGCAATTGACAATTTGTAATAAAGATAAATATCTCCAAAATATATTAAAGTAACCTCAAAGTAATCTGTATTTTCAAGATCATAAAAAAGTAATCTTCGTTCCACGTAATGCTATTTTTGATTGTTTTATTAAAAAAACAGTAAATTTACAATACTTATTTAATAGCTTACATATTTAATCTTTACTTAATAAACTATTACAATTAACACCCTCCTTCTTTAGTCTTTTTACTGTTTAACTTTTAACAACCATAAAAGAACAATAACACCCCTCACTTTAATAAAACTAGGAACTAATAAATATTTCAAAGTTACGTCAAAAACAAAAAAAATAAGTGACTGCTATGGTTTTTGATGATTTTGCTTAGACACAATTCTTGTTTCAAGAAAGGCGCAAGTTTACAGTGCATTTAATCTAGAATGGCTATTTGTGGTATAATCATTTTTGTACAACACTCTTGACTTAACCAATGGTAAATCTAAAAGTGGACAAATACATCCAATGTCAACTTTCTTGTCTTCATGAAAACACGATAGCACTTTATATGTTGATTGGGAATGTTAAAACCACCCATCCGTTTGTTATACTGTTGAACAACTTTCAGGGTTAACACTTTTACGTAACTTTTCTATTTTGTCCCACCTCTTGACAGTAATATAAGATTTATGGTATCATGATGATAGACTTACTATCTTTCTATTTGCTGACTTTCTCCCTGAACTATTAAAAAACAAGTTTAATTTGCACGGCGTTCTATCTGGAATATGGTTTGGCATAATTGTTTCCATGTAGTGCAAATTCCTTTGGTTCAACTCTTCGAATACCGGAACAATGGTATGATATCAATTTGAACACACTGTTGTACAGACTCGAGTGGAATGAGTTATAGTGCTACATGATTTTAGATCCTTTTTGCGCAAAACCACCTGCCTACCACAAAATGATAGATGAGAAAATTCTTCTCAAATATTCTCCTTTTTCATAATTTTGTTCACAACCTTGATATGGTATAAATATTATTTCACCCATTTACTTATAAAGACCTTCGATATATTCATGTATTTAGCTGCGGCTCCATATGACATTTTCAAATCTTTGGGATGGAGACACAGAAACATGATTTGATAACATGCTGTATATGCAGCATTCATGGTGAACTAAACATATCATATTTTCTTTTTAAACTTCTTAGGAAAAATAATAACCGAATAGAAAAAAATGAATTGATCCATAGAGTGTAACCCGTAAATATTATTACAATACAACTTGCAATTCCACAGTATGAGATTATTACACACGGAAAATTATTTAAAACGTAGAAACAAGCAATCTAATTCAACAAGATTTTTTAACCTTTATTCCGACATATCAAAACCACAATTTCAAAATTCTTTGCATATAAAAGTATTTTCTTCCATGCGTGCATATAAATTTTCCAAACACTATTATAGTGAGCTAGCATATCAATTAATTTTAAATATGTTTATACAATAATACTGTTCATATAGATCTCCAACATTATTTGGTGTTATACGTCTATTACTACCATCCAAAAGGAGGCAATATAAGTACAAAAGTAATTATTTGTTTAAATACAAATAATTCACTTTTTTGTAATGATTTACGAAACATCTAATTGTTTTCGTCAAAATTATGCAATCTCATTTCAAGATGTTCATTCATTATCAATTTCTTTTAATAAAGAATAAATACACAAAATGAGTGACATGCCTAACTAGTTTGTAGCAAAGAATTTTGGAAACTTGGAAATATACCTTGCGAGTTATTCACATATTAATTTCAAAGTAATTCACTGAATCATAAGGATAATCCAAATGAATAAGTTATACTATCATCAATAATATTTGTCATAGACCAAATTGAACTGATTACAAGTTTTATTTTAGAGGAAGTTCTGTTTGTCACAGTACTGTCACAGTTTAGATAAAGTTACTTTTTGTCACAGTACGCATGTCACCGGCTATTACAGACTGTATTCTTTGACATTGATAATTTGTTGATAGTTTCGTTGCTATATTCATTCATATATTCCATAACATATTTCCATATTTTCATCCTAATTTTTGGCAATAATTAGTATTCAATATTTATATTTTATTACAGAGAATATATATTTATAGAGATGAGGTTGCAGATATTTAGAGGTACTTGCTTTCCAAAACTATAAGAGCACTGATGTCAAGTTGTTTTCAAGAAACCATAAGAGCACTGATGTCAAGTTGTTTTCAAAACTTCTATGTTACAATAAAGAGTATAATTTTAAAAGTCTTAATCTTCAAACCAAACTAAAAAATGAATTGATAATCAGATTACTCTGCGATTTCTTAAGTGAACATTATATTGTAACAATAGCCACACTTGAATTGATTAAACTAGTGGAAAACAAAACAAAGAAAAAGTGAAAAAAAGACTACAGGGAAATGTAAAAAATTATTACATGAAAATTATCTTTCGTCAACTCTTTATAAAACGTATAAAAATTGGCGTAGCTGCTAATCTTATTCTCCGCCTTTTGGGATCCTACTAAATAGCATCCTCTAAAAATAATATCCATTTCTAATCCACACAACCTCTTCATCTGAACTATATATTTCTGTATTAAATAATACTATTGTGTCACACACAGAGCTTCCGTGCATCTAAACACAACTATAGAATTAGCAGTCATAAATTGCGAAGGCAAAGCCTTCGAACAACTTTGAACAACATTAGTAAAATAAATATTTTTATATTACTTTCATTTAAAATTGAATATATTTGGCGTAAATTTTGCAGAAATTCATTATTCACAAATAAATGAAACTGCGTGATGTAGTATTATTTTTACTTTCTTTAAGTTCTTTACAGCAACCTAACCTTGTATTACATCTTCAGGTGGGCTATTAGCAAAACTTTCATTTGAGTTGTGCTTCAGATTTGATATCCAAATGTAAAATATTAGTATTTGTTTGTTACACAGTCGTATAAAATCTGTTGAATTATTTCAAATGGGTAAAGTTTTTGTGGGCAAAGGTATTCAATATATAAATACACAGTGACAGGACCAGCCTAAATGCCGAAAACCTTGTACATACCCTAACAACTAAAAACAAAGATGTGAGTAGTTGTGGGATATCCGACAGCAGCGAAACTTCTTATGCACCGCATAAAATTCAATTTTTATTTATTAATAATTTAATATAATATCAATACAGTAACAAATAATAGATTTTTTACAATCACATAATATAAAACGCTTACAAAAATGAAAAAACATAAACAGGTTAAGTATATCAAATAACTGTCTATGTGAGAGTATGTTTTTTTTCCTGTGCGCATGAGTGTAGTACCAAGCACATACACTCTCTCATTGGGACAACTACACACATTTACAGAGTGTAATGAAAAATGTACAATAGATTTTATGTGAAGAAATATTGGAAAAGCAAGCCAACAACTTCCTCTCGCTTGTATAATAATGTATTACCTTAAGTTTTAATCTAGTGATCATAAAACACTCATTACATTCAATATAGTAGTTTTTGATGATAAAATAACCATCATGGTAAATTTTGGTAATTCTAAAAATTAATTCTTTGGTTTTAAAATTTTATAAACTAAGTACAGAACATAATAAATATACCGTTAAAACCTCTAAAGAAAGAACTAAAGCAATTTGAACCTTACCGAATATAGTTCCATCAACTCTACAGCAGTCATTTCCTTCTCTTGATTAAGTGCCCTGAACTTAATTTGACTCGGTGGCAGAGCATCGTACAAAAAAGGGCCTTGTATAGTGTCCAAATCGTGAGTGCCAATCGCCACCAGACTTCTCTTTCTACATATATTTTGATGTAATTTGTCCTGAAAGAGTTAAGTAGTCATATTTTTAATTAATCAAAATGATTTGTACAATAGTCAGGTCCCATCACTTTTATCCCAGAAAACTTCTATGAATGACAGTGTAGGTACTTTAGTCATTTTTCACATCTAAACCTCTGTAAGTGACAGGTTCTTACTCTAGACCTCTGTAAGCGAAACTATTTACAATAACATTTCAATGGAAATCTCAAAACTCGCAAGTCGACTCAAAGCCAAACCATGTCCTTGTTTTGTATATTAAGAAAGACAAAGCGTCGTTGTTTTCTATGGAATTACAAGACATCTGCAATGCACATGTACGCTTGCTCCTACTTGCTCATCTCCAACATTTGTTTCAGTTGATAACAATCGTTAGAGAAAGTACACGTTTGACGTTGTTCTATCAAAATGTTGAGACAAAAATTACAGTGATTTCGTTGAGTAATAAACTTAAAATTGTAAACGCATTCGAGGGCGGGCAGTCACGAAACGCAATTATGAGTGAGTTTACCTTGCCGGAATCTACCTTTTGCAAAATAATAAAAAATAAAAATTTTATAAAATTTCAACGTACAGATGGACATGGAAACATTAAGAGGAATAAAGTTGTTGAATTTCCCAACGTCGAAAAGTGTCACGTGGAGTGGATTAAACAAGCCATAGATAAAAATATTCTTATAGACGGTATTGTCATTGTTGAAAGAAAAAAGTAACAAAGAATTTTTGATAAAATTTATGAAATTGAAAAACATATTCAAAATAGTAAAAAGGACACCCGGAAAAAATTAACTGATTTCTTCAAATAAATAAAATATTTGTAGACAAATGTGTACCTATTATTTCTTAACGCTCTAACACCATGTTTCTCGATTTTAATTAACCTCTATAAATGAGAATAACTACTTCCAAACCTTCGTAAGTGACAAACTGTTTTAGTAAAAAACCTCTATGAGCGAGAATAACATTCGGGTCCCTTGAATTCTCGCTTACCCAGGTTCGACTGTATATATTTTTCATATAATACTTTTTTACTTTTATAACAATCATATTTGAACGAGCCACTCTAAATAAATCTGAACGAAAATCTAAAAATTTAATTTGTTGAACACTTCCTATCTAGGAAATTTCAGAGTAAGTAATAAGTAATATTATCTGTTGTTATAAAAAACAAAATCTATCTGATAATAATAACCATAATAAAAGCAAAACAATTTGTTAAATCCTAATGGTGTACAAACAAAATCTATCATATCTATTAAACTAAAAATATAGTTTATGTGTATTTTCACTACCATGATCATAACTTCGTTATAAAAATATATGTGGATGTGAGTACTATCCGTTCCAAGTTATTAGATTAGTACATTAAAAAAAATTATTAAACTGTCCTAACAAAATTATATAGTTCATAATGGTTGTTTTTTTTGAAGTTATACAACTTTAAAATGAAAAAAAACAGGTGAAAATCATGACACTGGCTTTATTGAAAACATATTTATATACCATTTGTGTTTAAATACGATTTCAGGCATAAATGGGTGCCGCAGCTGGCTCGAATGAAGTACAATCTGTAAGTCCAAATATCACCCATTTTCAAGCAATAATATGTTCAGCGTTGAGGCAAATTTTTGATTGAATGACTATGTCAATAAACAAAATTGCCCGATTTTGAATGAAAAAAATCCATGTGCCATTATTGAAATGCCATTACATCCACAAAGAGTCACTGTTTGGTGTACTTTATGGACTGGTGGAATCATTGACCTATATTTCTTCAAAGATGTTGCCGGTGAGAGCATTACAGTCAATGGTGGGTCCCTTATTACTGACTTTTTTGTTCCCCAATTGAATGGATTAATTTTGAAGTGCTTTGATTTCAACAAGACGGTGCAAAATGCCATATAGCATGCGACACAATCAATTTATGAGTGCATCATTTAGTGTAATGCCCTTGTAAATTGGCCCTAGCGTATGCTGATAAACCAGAGATGTTGAACCACTTGGAAGACAACATCGTTGCGATACTGCTAAAATACGAGCCCAACTGCTCGAAAAAGTGGTTGAGAATTGCACTTCCTGATTGCGTTTCATTTGAGCCAACAGCAGCGCCCATATATATGCCTGAAATCGTATTTAAACACAAAAATTATCTTTTCAATAAAATCAATATTATGGCCATTATCATGTTTTTTTACATTTTAAAGTTTAAAAAAACACCTATGATATGATATCCTTAAATAATGATATTCTAATTTAAATGACTCAACCCAAAAAATTTAAAGACGGGTGAAAATGGGCCTAACGTTACCGAAATAGAATATAATTTTTAAGAAGCTGATATTTTTTAGAACATTACCCACCAAAACTTTTTAGAAAATTACAATCAAGAAAATGCAATAAATAAAATACAATTGAAAACCAGAATACAAAACGAAAAAAGTTATATTCATTATATTTTTAATGTATCAAGAATTGTTAATAAGAAATAAAAATAACAATAAAATTTAAGGAAAGACACAGTATAATAACTCTTTATAAACAATTACAAAAATTAATCAATACTGGTTGCTTTTTTAATTTGTAGCCATTGCCCTAAATTAAGTAAGTATAAATAAACTGTTTACTGACATTGACATTTGTGCTGTTCTTAAAATGAATGTCTTCTGCTCTTTTTGAGTTTTCTATGGCTCTTTCCGACTATCCTACTGGGCCTGCAAGTTTCTTCGATTAGTATGTTACATATGTGTATATAATGAGAAACAAGTTAAATTTTATTTCATCTTGCTGCTTCTAAAATATTGGTTAGAAATAGCATTTACAAACTATTGTGAAAAGTAACTTGACTTTTCATAATATATAAGATTTCTCATTTGATTGATGATTTAAATAAACTTTTGAGGAAATTATTTTTCATTTTCTTTTTTCGAAGGGTGTCATTTTTATTCCTGTATTCTGTCAGTCTCCTTTATGAAGTCTTTCGTATAATGTCATTTAATTCACTATACGTAATTATTTTAATTATTATCCATTATATTTAGCTGAGTAAAGCTTTATTTTTATTTTTTTTTTTTTTTTTTATTTTAAATCTGCAATCAGTCGCCAGACTTTAATCAGATTTGTTAAGTGATACAGTGACGTTTATAGAGCAGGAGACCAGCGTCTCTTAGCCTATTCAAAATATGTGGTTTCTTTTTAGTCGCTTAACCACCTTGGCATCATCAAGTAATCCAGAAGCGAGTGGATTGGGATGATGGCTGAGACGTATTAAATGTGTCCTCTTGAAGCGCTCTATCTCAGAGTCCACAGTTGCAATGTTGAGATATTCATGGATTTCAGTGTTCTTTGTGAACCATGGGGCATTTACGATTGTTCGGAGTATGTTGTTTTGCACCCTTTGTAAGCACATAACATTACTTTTGCTTGCAACTCCCCATAACTGGATTCCGTAAATCCATATAGGTTTAAGAATGGCGTTATACAGTAGCAGTTTGTTGTCCAGGGAGAGCACAGAATTTCTACCCATCAACCTATACAGGCTTTTAAATTTGTGGTTTATTTGGTCTCTTTTCATTTTTATATGATGTTTCCAGGTCAAGCGTCTATCTAGGTGAAAACCAAGGTATTTCACACAGTCAGTTGCGGGCAAGATATTATTTCCCAGGTGAACGGGGGGACAGTCTTCTCTTCTCAAGGTGAACGTTATGTGGCTGGATTTCTGAGCACTGGCTCGTATTCGCCATTTTTAGAGCCAATCTGAGGTAGAGTCAAGTAATTGCTGTAGCTTTTCACTTGCTGTCATAGGGTCATCGTCTGAGTGTGGCAATTTCTCTTTGATTTTACACAGCAGGCCTTTATGCCAGACTCGATCAAATGCTTGCTGTACATCCAGGAAAGCAGCAGAGCAATATTTTTTGTTCTCGAAGCTTTGTCGAACACAATGGTATACACGGTGAACCTGCTCGACGGTTGAGTGTGCTTTTCGGAAGCCAAACTGGTGCTGGGGGACAATATCATTAACATTCATAGCCTCACTAAGTCTTTTCAGAAAAAGCCGTTCCCACAGCTTCGATAGAACAGGAGTGAGGCTTATGGGTCGGTATGAGGAACACTCGTGAGGCGGTTTTCCGTCTTTATGGATCATGACAATCTCTGAGACTTTCCACATATTTGGGAAGTAAGCGAGTCTGAAGATGGCGTTGAATAAACAGGCTAGGTACGTAACACATTTTTTCGGTAATTCTTTGAGGATTCGCGGAGTGATTAGGTCAAAACCCGGTGCCTTTTTGGGGTTAAGACATTTGATTTCAAACGCTATTTCTCTCGGTGATGTTGGCTTGGTGGGTAGGCACAGTTGAATGTCTTGGTTAAGTATAGCATCCAGATCAGCCTCCTCCTGGTCGCCCTCATTTGGTTTAAATACTTGGGCCAGATGCGCTGCAAGTCTCACATTTGTCTATGTCAGTTCGTGCCCAAGATGACTGGCATCTTATTGGAGGGAATGATTGCTGGGGTTTATTGAGGTGTTTGGTAGCCTTCCACAAAGAATGTTCTCCACGGGCAAATGGTGACATTAGCTCAAGGGTTTTCCGCAGACAGTTATTTTTTTGTTCTTTAAGGGTTGATCTTAAGTCCTTTATTGCTCTGTTAAGATTGCTCTTATCTACTTGATGTCGCGACAGCTGCCAGATTCGTCTCAGGCACCTTTTCTCAGCTATTTTATTTTTGATTTCTATCGGTTGGGTTATTATAGGATCAAAGGTTTTGTTTACTGATGGGGTGTTTCTCCATGCGGCCACCTGGATAATGTTCGTAATATGTTTGCAGGCCTCATCAACGTCGTCAGTTGATTTCAGTGGGATCCTCAGGTTTATGTGTTCATTAAGATATAAACGAAGGCCCTCCCAGTCGGTTTTCCCGTTATGTAGTGTCACTGGTTCTTCTCGTACCACTACTGATGAGCTCACTGTTAATATTAATGGTGTATGGTCGGATGATCCATCTAGGCTTGACTCAATTCCAGTATAGAGATCGCTAATACCTTTGGTCACAAAGAAGTCTAGTAAGTCTGGCACCTTGTTTGGATCCGTTGGCCAAAAAGTGGGTTCTCCAGTAGACAGTGGGTGGTACTGATGCTGATCAATGCAGTTTTTGAGCTGAATTCCTCTTGTGAGAGTCAATCTGGAGCCCCAGAACACGTGTTTGGCGTTCCAATCCCCGCCGGATATGAATTTATTGCCCAAAGTTTTGAAGTACAATAAGAACTTACTATCTGTTATTTTATGCTTTGGTGGGCAATAGATCGCCGAGAGGGTAATTGGTCCCGCACGGTCCTCCAGTCGTACACTCGTGGCTTGTAGATGTTCAGTTGAGTAAGCTTCAAGAAGGCAATGTTTTAGACTTGATCTTATCGCTAAGGCAGATCCAGCGTGGGTGCCACCATCAGGATGAGGGGTACAGTATATTTGAAACCCTTTTAGACGGTAGGAACTTCTGCTGGTAGAGTGCGACTCGGAAATAAGAACTGCGTCCAGCTTGTTGGAAGTAATCATAGCTTCGAGTTCGTTTATTTTAGAGGATAGTCCATTTATATTCCACGCTGCAACCCGAAGTGACGCCATCATTTGGTAAGTTTAGGAATTAATGCCGTGAGGAGGCCAAGCAGTGTGTTGATTTATGTCTATCTTCTCTGATTGCTTGATAAGTATTTGTTCAACTGTGGTAGTTTGTTGACTATGATTGCTATCACTTGCTTTCTTTGTTACATCATGGTTTCTAGGGATTTTAATAGCTTCTGCATAGGTTTTATTGAGTTTGTTAGAAGAAGTCTTGGGTAAAGGGTTGTAGGCTATTGAGCTTTCTGTATAAGATTTGGTGATGGTCACGTTTTCTGTTTTGGGACTGCTTCGTTTGATTTTTCTAGCCAAGATCTCCTTATAAACTTGACATCCCTTGTAGTTTGCAGGGTGATGACTAGCACACAAGGCACATTTTGCTGGCGTGTTCCTGTCTTTTTTGGGACAATCTGATGTTTTATGTCCTTCTCCACATTTGACACAACGGTATGGTCTCATACAATTGTTTTTGGAGTGGCCATACTGTTGACATCGTTGGCACTGAACAATTGATTTTAGTTTGTGAGGATCTTCAATTTTGACTCGTTGGTGGAAAATATATTGCATATCTTTAATGACTTTATTGTTGACATTGGGTTCCAAATTGACGAAGAATGTGTTTGTGGGTTTTTTATCTATACCAAATCGCGCATTGATAATCTCCCCACGAACTATATTTCCCGTCTTTTCTATTTCCTCCACTATTGCATCATGAGGTGTAGTATAGTGCAAGTTTTTGATGACGATCCTATAGGGCTTAGTTTCTTTTCTAGTAAAGGTGTGCCCTATCAACCCTTTCTGTCTGATTAGGTCGATTACTTTTTTGTAGTTCTCCGCCGAGTTCACCATCAGGCGCAAAAGGTTCTTGTTTACAATTTTGAATCTGAATTCAGAGGTTGGAATAACTGATTCTACTACCTTGGTGAGCTCGTTAACATCCTCTATTCCTTACAAAATTATTGGTGGTGGTTTATTTGGACGAGTGATGTTGGAGTCAGGTTCATCCGCCGGGTCTAGTGGTAGACCAGTGGAACTGTTTTCTATCAGCGTAGATGGTGATGAAGGTGGAGAGTCCTCACGTATTTTGCGTTTTTTGGTTGTTGGTACTCTTTGCCATTGTGGGGGTAGTTGTTCCAGGTCCACAGGCTCATTTGACATGGATGAGAGAATGGATTCGTGAGGTTTGGCTGTATCCATTTGCTCATGATCATATTCTGTACTTCCACTGTAGGAAGATGATCTTTGACGATGTACTAGTATTCCTCTGTGAAATACTTGTTGGATGTAGGTCTTTTGGTTTTTGTTTGGTTTTATTGAATCACACATTACGATTCCCACGAGTATGGTCGATTGGTGGTCGCTCGCAGGGTGACGCCTTTCCTGTGAGAAGGCTTTATCCAATGATGTTCGCCAGTTTCATCTAGGTTGGTCGCTATCGACTGTCTCACCTGCCAGTCATTCATCCCCTTGGCGCGCCCCGCACCGTGGGATTAGGGGATTTTTGAAGAGGTTACCTTCCTCGTAGTCCAAGTGGCGAAGCTCGAGACCCACGTTCCTGCGAGACATGACCACAGGTTTACGTTGCTGGGGTAGCCCTTCCGGGCTACACATTGGTTTTTCTGTCGGGGTTGTCTCCCTTAGCTAGATATTCGGTTTTAAGGCGCCGAGGACTCGCCCTTGCCCTTCTCGCTTTGCTGCCATGATCACGAAGTAGATGTATTGTGCATGATTCGTTAGAGATCACGACATTGCCCGGGGAGTGGGACGACCCGCAAGAAGCAGGTCCACTACTGAATTGCGACGGCATTTCAGCAGTGGCGGGGACGTGAGAGATAGGACTTTATGGTGCGCGTCTAGTAGCCCAATCATGCACACCTGGGCGTACGCTAACGGCTATAGCTCAGCTTTTTATAGGTCCATGTCCACTAAAGCTGAGCTGAGTAAAGCTAAAAATATAAAGTTCATATCCTTGCATTTTTAGATCATGTGATCTATCTCCTGCTGGATGGAAGATGGTGTAATTGTGCATAACAATGGATAAATTTCTATATTTGAGGAAATTAATTTTTGATTTTTAAAGTACTTAGCCTTACAGTACACACTTCAACATTTTTCACTATATAGTGAGAACTGATATATACTTGAATTGCTCATCAAATGTTTTTTTTTAATTTTCAGCCTTACCTGCAAATCTATGAAACTGTTGTAAGACGCTTCCGTAAATGTTATCCCTTTCAGAACAGCTGCAACAGCAAATGGACGAATCAATGCCGTAGCGGGAGACAGATGAAGAGAATATACATCTTCGGGCGGTGTAGACTTAAAATGTGGTGTAGCTTTCCTGTAATTGCACAGTTATTATTATCGATCGACTGGTTGTTAGGTTAGTTATTGCAAAATAAAAAAAAATGGAAGATAGTGTGGTTAAATTTTGCTATTCAGCTGATTGTACAGTATTGTAAACGAGTGTGTATCATAATTTAAGAGGTTAGAAATGAAACTGAAAACTTAAAAGAATATTCTCATAGAGGAGGGGTTTTTAATAAAAGTATTTATTAAAAAGCCCTCCGCTCTTGTGTTTCAAAATCGTTTAATATTTTGGCATTAGGTGTTATAAATTAACGCCAATCACCGTTAACAGACATTAACTGTTTTAATGTAAGCACATGCAATCACCCCAAGAATTGTGCCACATGATATCATCAATGTCAAAGTGGCAAAGCAGAGGACAACGTACAATTTAAATTTTAAAGCAACATAATTAAGTTATTATTAAAGATATTCCAAAAATTTTGAGACTTTTTAGTACTCTGAGAAACTTCCCAATAACCTTCTTAATCGTCCCTACCTAAATCTTTATATTTGTGAAAAATTTTTATGCATGTACACTAAATATAGGGTCAACGACCAATTATAAGGAGGTTGATTGCGAGTTCCAGTTAATGCACAAAGGGTTCGTTTTAATAATCACCAAATCAACTCAACAATAAGCATAGCGAATCAAATTGTAGCGCCATTGATTCACTGTTAATTATTGTTGCCTTTATATATGGTCACTGAATAAGTTTACTCAGTGGCTATATTTTTGTTGACTTTCTATGCTAAGTATCCTACTTATTACTATGTAGTTCTTTTATTTACGTTCCATAAACATTGCCTTTTCTGTG
This sequence comes from Druceiella hillmani, assembly GCA_039881145.1. Classification (NCBI taxonomy): domain Eukaryota; kingdom Metazoa; phylum Arthropoda; class Insecta; order Lepidoptera; family Hepialidae; genus Druceiella; species Druceiella hillmani. The sequence continues at coordinate 2,987,222 of JAYKKI010000012.1, forward strand.
TGTTTCTAAGATAAAATTCTTAGTACCATATGTTGTTCAGAACAAAATATGTACCCTAGATGCATATATAAGCTAATACAATCGAATAATTTTTATACATTTTGATCTCCTTCTTGGGAGCAGACAGCTCTTATAAGAAAAGTTGTCAACCGACTCATATGGTACTACGGTGCCAACAGATTTGTACAATATCAAAATGCAATAAGAGTGCCCGCATCAGCCTAATCCAGGTGTGTAATGCAAAGTGCTTGAAAGTGTCAGACAGTATAACTATTGCAAATTTATTTTTTTTATATGTAATTGTGATCAGGTCCTTTTTCAGTTTTGTTGGTTGAAAAATATGGTGTTTAGAGTACAGAGGCCAACGCCACTGCTACTCAATTAGAATACTTGGTTTCTTTTCAGCATGTCAACCAATTTGTATTATCCAGCAATTCAGTAGGGAGAGGGTTTGGATGGGTAGTGAGCCGTTCTGCATATCTTTTTCTGAATCTGTTAATCTATTCTAGAATGGTGGGAGTGTTGTGGTATTCGTGAATTTCACCATTTCGTGTGACTATGTTTTCAAATATTGAATATATTTGGCGTTCATTTTGTAGAAATTCATTATTCACAATTAAATGAAACTATGTGATGTAGTATTATTTCTACCTTCTTTAATTTCTTTACCACGACCTAGGTTTCGTTGTATTACAACATCTTCAGGTGGGATATTAGCAAAGATAGCAGCGGTGGAATATTAGCAGAGCCTACCTGAAAATGTTGTAATACAACGAAACCTAGGTCGTGATAAAGAAATTAAAGAAAGTAGAAATAATACTACATCACGTAGTTTCATTTAATTGTGACTATGTTTCTTAGAATTGCATTTTGAGCTCTCTGGAGAAACATTATGTTGTTATTACTGGCTACACCCCACAGCTGGATGCCGTATATCCATATCAGCTTAAGGAGTGAGCTGAATAATAGTTTATTGTCCACCGTGCAGAGTTACAACCCAACAGCCAGTGCAGGTTTTTGTACCTGATATTTAATTGGTCACATCAAGCAGAAACCTGCTTGATGTGAGTTATCCAGGTAAACTTTCCATCTTGCTGGAACCCAGATATTTAACACAGCCAGTGTGTGTGTTGGTTTCTAGTTTCACTTTGGAACAATTGCCTCTCCTAAATGTACTCTCCTAATTGCCTCTCCTGTGTAAAAGTGATGTGGGTTGATTTTTCTATACTGGCACGAATACACCATTATGCAACCTGGTATACATTTTGTCCAGCAATACTTAGAGCTTGTTGCTGGCAGAATCTTGATCTTTGGCTTTTGCCAGATGAGCAATATTATCAGCATAAGTTGCGATGGTTACATCTGCGGAGGTAGAGGAACTATGTAAATGACATATAACACTAGCGAACTGCCCCGGTGCCGACATTTATAGGGACAACACGGAATGCCTCAATGCATAAAAGCTGACGTGTATAATTTTGCTTACTTGAAAACACCATAGTAACTATTCAACTATTTGGTAGAAAAGTATGGTTTACAATATGGTCTTCATGGTTTACTAGAAAAGTAGAAGCAAAAATTTCTGCATATTAAAGATATAAAACCGGTCAAGTGCAAACTATACTTGTATTGTGTTCCATACCATCAGCCCCCCACCCCCCTTCCACATAAATATTAATAGCAATGCACTCCGACTATGTGCTTAAAAGGGGCCCCCTGCGCGCTACACAACACTGACTGCACCAATGCCATATCATATCGCATATGCACAAAACCGAGTGGAGACATTTTGACTGACCAAATTAAAAATTTGGAAAAAGTGTAAACAAAAGTTTTTCTTATATCATGGGAAATATTTTTTGTTGAATAACTCTTGTCCAAAGCTAATGCTACAGCCATTAAATTCTTTATAAAAATTATTCATGCTGGAATTTTTCCATCCTGATAACGAAATAATAAATTGAACAAAAATTATTCATGCTGGAATTTTTCCATCCTGATAACGAAATAATAAATTGAACAAAAATTATTCATGACTTTTTTTTAGATTTTCCTGAGCAATGCTTTCGGTGGTAAGGATAGCGGACAGCAATGTTCAAGCATTTTTCCCGAGAAACGTTTAAAAAATTCATTATATATAGTATTAAATTCGTACTTTAACCGATCGCTGGGTTAAGGGATCGATATTGGTTACGATTCAAACTTATGCTATTAGCCCAAGGAGCCAATAGCAATTCTGAAAAGTGTGGTATTTATTTGATAACATTAGAACTATGAGAAATAAAAAAGTGACTGCTTACAATCTTGGCATGATTAACTATTGACTAGAAATTGTATCATCAGTAAAGATTGGATAGGGCAAGTAGTTACATGACCGAAGTTGCAAGTTAAAAGCTAGTCTTAAAGTATTTTTGCACTGGCTGACAGTCTCCACTTCTAAAAAATTGTTTTGAAACAGCCAAATTGATGTTATTAAGCAGAATTACTGTTCTACATTGTAATAAGATTTGAGATTTCCCCATACTGTGACTATGGGAAAATCTCAAACCATAGCAGATACAGGGAAAGTGTGTTAGGTACCATTGGTCTTTTCTTATGAAAACAATTTTGGCATAGCCAATTTTCGGTCAAGCTTGAGTTTTTCATAAAAATTTAAAAAATTCGCAAAAATATTTTTTATGTGAATCTACTCTGTTTAGTTCAGAATAATACCATAAGATAGTATCATTTCATTGTATGGGAGAAAAAATCTAGACAACAGAAGTTGGTCAAATTTCATAAAAACCTTTTCATATAACAGCTATCAATTTTAGTATTGTGTAAAGTGTTAATTCTTTATATCAATTTTATATCGTATTTCAAATATAAAATGTCCACAGAAATAACATAACGTGTTGATACTACAGGAAATTCAAACAGTGAACACTTTTTTGTGATGATAGAAATGTGTTTGCCAACAGATTTACGATTTGCATGCTATTCATGAACTCTTTGAAGAAAATGTGTTTAATTTTTTCATATGGTGTCACCTTATCAAGTTTATAAGTCTCTATATAACTCCGTACTGGAGTTATACGACGCCGTTTATTATTATTTGCACAACCTTCACCAGATGTCTATGTCAAAAGCTACTAGAAGTGTTCATAAATGTGCCCGTACCTTCATACAGTGAAATGGAAGCCATATTAAACCTTTAATGAAGTAATAATTCTATTTAGGTACTAACTTTACACAAATTGTATGAAAAAGTTTTCATAAAATTTGATTAATTTCTGCTGTCCAGATTTTTTTCCGGCCGTACCATTAAACAATACTATCATAAAACTGAGTTCATACACATAAAAAAAATTTTCTTAATTTTATTAATTTTAATGGTAATTTCGAGCTCAAACCTAAAAACTATGCCAAAATTATTACCATAAAAAAATACCTAACGGTATCTAAGACACTTTCCCTGTATCTGCTATGATTTCGGATTTCCTCATACTGTCTCAGTTAAAAAAAATACACTGTAAAGACAAACTAAGACTAACAAAGTAAGAGGATTTAAAAACATGGGAAGTATGGTTGAGAATGATAAAAGAATTGTTCAAAAAGATTGTGAAGATCATGAAATTATTGAAATAGAGTAAGAAATCTTAAGTGCACATGGAACACTGTATTTCTGTAAAGTAATGAAAAAATACTTTGTCATTCTTTAGAAGTGGTACAATATCACAATTGGTTCCCCCTCTGCATGGAAGGCTGATGTGAATCCAAAAACCGAAGAGACAATAAATTTAAATATATTTCGCATGCCATATAAAAACTGGCTGCCTCGAAAATATATTAAAAGGAAAAAAAACAATGATAATCAGCCCTATGTTGTACCATTTTTCTTTATGAATTAAGTAAGCGAATATCTGCTTGTTGTGTCACGGTAAAACCTTTATTTTGACAGCTATGTACATTAAAGTGTATTCACTTTATATAAAGATAGTGGTTGTTAGCATAGTGGATGTTACGGCTGACTTTATAAGTTATTTATATATTTCTTTCAATAATTTAGTAAATTGAATCTTAATTGGGTTAGAATTAATTGGGTGAATTGAAAAGTAAAATAACTAATTTTATAGTTAAAATAAACATTGTTATATAATTCATTATAATTAAATTAAATAAAGTCTGGCTCGAGAACTGAGAAATGTCTCAGATCTATACATATACATTACCAAATAATACTTTTGTAAAATATTTCGACTATCTAAAGAAACAACAAAATTTGCAATTGACAGTTTAAGTCTGATGTTAAAAATGACACGACGAATAAACATTAATTGATGTGCAACAAAACAAAATAACCTAAAAAACGCATCTTCTGTCATCCACGGATAAAATACAGAACCGTCATCAACAACGAAATATATTCATCCTTTTTGTCTGCTTGAAAAATTATATGATACTATTCTTTACTCTCAAGCCAATGAAAAATAATATTACTTTAATGAAAAATTAAGGTTAGAACAAAGCCACTGCGATACAACATGCCAATTTTTTAAGCAAACATTAAAACAACTGTTATTGTCGTGCGTTAGCCAACGTATACGTTAAGTGAATGATACAACATAGGGCTGAATATTGCCATTAATATTATAGGAGAGTGTTATTTCACAAGCATTTCATAAAAGCTACAACGCTTGGTCACTAGATATATATTGGGTTGCTGTAAATAAGACATAAATTAACATCATGAAAATTCAATTGGGGACATTTAAACCGAACAAACTATAAAAATATTGGAAAAAACAAGAATCTATCTCTTTGAGATGGTTTTGGCTTCTCGAAACTATGTTTTGTCATCTGGGACCAGAGAAAAATGGTTACAGAAACAAAAAAACCATTATCAGGCTAAGTTGAAGGCAGGATTAATAGTAATTATTACTGTGTTGTTTGCATGATCATAACAATAAAAATATTTTTAATGGAACTCTACAGCATGCAACAATCAGACATCATCTATATATGCATATTTATACCACCAACATTCAATGCTTACTTTGTATGAACAGGCAGTCCTTGTTTTTAGGTCAGGTTATATGCTACTAATGAATTGTGTAAAACGAAACACATTTTTCCATACATTTGAATGTAAAAATATATATTAGGTTCTTCAAATTAAAAAATAATTTAACTTATAAAAATGTTATACCTAGGAAAAAAAATAACTAACGTAGTAATATAAATATTTATGACCATAAAGTAATTTTTTTGGGAAAAACTGCTCTAAAGGATTTAGCTTCGCTTCTTTCTTAATTTCTTTGCAATGTTTACAGATGGAAAATTTGTTTATTAGTAACTTTGAAACTCCTTTCTAATTTAAGTACAAACTTATCAGATCATGCTCATCAAGAGATTTTTGTACAAATTGACGTATATCTTCATAGACAACAAATACATAATTAATCACTGACATTAAATATAAGTAAGGGTATGAAAATGTTGTCCGACGTTGCAATGTAAAATGAGACACTATAAAGGAAAGACTGTCAGCACATATTTAGCATGATCATAAATAGCCTTCACCAAAAGCTATAAATACCCTATATGTTTGATTGTCTTAGGCCTAAATATATAATGCAAAGGTATAATGAATTTATATTACTTTCATTATACTTATGTATTCGATTTAAAGAAGAAATACCTGTAGACTTCAATGAAGTTATTACTGAACTTTCTATGTCTGCCCGAGCTGAACAAACACAGCAGTTAAAAAATGTCAGATACTCTATGCAAGAATAAACAAAAATACTAACATGCCCTGGAACACAAGTAATCCATTAACGAGTCCTTCTAAGCAGAGCAAGTCATAACGATTGGCTGGAATATCGATCCTATAAATAATTTCCTCTGAGAGCCCTTCGGCAGCTTGTGCGCCTTGCTCCTTGCTTAGCATCTGCTTTTCGGTAGTCTGAAATACATTAATAAGGTGTATTTTATTCAAGTACCACAAAATGTGTGTGACGTTTAGAAAATTGAATTAAATATAAACATTAATTTACATTTGAAAAAAGTTTAATTTTCTATTCATCAATAAGATTCAAATTTGTATTCATAGACAAATTCTATTATTCGCAATAATTTCTATTTCACTTAAATTTATGCAAAATAAACAAAAACAAATTTTATATTTTTATATTACTGATATATGACTATAATAATAATCTTATATCAGAAATACAGCTCTAGTATTTTTTTTTAAATCATATAACGTCATATAGTCGGGAAAGGTATTGCTTTTAAAATTTGTGACCTTAATTGTTAGATTTTCTGACATATATTTTTAATTTCTTAATCACCTTAACCTAATGAAAAATATTTCAGACTACACACGACAGAAATGGAAATGCAGAATAAATTGCCCTCTTGAGAGTAAAAATAGATGCCAAACAAACACACCATGATATGAAATACATATAAAACTGGGACAATAGAAGTACTGCGCCTACCACCAGAGGCCCATAATGTCACACAAGTGTGTGGGGAATTTCGAAGGCTCCTCATAGTGATCCATATCCAAGAAATAAGCTTCCATCTAACAAAGTTAGGGACTGTTCCTAATTTGACTAACTAATAAACCATTTAGTAGAGCTATTATTTTAACAATTCACTTTGTGTGTTCTATATGACTCAAAAATCAGTGTATTTTCCACCAAGTTTCGGTGACTAAAGAAACTGGGTCCTAAAGTTTCCTATGATTCTACTATACTGTGTCAGTGCATGCTTTCTAACAAAACTTTACATGCATTGCTGTTCTCACTGCTGTCAAACCGAATATGCTTTATGTCCTTTATCTAAAAACCACAAGAAAATGCCAATCTATCTCTAAGACCAAAACAATGTAAATTTGCATGGGCCATGAAAACCATGTCATGTTAAGAATTGTGACGTACAGTGCTCACTATTAACCCAGGTTTTATTCAACCACTCAAACATAACCACAAGATCAATCTAGTGGTGTCATCCATATAATAGGTGAAAGTTCACCTGAACTAGCATGAGCACAAACAATCTTTAAACCCGAGGGGAGTTAAAGCCCCTTTCCTCAAAACACATTCATCTATTAAAACAACGTGCAAAATATCAGACCACTTGCACCACACCAAAACAATATGGGCTATAAATTCCACGATCATTAGATATGTTTTGGTCAGGGCATTAACAAGTGTGCTAGTCCTAATCATTGTTCTTCTGGCTTGCTGGACTCCAATACACCACATAGGCCATAACAACAGTGCATAGACCAATATAGCTCTAGGTATATCAACCGTTTACAGATTTGAGGGTATTTAGCCCTCAGTCAGCCATGACAAGCCAGGTCGTAGCTACGCTATCCCTCTCGCCAATACGACGTACTTACAACAAAAACTTCTCTTATACGATGACAATGCCCAAATATCTCTCCTAGTTTCACAAACCAATTCTAAACTCTCCCATCACCACATGGCGGCTCCCTCACCAGTCTGCCTGTGAAGAGGAGAAGCTCAGACTTTCGTGGAGCAAATCTGAATTTTGTTCCAAGTGCGCCAATCAAGTGTTCTGATGAGGGAATCTGCCACCCAGTTCAATCTCTCCCTAACATTTGGGTCTCTCCTTCGACCATCAGCAGCATGTCATTGGTACATGCAATAGTATTGGATCCTGGTTGGGGTTTTGAATAATATACCATCAAACATCCGTTCCTCATGATCACCATCATGCAAAAAGGTAAATCAATGACTAAAATAATCCAAGTCTAAATTGATTGCTTTCATTAAAGCATATGCATATACTAAAACAAATGAATGACCACTACTGATCTACATGAGAATACTTAGTACCAAGAATTATGGTCAAGGATGCAAGACTATTTTTTTCTTAGGAAATAATAATATAAATAATGCCACCTTTCAAAAATTAAAAGATTATTTTTCGATATAGCACCCTCACGTTCAATGCATTTCCCATATATTCTATATAAAACATTTAAGCAGGCCAGAAAATAATCTGGAACTTTGTTGTCAACATGCTGTTCGAATGATGTCAAATCTCTTTCCCCATAAAGATTTCTTTAGTTTATTGAATACAAAGTAATCACTTTGTATTCAGTACTGGTAACTGGAAACTACTTGTACTGTAAGAGGTGGCAAATTTCTTCAAAGCTCCTCGAAGCTTGCCTTGCAACTCTCAATATGTCACATGGTACACTGACTTGCATAAACAAAATTCTTTTTCTCTTTGTTTTTCTATAATTACTTGATGGACTTTCCTTATATAATCCACATAGGAATTGACATTAATCGTACAATTTTTTGTTTGTTAATTAGAATTTTTCCCTTAAAATTGCAAAAAAAGTGCCCATGAGATTAGAAGCTACCTTTTCTTCTTTAAATTTCTTCACCGACTGTTTGTCTTTTCAATGCACTGTGTAGGTCCCAGTATAAACATATAATTTCATGACTCTTAATTCGTTTGTTATTGTCGTGCTTCAGCAGCCTAAGTGTAGGTCATCTTTCAGTCGTCTACTCTACTAAAAAAGTCAAGTTCTAAGTTCAACTAAAGCAGATGTCTAAAGTTCGACTATAGCAGATGATAGGCCAAATTCCCGATTAAAAATTTTTTTAAACATTTATTTCGACATCTTCCCTTCTCTTTTTTTTTGGAAAAATTTAATTGCAGCCCAATACTATAATTTTGATAATTACAACAACGTCTCAGACTAGGTGATGTTTATAGTACAATAACTCAAAGCAGAATAATGCTAACGGCATCAAACTTTTCTTGCATACTAATCACTCTGATGGAAGTTGCCAATAGGAATGGTCAATTTCGTAAAATTTTTTATTACCACCATTATTTATATTGTTATGGGAAAAATAATAAGAAATAATGTACGAGGAAAAAATAATTTCAATTTAAATTGACCAAAAATCAATTTTTTGAATTAGCATTAGGGGAAAAATTTGTCAAAAAGTATTTATGCAAAATAACACAATGCCATCTAGCTGTCTGCTAATAGAAGCTTAATTTGTTATTTTAATAAAATTTTAATTTAATAATATGAATATCGCAAACCCCTCTTCTAGTAAAAACTTGACAAACATTTAATTTTGTTGCAACGCGAGAAAAAATAAATATTGATTAATTTATTATTACATTTACATTAATGATTACACTAAAATGTAGAATCTATTGGATCATTCATCAAAGAAATATAGTTTTGGGTGTTTTTATTAGTTCCAATAGGTGGTAGAAAAAAATAAAGGTACCAGCACCAAATTCAAACTTTAAACTGAAATATTATATCGAAATGATTAACAATTTTTTGTACTGCAGTTACAAGAGAGGAGGATGTTGACGAGTCAGATGTGTGGTTTCAGCAAGATGGGGACACAATTAGAGCGCTATTTCTGGGAAAAGTCATAAGCCGGTTTGGAGACATAATTTGGCCACCCACATCACCCAACTAAACCTCAGCTGAATTTTTTCTATGGGATTATCTCAAAGCAAGAGTTTTTGATACCTCTCTTTTGAATTTGGAGTGGCTGAAGGCTAAAATAACAGCAGAAATGAGAGCCATCTCAGTCGACGTTCCGCGGCGTGTCATTGCAAATCCGCACATACACTTTGGGGAGCATGTTGGGCGTGGTGGGAGACATTTTTATGGTGTAATATTCCATACATAAAATCCGCACAGATGTACTTTAGTTTTTTTATTATTAATTAAAGTTTGAATTCCGCACAAAGTTTGACACCTCATATTACGGAAGTTGCAACTTTTAAGAAACTTTTTTTAAGTTGTATTTTTAGTGAAATTCTTCACATTTTGAAAACTCACCATTTTGACACTATTGGGCGAATTTTGTCTGTACAAACAACCTAGATTTTGATATATGTTATTTTTATGCCAAATTTCAAATACGAACTGTAACTTCCAGGGCATCTACAATTTTCATTATATCCTATTTAAATACATACACAAACTTTCAAGGTAACTTTTTATTTAGTGTCTGTGGACTAGTGTATGTTAATGAACATATAGTGAAATCGAACTGAAATTCTAAATCCCCACAACAGGTATATTTTTGGGAAATTCACCTAATTAGGGATCCCTCTACTAAGGACTTTGAGATGGAACATTTATCGCAGCTTCAAGTACCTTAGGCTAAAAACTTTTCTGCTTACCCTCATAAAAGAAACACCTGTTTCGTGTTCATGTGTCAGCACTTTATATAGACCTAGCTTTACCCTACGACTTCGTGTGGATTATGGAAATGGGTTGACGGATTTAGTATTTATACTTTTTATTGCTTTTTTCTATTTCTTTTTGGTTTTTTTATACTCATTTATACATTTCTTTATCGTATTAATAATTCTGTTATGTTTTTTTAATCAGAAATAAAAAGTGTTTTAATGCTTATCCAACACAGTAATAAAACTGTAAACACTGTATTAAGAATATTATAATTTTGCGCGACTAAAATATATTGGTTTTCTGAAATTCCCACCCGGGGCAACCAGACATATTGTTAGTCACTATAACCTCGCATTGATTCCATGTGATACCATATGACATGTTCGAAATCATTGGAATATGCATATGTATTTGTACGTATATTATGTGAGTTATGTAGCATATGTGTGAATGACTGTGTGCAGATATAGCAAGTAGATCAAGTGCATGGATAGAGGAAGGGCAGTTAGGCAGAGGGGTTAATTTTTCGATGATTTTCCGGGAGAATTATTAAACACACATAAAAATAAACCACGAAAAAGTGTTTTTTTTTAGATTCTCTTCCTATTCACTTTCCCAGAATAATGATTTCAAATGTTATCATCTCGTTAAAGTTATTTCTAAAAACGAGTGTGGAAACTTCAACTTAATATGCCGCATAGTCCAGTAATCTTCTTGTGAAACATAGGCATTTTTCTCATGCTTTTATTATTTCAATCCCTTTTGCAGCCACTAACTTGTATTTGTACCTATCCACTATTGAAAGAAATTTTTAAAATCGATCGGGTAGTTTTCGAGATTACTGCGAACAAACTCAAAAACTTGACTTCTTTATTATATTAATACAAACCAGTCGGATGGTAATAACTGTCTATAATCTGCAGATGCAGAACTCTTGCTCTTCACCCTTTAGTTGTTTTAATAATTATTATTTGAAAGGTAAGAATCTGAAGAGATTAACAGGTAAAGGGAAATGCAACAGGGTTGCATTTTATTGCAAACTCTTTTTAACCTGTATTCTAGAAGACCTAGACTATGGTGATAAAGTCAATGACTGTCTCATCAACGACTTGAGGTATACTGATGACACTGTTCTCATAGCATCTTCGGAAATGGAGTTACAGAAAATTGTTAATCGGGTTAACAAGTGTACTGTTAAAGCTGACCTCAGAATGAATGCTACTAAGGCAAAGTTTATGGTCATGTCTAACAACCCCAATCTCCAACTAAGCATATTTGTGGCTAGTCAAAAATGAGAACAGGTGAACAAATATAAATATCTCAGAACCTGGCTTACTTAAAACTTAGCCAATGAGGTAGAGATCAAAACTTGCATTAAAATTGCCCACAGTACCTTATTCTCACTTCGAATTCGTCTTCTCCAGTGCTACATCTGGTCAATACTTCTATACGGATGCGAAGCCTCAACTATTAAGGAAAATTTCAGGAAATGTATAGAAACATTCGAAATAAGGATCTGGATGTCTACATCTTGAATTAAAAAGTCACCAATGAGAAAGTTTTGCGACGCATTGGCCAGAAACACAAGCTTTTGCAAACCGTCAAAAAACGTAAAGTTGCATATATGGACCGCGTGCTCAGGCATGACAAATATGAGCTCTTGCAACTAAGACCAATGGGAAAAATTACTGGGAGAAGGAAAGCCGGTGAGGAAGAAAGTCATGGTTGCGTAATACCCGAGAAAGGACAGGGTGCCCCGCCAAACTCTTTTCGCATTGCCAAGGACACAAGACCAAATATACAGATCTCCTACTACCAACCTTCACTGAATAGAAAGGCTCATTTAGAAGAAAAATCTGGATACTAAAAATATAAAACTCTTCAATCCTAACACAGAAAAAGGGAAAAACCCTTTGTTTCGAGTGATGGCTGAAATTTGACATTCAATTTTATGTTATAGCTGTTATTTAAAAGAGAATGAATATTTAGTTAAATTTTTATTAAGTTCCTACTGATAATTTAACAAAAATTTTATATATTTGGTTTCTAGATATTTGAATGGACAATGGTGGTATACACGCCCCTAGCGTTCAATACCCCATATTGGTAATGGTCACTGCTTATTTTTCCTGGCAATTAATAATAGCCATTGTCAAATGTTATCTACACAGAATTTAGGTTGTTTCATACATAGTTTTTATAAAATTTCATTACAATATTCCCCGCTGCAAAAAAATGGGATACATTTATTTCTCAAAAATACAATAAAAAAAGTATGAACATGTTCAAATGATTAACAGAATTCGCTTCAGGTGCCATCAATAATAATATTGCGTGACCAATTCCATTATACCGTATAAAATGTAATTTAACATATATATGGGATAATTGTATGTATACTTACTCAGATAGCTAAACAGGGAATGACTTAATTGTACACATAACTAGGTAAATTTGCTTGTTTGTCCATATATACTATCTACTGTATATACCGCTACCCTCTGAAACTCCTCAGCCAATATTAATATAACTCTCACTGACATATACCTTAATGCTTCAAGATAATTAAATTATAGAACTTTTACTAATAAAAAGGTCAGGCCAGGCTCATTGAGGTGATAACCAAAAAACTAATGACTAGATCTAAGAAACGAAAGCGACTAGGAATATGGAATTTGTTTACAACAACACTATGATTTTGTTTTCTACGAGAAATACCAACCTTAGATAGACTAATTCATTTAGACTTATATTATGCACTGCCTGCTTTAAAAATTAACATCAAATTGAAATGAACTCAGGCAATGCTTGAGTACTAGCAGCTAGTTATAAACAAAAAAGAAATATTTTAAAACTATATCTGAACTAAAAAATACAAGACCGATGAAAAAAAGCAAAAATTGTGGTAAACAAAACAACAAGTGAAGATTTATTATTTATATGACAGAATTTAAACACTGGTTTTTATACTGATATTCACTCCTTCTTAGTCCACATAATTATAATTATGTGATAAAAAAATTTAATTAACTCACCACTTCATCTAACTCTAGTCCAAATTCGAAGCAAAGATGTTGAAATTCATCATCGCCTGAAAAAAATAAAAATATATTGCCACACGTTATATTTAGTTACATTTCATATCACATGAATATATTCCCAAGATATATTGATTCAAGCATAATATATCAACGTATTAGTGTCGTATATGAAAGCCTAACTTATATTTTTGCAAAATGTGTTGTGTTTTCATGAGGCAGAGTATGGGAAAAAAATCATTAACTGTCTAATTTACACAAAATGGAGTTGGACGTAAATGCAAGATAGTTAGATATATAATAATTTGAAGGTCATAAATAATATGCAAGCAGTTCTATTATATAAATGTACATGTAGGTAAAAAATGCGAAGTGGTTGTCATATAGAAACTTGAAATGTTAGCCGTTATAATTTAATTACGCAGGGAATTTAATTAAACGCATTTTAATAAAATGCATTTTTAATTTCACTAATTATAGTGAAATGCCTTTAGCCTGGTTCGAATGTTAGCATGTAAAAGGAACGTACATATTTTTGATTGTATATGCAAAATGCAAGTTGCATCATTTTCGTATAGTCCTAGTGAACTGATAATTTTTTCAAATTAAACTGCATAACAAAAATAAAGTTACCGTAACTTTTGGGTTTCCACAGTGAAACAAGAAACAATAATTTCGTCATGTCTAGCCACCTGTACATCCATCTGCCACAACACAACGGATTCTGCAGTTTTAGACTGTAGAAATTGAGAAATTTTGCAAGTACATGCTACATTTGGAGATCTTAATTATTATAAAATGATTTCATTTAATTTACAACAGCAATTTTAAGGGAATAGACAATTACGGAATCATACTTTATGGCGAGTCCGACATGAATTTGACCGGTTTATTATTTCTATGTGTTATACTTGAATGTAAACCAGATTTTTTATATTCATTATTATTTGACCGGTGAGCTTTAAAATGTACATTTTTATTTTTTCTGGAAAGTGGAACACTACATTCTAATGCCTTAAAAAATAAAGGATACATAAACATTTTATTTATTACTAGGTAATAACTCACTGTATGATTTTCCTAATGCCTTGAATAGAATATCTTTTTTAACACCAACTGTAGGCATTTTTACCTAATTATAAATAAACACAAACCCGGCACAAATCCAATACTAACACGAGGTTAAATGCGATTGTTCATTATGGCAACTGATATGACAGTTGCGTTGTCAATGTGGTTGTCAATGCAAATTGTCTATGGCTAAAAAAAATTAAAATAGTTCTATATTCCAGTATATCAATTATTTTTTAGGTCACAGATATTATGAATTCTTTTAGGATTAAAATTATAATGTTACTTCTATTGACTATATTGTTTATACATATAGCTTGCATGAATTTCAAAATATTTCAATTAATTATGAGGCAACAGCTTAGACAAATATGGTGTAAATAAATTATTACATACGATCTTAACACCCATTATAATAAGATTGTTTAAAATACTGGTTAGCCCCTAATAAACTTTTTATATCAATTATAGTAATGTAATAAAATATCATAAAAAGGATTTCATAATTAAAAGGTCAGTAATTATGAAAAAAAAATTACAGATCAATTAAATTGCTCAATTTATGATGATAAAAGTAATGTTTCATTTTTAAAAACCTTTATTCATTCATTAAAATTTATTAAATGTACTAATAATATACAATACAATGTTTATACAGGAGAATTGTACACTAAAAATATTAAAAATTTAATTTTAATACTTACGTAACATCGAAATAGATATGTAAAATATATTTGTTGGATTCCTTAAGGTTACATAAAAAGTTATTTGAAAATTGCTATAAAACTAAACAAATTATAATTTGGGTGTTTTTTAAAGAATTTCATTAAATAATAAATAAAAATTAGCTATTTATAATAAAATATGAAGAATATTCAGAATCGTTTATTCGAAAAACTTAAAGTAGAATAAATTAAATAACTTAAAGATATATAATTAATAAAATGTATGTTACTTTAAAATATGTATACAACAATAAACGTATTTTATAGATTCTTATAAAAGAAGACGGGTAAGCAAGCCAATTAGCTGATGGCCATAGCCACAATTTACAATAATAGTGATCACGTGACGAGTGAGTATTCAGTCTGGCTAGTTCTGCGAACGGTGAGTGGGATGCCTTGTCATCAGTGAGGTGAAATTTGGATATTTTTATAAGGAGTTCGCTATAATTGTAAGTTCAATTTAATTTTTGTTTCCCCACTTACAGTTTATTATTAGAATTCCATTTCAAATATCCTTGTCTAAATTGTTGTTTCTTTATCATTGTTAAGTTCGAAAGGCTGTCGACGCCATTTTCTTCTCGGATGCCAATTAAGTTTGCATTAACTATCTTAGTCTGTTAATATTCGAGGGGTAAGAATATGAGCGTCAAATAACATGTATTAATATTTTGATTTGCTGTTACATGTTCCTTTTAATAAGCTTAAACTGCTTTTCTTTAGAACGCCTATTGGTACATGGTTTTTGTGAAAGTTAATACCGTCGAGTGATATCGATATTGGAATAAAAAATATGTTATCTATTAATTGTTGTTGGCAATCGTTTCCAAATTCAAAAACAAGAGCAGGGATGCATCTGGAGTGCGATAATAATGACAACTGTTATCTTTGCATAATTACGTCTATCATTATAACTACTTGCTTAGTAATACTTTTTAAGAAGTTGCTAGGAAATGACGTCATGCAAGCATTGTATGCGCAAAGTGTGTTTTAAAACAGTTGACATTAATTTCATCATGTACGCCTGCGTATACTTTTAATACCCACATATTCCTATTCCATATGCACTCGTTACCAGTCCAGAAATATGCCATACAAAAATGAAAAAATCACTGCCGATTAGCATTCGATGCAGGTAGAATTCTTTACGATTAGTTATACAAATTGCAAACGTTGTACGGATGTTTAAAATGAAATGGGTTCTTTTTTTTTTACAAAGTAACATTTTCAAATATAAAATAGAAACAATGACAAATTATATTATGCAAATTGCTCTAATCAGATCTGAACAATTTTACGGTAATTTCTGAAAATGGATTAACTAGTGTCTCTTAATTTAATTGATAACTACGTAGCTAAACATTTAGTTTTTGCCTTGGAAAAAATTAAGTTCAATAATGTTTTGTTATGACTAAAATATTTATTTTGCGAAATTTACAAATATGTCTAATTAGTTCCAGCAGGCTCAATTTGCTGTGCTAGTTGTTTTTTTTAATTTTATGTACATTAAATTGTAATTTTTGTATTTGCACTTTCAGTTATAACTATTTCTATAACGAAATAATGTTAGAATTAGATAAATTTACATCTATCTTAAAAGAAATGAATGGTGACTTATGAATTGATTTAAATTTTTTATTTGGAATAATTCTATAAAATAGATCAACATTTTGAATGTAAGTAAACTTTATTGAAATAAGTGTGAACATGTTATTGCAAAACTAAATATAATTTTTTAAATGTGACCTTGCAATGTAAAATTATAAAGACGGGTGTTATATTTAATGCCGATTTAGGTGCAACATCAGTGACTATTGTGATGCCGTTGGATGCTATCTCAGGGTGTGTAGACGTGGTGCCGCTGTATTGTGCACATACAGGATTTAATACCTGGCAATATAACTTTACAACTGCAAACACACTCTTTTCAAAATTGGTAAGTGAATTTTCTATTTGGGAAGCGTTTGCTTGCTACTTATTTATTGGCCTGAAATTGATTATTTATTGTGGCAGTAGACCATGAGTAACATATTAAACATGGTTTATGATATAACTTTTATGAAGCCATTCATCGCCACAACAGATATGGGTTTTTTTGTTAGGTACGTTGTTAGGTTAGGGTCGTCATGAGTTTAATCAATTTTTGTTCAAAATCCCTTCAACCAATGTAAAAAGAAGAGATGCAATATGTGGCATGTAGTGCAAGTCAAAAAAATATTGGACAATTGGGAATGTTTGCTATGAGTTGGGTTGAAAGGCAGTAATTACAATTAATATGAATATATGCAGAAAATACAGAATTTCAGCTATCTATTTATATATGAAAATCTTAATGCAAATAGTTAGGCTAATATTTTTTAGATAAAACTAGTTTCATTTGTTAGATAAGGAATAGTGTTTTGTATCTAATTTTTGTATTTGTGGCTATCATGTTAGTGATTATTTTCTTAACTTTACATATATATAATATAAAGTGGAAGATTTCTTTTTTATTAAATCAATTGCATGGATTTATTTGTATAAAAAAGGAGAGAAATGTATTAATTATCTATTTTGAAAAAGTTTGAAGCTTTATGTTATATACAAGAAAAGATATAGATAACCTTGCAAGAATGAATCTCTTTCTTCGTACTCTATATGAATAAACAGGTAACGCTTTTTGCACAAAACCAAAACAATCTTTGAATGACTTGCTCTTCGCTGCTCTTTAATGATAATTGTCAATGATATTGTTCGATATGGTTTTTACAAAATGTTCAGTGAATGTAAGTGTGATAGCTAGTAGTTAGTTTGTCAAATAAAGTAGTGAATCATGTTGCAAAGAACCAACAGAAGCAGCGCCAGACGTATAATTAGAACAATGATATCCTGCTTTTACACAACCACATTTAAGATGGTTTCTACATTATGTGATTAGTTACCGAGTGATAAATGAAAACAAAAAGCCACTCAATAGACTGGACAAATTATGGAAGAAGACTGAGAAATCAATTCTTTTGATACTAATGGTTTTTTTTTATTGATGAATATATAAAGAAGTAATCATGTATTTTGTTCATTTTTAACCATTGGTACTTACTGTATGAATGAATCCTGTTATACATATTTTCATATACATATTGTCACATGAACGCATCTACTGCTTTAAACAAGGTATTACTGTAAAGGTTTATAAAAGACCATTTTGGCATTTATATACGTTTAATTCCTGGACATATATAATATACTTTAAAATAACATTGAAACATAGAATTGCAACATCGCTCGGAGAGCTTGTGGAAAAGTAAGAAAGACAATTTTAGCTTAATAATTGTTTCATGTCGGGTCATGAACTTTGTAACGTCTCTTTACACATGTAATGGGAGCAATGTACATACCAGTTGTTATTATTGATGAATGTAATTTTCTAGTAAAGCTATATGTAGTAATGACCGTTCCATTAACTAGTCGTTCGAGTTTTGTAGGCTGATTCTTTTCAGCTTCTATTTTGGTTAACAATTAAGTCATGATACCAATTTTTTTTGTTGGAATATTGCATGTTTGCAGAATATTTAAATGATATTGCTTACTACGTATTTGACGCTTTGACTAACATTTTTTATGTTTTTGGCATCTATCATACCCTCCATTTTCCCTAGTGTATCATAACAGCTACATGTGGGATGGGCAAATATAAAAATTGATTTGAGAGAACCTAAGGAAAAATTTCCCAGGCCGATATAGCCAGGTATAACGGAGTATAAGTTATATTTAATTTATAGGGAAATGACCCAAATGGCTTGTATAAATCTGATACAAGTTATATGAACTGTTTGGTTTTTATCAATCCCAATATAGCTTATACTCGAAAGTTTTTGGCTGTGTGACTGACTTTTAATACAATATTTTTATTTCGCATTCATTAATTGTGTTGTAATATTAGGTGCACGGCTTTCATATTTAATTTACAGTAATTTACAGAAACATAAATAAATTGAAATAAAAAATAAAGGAAGTTTAAAGCAAAATATTAGGAGTGTTATGAGTTTCAAGTTATTGAATTGAATATTAATTTGTTTTAATAATTTACGTAAATTAATAATGTCTAATAATTTAAGTAAATTAATGTGATTAAATCATGAATTTTCATTTAATCAAATTATATCTTTTGTAGAGGTGAATTATTTTTTATTCATGTCATTTATTAAATACAATTTTTGCTTTTATTATATGACATGAAAAAATATTGCCTTGGGCATATACTTAGTTCGTATATCGTATATCTTGAAAGAGATTATTGAATTAATTGATAATTTATTTGGTGCACGCTAAACGTATGTGGTGCAGGCAGGTAATAATTAACAAGGCCCGATGAACATCGACGAATATAGCCCGCTGGGAAGCCATACAAGGCGCCCGCGTGTATAGCAGACGGCCAGAGTATGGAGGAGGGCGTAGGCATGATAAGCGCAAGGCTGTTATCGTAATTGTGTAGAACGGAGCGGCGCGCGCGATGCGGCGCCATCTTATGGCGGGCGTAGCGCTGACTCTCGACCGTGTCCCATTCATTCATGGCTCGATAGGCGTCTGTTGGAATTTATTAGTGAGTTGAAAATTGATTGGCCGTAACGACTTGGTCAGTTTTCATTATTTCAAACTCCTTTAGGTAGTTCTGTTGCCTTTGCGAAACGACATTCAATATTGGACGCGATAACAAGAAACGTTAAGGTACGAGTGAGTGTCGTAATAGCTGCCGCGTTTGTGATTAAATTTATCGTGTTTAATTATCGATGTATTTATTAAGAAATATGTAAATTATAACCATATTTATTTCTGAAAAGTCGTAAGTTGCTAGCCTTTGTTTCATTTGCTTATTTGAAAATTTATTTGAAAATGTTGATGGACGATTTTTTTTATTAGTACGGTAAAATGTTATAAAGAAACCAGTTCGCGTTGGTGTGGTTAGTAGTCAACTTGAGTACTTTCAGAGCAGTGATTCCCAACCTTTTTTTCTTTGTGTCTCCCCGGATTATAAAAAATATATTTATGCCCCCTTCTAATTTTTTTCATTATTACAATAAAAAGCAGTCATATTTAGGAGATTTCTTTCTTAATTACAAGTATAATCAACTATATTAAAACTTGGTATTTATTCCTAAAAATAATTAACTATAATTAAATAATAAAATTGTATTAATACGTTGTTTAGACCTGCATGCGACCAATGAATTATTGAGTGGAATTAAGACTTAAAAGGGTTTTTTCTTTAGAATGTCTGTATACACTGCCCCCCCCACTCCCTTATGAACTCTTTATGCCCCCCTAGGGAGACGCGCCCCACTGGTTGGGAAGTCATGTACTAGAGAGTATAGGAACTAATTTATTTTATTGCGTGTATCGGTTACATAAATTCTTTTTTCTACCTCAATAATCAAGTTCCTTTGAATTATAACTTAGTACCACAAAAATAATTTTTGTTTTTAAATGTTTAATAATTTCATTCATATCGGAATTATAATCATAACTTTACTTATATATAGATTTACGCATTCCTACAATCAAGACCTACAATTGTTTGTTGACAACCTGCCTGTTACAGAGCATTCAAAAGTTATTTGCGACCTTACTCATTAAGATGAAAAGGTGACTGGTTAAAATGGTCCTGTCCGCATTGTCTAAATTAATTAAAAATAAACTGTTAATTGACGTTGATATTCTTTCTGTGTTATTAAAATGAAAGCTTTTCAGCTCTTTTTGAATTTTACGTGGGTTTCTTTGCCGACCCTGTCGGGACTACGTATACAATTTGCGCTTTGATCCATCTTGTTGGTATGGTGAGTTCCATAAAAATAGCTTTACTGATTATTACGAGAAATGCCTTATTTTTCATAAAAACATACGATATTTCGCATTTGTTTCATTGACGGTTTAAATTCAACTTTTAATTGGTTTCGTTTTTTCATTTTCTCTATATAAGAGAGTCTTTTTTATTAGTGTAACATCTGGCTCTCAACACTTTATAGACTTTTACCAGACTTCCTTATAAAAAACTTGTAAGAATCAGCTGGTGCACTAGTTATCAGTCATTTGATATTAGTGCGAGTACAAGTTAATCTACTTCTACATTTATAAAATGTTACGTTTGTTTACCTGACTTTCTGTGTTTTAACTCAACTTCTGCTGAAAGGATTTATGTATTGTATTATGATTTAAGGATTTATGTATTGTATATGTATTTTGCAGCGTTAGTTAGACCGCTTATTCCGTTATTTAACATCAAGGCCCACGTTAACTTCATTGGGCTGTAATATTTGTGAGGCGAGTTGGAGTAATTTACGTAAATAGTTAAACTTATATTAAGATAATGTATGACGGATTTTAGCCTTTACATAGCTCTACAAAAATATGCGCTGTAGCGCCTAGCTCTATAAAAATATGCGCGGTAGTACATAGCACTATAAAAATATGCGCCATTGCACATAGTTCTAATAAAGATGCGCGGTAATACATAACTACAAAAAGATGCGCCCGTAGTATATAGCTCTACAAAAAGATGCGCCGTAGTATATAGCTCTACAAAAAGATGCACCGTAGTATATAGCTCTACAAAAAGATGCACCGTAGTATATAGCTCTACAAAAAGATGCGTTTTAATATATAGCTCTACAAAAAGATGCGCGGTTGCACATAGCTCTACAAAGAGAGGCACAGTAGCACATAACTCTAAAAGCGATGCGCCTTAGCACAAAGCTTTACAAAATGATGTCTCTATAAAAAGATGCGCAGTTGCACATAGCTCTACAAAAAATTCACCGTAGTACATAAGTCTAAAAGAGATGCGCGTTAGCACAAAGCTTTACAAAAGATGCGTGGTAGCACATAGCTGTATAAAAAGATGCGCAGTTGCACATAGCTCTAAAAAAGATGTGCGGTAGCACATAGCTCTACAAAAAAATGCGCAGTAGTCTTTGATTTTTTGTAACAAATAATAAGTGTTTTAATTTAACAGTAAAAATAAGGAAATGTAGGGATATTTTTATGAATATTTTTTGAAAAGGTAAACAACGAAAGTGTGGAAAAAGCTTCGTAGAAGACTTGAAGTCACTCAATGAGCTATGGAAAGGGCTATGTTTGGGTTTTTACTACGAGATATGATCCGTAATGAGGGGATCCTTAGGAGAACTAAGGTCATCTACATTGCTTGTAATATTTTGACACACTGAAATGGCAATGGGCAGGTCATATGACACGCAGACCTCGACAACAGCTGGGGAAAAAAGGTTCTCGAGTGGCGACCGCTTGCCGGAAGACGTAAAGTGGGATGGCCCCTCGCTAGGTGGACAGAAGACCTGACGGAGGTCGTAGGAAGCTATCGGATGCAAGCAGCAGGGGATCGATCTTTGCGGGAATCTATGGGGAGGCTTATGTTTAGCAATGGACCTCTTCCCGCTGATGATGATGAAGCATCAGTAGCAATCAATAAGTTTGACACCATAATATAATAAAATTAAATCACAATTTTCACGCGAGCGGAGCTGCGATCCAAAGCTAGTAATAAGATACGAATGAAAAAACGTTAAGTTTTGTAGATGTAAGAATTTATACATCCATATTAAGACCGAATATTAAAAAAATGTGGTACCGCCAGTGCCAGCTTATTCGTAATTTCGCAACAAATTAACTAATTAAGTAAATTGCTAAACACGCAAGGCGATGTCACGCTAATGGAGTTCGATCCGAGTTTTATTTAATTTTATTGTTCAATATATCGCGGCAGACAGTTGTTTGATATCGTATCGTGCAACAACGTGATATTCTGTGACTTTGTTTCAAAACGCGTAGGTTTCGACAAACAATCCGTGGCCGCAAATTGCGTCGTAATCAGTCGCTGCCCTCTGTTACATTACAGGTGAACGTAGTTCGCGAACATTGGTGAGTCTTAAACGAGTAAAGACGGTCAAGTGCGAGTAGAACTCGCGGTCTGAGGGTTCCGTAATATTATTTCATATTGCAAAGTATTGTTTGAAATATGCAAAACAACCGAAACAATATTTTCGCCATCCTCATGATGGCAGATGGAATTATAAACGATTGATTTTCCTATTATCTTTTTACTTGTGCTATAAGATTTTCCTACATACCAAAATTTAAGATTATAGATCAATGTGCAGTAGCACCCTTAGTAGTCTTGATGGACCAGTCACCATCAAGGTACCATAATATTTGAAAGATCGTATATTTGTTGCAATTCGTTAGAAACTTGAATTTTTTTTTGCAGTACCGTGGGGCCTAATTACTATTGGACTACTTCTTTACTATACTACTACTTTACTATACTACTACTTTACTATTGGATATACATCTACCTCGAACCAACTAGATACCTCTAGCTTTTCATAAGGAAAAGAGTCTTGACAGATTGAGGGAAAGACAGTCGGACGGATACCAAAGTGAATCTATAAGGGTGCAGTTTTTGGGTTCCGTCACCAAAGTGGAAACCTTTGTAGTTTCGCTATATCCGTTTGTATATCAGCTATTTTTTTAGAAGACTATTAGTGCAATAAAGCTGAAAAAAATTGGGATGTTTATACATATTTATAACGCCTACAAAGTTATGAAATAAAATATTAAAAAAATTATGCTTTAGAGTAACTCCCCTTTTTACTCGCATTACAACGCCTACAAAGTTATGAAATAAAATATTTAAAAAATGATGCTTTAGAGTAACTACCCTTTTTACTCGCATTACAACGCCTACAAAGTTATGAAATAAAATATTTAAAAAATGATGCTTTAGAGTAACTCCCCTTTTTACTCGCATTACAACGTCTACAAAGTTATGAAATAAAATATTTAAAAAATGATGCTTTAGAGTAACTCCCCTTTTTACTCGCATTATAACGCCTACAAAGTTATGAAATAAAATATTTAAAAAATGATGCTTTAGAGTAACTCCCCTTTTTACTCGCATTACAACGCCTACAAAGTTATGAAATAAAATATTTAAAAAATGATGCTTTAGAGTAACTCCCCTTTTTACTCGCATTATAACGCCTACAAAGTTATGAAATAAAATATTTAAAAAATGATGCTTTAGAGTAACTCCCCTTTTTACTCGCATTACAACGCCTACAAAGTTATGAAATAAAATATTTAAAAAATGATGCTTTAGAGTAACTCTCCTTTTTACTCGCACTACAACGCCTACAAAATTATGAAATAAAATATTTAAAAAATTATGTTTTAGAGTAACTCCCCTTTTTACTCGCGTTACAACGCCTACAAAGTTACGAAATAAAATATTTAATAAAATGTGCTTTAGAGTAACTCACCTTTTTACTTGCATTACAACGCCTACAAAGTTACGAAATAAAATATTTAATAAAATGTGCTTTAGAGTAACTCACCTTTTTACTTGCATTACAACGCCTACAAAGTTACGAAATAAAATGTGTTTTAGAGTAACTCCCCTATATGTATATCGGAGGAGATTTTTTTACTCACTTTTACCCCATTGTGTAGGGCAGAAGTTAGAGTTCTTTCAAAAAATATTGGCGGTTTATTATGAGAGCTGCGTAAGCCACCGTGGACTCACCATCGCGTGACCCAGACGAAATTCGTAAAGTAATGGAATCCGTATATGATATCGATTTAAATCCATTATCTTTATGTAATTCACTTACAGCTTCGGCGCTGACTGTTGTCAACTGATTGCACTTTGGCCTATTTATACCCTACAGTAAAACCTTGTAGAAGTTTCGAGAATCTTTCTAGAAAAGTCCTGAAGTTGTGGCCAAACTAATAGTTTAATAGAAATACTATATACGTTCGATGCGTATGCTAAATGTTTATATGTGCTTAAGTGTGTATGGAACCCTTGTATTGCGAGTTACATCCGTAATTGATGATTTTTTCATTTTCAAATACTAGAATGGGACTTTTATACAACATAGAGTCGTATATTTTTAGTTTCAGAATTAATGACAATCTGTCATTAGTCTCTTGTTGCGCTAAGAAGCTGCAGTGAAGGAATGCTAAAAATCTCGTTAATGACAAAATGTTATTCTACATAGTCGTATCAAGAACGGCACTTTTTATGTTTTTGGATGAATATATGAATATATATATATATATATATATATATATATATATCCATCCAAAAACATAAAAAGTGCTGTTCTTGACTATTTGTTTATAACATTAATTATTATCGAAATCTTAAAAAAAAAAGTATTTTACAAAAGGTTTTTTAATCGTAACAAGTGGATTGTAAAAATGATTTTTGTCAGTTGGTCTTTATTTTATTATAGATTCTACTTTGTGTAGGTTTAGATCAAATTATGAAAAAACATAAAGGCAAAAAAATAACGGTTTGATGCAAAGATTAGCTGTATTGATAAGACACACATTTCTTGTTACACTTGTATATATGTGTAACAAAAACGTCTGATGCAATCGTTCTTAATTCAGGCAGGGGGTTTACCTTCATATTCTCAGATGTCATTCAATTCCATGTATGTTAAAATTCTAGGCAAAAGAGTATAGCCGTATTTCTAATTTCGTAAAGACATTCTGGGATATGAGCCTCTAAAGATGGCATCACGAGCGCCATTTTCGGTAACATTTTAAAATGCTCATATTTCGAAAACGGCCCAAAATTTTTGGGTTACTTTTTTTAATTTTCTAGTAAACGAGGTATCGGAATTTTCTGATTAAAATGGTATCATCAATTTGAAAATATATGTCTATAACTTCTCTTGCTATATCTGCATAATTTTTTTTTGTTTATTCAACTTTATTTTTTCCTAAAAATGCCGTTCCCAAAAATGTGATGTTTTTTAGTTGATTAGTACCAAACAGTGTTGCGTTCCCTGAAACGGAGAACTTCCTCTTTTCAGTTGGAAATTTATAATTGGTAATTTTCCATACGTTAAGCATATTCCCGTCACCGCGTTCTGACATATTGGTCGCTTGGGCTACGTTCCTTAAATAGAACTGAATAATCATTTTGAAGTATTAAAGTTTCGTGAAATAATGTGGAGGCTTCTTGAATAATGTTAAATAACATCAGAGGCTATGAAAGTCTAGTTTTTTCTTTGCCTGCCTGAATTGAAACGAATCACACACCGTGTTTGTAATTCTTACAGGCACCAAAATGGGTGGAAAATGTTAAGGAACCATGTGAAACATTTTCAAACGTTTCTGAAACGGTTGTCGAAGTTGCGATTCTGACGAAGAAAAATAATATTTTTTTTCAGACACCCCCTTCAAATACACTCAGTTTGTTGCACATAATCCTGCAACCTAACTTGCAACCTGTATGAATAATAGACATGTTCTTTGTTACATTCCGTAAGATGGATCACTTGAATTACACATTTCGCACTTCACACTTCTAGAACTATACTATAATAATATTGTAAGAGCATTGCGCAACCATATTATCGAATATTATGGTGAGATAGATGTCTTAACGGTAACGTTGCAAGAAAAAAAATTAAAATGATAAAAAAATTTCATTAAAAATGAATAGCCAATGTTTTAAGCATGTTGAAAACAAATATTTCTTTGTTTCAACTTAGTTTCACCTTCAGTGTGGAGACAACTTTATAACGTTGTCATTTCGTTTCAGACACACAGATACGGATTTGAAAGCCGATTATGTACGTACGCGATTATTAATCGCATCCGGTAATAGACAAGGAAAACAGGCAGTGAGGGAATTAAATTTAATTATTGTATAATTAACCCTAGTCTGCGCTATTCCATACATTGTGTAGGTATAATCTACAGTTGTATTATTCCTTACGACGTATTTTCGCAGCTGATTCGGCTCATTATTCTAAAGAATAAAAAGAAAGAAATAAATAAATATATTTTTTAATAAACTTGTTTTTGTTAGTTTTTCCTATTTAAAATAACTAGACGAATCACATCTACAATTAAAATTATGGAAAAACATCGTGTCGACATCCGATTCTTCAACTGACTTCCTTTGGAAAGGAATGATCCATTCCAAAAGAGAATGTAAACAAATCAATTTGACCGTTCAGATATTGTAAACCTTTTTTTTTGTGAATACAGATCACTAATATAATTGGTTTTATTTTGGTATTTGTGTTTTAAAAAAAACGAATATTAATATTAGAGTCTTTTTCTGTTATTTTTAAAAACGAATATGCTGAACATCGAATATATACAGTCAAATAAGTTGACTGTATAAAAAAAGACACATAAGTTGGCTGTTATAAAAAAAGCACGTATAGTGTGTTTAAAATATGTATACTACACTGCAAAATGATGTTACTTTGGAGAGTAGAATACATATTTTACGTTTATTCAAAAAGAAAATAACTATCACAATGTTCTTACGCTTATATTGTGCATACTTATAAATATATTTGTATATAAAGACAAATAAAGATCATTCTGTGCTTTTGAAGCTGGCTCATTGTAGCTATCTCACACCAACGCGTTATGAAATAAGTATGTGTATGGATAGTATATATGCGTCTAGACTTTTTATGCGACGAAAATTCAAATATTTTTCTGAAATATTACACCTCTGAGTTTTGCCTGATTGCCAGCAAGGGTTGTCCATTTTTGCCTTCTAATTTTTACAATTCATATTAGTAAAATAATGGTGTAATATTTGATACATATAATATTATTTAGCGTTTATTAAAATAATATAATGATTACAGTATGTCATTTAATAACATTGTAATCATTATATTATTTTAATAAAATATAAAAATAATATAATGATTACAATGTTATTAAATGACATACAATATGAGATTGAATCTATATTTGTGCCAATTATATTTTAGTTGTCATATTCGTTTATTTATAAGCATTATGTTTTGAAATGGAATGGAATATAGCGATGTTTAATTTTTCGAGATGCATTGGAGTTACTTTTTATAAAAAAAAAGAAAAAATTGGAAAAGTTTTTTAAATTTCAAACTTTGAAGGTGATTATCTAAATTTGAAATGATTACAGTATGTCATTTAATAACATTGTGGTG
Organism: Druceiella hillmani; assembly: GCA_039881145.1. NCBI lineage: Eukaryota > Metazoa > Arthropoda > Insecta > Lepidoptera > Hepialidae > Druceiella > Druceiella hillmani. The sequence continues at coordinate 3,015,273 of JAYKKI010000012.1, forward strand.
AAATATGAGTTTCGCAAATAATTGTCGACTGATTGAATCTATATTTGTGCCAACTATATTTTAGTTGTCATATTCGTTTATTTATAAACATTATGTTTTGAAATGGAATGGAATATAGCGATGTTTAATTTTCCGAGATGCATTGGAGTTAGAGTCACTAAAAAGAAAAAGAAAAAATTGGAAAAGTTTTTTAAATTTCAAACTTTGAAGGTGATTATCTAAATTTGAAATGAATGGATTTTTTATAATGATGGTAGCCTTGTGAAAAAAGTGTTGTAAAGAAAAATACGCCTGTATGTATAGCTGTCAAAGGACGTTAGAAATGAATAAAAAAAATTGTGCGTGTCAGCTCTGACGCGCATTGGCGGTTCACTCCTTAAGTACGATTGTTTTGGAATGTATAAAATAGGTAACACTGTATATAAATATCAATATCATTAAATGTAAATGGAAAATTCTTTAATAAAAAATGCTGAGAATATAATTGTTTTCAAGTAAAACATATATGAACGAGATCAAATTTATACAACAAAATTAAAAACATTTAGTAACGTCAGACTACGAAGTTAAAATTAAGAACGTTTTTAATTTTGTAGGATAGAAGATACCAAATATTCACACATAATGACGTTTAATGATTACATCTTGATACGAGCGAACGATAGTAAACTGTTTGTTTTCTCTTTTTATATCACACTCCGTCATTGCGATTATGCCATAAGAAAATGGCGAATATTGATATCTCACTCTAATGATGCGTAGAAATGTTGCGCGGAGAGCCCACCTAACGGTTACAATTTTTAACGCTCTGAACTTCTGATTTTACTCCTTATAAAACTGCATACCGGGCGCTATATATGAAAATCGATTCTTAAGGAGTAAACTCCAAAAATTTTTAGAATATTTATTTGTGTTAAAGGATGTTTTCTCTTTGCATACAAGTAATAGAAAGTTCTGAACGTTAATCTTAGTACGAAACGAACAGAGTTAGCGCATATTTATCCAACAATAGTTACTGAAGTGAATGTTGAATACCACTGAGTGAGTATCTAAACACGTAAATGTCTCGAAATCACCCAATCTTTATATATTAGCAACGGTATGAATAGAGGAATTAAGGTGTAGTCGTTGTAACCTCGCATTGTTATACACACGTAAATATCTCAAAATCACACTCTAAACATTAGCAACGGTATGAATAGAGGAATTAAGGTGTAGTCGTTGTAACCTCGCATTGTTATACACACGTAAATATCTCAAAATCACACTCTAAACATTAGCGACGGTATGAATAGAGGAATTAAGGTGTAGTCGTTGTAACCTCGCATTGTTAGACACACGTAAATATCTCAAAATCACACTCTAAACATTAGCAACGATATGAATAAAGGAATTAAGGTGTAGTTGTAGTTTCGCATTGCTATGTAGAAGATTTTGATTCAAAGCTATGGCGTCAAAAACCGGATTTGAGAAATATATTTTGTGTTACAATTTTTTTTTTACACCCATCTATTTCACATTGAAACATTGAAAGGTATACATTTGAATTTTATGGCCTTTCGAATTTGGCTTTTTGGTTATTGGACTCCAGAACTGAGAATCATGAAATTGATACTTGTTGTAAATATTACGTTGAACCTTTTTTGACTTATTCGGTATCTGGCTGCTTCGTCAGCTGTCTAGTCGTGCTGCAGGCCGCATACTGCGAATATATGGTATTATGTTTTAAGATACTTCATTTGTCAGTAAAATTTTTGGGTTGCCGAACATGCTGCTGGTATAATCACAGTGTAAGATAAAATCCGCAACAAAGTCATCTGTGCCGGTCTTAAAGGTACGGGGGGGGGGGTATAGTAGGAGGGATGAGACCTCTTCTCATCCAGTTTTAGATATTTACAAGACACAACACATGTTACCTTATACTTAAGATGACGTTATTGTTAGATAATATCATCTTTAGATAGCGATATCTAACGATAAACGTTAGATAATAACGGTTTCTTCAAACGATATTCACGCGGTTGATTGAATGTATTTGAATGATTAATTGCGACATCGTTCTACACGGTTATTTGCAGTTGAAATAAGTGACCATTCTAAATGATAATGACGATATGAATAGAAATTAATAGATCTAAACGGCGTGTTTTCAAGTTCACAATAGGGGTTATTGTATTGCATGAAACACAGTAGGGGTTATTGTATTGCATGAAATATTTGCAGTTGAAATAAGTGACCATTCTAAATGATAATGACGATATGAATAGTAATTAATAGATCTAAACGGCGTGTTTTCAAGTTCACAGTAGGGGTTATTGTATTGCATGAAACAAAATGTACAGTGCAATTGTATGTAGTAGTTGTGTAAGTACACAGACACTGTGATGAGTCTCGTCGCAGCGTCCGAATTAGTAGTGCAGGGCTCGGACGGTGACCTCGCGGCGCCGTCTGCGGCACCTGTCGCCCCCTGCACGCACCCGCCCTCGCGCCCATCTGCGCCGCGCCGCGCACCGAGCTCCGACCCCCACTGTACCCCCGCATCGTCTGTTCACACAAAAAACACGGGCCAGACTTTTTGGTAATTTGCTTTATGGCGTTGTGAAACAATTTCCAAATTTTAAAACGTTGTGTTTTGATATAATAAGTATGGAAATTAGTTTTCAATAACGCAAAATTGTATTCGATAAAACAATATTTAGAGAGGAGGAATTATGCGGCAGGATTAAAAATAGGCTATTTGATGAAAATACGATACCAAAGAAAGTATGATTGTGACTTGGATTATAAGATTAGTAGAAAAATTGGAATACTACACGGCAGAAGTGAAATCAATACAGTGCACGTTCAGTTGATCATACACTATCCACTTTGACACCATTGTATTGTAATAAACATATATTAATTCATGCAAATAAACTCAATTATTTCATAAAAGTTATACAATTGCATACAAAATAAATATAGTAGTTTAAAGAGAAAATATAAGTTTTCAATACCAACGTGGAATTAATATACTGGAAAATAGCCTCAGCGCGAAAAAGAGAGCATGTAATCTACATATCACTAGCTCGGCTACTCTCTTGTTCAGGTATACTCGGCCCACTGTCGAATATACCCGAGACACTTCTCGCTGTGTGATGCGAATTCGCAGTTTCTCCCCGACCATAAACAATACACATTAACCCTGTCGCGCGATGTTCCTCTCGTTCGGCCGTGCTCAGTCTTCTTCTTCTTCAATGGTTTGACAGCCCTGGATGGGTCCCTGCTTTCCGCAGAATCGACTGCTAAGCTTTCCTGTTCTCGGCCAGAGACATCCAGTTCGTTACACTTAGGTTTTTAAAGTCTTTTTCCAGGGAGTCGAGCCACCTAAGTTTAGGTCTTCCTGTGCTCAGTCTACCGCCGGGTATATCCGAAGCGCGTGACGTGATGCAAAATGCGCAATTTTTTTTCCATCAAAAATCTGATAAGGTGAATCTGAAGAAGATCCACTTTAAGATTGAGTTAAGATGTTTTCATCGCGTCAAACCTATGGACGGTTAGACTTGGGTGTACTTATATACAAATGAGTTTAAAAGAGCATACCAGGAATGGATTGGTTCGAATAAACGGGAGAAATATTTAAAAGTTCGTGATGTGAAGATGGGTGCGTCAGAAGATGTATTTAGAAAAGAAGATCGTGACGTTCGTCTTTGTCTACATCAAAGACTGTATGAAGGTGACTACTAAGCGACGCGGAAGACTGAGGTCATACAGAAAGAATAAGTAAACGTTAAACGTGTGCTCGTCACGTAAGCACGAAGGACATCAGGCGAAAATTTAATTGAATACATCACGATGTAAAGTTGCGAAGCGAATATACAGACGAATTCATGGCCAGTTACGTTAAGTACGCCCTTTTTTGTTTACGAGTGTACATTGGTTGTGTTCTTTGTAGCTCGGCCAAGAATTTCTTATACTTTTTTTGAGGCACTGTAAAGTCAAAATTTGTACTTAGTTAAAATAGAATATAAGCTTTGAACCTTGACTGTTTTCCTTTATTTATTGTTTTTTTTTAAATTGTAATGCATTATTATGTATTTTGATACGAAAAATGTCGAATAATTATAACCCATTGGTAGCACTATTTATGATTGGTAATAATACGAGTTTGCAGGTATATTTGAAGCGTGTTTTTGAAAAAGAAACCTGTCGAGCACGAGTAGAACTCGAACTGCGAGGATTCCGTACTCTTTAAAACGTGTAATGGTACATAGTATTTCTACTAAACTTTTTATAAAATTGTAATATTTAAAAAAAATATAATAATTCCACATAGAATTAAAAAGAATTGATTTTACAACTTTCTCTTTACTCGTGTTATAAAACCTCCCGTTATGTCGACCTTCAAGATTCTAGGTTTAACTGAAGTACTCTATAAGTTTTGATCAGTTAGTAAGATTATTGTAAAAGTTAAGAAAAAATACGCTTTAAAGGGCTATATCTTTTTGTTCCGTAAACCGAAAAAGCTTGGAAGTTTTACAGCAATGTAAAGCTTTAGATTTCAGTCTAATTTCAACTTGCATCATAAGAAAAACAGCTTTGACAGACAGACGGATGGACAGACAACCAAATCATCCTGTAAGGGTTCGGTTTTTTACATTTGAGAGACGGAACCCTAAAAATGTAAATTTTTTGTCTAAATCGCAAATTTGACAGTATTTTTTTCAAAAACGGTTATGAATCGTCATAAAGTTCCTCAACGTGTCCGATTCAATGTAATAAAGATAATTACCAGTATGAATAATAGACACGTTTTTGTTATACTCATTATGTATCAGTGGGTGAAATCATTGATGATTAGTGATTCACGGTGGTGAAATCCCCAAGCCTGTTATATATTTATATGTTTTAATAGGGTATTTGATTCATGTCGATATTTTTTGTAAAAATGGTTTAAAACTCTAGACTAGGATTAATAAAAGCTCGTGATGAAAAAAATAATGAACAATTCATCGAAACTTCTAAACAGGAAGAAGTGTCAATTTTTTTTGTTCAATAAATTGAAAAAATTATCATGAATTTAGTTTCCACACAAAAACATGAGAAAATTATAACATACAATATATAACTTAAACGCAATATTTAACGAGATACTAAAAATATTTAATAAGCACTTTTATAATGAATGCTAAATACTGGCCAGTGACGTCATATGCCAGTTGTGTTTTGTATAGGGCGTTTTAAATTTTTAAGTCGTTATAACTTTGTAATTAAAAGTCCTAGGTACGATATATTTATTTTAACCGTTTTTAATGTTATTACTTGTTCTATTTTTGTAATAAAAAAAAATAGTCAAATACCCTATTTTTATAGTTTCCAATTAAAATAACATTAAGATTAAATATTTCGATGCAGCTTTACTACCTTTCTGGTCTCACGGTAACTTCAGGTTCTACAAATCCAGAACAATAGGCGTTTTAAAAACTTAATGTCACTGACAAATGCTAGTGTACGGTAAAATCAACGTTGCGTCCATAGTGTCAAATTTCTGTCATCCGGCGAGTTTAGGAATTTATTCCATGGTTGCACATCACGCAATACCGGGCCTAGTTGAGTGACCGCACATTGGTATTAAAAAAATAAATTTTCTATTCATCTTTTAAATTATGTAGCACGGCAAACAAACAAAAATAATATATCGCGGCCTGCTTGTACTACCTACTACCGTCGTCTTAAAGAAACGCGGAACGGAATTATGCCTCGGCGGAACCAGTCACAACAGTTATATAAATTCACACGCCAATCGATTTTTGTTTAAGAAGTGATGCCCCAATTGACATTGTTCATTGTGGACAATTTCGCGGGTTCTATGCGCGAGATGTGTAGACTAATTTTGAATGTGTCTACAGGTGCGCGCAACCCACCTGGTCATTACAGTTTAATCTCAGTCGGGTATTAATCTGCGTTTAGGGCTTATAAACAATTTCTTTTCTACTTAGACGTATAGGGCTTCATTGAAAATTGCTCTTTGAGCAGAGTACATTTTTTTATTGGAAGATAATGGATCTAGGATATCGTTAATGTCGCCGTTTTTACATCTATCTATTTTCTTTAAATTATTTGTTTAATGAAATTTATATTTAATTACACTAGTCGATATTTTTACATAAATTTTTACTCAATTTTCAATCATATAGTGAAGTTACAAATATATAATAACAAATAAGCATGGAAGTACCACAAGGTGTCATACCTTCAGTGGTTTATTCGCTTGTATTTTCAAATATTTAAAATAAGATTAATATTTAAAATATTGAAAATAAAGAAATAATATTTATTGAAGTAATAATATTTATAAAAGAAAATAATTCAATATTAGCCACTAAATTGTTTAAGCGTATATAGCTATCGTATTTTCAAATTTAAAATATAATTATCATTTAGAAAAGATCTTGATACGTTCGATATTTAGTGTTTAGATATTTTTGTCGTAATTAAAGATCCACAATACTTGCTTAAACAATTGAAAGATAACAGAAACAAAAGGAACTTTCAAAATGAATAAATATGAAGATATGACTAATAAATTTATTTATTTGTTGGTAAACGTGTGCCCAACTTACAGATTTAACCAAAACTATAGACATCTAGGAGACCATAAATACAGATAGTTATAAAAAAATAATGAATAAGACAGGACAGTGGTAACAATAAGCAACAAGACATAAATACGGAAATTCGAATAAATATCATCTAGTGATCAGAACCACCAAGCGACTTCATGGTCCCATTTCTGAAGCGGTCAGTGGAGCCGAAAAAATATCTGGACTTTAAAAAAAATATCTATACTGTGTACTAGAATCTTAAATAAAAAATTGTGCGTGTTAGTACCGACGCGTGACTGGAGTTTACTCCTTAAGTACGATAGTATAAAATAGGTAACACTGTATATAAATATCAATATCATTAAATGTAAATGGAAAATTAAAAATTAAAAAGAAACATTCCTGACAATATAATTATTTTCAGGTAAAACACAAATAAACAAAATCAAATTTATACAACAAAATTAAAAATGTTTAGTAACGTCAGACTAAGAAGTTAAAATTAAAAGAGACTTTATAATTTTGTAGGATAGAAGACATTAAATATTCACACATTGAATGAATGACATCTTTATATAAGCGAACGATAGTAAACTATGTGTGTCACACTCATTGCGATTACGCCATAAGAAAATGCCAAATAAACATTATGATATCTCACTCTAAAGATGCGCAGAAATGTTGCGCGGAGAGGCTACCTAATAACGGTTACACTTTTTTAACGCGTTGAACTTCGCACGATCAGAAGCTAACGGTTACAATTTTTTTAAGTTCCTTCGTACGCTCTGAACTTCTAATAGTACTCCTTATAAAACTTCATACCGGGTGCTATATTTCAGATACATCGTTTTTTAAGTAGTAAACTCCAAAAAACTAAATGACTATTTCTCATGAGACAAAAATATTCATCACGACTAAAAAGATGTATGACCAAAAATTATATTATATATATTATATAATTATAGCTATGCTAAAAATTACTTTCGTTTATCGCTTTGTGGGCCGTGCAATTGGAATCAAGCCTTTTTTTGCCTATTTTTTGACGATTTCCAAATTCTTCCATTTGTTTCGGAACTTGGAAGTAATATAGAGGAGTGCGGGTTCAGTAAAGATCATGTACAGACGCTGACTCATCGCTTCATATTAAAGGGAGCTGATGGTAAAGGATAATCGAAATGGCAAAAACTGTTTTTACTTCGAGCGTCGATAGTAATATTTCATAGGTCATCGGGCACAAGGTGACCTACGAAATATTACCATTTACTGTGAACAAAGCGGGGCCACATTATGTTTTTTCCTGAGATGGGGCGAGTTTGACGATACGAGGTCGCTTTTGTTTGCATTTTTAAACGTTTTGTTAAGTTATGTATGATACAATTATCATCAAAACACCATATACTTTCTGTACTAGTATATCATTTAGGATTCCTTGCCTCGGATGGAACTTTTTATGTGAAACATTTTACGCGTTTAGGTGGGAGTTAAAACGTTCTGATTGCACGTCACAAAGTGCCATTCGGCCAGCTTCGGGGCTTTGTCGGCTCTCAAATTAATTCGGCCAGCTTCGTGTCTTGTCGGCTCTTCCGAATTAATTCGATCAGCTTTGGGCCTTCTCTGCTCTTTCCGACTTAATTCGACTAGCTTCATGTCTTGTCGGCTCTTTCGGAATTAATTTGGCCAGCTTCGCGCTTTGTTGGCTCTTTCCGACTTAATACGGCCAACTTCGCGCTTTGTCGGCTCTTTCCGACTTAATTCGGCCAACTTTGTATCCTACAAGATGTCGACTATAAAATTAAAAATATATTCTTAAGAAATATTTATGTGATAAATTTTTATCACATAATTTTTAAAATAAAATAAAATTATTAGTTTTTATTAATAACTGTCTGAATATTTATTTTTTTCTTTTTCAATTCGTTCAAATAAAAATATTTCAATATAGAGATATAAAAAATTAAATGTTTCACATCTGCCAGAAGTCGCATGACGGCTCACAATTTTTTTATGTGCCATCCTAAGTAATTGAGTACACGGATGACTTATTTTTCTTTATGTTATCCCGTTAGTATAAAGTATACCCTAAAAGCGAATAAAATTATAAAAAATTATACATATCTGTAGTTTGAATACAAGTACAATTAACCCTCTGGTCTGTTGTACCTTCAAATTTTTCCAAATTTAATAATTTTTACAACTTGGATGTGAACGCTGCCTAAAATAATCTCTTTTTTCCTTGTGAAATATTCAGCAATATCACTATTCGCAATATACAGCTGAAATAGCAAATCGATCTATTCAACTTAGATCGATTGACAGACTTAGATCGATTAAGTCAACTTAGATCGATTATTAGAAATATAATAAAATAAGAGTGGAATTGTTTTTTCAACATGCTTTTCTTTGTTCTCCACTGCAGGAAATTTGGCTTTTGTTATTGAGAATCCGCACCTCAAACTGTAAAATGGAACTCTTATAATATCACGCGTCTGTCTGTTCATCTCTCACTTTTCTCAGAAACCATGCAAGATAAAAACTTTCAATTTGGCATAGTAATTCATTTAATTAAACCATGTATTCTGGGTTATTTTATTTAAATATTTATATCAGAATTGTAGAGGGGATAACTAATGTAATCAATAATTTTTTTCCAATTTGGTATATTACGGGGGTATCATTTGAAATGACATGATATGAGGAATACAAACATTTTTTTCCCTTTATTTTAAATTGTATATTTAAAAATAAATTCCAAAAAATATGCGAAAATAGAGAACGCCTGCCCTCACCCTCTTATTTTCGAAACTACTCAATCAATAATTATGAAAAAAAAAAACGGTTTGTAAAATCTGACTGGCAGATTGCTGGAAAACTAAAGTGATTATCCTAATTGTTATAATTTTTGAAATATGCACTGTGTTTTATGTTTGTGTAATATTTATAGCATCCAATAAATGTGCGTTGTTAAACATTAATATTTTTAAATAGTTTAATAGAAATGCTTAAATGTTTATAAGTGTCTAAATAAATGTGTATGGAACCCTTGTAAAGCGAGTAGTAATCGTGCTTGATAGGTTTATTTATAAATTGCTTGGATTATATTTCATTCTAGTTATCTGAATATATGTTTGAACTCGTGTTTTCTTCATAAATCATATTTCTATGACGAAATTTGTTATGAAAAGAAATTTTTTTTTTTTCAATTTGATATGTGTAACCCCTTAAAAAGTTGAACGTTACGACGAGTAAAAATTGCTATCGTTCATTAGCGCTCGTTCGATTGCTTATAGCGTTCAATGAAACGTTCACTAATGGCGCTTTGTTAGTGTAACGATTGTTTCACAATTGCGTTAGGGCGATATATTTCAAATTGTCAGATAACCTCTTTGTGTTTTATCACGTTTTCTTCTATGTTATTAACGAGACGGCGGTAGGGATCCTCTTTATATTCGATTAATGTACGTCCTAAATAAATACGAAATTAGGCGCAATATTATTTTGCGCCTTTACAAAATCCGTTCAGTCGCAGTGCGTTCGCGAGCGGCGCAGAAAATAAACGATTTCCTGGTGGCGTTGTTGTGAGCTTCTGCGAAAATTCGACTTATCATTTTCCACACAAAACGACGGGCGAGTTGGAGCGGCGCCAGGCAACGACCGCTTTAAAAAAACTTAGAGTGCATGACTCTAGGGGTATTCTGCTGAATATTGTCATTGTTCTAAACGTTCTTAAGCAGTTGTTTGTTTCTGCGCGGCGACTTTGTTTACTATGAAAATATGCGGATTTAAGAATTCAATATGATAATCGATTCTTTAAGAGAATGCGAGATATATATAAAATTAAATATGAGTGTTCTTGGTTTACTAATGGCTGATTTTTCATTCCTCAGAAAACTTTTATTCTTCGGATAAGTTTTATATTTTGACAGATGCTCCATACAAAAACTGTCAAAACGTCAAAATTAATCTGCATTTTATATGAGGATTGAAAATCACTTTTAAGTAGATTATCTCGCTAATTTTAAATGTGTTTTCCTCATTTAAAAAATATACGCGCGTGACAAATGAGATTGGCTTATTTATGACTAGAATTAACGTATCCGTTAAAGTTAATGTATATACTATAAATACGGGTTCATTTCAATGATTCTAAGCACGAAGTCCACGCTCGCGGAAATATCTGCGAACCGTTTAGCGGTCACGTCTTCGTGTATGGTAGTGATGTTTTTATTAAAACAGTAGCATACCGGAAGCCAGTCTCCACGTATTTAATGCTAGTTTTTATATATGGATTTGCCAATGCTATTCGCCGTGGCGATGCGACGAGGGCGCTTTGCATCGGCGGCAGCTAGATATAGCTCGCGTCGGTCGACGGCTGCTGCGTAGTGGCGCAAATCGAGTGGCTTTGTCCTGTCGCGGGCGTCGTCCTCGGCACTCAGACGAATGACACCCAGACGCGGCCTTTAGCTCGCACGCACACACACGCGCACGCTACACCCCGACATGCGCCTTATAAATTTCCCGTTTTCTCAGTATTTATCTGTACGTTTCTCTGGTCTTTATACCAGAACTTAATAAAACATTCTTAATGCAAGTTTTTTTAAGCGCGTCGAGTGTATATGGATCAGAAAAGAATATAAGGTTTACTTAAACTTATGTTGCGGTTACTATAACAAACTGAGCCAACAATGTAGCTGTGATTCATGTTATTGCTTGTATAAACCATTTTTATAACTTCGAATTTTAATTTAAAATTACGGAAAATTTTAAACTTTATAGAATTTTGGAAAATGTAAATTATGTCGCACAAAAAAATATTCGAATACTTTCTTACAAATTTCTATATAGGGCAATTGAAAAACAACATGAGAAAGGAGGCTAACGAAAATTGGCAATAGAGAATGTAATATTTTAATTATTTTTAATTTAATTTAATTTAATAATTATTTTTAAAATATAAAAAACTAAATAATTCAGCGATTGATAATCAGCGGTTGAAGTAAACAATTAAATACAATTTGTAACCATAATACCAAAATGTTAGCTTTGTAAATGCGTTTGAATATATAAATTCTTAATTTATCAAGAATTGTTGATAAGAAATAAAAATAATAATAAAAATCTAACAAATTACATCGTAACTTTTTAGAAACGATTACAAAAAAATCAAATCAATAGTTTGTAGCCATTGTATAAATTAATTAAAAATAAACTGTTGACGACATTGACATTTGTTCTGTTGTTGTCAAAATAAATATCTTTTTCGTTCTTTTCGAGTTTTACGTTTTTTTGACGAACCTGCCAGTTTCACGGATTAGTATGTTTCATGTGTGCATAAAGAATATGACTAGACACTATCTGCACTTTGTTTCATTTTGCTGGTTCAAAGAGTTCTGTAGAAACAGCATTTACAAACTATAGTAAAAAATAAACCTGACTTTTCATAAAAAAGATACAAGATTTCTCATTTGTCTGATTAGCGATTTGAATATACGTTTAGCGAGCTTATTTTTTTTTATTTTCTCTATTTAATAAGAGTGTTACTTTTATTTTTGTAACACATGGTTCCAACACTATGCGGAAGTTTGCGGGTCTTTGTCTCTCTTGCTACATTTTGTTACCCTAAGTCGACATATGGGTAAAAATATTTCTGGCGGTAACGTTTCGATGTTCGGCAAATATCAAAGACCAAACCTTGTGTTATGAAAAATTTATAAAATAGTATACTGTAGACTCGCACGGCCGCAGCTGGACAGTTACCGACACAGCGTATAGAGAGATGCGGCCAGGAGTTGGCAAATCAATTATAAACGTCTTTATCAAATTGTTTATACTGTACTTTTTTGTGTAAATATTAACCAGGGGTGTTATAACTTAGGATTTCCTAATTATTGGTAAAATATTAGATTAACAGAGTTGAATAAGTTTAATTCTGAACAGTCAATAGAGAATTCCATATACCAACTTGTAAAAATGTTTTAAAACTGTAGAGTAGGTTTAAGAAAACCTTGTGATGAAAAAAATAATGCATATAACAAACATTTCATCGAAATTTCTAAATAGGACAAAGTGTAAATTTTTTGTTCGTTAAATTGAAAGTTATTATGAATTTCGCAAACAAATGAGAAAATTATAACATGCAATATATAACTTAAACGCAATATATAACGAGATACTAAAAATATCCAATAAACTACTTTACAATAAATGCGTCATAAGCTAGTTGTATTTTGTATGGGGCGTTTTCGCGCGAATCGTAGTTCGTCAGTTTTTAAGTTGTTATAACTTTATAATGAAAAGTCCTAGGTACGATTTATTTATTTTAACTGTTTTGAATGTTATTACTTATTCTATTTTAGTAATAAAAAAATATAGTCAAATACCCTATAGTGGCCAGGTTAACATATTTGAGGGTAGCTAGTGGTGTAGACTGTTGTTATAAGTTATTTATTATGCTAACGAAACTCTGAGAATTCTGTCGATCATAAATAATATGATCGAGAAATAATGTGAATGACGTTATCGCTTTGTAACATTGGAAAATAAAGTGTTATTTACGCGTCGTCGGTACATAAAATGACAATGACTTTTTAATGGATGTATTGTTATTATGACTTGTTTTATCAAAACAAAGGTTAATATTATGCACGGTTTGAATCGTGCTGCTTTCAAAATCGAGATGTCCGGTTGTACTTTGTCGTGTAACGCCTATATGCATCACACGCGGTCAAGACTGTCAGAGTTGGTACAAGAGTTTACTTTATCGACCGTACCCTATTGCACGGTCTAATTCCCAAAGTATCCATACAAAATATGTTTTTAACTGTAAATTCGATTGAGAGTCCTGATCGTGTGTGGTGCATACGTAAGACGTGTCTAGTTTCTCATTGCAGTTACAAAACCTCGTAAAACAGTTTCGTGCAATAATGGTCGTTACTAATCAGGCGCCAAGGTAAAAAGTCGCTACGAATCGTACGCTATCCTTGATGTTTTGAATTGCACGTGTATAGATGCGGCACGTGTTAGTGCGTAGAAGACGGCCTTACATTGGATAGAGCCACTAGCTAGCTCGCCGAGCAATAACATTTCGACACGAGACGGCCGCTTATCACTCGGCGGCTTTGGAGTTCGGACCGGCTCGGGCGCCTCGTTCGTGTGGCGCAATGCGCACGCGTACCCCTCGCGCCGCCCGCCGCCAGCCTCTGGCGCTTTCAGTCTCGCACTGACCGTCGACTCGCGCGGAGTTCGCTCGCTAGCCGCGCTCGCTAGTTAATTTCGATGCCCTCATTATTTTAATACGTTCAAATATTGTGTTTTTACATAGCTAGAAATTCAAATGTTGTTCGTGACACTGAGCGAATACAATTTGTGCTAATACAATAATAGAATTTGCACGGAAACGAATCGAGTGGAGAGTTTGTGAAATAGTGAATGTGTTTCTGTGTATAACGGGACATGAAGGTGCAATCGAGACGTTACAAATCCAACCTCGTGTGCTAATGTACGTATGGTATTTTTGACATTTCGTTGTAAAAATATTAGGAAGGAATACCTAAAGTGCAAAATGTCGAATTAGATTCATTGTTCGTTCCGTTTGCTATATCGAATCGCAACGACTGCACGGGCGAGAATACTAAGCTCACTTGCGATGTGTAGGTGCGCGAGCGAGGCGTACAGCATGCAAGCTTGCATGGCTCCTATTCTATTGTTGTTTTATCTCTGTCGTGTAAAAATAAATGCTCGGAGGCCACTTTTTCGACCTTGCCGTCAGGGTCGACGTCCTTATGTTTGCAAATTGCTAGTTTCCTATGCATGCTCGTATAGATGTCTACAATTATTCTAAACGTGAGAATATATTTCCCCAATATGATTATAAATATACTTGTCTCTTTGTGTGAATGCCTCAAGGGCATCTCGATAATGTACAGATTCGCGAATGCTTTGTCCGGTTGGAACGGGTTATTTTGGAACGTTCTAGAATATGTTTCGCTAATAAATGTAGCTTATAATTAGTTATATCGCATTTAGGTATGTCGCAGTTGGGACATTTTTAAGCTCGCCAATTGTATTGCGTTAAAAACAAGGTGACGTACATACGTGCGTATATAGTGACGTCGCGTCTCGTGTGCGGCGGGCGCGTGTATGCGCGTCGCGGCCGCTTGCACTGAATGAGTGGTGGTGCGTTTGTACAGCGCTCAGCTGTGTGCGCGCGCGTGGCCAATCAGCTGACCGACGCGCGGTCGCCATCTTGCAATTGGGTGTTTCGATATTGCCTTGTCATTATTGCCAATCGCTTTGTTCATACTTCCATATTATAATGTATGCGTTTCAGATTTTATGACGTCACATATACTTAATAAATGCACCCACTACTCGTATTAGGTCTCGTCTTAAACGAATAAAATATGCAAGTTTTGTACGCGACTCGTTTAAATGCCAAGATTTGCCCAACATAACAATGTTCGCGCGAAATTGAACGTTGCTACAATATTACTACATAGTTTCGGCTGTGATGCGCCACTGGGAAGTTGCTTTTTGATATTTATGTTGTTTACGTTGATCGATGTTTTTGTATTGTGGGTGGTTAGTAGCCAACGCGGTGACTTAGAAAGAAAATTGCTTTGCATGTGGGATGAAAATATACGAGTTTTTACTTTATACTGTCCCTTTTAGTTCTTCTTAGATTTTAGTTTTATTAGAGTTATTTTTTGGTAAGTATGTTATTCTAACTGATGATTTATGATTTTCTTCTTGGATAATAAAATGGTTTTAGCAACTTGAAATACTCGAATGTGGACTAAAAGTGAAAACGTAAAACTGGCTTTATTATATCCTATAGTTTTGGAAAGGCTTAAAACACTGAGATTGAGAATTTGGCACGAAAGCGGTTTAGTTGAATTCTAGAAGTATGCAGCTACCCGTATAGACGATTTTAGTTTAACAGATTACTCGGTCAAACAAATGTCAGTGTCAAAATTGAACATTAAACTTGCCAATCGTACCCAGAGAACTAGGTTAAGAGGTCATCAGTTCCATACTATAACGAAAAACTCTTTATAAATTGATATTCGAATGATAATAAAGGTGTATTTAATAAATTAATAATATTTCTTGGTTTCAACGACCAAAGTTATATTTTTTTGTGCCAGATATCCGAGTAACAATGTTTGTTAATTTTATTTATTATTAGTATTTATTTTTTTCTGGGGTCCATAAATATATATCTTTTCAGTTTTTACGACAGCGCAACATATAGGCGGACACTGAGAATGCCTTTTTTTATAGGTGATAATTACATCGTGGGAGGTCGTAACGTTAGCGATGGAGGTTAAAATATCATTCTGGACCGGTTGGTGTGTTAATATTTAAAATGTAATGTAAATAATTAAAAATAATATAAACTATTTGATTTAAATATAGTTGCAACCTCAACATGTGTTTTGAATTATAACAGTAAAGTTTAGCATATTTTAAGAAATATAGGTACAAATTATTATTATAGAACAAATGTTTTTTGAACTTAATAAATAATGTCTCTCAATCAAAGGTTATTTAAAAAAGGCGGAGTTGGATATCCGATGCACGCAAAATTTGCAATATAGGGTAATTCAGGGTAATAAGACGTGTCTGATAAGATAGCTAATCGAAATATTTCAGTGTTCTTTCACTACATGTGGATACCAGTAAACTACAATCTATTAGTATATACCAGCTGTTGCAAACATTTTTTGTTTGAAATAACAAAATGTTTTTAACTCAAAAGTTTGAGATCCCAGATATTTTTTTTTTAAATATTCATAGTAATCTGGTTTCAGTATTTTTGGTTTTGAAGAGTTATGATATTTTTCCCAAATGAATATTGTATGAAAACATTCGCTGGTTCTCTGTTGACATATGGCAGAAAGAAACTATAAGCGAAACAAAGAATCTAAAGGAATATTAGATCCTGGCTGCTTGCCTCATACGTGTCTAGCACCAAAACGGTTCCGCACAGCTAGAAAAAGAACTAAACAAGTTTTACGCTTACTGATAACTGAAACTTAGTCGAGTGATCTTATCTGCACATATTCGATAAGATGACCGATGGCAAGGATCTTCTTATGAAAGATCCGTTTCCAAAGATGATTTAATACGTGTTTAAGAAAAAAATTAAAGCTTTAATATTGTTTTTAATGTTGAGCTTCAAAATGGCTTCCTACAAAAAGAAAAACATTTACCATGAATTATTCTAGCAAGATCGAGTCCGCCCACACATTTACCAACACACTACTAGTAAATATGGTATCAATTTCTACAATGTCAACTCTGTGTAAGCATCGATATAAAATACTTTGCAAGTAGTTGTGAAGTGGATTTGAATATTATTTTGTTTTGTTGCTTACTAAGGGGCACTCTCGTGAGCGTGTGTTAGTGTTACCGATGGAGTCTCGCTCGTTTGTCGAATCGCATATATTTTTAGGTTGTATAATGTGCATAAAGCAACGCATGTTTATGTCTAGTTTAGTTTCTCCTTTATGGTTCTACTTATGATTAAATTTGAAATAAAATTACATGACTTAAAAAGGTGGCTCGTAAAATTCTACAAACAATTATGGTCAAGGAAGATTTTTAACGACAAATGAAATAAATAAACGGTTCTCAAACACGCAGACGTCTCGCTTTGTGTGACCTAAGGTCGTTCTCTTGACGTAGTTACGTGTATGTACAAGTGCAAGGAGCGGTATTTCTTGTGGTGCGCAGTACTTGACACGTCATGCCCTACTTAAGACCAGTCGATTCATTAAATGTTCTTATTGTTCACTTGAAAAACTAGGTAGAGTTTTTAAAAGCGTTTAAAGATTATTTGCGTTTTAGGTTAAACTAAAAGCAACATTTCGTTTCTAAGTTAGCGTGCGTTTCAGATATTAGTACGTCAGCGAAGCGCGGCAGTGCGCAGTATGGTCATCACGCTGAGGCGTGTACAACGATCATTCACTGCCCATGACGCATTATATTTTATCAATACGGACAGCGATATTTGTCTGTGTCATAGTATATCGTACACTGAACTGTTTGTGTGGAATTTTGGAATAGATTAATCACTTTCAACATTAGCCTATATCTGCAATGATAATATTATTAGCTTCTTTATAAATATTTCAACATGTAGAGCTTTTAGATGCGTGTAATAGTAGAAGATATGTGGATTTTCATGTTTATCGTCTTATATGCTGGTTTATTTTTGAAGTGAGACATTTTTGCCAGTGTAGCGCAAGTAAGTTCGTACTTACATTGAGAAATGTAGCGTAACGAAAAATGAAACGCATCGGTAGCGGGGAAAGCATGCGATGGATGTGTAGGTAGTTTTTTTTTAGATATTGTTTTGTGCAAAGGCAATTTAATACCAATGATAATTTCACTTTAAACGATTCTTTTATTGTGTATTTAATATTAATATTTCTCCTCGTGATAATTGTAATGAAAAAAATCTATTCTAGAAATGTTCCTACCATGAAGAAGTTGCTGTCAAACATAAAATTTATAACCTCTCTACGCTAAAGTTTTCGCTTATTTTTATGTTTTGATTTTTTGACTTTTTTTGAACTCGTATTTGTGTTTGCATATTCAGTGTATAGTGCCACTAAGAAAGAACGGAGATTAACTCGAAATAATAATAATAATAAATTTATTGCAAAAACGCAATTTATATAGGTGGATATATAAAAGTATAAAGCAGCAAATTGAGGCGCGATGTAGCTCCCCCTACCCTCGCCGCTATCATTTTTCATCCATTCTTTTGATAAATTCGAAATGAAAACTAATACTATTTGATATTACGACTTTCAACTAAATGTATTTCTTTTAAACTGCATCGATAACCTTAAGAGATGTAGGCAATTATGGTACTCTACGCTTGTACCGCCAACATTCATTTCGTTTATCATTCATCGAATAATTCAGCGCTTTAAATATTAACGTAATACATATATATATATATATATATATATATATATATATATAATATATATATATTAAGTTTATATTTAATGCATTTTAAGATTTATATTCAATATCGTTGCATAGATCATACTTGCACTGAGTAATAAACATACAAAAAATGAGGCTGCATTGTGATGACCTCTATAGTGAAAACGCAATTCATGATTTGCACAAGTGCGCACGCAAGCCCCGATGTAATCGAAAGCAGGTATATAAAAATAAAAAAAAATACTTTTATTTATTTCGCTATTGGCATCCTACCTAGGAAGTTAATATAACAAGGATGTCGTGTAGAGTTTCGGCACGGTAAGTCGTTAGCGAATGGAGCCGAGCGACGATAAGATGGTCTTCTACTAAGTTTTACCGTTATTACAGTACAAAGAAGCCAAATTTGTGCTACGAAGTACGCGACAATACTTTAGTACACGCAAATGCAAGATGTGACAGTATTGCAAAGCGACTCCGAAACGGTTGGTGAGCAATTGGCTTTAGATATTATGCGCAGCTGAATATTTAAAATTATATTAATAATTTGTTTACAGCTCTTTCGATAAGTATTCTGAACTATTAGACTATGAAATTGCATAATAATTTAAAGTAAGTTTCTTCCAGTCACCTTGATCAACCTTCCTAGCTTGGAAAGTTTCGAGTACACGACACGAATTATTCACACCAATACATACTTTTTTGATTCAGAATTCTTTTAGTGTTATCAAAGTGAGGTTTAACGTTAAGAAAGCGGAAGGATAGCGAAATTAAATTTGGCATAGATCCCAATTTTGTTCTGATTGTCTGGAAAAATGAGGTGGAAGCCATTCTGGCTTGCGTCCGGTAGAAGCACTAACGAGTTAGACACGATTATTTATTACTTTGTCACGTCTCTCTCTACCACCTTTTTATCAGCCTCCCTTAGTCCTCTTGACGTGATGGCAATAAGTGATTACAGCAAAAAGTATGTTACACTGCTCAAGGAAAATAAACGCAGTATTAAACTAGTAGTCAGTTTTTTAATGCGAATCTCAGAGAGGAGTCGTCGCAATGACGTTATATGGAATAGACATATCGTGGCACTCAAAAGAGGAGTAATTATCTCATTTTCAATACAACTATCTCTTTTACACGCGCTTCCTTGACTTTATCTCTTTCATCATAGTTCGCGCGTGGCACTACTCTACTCGTGGCCATTTTTTGTTCATTTTATGTCGAGAATAACGTCATCAAGGTGACGTAGTAAGACACGTACATAATTATAGTTATTTATTGAAACTTGGGTTAAATATGTCAATGTTTGCGGGTTAAAATCCAATCAATATGACGCAGATTCGATAGCCCTCGACTTTAGTGATGTCCTCTTATGATACGTTTATGTTTTTTCTATTAAACTCGTTTTCTAGAATGAAAGTTAGGCACGCAAACGTTTTTTGTGGGTATTTATCTAACTCCGTGGTCAGTCGCCTTTCCATTAAGACTATAGCGTGCAATATGAGTATAATATTGTTTTATTAACGTGTTGCACCATTATAATTGCGTGCGAAGAATTTATTAAGCGCTTCGTGGATTGGTTGCGTTCGCTCGCTACGGATTGCATTGTAAACTTTTACCTTCGAGGCAGGTATCGGGGCCAAATGAAACGGAACGCATCGCAACGCGTATCCGCCTCCCCCCGCCCGCGCCGTCTCTAGGCGCCGCTTTGGCCATCTTGTCGACGTGTAGCGTGCGTGTGGTTCGCCTACCCGTACGCCGAGACGCGCTTCTTTCTGTAAAACACTTCCGCGTCCGCGATTTATTTTGCGTCGAAATCGTTATAAGTAGATGCGAAGCTTTTCGAAGAACGGTGGATGGTTTTTGTTTGCCTGAAGACGTTAATGATGAAATAATAATTCGTTTTCTATTATATGAAAAGGCAAGATAGTAATGCTGACTCATTCGTTCGCGCTACTTTGTCAGTCGTAAGCGTTTGCACGCCTGCCCTATATGTTTGAGTCGCCTTAGCAATTGTGATAAAGCAGATTATTAAGTTGCGATATCGTTTACGTACTCCGCGGATATCTCGAGACTGGCACCTCTGCACCGATAGAGTTGAGTTGTTACAGGCCGAGTCGCCAGTAGTCCGAGTTGAATTTGGCAATTGTTACAAAACGGCGCCACACTAATGTGTCGCGCCCTTGGCCGACTTAGTTTTTAAGCAACTATTCGCCGACTGGCCGAGGTAATGATTGGGTATTAAAAATGTACATAATTCGCGTAATTTATTCTGTGACTATCTTTATACGAATAGGTAAGATAACGTATGCGGAGGTAATAAATTTACGAGCGTCATAATTGTATCTAGAAAACCGACAAAATGGTTACATCACTTAATATTATACATCTATGTATGTACTATTTCTAAACGTCCTCTATATTAAAGGACATTACAAAGGCATTAGGAATGTATAGAAGCAGTACATAATACGTAAGTGGACGTAACAAAATTGCTCAGTAGGGAGGGAAGACAACGATGAATATTTAATGACTGGGAATATTATTTTTGTTTAATCATTTATTATACGCGTTGTCAAAATGATAGATAAAAATTGAAACACTATCTGTTTAAAGCTTTCTTTGATATAGTATTGGGACTGTAAATGTATAGCTTTATATTATTAAGTAAGAGTATGCTTATTAATAATGCTTAATGGACAGAAAGTCTGGCAACGATTTGACGAGAAAATATTGGCTTTATAAAGAGATACTTAAATTATATGGTTGTTGTGTTGAGATATTTTAAGAGAAAAATCTGTAGGCTCGTAAATTTTCTGTTTGAAATGTTTAAAATTTTGGTTTTTGGGAAATATACAACTGGTAATCGGATTGAAAAGTAATCTTTCGGATTTTCATTTGCGCACTTAAGTAAACTATATATTAACCTAGTACGTAAAAGATATATTAACCGATAACTTACCGCAAACGATATATTAACCTAATAGCTTTTAAATTGAATTGGTATTAAGTTCCAAACTAAGAAAAATATTTATATTCTTGAAAGAACATTGTAAATAATTTTTTTAATGAATTGATTTACAATGTTCTTTCAAGAATCTAACTGCCTCATTTTACGGGGAAACTAGCAATATCGACACAAGGCGATCTTTTTAACACTTAAATATATGTAATGTTGTAGTCAGTTATATAGACAGGTGTTTATGTATTAATGTATGTATACTTAGAGACTACATATATATTTATAAATTTCATAAAACTAATATATATATATATATATATATATATATATATATTGTAAAATATTTCTTTAGTGTTGTTTACATTATATATTGTATCTAGAAAATTTCCATGTCTGTATTATTTTTATCGATAATGATGTGCTTGCTGTTTTGTGAATCATAATGAGAAGTTGCATTCGTTTTGAGGCGACACTTTAATCTAGTGTTTATTTTGTTCCGTCTTCCGTTTAAATTCGTGATGAAGTCATGCGACGTGACTCATCTCGTTTCCCATACACGATATGCTCGTGCAGTGGACTTACTCATGTCCTGCGCTCGTCCGTTTGCGTCACTTCATCGAGAAATAACGGTTTACCGGTTTACTTTGTGTGGCACAGAATAAATTTTTGCAATAAGTTGGTCTTCCCTTAATAACTTCGCCGCTTAGATACAGTGATTGTTTAAATATTTTATTTTTACTGCAATGTTTTTCCGTGTTTCCCTTTCTGATGGAAAGTAATTTTGGAGTTACGCAATTCTCATTTACAAGGCTGCGCGTCATACTCGGGAGGAAAATGGAATACGATCTAACGGGGAAAATATTCTTTTATTATTTTTACATTTATTTAACACTCGTAGCGAGTGTGCTACCTTAATGGACATTATGTCGACGGTTAAAACGTGTTGCAAACGATTTCACAGCGCGCCATACTCAGAGGCAAAATGGAATATATATTTAACGGGGAAAACATTATTTTATTATTTTTACATTTATTACTTATTAATTTATTTAACACTCGTAGCGGATGTGCTACCTTAATGGACATTATGTCGACGGTTAAAACGTGTTGCAAACGATTTCACAGCGCGCCATACTCGGAGGAAAATGGAATATGTATTTAAACGGGGAAAACATTATTTTATTATTTTTACATTTATTATTTATTAATTTATTTATCTCTCGTAGCGGGTGTGTTACCTTAGTGGACATTATGTCGATGGTTAAAACGTGTTGCAAACGATTTCACAGCGCGCCATACTCAGAGGCAAAATGGAATATGTATTTAACGGGGAAAACATTATTTTAATATTTTTATATTTATTATTTATTAATTTATTTATCACTCGTAGCGGGTGTGTTACCTTAGTGGACATTATATCGACGGTTAAAACGTGTTGCAAACGATTTCACAGGTTCTTAATTTGAAAGTTTTTTCCAAAATTTTTATAATTTCTTTATAAGACCTTAACTTCGCTCTGATTTAATCTAAAGTAAGTTCTGATTTTACTTCGGGCAAGGCTTGTAAGCCATACTCTGAGGAAAATGGAATACGTATCTAACGGGGAAAATATTATATTATTATTTTTACATTTATTAATTATTCAACATTCGTAGCGAGTGTGCTGCCCTAGTGGACATTATAAACGTGTTGCAAACGATTTCACATATTCTTAATGTGAAGGTTTTTTCCAAAATTGTTGTAATTTCTTTATAAGACCTTAATTTCGCTCTGATTGAAGCTAAAGTAAGTTCTGACTTCAGTTCGGAGACAAATATACTTATTATATCAGAAGTGTATGTTTTGTCCTGCTACACTGAGACGAGTAACGACGTAATCTGTATGAGTACGTAAACACCGTATCTAACCCACGCAGTATTTGGATCTCGCACACGCTAGAATATTCCGGCTTTGCTTTTTGGACTTTTAAAATGATATTTAGTAGTCTAGGTTTTCCACTGCTAAGAATAATTCATGCTATTTAGTTTGTTGAGTAGTCATTGTTGTATTTATATTTAATATTTCCTAACGTATGAGGGACATCAATAATGATCATTTCTGTGCTTAAGTAGGTTTTATTTATATTCATAAACAGTGGAAGATGGAAGTTATATAAACTAGCGGCGGATTATTCAGTGGACAGTCCGGGAGTAAGTGTCGGACAAAGAAAGACGTTATTAGATGACTGAAAAATAGTCGATTGTCGTTAAAATAAAATTTAAAACATGATTTTTTTAAGAAAATTTGAAATAATATTCATAAATATTTGTCATCTTTTTCGCATACACGATGCTCGTTGACGTTGTTCGGCGCAGTTCGGGGGAATAACCCGCGAACAGCTGAGAAGACATCTAGCTGTCCAGTTGAGCACCGCGTTCCAAGGATGTATTGTGTGTGTTAAAAAGAGTTATGTGTAATATTTTCTTGCCTTCAATTAGAAAAAAGGCGTGTTTTACGTTTTATTTCAACGACAATTGATTTCTTTATCGCCAACGAGTAGCATCTTTTTTTGTCTACACTACTCGCGAAGTTACCTCGACGAAGTGCTCGTCGAAGTTGATCGTAGTCTGAAGTACGTGACTACACATTCGTGCGACCTAGCGAGGAGCTCAGTCGCCGTGAGTCCCCGTACACTAACCTCACGAAGTCCTTTGACTCGGGCGCAAAAAATAGACAGTGATCGGAAGTCGCTCGAGGCGAGGCGAGGCGAGGTTGCACAAAGCGAATCGAAGTACCTCTCTACACTATCGTTTGCCTAACTTCGATCAACTTCCCGAGTAGTGTGGCACAGGTTCGAAACTTACTCCCGGATACCGTAGACTAGCGGTTTAATTGTACAAGTACAAACTTTTGTTTGTGCAGTAAATAATTCACAAATATTTCATTAGGGATTGTTGCTAATAATTGCAATGAAAATATATTTAGTTAAGCGACCTTGCGGGGCGGTCTACAGTTCGCGATACAGTGACCGGGACGCGTCGTGTAAGATTTACGAAGGTGAATTTTACAATCGGAGGTTATATTTGTGTACTAGGAAATTGCTATAGAACATAGTTCGAGTGTGTAGGAACAGCTTACTTAATGACTTTATTTATTGTGTTTTAGGGTTCCGTGTCTAGAAAAGGAAATAGAAAAAGAGCTCTTCCTTATACGGTCGGTCACTCACGTGTGGCTCTATCCGTCTCTCGTAGCCATTTTTCTTAGAAGCCGTTGGACAGTAAGTCCACTTGATATTTAGCATAAATCTTACCGACCAATAGTCAATACTCAGAAAGAGAAACATAGGGTAATTTTAGGAGAGTCGAATTTCCTGTATTGCGTATGATGCCAGTTGAAAGAGTGGCCTATAAGAAGTCCAAAACAATTATAATTTTGGAATTTTAAATGTATAATTCGAGAGACATCGTTGAAAATATTCACAAACTTTTGATTTGAAAGTATTTGATATAGAAACTTGTAAGATAAGGAAAAAACGTATGAAAATTGTTAGTGAATTTTGTGAAGATGAGAAACTAAAAAAAAGCAATAAATGGGAAAAATACGCTTATTACTATTATCTAGGTTTCATAATAATTTTTACCGGGATTATTTAGACAATAAGAAGTACAAATGTTAAAAAAAAACAATATAATTTATTCCAAATGTTACCATATTGCACTTCATAAGTTTGTGATAGTATGTCATAAAACTGTGGTGTTGCAAGTAAAACCCTGCTAGCAACACTACAGTTTTGTGTCACACAATCGCAAACTTACGCAGCGCAATATGTTTTTATGGTATCATTAACATTTGGAATAAATTATATTGGTTTTAGGTTAACCGACAAAATCGGTAAACGCCAAGATTATCCAATTTACTTAACTAAAATGAGTAAATAATTTTAAATTGATATTGATACACGTATACAACATGTCAAATGTGAATGTATTTTTACGGGGCTTTCATGGTGCGTTTCTTCACTTATTTACTTTATAATTTTGAGTCGAAATAACTTTCCGGTTAAATTATTTTTATCTTACTCAAATTTTTTTTGGTCATGTGTCATGCGAGATAACAATTAAAAGGCTTCTTACAAGTGTAAGATATTATTGAAAATGTACAGAAAATAGTTTATCTCTAAAACCTCTTCTATCTCTGAAACTGTCAGTCAAGATTATGAAGAAATGGCGTTACTAAAAGAGTACTGGAAAACCATAACGATAATTCTAGATTTTATAGATTTTGAGATATTTATTATATTTTTATTTATTTCATGGCAAAAATAATATTAATATTTATAAATAGTTTTATGGAACTACTATATACCCTTAAATACTTACTAGGTTTATTCTTATTTTTGTACAATTATTTGAGGAAAAAATGTTTGGTTTCTAGTGTAAAACAGACAAAGACGATATGTTAATGTTAAACATATTTCTAAATTTTAAGTAAAAAAAATGTTAAATCTCAGCGTATCGTCTGAAATGATATATTAAGTTATATCAAAATATGTTTAGCGCGTACATTTTCCAATAATTTTTTTTTGCATTCAAAATGCAAGAAAATAATTTAGAAAATGGAACTAGACAATTTAATTTTTTGTAATACCGGTATTTTCTGAATTTTGAAGTTAGAAATGAAAACGACTTCTTTGTTTGAATGTGGTGCCGAACTAAAGTAACGTCACATTTTACCAACGCTCTTCAAAAACAAAGTTTATTTTTATCAGTGACGTACGAATTGTTTGCATACGTTGAATTTATTTTTCTCAATTATGACGTTCATGAGAAGCATTTTATATAAGGAGAGAAGAACGATGCAGAATATATTACGTTTGGAAAAATGAAACGGATGACTCTTGACACTAAATGACGTATGATAAATGAAAAACGAATTAAATTTCTTTTTTAATTAGACTTCGACGGAAGTAGTGAAAGTCAATTTGTCAAAATATAACGTTAATAATATGATAGGTATATAGTAAGTGCAAATTTTACTAAGTTAATAATAGATATACGTTCGAATTGCTTATTATCATAAAGTGCCGTTTGAAACCAAAGGATTGTTGTTTCATATCATAATATAAAAAAATAAGTTAGAAGAGCAAGGGAGAGCGGTCTGTGAGTAGTGTAATTAGGTGGTCGTGCCCGCGTCCGGTCCGTCCGGTCGCAGCCCCCGCGCGCAGGTCAGCGACCCGCGCTAACGGTCGCGCCCGGCGCTAACTGTTTACATTATACCGCCACTTGCACATTATTTATATTGTTTCGAGACGTCCCATTTTATTGGCGATCGATGCCCATCGCACGGACTCACTCGCACGCACGAAACGGCACCCACCTGTCCGTCCGTTCTCCGGCGAACGAGCTGACAGTGCGTTTGCTAATATTATTTATACAATTAACCACGGTCCAATGAACCGGTGCTTAATAATGTTTATTTGAAATGTAAACAAGAAACGTTTTGAGCAGTTTCCAAATGGATTGTTTTACTTCGTTAATGAGATTAAAATCTTAAATGATTATTATTGTTTTTTTTGTTGTTGTAATTTTAATAGAACCCTGTTACGTTTCGAGTTTTGCGTCATAATGAGATTTAAAAAAATCTAATTTTGTTCTACACGTTCGCTTGGTACGTTTGTTATATTTTAGTATTTGAGCTGCTACTTGACGGAATGTCATTAATAAAATTTACCTCATGTTTGATTGGTATATTTAGCACATTTAACATTAATTTTTATAGTAGAGGCAGTAATTAACGAGTGCTGTCCTAAACTTGACTTAAGCGAAATGAAGAACAGTTTGAGTAAAGTAAATTAAATGCATTTTTTGATAATATGAAAGAACCGCTTCGGAATTTTTTAAACTCTGGATCTGGTGACAAGTTGAAACGAGATCGAACAATGACTGTGGATCTAGAAACACAGAAGTGACAGCGAGGAAATTTACATGATGGATTGCGCAAGTAAAATGTGAAAGGCGAAGTAAGTTAGCAACGGAGCAGATAAAAGAATGGAGGGTTCATATAAAAATTATACGAGGTTGGGCCAAATGAAAATATATTTGCATAGAAGCGTATAGCATCTCATCGCAGCTTAGTCTGTCAAGGTAAAAGAGGTTTTTGTAACGATGTGTATAATATATACGTAAAGTTACGTCGAATAATGATAAAGATTTTATTAAATCTGTCCACAATGTACTGTATATTATGGCAAGGTTAAGTATTGACCATTGTCATTAAGAAATTGATAAATAAATAATCTCAACGTCAGCTAAGTCACTGTCAAAAAATAGTGTTACATAAAAAAACTAACGCTCTCTTTTACCGGCGTTCTAATTGATACTGCAGAGCTGATATTTTCCTTATTTTTTATTTCAATAAATTCATTCTTAGAAAATAAAACAATTACAAAACAAAGAATGAATAGTATGGAGTTTGTTTCTATTTTATTATAAAAAGGGTCTTAGTCAAAATGGGCATTAGACCAACATAACTGATGTTGAATGAAAGTTTTCAGTTAATGCTCCATTTAAAATTATTGCAAGATGTACTAAATCCGCCGGAGAGCAGGCGTAGCAGGTTATTCAGTATTTTAAGTAAAATAATTATTATTTTCAATGATAATTACCAATCATTTTCAAATATGTATGCTGATATATAATATATTCTGTGTTTTTGAACCAATAATACTTTCTTAAAAACATTTTCGTTATGCCATTGATATTCGCAACGAGTTAATAACGATATACATATCTTTTTTTTCATTTATTTAATTGTAGTCTATTTCTTACTTAATTTTTGTTTTTCTTTAATAGTTTATTTTTTTGTTAATAAGCAATGATGACAGATATTCGAAATATGATTTAATCAGAGTTGCATAGCCATAGATGTACTAAATCCGCCGAAGAGCAGGTGTAGCAGAATGTTAAGTATCTTAAGTAAAACAATTATATTTCCATTTATAATCAATAATTTTCAAATATTTATATTGGTACATAATATATTTTGTGTTCTTAAACCAATAACGCTTTCATAAAAACATATTCGTTATGCCATAGATATTCGCAGCGAGTTAATAAAGCTATACATATCTTTTTTTTCATTTATTAAATTGTAGTCTATTTCTTACTTAATTTTTGTTTTTCTTTAATAGTTTTTTTTTGACAGATATTCGAAATATGATTTAATCAGTACTAGCCATCCCTTCCACATTCGACGTTGGCAAAGTTTCGCTATGGAGAGAACGAACGCTATATAATGAAAGATAAAATTGTTGAAGCAGATTTATTCACAATAGACGACTGTTTTAAATTGAAACTCAATAATTTGGTGTCATCGAATGTGTTAATACTTGTAACATAGCTGTAGTTGCACTATGATTGCGATGACCGCGAATAGGCCGCGCGCGACCTTGGTGCAACGCCGCGCGGCGTGGCGGGCGTGGCGCGCGCGTCGCGTCGCTCCACTTTCTCGCCGCGAGCGGGCGCAGCTCGCACCTGCCGCGCACACTGGCCACCGAGCGGCGCGTTCAAATTGAGAACGCGCCGCTCTGCCGCCGCGCCCGTTGACGTTCGCTCGCTGCGTGTCGCTCACGAAAATTATTCATGCCCACTGCCTGACATAAACGAAAGTTGGCTTCGTTTTTGAAATAAAAATGATCAACTGACACATGCTAATATTCAGTCTGTATGGAATCAGTAAGTTTAGTAGAAAGTAACGTGTTTAGGAAATCGATATTTTGAAATTTATGGTTATCGGCCTGCAAAGAGAGAGTGATATTTATCTACACGCAGCATTGTTTGTAGGTTGTGTTTTTATCACGCCCTAGATAATATATGTACTATTATTAACAATTAGATTTAAAATAGATTCCGTTATTTCTATTAAGGAAATTGTCGCATTGTATTTATTCTCTGTTCATAATTCGAAGTATGCAATGAGTCAATGACGTTATATTAAACAATGAACAGTATTTCTTTTTGCGTTCATATATAACTATGAATCTTGAAGAAAAAGACCAGCATAATTTTAATTTGGAAAGGAAAATTTTTCCTTCTATATTTAATTAGTTTAATAAAATTAAATATAAAATTTATCTTTAAGCTTATATGCTGCAAATATTTTGTTTCCATAATATGTAGGAAAAGTACTGTTATCAATGATAATTGCAAGTAGGCAAATAATACGTTCACTCGTATTAATACCAACTATAAGTGTTCATTTGTAATATTTATTAAAGTTAATACCCGACATAATTATTGCACTGTATTTAATAACGTCGTAATGTTAACAATTATATATACGTTGCAGGTTTCTCAACGTTCCTGACACTCAACACCGTTTCTCAACTGCTACACTAGAGCGGACTACAACCGTGACGCACTTGTGATTTACGAGTTACTGGATCGTGCGTTTATGTAATTGTGGCTTCGTTGGCTCAGTTGTTCATATCGTTATAAGTGCTGAACAGGAGTTGAACATTGAAGTGCAATACGTAATATTAACCCTGTGTTATTCAGTGAAGTGAATTAAAAGTGCTTACGACGTAAAATTGACCCACAGTGTTTAATCAAATTATAGTGTAAGCCAGTGATACAAAAATGGAAAGGGAGTCGAATCCGATGGAGGCTCTATGCCGTTCTGGTTGTGGATTTTATGGCAATCCTGCTACAGATGGATTATGTTCTGTTTGCTTCAAGGTAATTACCGTTTATAGCATTTGTCCATTCCAATACGTGAGTGATTAATTAAAATTTAGTTTATTAGAATAAGAAAAAAAAACTATAATGTATGAAACTAAGTTTAATCTAGTTTCTTTACTGCATAATTGGCTTCAAATGGTTTTTCATAACTGATTTGTTAATGTGCCATGTTACCTAACACTAGCAACTTTTGATCAAGAAGTCGACATAAATAAAAGTGACATATTCTTCTTTATAAATTGTGATATTAGCAGTGTTAATATGGATTGTTAAATGCTTGAAAACATATGATTAAAATACTCTGTTAATCATTATGTCTTATCATCTTGCCGTTTAACAGAAGCTATTATTAACATTTTTGCCAATTGTGAAAGTGCAAGATTGAATAGTTCCCTCGTTATCAATTATCTTTAATAGTAATCGACCAAAAACAATTATTCTCATTTACCGTAACTTTGCATGTTAAGTATTTGTTTTGGAGACTGTGCCATTATGATTTATTAACAATTATTTGAAAAATTTTCCATTAGTTACGAGTATAATTTTCCATCAGTTACGATTTATGGCAACGTGATTGATTTTTCCAAGCATATTTTTCAAGTTCTTGATTAACATAGTAAATTATATGGATTTATGTAGCTGTAATATCTTAATGCGATGTACGCTGATATAACAACCGGCAATAATACCATAGTTTGAAATTTGCATTAGAAAAAGTGATATCTATTGATTTTATGCGTTTGTGAAACGTTTGTTTAGAAAGACACAAAGTTTGTTATTGTAATTTTTTAAGTATTAAAACGTACTACATACAATCACTTTTTGTGTCACCCTCGTAGATTGTTCTTCATGTAATTGAAATAGAGTTTCAAATCTTGTAAATTTTTTCTCTGACATTAAGAATAATCTATTTTGTTTTTAGTGTAAGGGAGAATTTATCCTCTTAATAAGATCGAAATTCTTCCAGAGAAATAGAAAAATAATTGCTTTTAGTATTTCTATAGAATTTGAGGGTTTGTTGTAATTTCAGTAAATAGTAGATTATTTTTGAAAATATTAAATCACGGAGTGCAATATC
This sequence comes from Druceiella hillmani, assembly GCA_039881145.1. NCBI lineage: Eukaryota > Metazoa > Arthropoda > Insecta > Lepidoptera > Hepialidae > Druceiella > Druceiella hillmani. Next base: position 3,046,569 of record JAYKKI010000012.1, read on the forward strand.
AGGCCATTTCCACAGTCCTTTGCCTTTAAAAATTAATGGATTTGATAATTAAATATGATAGGTTGTGTATTGTATTAATGGTGACGTAACCGCATAGTTTTTGTCATTGCATACTTTTCCACTCAAATTGCTGAACACAATCATGTAATTAGATATTTTGATACAAAAATATTAATAATTACAATTTAATGAGGCAACTGAAAATGTATAGGAAAAATTTGTGGTTCAAACATTTTTTGTTTCCCTAACATTTTCAAAAATATCTTCAAAAATGCTGAGTTAATGACAGATAAGTGATTTTATTTAAATGTAACACACATAGTTCACCATAGATGGTGATTGGAAAAGCAGACAATTGGATCAATTGATAAATGTTTGTGTGTTTTTCTTGAAAAATTTGCAATCTCGCTCCTTTTTAATTTATATCAGATATTGTTTTATATTCAGTTGCAAAGCATATAAAAAGACTCGGTTAGGTTTGAAGATAATTATGTTTATATAATGTAAGTATTTACCAGATCTACCCGAAGTTTTATATCATGTGTGTTACAAAAAAAACAAATCTCAGCTTCTGTTTAAATCTCGGTTTATCTTAAGTAAGAGTTATTTCAGTTTTTTTCTTAAAGCTTAATTCTAAATGATGAAAACCAGCCTTTTATTGTTTTTCATTTCTTGATATAAATATTCCTATCCCTGATATTAAATACTTAACCGTGCTATTTTTACATTAGCTTATTTTGTTTAAAGTAGAGTTACTACGAATCATATATTCGACCTTAAACCAAATACTAAATACTCGTTTGAGGACCCTGGCTGTATAGCCTAGATACACGGTGAAATTATTGAATTAGATTTGCGCTTATATGTGTAGCTGAAAGTATTCCAAATATTTGTCATTATAAAGCATTACTGTGACTACGCCAATGCATCAGATTTTACAAGTCAAAGCCTATGGTCAATATAAAGAATTGAAAGAATGTTTCTTAAGACTTAGAGGTTAAAAAGGTTTTTAAAAACAAAAGTCCATTTTTTAAACGCATTGCAGATTCGTTTGAATGTGGTTTTCAAATAAATTCTAGGTATTGAGTATTTGGCCAAATAGTTATTGTGATCGAATATGCAGAATACTGAATAGTTCAAATATATCTTCATTAATAGCAAGTTTCTCAAGTCTCGCCATAATGTGACGATCGGTTTGTTAACAAAAAGAAGTTAAATTAGTTTTATCAAGTTTTAGTGATCTGTGTGTATGTGCATATGTCCTATTACAATTTCATTACATTATAATAATTAATCCACTCAAATTGTTTAAATAATGATTATATTGATTTGAGTGGTTTTTTTAAAAAAATTTGCAATAGACGACAAAGGGGGAGCGATATTTATATATTCTTCAATTCGTAAAAGAACCAAAAATCTTAGAAAGATTTGTTTTAAAAATAGACTTTAATTTTTTTTTTACACAAAGTTTAAATTCCACAATGTACTGTGTTTAGTAGAATATATAACAGAATATATATTGGCTTTTTTTAATCTTCTTAATTATTATATTATAGATGTCGAGATATTTATTTTTAAGGTCAGTATCATACTGAACAATTTGTACGATGCTTAGAAATAATTCTCGCTTGTATCCAATTTGATAGGGATAGAAATATTTTTATTCAATAGTTGGACTAAATAGATAGTGACCCTTAGACCAACAAGTATAGACTTCTCTAAATGTTAATGGATCATAAGGTTACAAAATAATTTGATTTTTTATTGTAAGCTTATGTTCCATTTAGAGAATTCTATACCTGTTGGTTGGAATGGAATAATTGAGTATTCAACGCTATAACTTTTATATACACTTATTGTATTAAGACAATGTCACGACAACAACTTATATACACGTGTAACAAAGTACATGTCTATTATTCATGCATATGTATGTTTATGTGTATCAAACTGAGTAGAAAATGTTAAGGAAAAAATCACTGTCGACATTTCTTAAAAAATTACTGTCAGTTATAATTCCAACAAAGAAAATTTACATTTGTTTTTATGAAGACATACTTGAAATATACTCCATTTTGACACATAGAGAATTACCTGAATGAATAATAGATAAGATAGATTCTTTTTTACATGTGCTTATATATATATTAATAGTGATTTTTTAAATTTATGCCACTCCAACTCGTTTTATATTTCGAGAATTAAAAGTATAATATAAGTAATAATATAAAAGGTGTAACACATTGTACATTATGCTGCACTTGCTTTAATTAATTGGATTATATCTTAAAATTGTCCTTTATAAACTTAATTTCAATTCAATCTTTTAATGGAGTTGAGATTCTATCTAGGCTATCTATTGTTCTTTATTGTTTATTGTTCTTTGTGCATAGACAATATGTAAAAAATAGCATGTCTATATAAATAAAGTGTTATTTCTTATTTTTCTGATTAGCTCTTTAGTTTGTTCCGTAAAATATGAAAGTAAGTTTGACATATAAAGATGGCAAATAATGTTGCTATCTTGAGTGACAAAAGTAATTTTGTAGATAAGCGATGATATATGAGGACAGGTATTGTTTCCACTGCTCTATCTGACATCTTTTTTAAAAGAACTAACATCATAACTATATGAAATATCAAAAGTTCTTTCCATCAGTACCAAGATATTTGTTCATGGAAAAAATGTCATTCAGGATATATGTTCATGTCTTATGTTTAATTAGGATGTTTTTATTTTAATTTTAATTTGATTTCAACTCGCCTTGTGTAGTGACCGGTATAATGAAGTTTATTTTATGGTGCTGCTGACAGACTGTTTTAATTAATATCTTATCATTGTGGCCTATTTCTATTCTATATCGGTTTTATTATTGGTATTCGATAAACGTGGGAACTGTTGTAACCAATGTGGTGAGATTGTGCAAACGTAGCAGTTCTTTTTATTAATTTAGACTAATATTTAAATTGTTAACCTTGTTAATATCCTCTTTGCATAGTGTAACTTACCATTTACAAGCAGAAAGCGTACGTAAATTACCAGTGAAAAATTTTACACTTTTCAAGACAATCAATAAGAAATCTCCTCACGCACTTGCATTATTAAAATTTCAGGAGGCATTGAAGAAGAAGCAACAACCTCCACAGAGTACGCCTTCGCCAGTATCAGCAGCGCCATTTACTCCCGCTACGCCCCTCGCCGCCGCAGTGCCTACAGTGCCGTGCTTGCCTGTGCCAGTACCGCACGCAGACGTGAGATAAATACAATTAGTTACTCTTCGTTTTCATATTGCCCATGAGAGTGTAGTTGAGAAAGTTTTTAAAAATTAAGGAATTGAATTGACGGATGATTTATCGAATGTGTATTTGAGTGAATGAATGTATGCAGAATAAAAGGCTATTGATACTATAATAAAGTATGTAGGAAAATGATATTAAAAATGTATTGTCCGAATGAAAGTATTTAGCGAATAAGTAAATAATTAATTATTGATCTGAAAGCAGGTGAATTATTATCGAACCTGTAATCTGTTGAAGCTTTAAAAAATTAAATCGTTGTAGAGGAATAAGTAGAAAATTAATATATATTTATCTGTTTAATAAGTTATAGGTATTTATTATAATGAATATTGATGAGAAAGGCAAGTTTTTTTTATTTTTGAAAATTAAATAATTCTTAGAAAATCATTCAAGGCGTATTTGAATTGTATGAAAAATATTCTAAGGATAAAAATATTGTGCTAGAAACATATTCTTGTAACCAGAATACAAAAATCTTCCCCTATGTATTAGTTTTTGAATACAATAGTTCCTATGTATTGAGCTATGTATATTTTGTGTTTGAAATAATTGGGCAAATATGTTTCAAAACTGTTTTGAGAAAAATTTAGGAAATCTTATATTTATAGGAAATATATATATTTAGAAGTATAAAACACATAGCCTATTTTGGAACAAAACTGTTTAAAATATTTTTATCTATTTAATAACTAGTATGAAGGACGGTAAGTCAGGTAATAAAATTGTATTAACATTTTTCAAAAGTTAGTGGTAGTTTTGTAAAAAATATTTTATGGTTTCTAAGTTTGAAATTGGTGTGTGAAACTTGTTACCGTGGAAACATTTCATAACCACAAAAGAAATTTTCAAAATTTGTTGACATATGATGGTTACTTAAGTCAAGTAATTTCAATATAACAAAAAAAAAATGATAAGAGAGAAATAGCAACTGTTGTCAATCAGTCTTCTATATTTAAGAAGTTTACATTTGGTTGATCGTAACTATGGATAAGGGGCCCGACCAAAATGGTGCACCAGATAGTGAATACAAAAAGTCTCTTCTTAAAGCTGATGATGAACATAATACAGAAGTTGAACCTGATTCTGATTTAGAAGGCTCTGAAGTTGGTAGTCCGGCGGACACTCGGATACAGCTAGAAGATGATATAAAATATGAGCGTGAATGTAAACTCGATGATTCCAATTCAGTTAACAGTGATGAAGAAAATATGGAAGACGTTAAATACACCACTAAACAAACCTCACAACTAGAAGCTCCGAAAACCCCAAGAAAACGGGTGACGTTATGTTTATATTTAGAAAGTTTTGGGGCAAATATATTATCAAGATTTATTATAGTTTTATATATTATTATGTTATATAGTTTTATATATTAAATTTGATAACATGTTAATAAGGAGTTTTTAAGCAATAATATACAGAGATAGTGAAAAGTAAATTTGGTGGGTGCTACTTGTAAACAAGGACAATGGTCAGTTAAATACATGTTTGTACTTGATTTTTATTTGTGTGTACTTTTAATGGGATTGTCAGGGACGCGTTTGTGTGTAAACTTTTTAGAAGCTGGGAAATATCTGAAAAATATCAGTTGATTAATGTGTAGAGAGTTCATTTGCATAAAACGAGAAGCATCTCAGACTTAACAAACCATAATGCAATAATGCAAAAATAACAATGCAACATTGATGCTACGATGGTTACGATTATAAATGTATTGACTTGAAATAGCAACAAAGTTATAGAGGCTTTTTGCTTTGAGTCATATTTAGATGGCAATAGAATAATTTGGAATTAAATATTATAAACAGTTTCCAGTTTCCACCAGTTTATAAAAAAAATTGATAATTCTCTAAAACATGGTCGAATAAAAGTCTCGATATTTTGTTTTATTTACTTATAATTTGGTCATTGTTCTATCGTATTAAAACGAAGACATTATTATTTCAAGGACTGGTTGTAGATACCTTCAAATAATTACAACTATTTTCAGCTTGAGTTGTACGCTTATGCCATTGTATATGTATTATAAAAATTGTACACATTGTTCACAGTCATTGCATATACCTTCAAATAATTACAACTATTTTCAGCTTGAGTTGTATTGTGTGCCATTGAATATAAATTATAAAAACTGTACACATTGTTCACAGTTATTGCATGTATATACTTCCAAATAATTACAACTATTTTCAGCTTGACTTGTACTGTATGCCATTGAATATAAATTATAAGAATTGTACATATTGTTCACAGTCATTGCATATAATTTTATTTTGCTATTCTCAATTGAAGAAATTTTTTTTCCAATAATGTCTTTTTGAAAACTTGTTATGACTATTGTGTTGCTATCCTTTACAAACATTTCTTTCTAATGAATCATACATTTTTAAGCTTGAATTTGAGTCCTGCTTCGTTTTATTTTTTGATGGATTAAGGTGGATTAGGTGTCAAATCAAAACATTCAACGTAGTTAATTTTTTTTATTGACCTTATTTTTGCAGAATGTGGATAGTTATGCTTGGTATAGTAAAATATTGGTTTATGTAAATATTTAAGTTTCCTTCTCTGTTCCTTTTATTTCTGTAGTCTATTATTATTTTTAATTTGTATATTATTTACCAGAAATCATCAGAGGATTGTAGTCCTGGAAGTAGTGGAGCAAGTGCAGGAGGCTCACCGGCCAGTGCGGACACAGATGGCGACAACTCTGACAAAGATCCTAGCAAGGATAAAAAGAAAAAGAATAGATGTGCTGTATGCCGTAAGAAGGTTGGATTAACAGGTACGTTTGTTGTATAAAGTAAATATTTAATTTAAAACTGCATATAAGCATTCATATGCTTTTATTAGTTGTTTCTCTGGGAAGGTCTTGTCAAACACGGTCAATATTATCAATAGCTGTGAAAGGTCGAGTATGCCTAGCTTAGAACAATAGTTATATTCAACTTAAGGGTCGGATGTATGCAATGAAATATTTCATTTCGCACTAATAAATACGCGCGCGCCGGCCCCGGCGGTGCTGTGTAACTCTTAGAAGTGTGCGTTACGCGAACACGCTCGGCACATCGGGATCGATTGAGACACTTTTTAGACAAATTATTAAAGTAAATCCGAGCATAATTTCTCTGTTATAATGTCTTTGTAAATCTCTTGATACGGGATACGATTCAACCTTGGATATGGTGTAGGTTGGTTTTAACTGAATTTGGGGTAATCCAAAATGAAAAAAAAATGTTGCACATATTTTGTGTAACTATTTTTTATGTATAATCCTTTTGTAAATTAGTATGGCAAGCATAAGCTAAGATAAGAATAAAAACCCTAAAAAAATTTTTTGCAGATAATGACAAAATAACTGCAATAACACACATTTTGTTAAAAAATATTTAAAATTCAATTTTTCTTTGCAAATGGTAATATTTAGGCATTAAATATGAAAAAAAAAAACGAAACTGACCAATTTTTTTGTGTGCTTATTGATTGACTTCCGCTTGTTTATTGTAGACATAAAGCAGCATAAAAGTTATCGATACAAGTAACTATAACAGAGCGAATTTTATACATTGAAAATATTTTAAAAGACTGATTAATTTGGCATATAGAACGACAATAGAAGCCAGAAAAACTTTTTTAGAATTTTTGAGCTGTTTTTGGGCTAATAAAAAAATGCTTAATTACACGCGAATAAAGTCTTAGGGACATCTAGTATAAATTAATGTTATACAATACGAAGTAATGTTAATAAAACTATGCATGAAAGAAAACTTAAAAAAATATTTGTAAATAAAAAAATAAAACCTGTAAAGGTTTATAATAAAAATACTTTAAAATTTTATTATTTCAGTAATTTTTCAATTTTACCCAATATAAAGTGTTAAATCTATAATGTTTTATAGTTAAATATCACATGTATATCAAGTCTATGTTTCAACACTTAAACTTTAGGTGTGCAATCAATAGCTCATTTAACAATTTTTAAATTAGTTGGCTTTAAATGTTGCGAATTTCAGCGATGTCGACTTACAATAGACACATTACAAATAGAGTCGGAATTACGGCCAAAATATCAAACCCGGAAACAGCACACGCACGCACGCACACTCATATAAATAAATATATATATATACATATATATATATATATATATATATATATATATATATATATATATATGTAAATTAACACACAAGATTATCCTTTGATTCACTATGCGCTGACTATACCTGGAACTATCATATGTAATTAATAGGTTAATCAGATTGGTGGTGAAATGTAACACGCACACATTTTAAGTTATCTCGGGGGTATTATATCAGACGTACATTTTCTGCCCTAGTACATTCCCCTTCTCTTTTAACATTACCTCATGCAACATTATTTTGAATTTCATCTATAGGATGATTCTTGCAACAATTATGACGATCATTTTCTTTTCTTGATAAAATAAAATTGCATCACACAAATTTACAACTCAATGTCAATAATGACAAACGAATAAAAAATTACAAAATTAGAGATAGAATAATTTTTTAGTGGTTGATTTCTATGACTTAAAAAAAAATTTGCATGGTGTTCAAAAATATTAATATATTTGAACTCCTATTTTACCGACTTTCATTTTATATCACATAATGAGCACGATAAAAACAATTTTTGACCCTTCATTTGCCCCCTCTCTCTACAAATCCACCTGAATTATAGTTTTTTATGTTTTATATCTGTGTCTACTAGAAGCTATAACCATGTCAAATTTTGTATCAGCTTTCTAAATCAGTGTTCACACGATAAATGGTTGTAAAATACAGACAGACGAACACAGAGTAACAAGTATTTTGTTTTTAAAATTTTGGTAAAATACTAAAAGGGAATCATTACAATATTGAATAGAATATAATATTGGACTTACAGATGCATCTAAAAAACTTAAACCTTTGATATTTGAAAAAATTATACATTACGTATACAATGAAATTATAAAATGTATCTCCGTAATTTAATACTCAGTAATCTGTAATACTCAGTAAAAGCAAAATATTGATTTACTACTTCTAAAATATGAGTATATTTAATAATTCTATATTACGCCTATTATGGAATTTCTACAAACCTTTTGTTCAGGAAACGTAATATTTTTTTAATATTTTTGCTCCCAATACCAAACATCTGTAAGAAATCTTACGTTTTCCCATTATTATCTGAAAATATACAAAATAACAAAAAATTTATACATTAATTTACAAAGCGGTACAGAATATTATGCATTTCAAATGTATCATAGAAATATTGTTACAATCATTTATACGTAATTTGCATTTTATCGTAACATACAACATAAAACTTACAATGTGTACAAGTCGCGTACGCGTGATAAATCTATGGCACAAGGTGGCGAAGAGCGGCCGGATCAGACGACCTCACTGTTTGCAAGTGCAAACTGTACTGAATTCAAAATATGTGCGAGCGCCGGGGAAAATAATCGTTTTTATTTTCATAGAAGCTAGTATAGAATATTCATGCGCGGAATGCCGTAAAAATTCGGCAAGTTTGACCTAATACTAAAGGCTTCATTATTATGTCAGTTAAATCCATGTACAAGAATGTAAGCTACATTAATTAAGAATAGACACAGTGAATTGAAAATCGATATATCTTTATAATTTTGTTCTAATAAGCGAAACGGCGGAGAGCCTTTTTGGTAAAAGAGGTTAATTTGAGATTCTTTTTTTTAAGTTTGGAACATAATTTAGAAAAAATATCGTACAACAACGTAGCACAAAGGCCATTCTATGCCGTGGTATTTTAATATTATGTTTAATTTTGGTAGTTATTGAGTATTTTGTGAAACCAAACACCCGTTTTCACCTATTTGCGAAATCCCCTCCTTAAGCATTTATTTTATTTTTAATGAAAAAAAAATAACAGTTTTTTGGTCTGAAATTAACAAATCCAATAAGGTTATTTGATGTTATTTTAAGTGGGTACATGTTAAGTTTAATGTAAAGAAATTGTAAATTATGGTGTGGAATTTGCAATTGTAGTAGATAAGTTGCTCGTTATTGCAATTTCCTTAACAATTATGAGGTTTTGAATATGATTGGATGAAAAAGTTCAACTCTTTGAGTAACCTTTAAAATGTTTAATGTAAGTTTATTGTAACACAAAACTTTGATAAATTGTTCGTTAGTTAAAGGAGAACGGCTGAAATGTGCCTTACAAAATTGAATACAATTTTTGGAAAGTTGATATTTTATAAAATGTAAAGAAATGAAAAATTTTGCTATTGACAGTCAGGAAAGAGCAAAAAGAAAATATAATTTGTAACAATAATATAAAACCCAATAGCTACCTTTATAAGCATAACTATATCTTTATATATTGTATTTTGTGTTTATATTGTTAATAGGATTTAAAAAACAATAAAAATGAACGAAGTAGTACATAGTAACTTTAGAAATAATTATGAGAATATTTTTTTCCGTGTAGCTATTGCCTAAATTAATAAAACAAATTGTTAACTGATGGAACCGAACGTCAACACTTTCATTCCGTATTGTGAAAATGAATTTTTTGCTCTTTTCAAGTTTTATGTTGCTCCTTTCGATGACCCTTATAGGACTGTAAGTTTTATGGATTATATATTAAAGTTTATGCTTTACATCTGCGCATGGAGGATATAACGAGACTCAATCTACATTTAGTTTCATCTTACTGGTTCAAAGAGTTCTGTAGAACTACCATACCAAGAAGTACAAGATTTATTTGTCTGATGATTTAAAAGTGTTATTTTTAGGGTTCCATAGCTAATCTAGGAACCTTTATATAGTTTCTCCATATTTCCTCAGTCTATCCATCTGTCACAGCCGCTTAAATTGCTATAAAGCTGATAGTATAAAGCTATAAATAAGCTATAAAGCTAAAGGAGATTGGCAAAAGTTCATACAGTGTTGCAAACAAGAATAAAAATGACACTTTTATGTAAAGAAAATTTAAAAAATATGAGTTCCCTAGAAGTTTTATCAAAATCGGCAGAAAAAAGAGAAATCTTGTATTTTGTTATTGTAAAGTCAGGTTATTTCTCATAATAGGTCGCAAATATTATTTCTATGGAACTTTTTCAGGTAGCACGATTGTCTCTCGTTCTATCTTCTATTGATAGACATTCCATATTAATCCATGACACCCACAGGCTCAGTCGGGTTGTTCAAAAAATCCTGTAAACCTCGATGAAAGCCAAGAAGACAATCATTTTACAGTTGAACTATTGTCAATGTCAGTTAATAGTTTATTTTAAATTCATTCAAAGCAAGCGGCATTGATTTTTTTTAATCGTTTCTGAAAAGTTATTGTGTGTTTCATTAGATTCTTTATTATTTTTATTTCTCATTAACATTTCTTGGTATTTTAAGAATATAATTTATGTGCATTTATAAAGATAGCTTTGGTCACAAGTTGTATTTTATTCTTTGCTTGTCGTAAAACTACTGAATTATTTGATTTTTTACATTTTAAAAAATACCAATTTTTTAAAACTTATTTTCTATTTCTGTAACATCAGGCCCATTTTTGTCGGTCTCCTTATGTTTCTTTGGTTATGAAATAAAGTCATAAAATTTTTTTTAGGACAGTGGATGATTTTTTATTCGCGTATATCCCGTTGTGTAGGATATTGTAGAAAAGAACTTCAAAAATATTGGCAGTACGTTATGTCCATTTTTTCTATACAGGGATTTCGAAATATTAAGCTTTAAAGTGGTCATCGTTAGAATTACGTGACTTGAATATCTCGATAAAAATAAAAACAATAATATAGTAAAAGTTACAGTCAACAGCACTTTACATCTTGGACTTTAACTCGACCTTATCTCGACAGCATGACTTTGTAGTTTAAGTGAAAATCTTGATGTACTGTCAACTGTACCTATACTAAATTACATATATAGTTATGTGTCTGCTTAATTGTATTGGGTATTATTAAATATTTATTGTGCTAGGAAGTCCATATTAATGACTATTAATGGTTACTAATATCACGTCAAACAAGCTACGGAAACATCGACGCGCGTTGTAGATTCGCACACTTGCCCTTATTCTTGTAACATCAGGGTCAAACACTGTATAGATCTGCCATTCCCCTTTGAGGGAACATACCAGTTGTTACTTGGTGAGATAAGCTAAAATTTGTTATTCAAATATCTTCACCAAAATATTTGAAGAAAGCCAGTAAAGGTATCATTATGGATAATATCAATTATACTTTGAATGTTAGCAATTCATGGATGTACAATATCATTCAGGATTAGTCAGACTTTTGGCATATTTTTTTAGTTATTTGAATACGAGATAGATCAAGAAGTGTTCGAAGTAATGAACTGAAATAGTAAGAAATTTGTATTATGCTTCCAGGTTTCGAGTGCCGCTGCGGTGGTCTCTTCTGTTCTGTCCACCGGTACAGTGACAAACACGACTGTACGTTTGACTACCGAGAATTAGGTGCACAAGAAATTCGTCGCAACAACCCCGTTGTTGTCGGTGAAAAAATACACAAGATATGAACACCTACAGTGAATTCCATCCTGAACTATTAATACTATATTTAGTGTCGTTTTCAATTATACCATATTTTTTCTTCTCCAATTTTTTGCTAATTTAAAATTTTGAATAATGTAAAGGTAATTATTATTTCGAGAAATTAAGAAATTCAACTAAGCCCGTGTTTCTGTGATTTTGCTTAAACTAGTGTATTTGAATCAATAGAAATTTGCTCAAAAGTGTATCGGTTAAGTTCAAGAATCTACATATTTTTGAATAAGGTTGTGCGTCTATCCGTTTAGTGTCAGAGTGATAGTGCTTACATGCAGAGTCTCGTCACGCGCCATACCATTACCGGCTCCTGGGAAGCACGGGCTTTGTAATTCTTACATTTATGTTCAGGATAAATTTATTTTCTTTAAATATTAATTATATTATGTAGATAAAGCTTATTTTGGGTAGTAACTTGTGGATTATTATTTTGAAATATTTACAAGTATCGCTTGTGAACGTAACAACACTTCACCTCCATTGTAAATATTAGTTTTAAACAAATAGAGTAAAAAGTAAATAATATTATATATTGTAAAAAAAATTAAAACTTAAAAAAAACTAAGAGTATGATTCCAATCGAACATAATAGTGTGCTTTTACATATTTTACTAAGTTAAAGCATCCGAGCGACTTGGGCTCGAGGAGGCACGATAGTCTGTTACACCGCGTCAACACTTCCTCTGATAACGGAACGTCGGGACCGCAACGTGACAGTGCCATTCGTTACACGAGAATCAAAATGCCAATAATGTTATTTTGCGGGTTTCTTTATATAATATTAAGTGTGAACGGATTTCATTATTTTTTCACGTAGACCTTAATAACACGGAGATGGAGGAGTGTTTATGTGACTTATTAAATATCATTGTGTATATTAAAGACTGAAAATTTAAACTACGATGACGTACTCTGCGCTTGGATATGCACGCTCGGGACTCGTATTGTCGTGCGCGATGTGAACGCCGGTCAAATGAGATAGTGCCGAGTGGACCTCGATACGACTACTGTAAACTAACTGATCGGCTCCGCTCCGCGTGGCTTCCCTCTAGGGACCCATGCGGGACAACCGTGTTTTTATAGGAATGTAATAAGTAAATTATTTACGACGTACAATTGAATTATATATGACAGATAGAAATAGAAAAAAAAAGTTAACAGTTGAAGTTATTCTATGTTTAAACATTAACATTTGTCATTATCACGGTGATGTAGGAGGCTTCACACTGAACGTCTGTTACCGTGGACTGGCATACTGTATAATTTGTAAGAGTGACTTGTTTTATAAAGAGATAATACAATTGAATTTCCATTGACAAATTATTCAAGTTCTTAAAGCTCACTGACGTTGTACTGTCTCAGCTGGTGCCGATTTTCGTATGTTTTTAATAGGTACGGGCTACGCTTTTACAATTGTACTATGCCTTTTTCACTTTAACATTAGTATATTTATTGTGCTAGCAGCAATATAGGATTGTCTGTTTGTTATGACAAAAGAATGTTTCTTGAGACAATATGTACTTGCAATATCATTACATCGCAACTTTAATATTGCGTTCCGTTTATATAGTTTGATAAATTATGTTCACATATTTTATACCATTATGTGTTCAGTGTTTGCTTCTGTTAATAAGGTGCATCGGGTTAAGTTTATTAAAGAAATTATTAAATAAAAACATAACGTTTCTCTCGATTGCTGAATATTGCAGAGTAGCTCATTTTTTAATTTGTTTAAAGCTGCAATCTCTTAATGTGCTCTTTATAATCAAACCTTTGGGCGCCATTACGATTATGCACATTTTGTAATGGCGATCTTACCCTGAAGCACCTTACTTTTTATTTATATAGTTATTAAAATTACTACACAATGATAGCTACGTCTATGGGTTGGCTGCAATTGACTTGTTTCATTAGCGAATGTTTTCTTTATTGTTTTCAAATTTTTGTCTATAGAGTGTGAGTGGATTTGCTAAGGGTACTTACGAGCAATGATTACACCTACATACGCTTGGCACTTCAATATTATTATTAGTGATGATAAAAATTAAGTACGAGTTTTGTTTTTAAAATATTGTTTGATAGATCGTTGAAAACGTGCGAGAGCCGACTCGGAATTGAATGATAAAATGACTTTTGTTGTATATTTTGTTAGGTCATTTGATCATTTTGGGCAGTTGGCTTTTAATTCTGATACAGGAATGGTTTAATTTGTACGTTCCGGCTCGATATGTGTGCAATATTTGTGTTGAACGCAGGGCCCAATGACGACTGTTACAATGTGTTCCACCTACATGAATAGCTGATACGCACAATTAATTAATAATATTGGTTACACACCGGCATAGAGTCTTGAAAAATGTTTTTATTTTTGTAAAACATTTTGCTGAATTGATGGCCGAAACTCGGTCTGCCTAGAGGACTTGTTATATAAATTGTGTTGAATTATTTTACCTACCCGATGACGAATTTTCATGCGTCTGTAATAATTTTCAGTGCAATAGTTAAACAAATTTGCGAAAAATTGCAGTGCATGTTAATTGACCAGCAATTCATCAGAATGACTTAAGTTTTTCACGATTCGTTGCCGACTGTCACGATACTTGATAAATTTTGGTAACACTACTGATTAATATTGTACTCCATATACGTTTGTGCATTGCTCTGACGGCAGATATTGGAATATTGAGCGTGATAGTGAATAGCGTGCGGCGGTGTAGCCGATAGTGACAGTGTATATCACGCTTACCATGTATTTCATTTATTAACATTGCTTTACCATACTAAATTATATTATATTGAAGTAGTCAAAGTTGTTTTGGTATATTTGTTTTAGTCGAGAGGCCATGCGAAGACGCTTGGGACTGTTTTGTGTTTGTCTGTAGTGGACGGACACGTCATTTGTATAGCGTTGATTTGGCAACAACGTAACTGGCCTTGTTACTGGATAACAATTTTAACTTGTGGATAATTATTATTGTGGTAGGTGTATATATTTATATATATTGTACTGCATATATTTTAGTTCCATTTTGTTTTTGATTCATTATCACTAAATAAAATCTATATAATTGGGAACAGTTAGTCGTTTTTTATTTTCCTAATTTTTATCTTTGTTTTTTTTAGAGGTCAATCAATCCTTTCAATTTTATCAAGCCCATAAGTTTGTCCGTTTTTTGCAGCATCGTAGTTTCTTCAGTTTTAGATGTACACATTTGCAAGTATAAAGAAATTGATAATGACATTGAATGGACTAGTTTCATCGAGTAGTTAAAACTAGTATATTTCTGTTTGTTTTTATTTATTACTACTTACTCGCTTTCTCAAAAATAATATGAAAAAAGGCATAAAAAAATAAAAGCATTCAAAAGTTTTTATTAGAAAAATACATTGACGTATGAACATTTGGTTACTCTGTCATTTTTGTGTTCGATACTTTAGACATGCGTACGAAGTTTGTAATTTATGTTGTATTTGAGTCAGTCTCCTGATAATTGCCACCATGGAAAATTTATTAAGTTATAAAATAAATTGGCGCTTGTATCATATCGGCTATCGACTAATTGACTGGTTCTATGCTACACTTGTGTTGTGTGTGTGTCGATATAAAATAAAATCATTACATTTCTTGGAATGAGCAAGTTTTCGCATGTAAATTTAGCCATTGCAGAAAGTATTCTCAAATAACAGATGTCAAACATCTGTATTATTTTTATTGAATGAAAACAAAGGCATGTCATTATTAATGATATTATGCTATGAAAAACCTTTGGAAAATATTTGGCTAAATTGCGGTATGCCTTTATAAGTAATGTAATAAGCAGTGTTTCGATATAGTGAGGAGTTTTTAATTTATACTCTTGCGAGCAGTATGTCAACTGAAGTCCGTTATTGCTAATTTCTGCTGTATATGCTTCAAATGGGAATCTTAAAAAAAAGTAGCAATCTTTAAAAAATTATTGTATGGAGGAGGACACAAGTGAAGAGGAAAAGATATTTTTGCACAGAGGGTGATTGTGAGACATTAAGCTTCAGAGTGACATGCAATTTCCAAAAATTATTAATTAGATAATGTAAACAGCACTCCCAAACTCCTGAGTTGTGTCTGACATTCCAGTGACGAGTTAGTGTTCAGATGTCAGCTTACAAGGTAAGTGTGATGGCAGAAATAAGTCTGTTCCATTTTCATGACACTTGAAAACAACTCATTGTTGGAGTTCATAATTTCGTGGGAATTTTCAGCGATGGATCTTATTTTTGAATGTCAGTACTATATTTTTTCAGTTAAAATAGGGTAAAAAAAGGCCTGTCGCATTAGTATCAAATTTATATTGATATGTACATTTCAACCAGCAGCTTCAGATTGTGACTATTTTTTTAAATCTTGCAGAGTACCTTAACACTATTTAAAAAATTTAGGATTTTTGAAGAATGGCTTAACATAAAAAAGATGAAAGAAATATTATAATCTTTTTGACTATATTTTATCTAAATTTCACTTTCGTTATATTGCTGAGGACTTTGACAGAGAGATATTCTAAGTTTTCATGGAAATTGGCCAGCTGTTTGAAAATTGTTGACAAACAGATTGCCCCAGGAAAGTCAAAGAAGCATTTTTTGACTAAGAATAGAAGCTGGTTGGACATACAAATCAGTTTTCGAGGAATTATCATTCGAACGAAGAGACGTCGAGAAGAATACCTCATTCAATTGCACAGTGTTGGGGAGTTAATGACTGCTGCAGAAGTAGTCTGTGTTCAGTTGGGAACAGAAAATTACCAAAGTTATTAGCGACATTAATGAAAGTCTAGAAATTGCAAACTTATCCATCAAGTCCAATGCTAATTTGGAAAGTTTTAGACAATTAAGTTCAAAATGAATAACATGCTGCAAAAAGTGTGAAATAATTTCAGTTTGATTGTTTTAGGTGCACTAGGTATTTATGGTACCCCACTTATTGTAACCCATTGAGGTAATGTTTCATATTTCACCTTCATCGGGCTTTTAAAGCTTACGTTTCCAAAGTGCCTGCCACTTTTATTGGAACATCGGTGCGTGTGCCATGTCAGTAAAATAATGTATAATACTTAAGGCATTAATTTTATTGTAACACATTTATTTATTATTATTTACATAGAGAAGAAATGTAGTTACAACATAGTTGGAACAGTTGTATCTTACATATGTAGTTATGAATGTCAAAAATAATGAACAAAATGAAAAAAATTACTTTTAATTAAAAGTACCGTAAAACGGGCTTATATGTAAATAAAAAATCAGTTTTGTCAGTCATCATAATTCTGACTACATCACATGCAGACCAAAAATCATAGCGGCAATAATAACGATACACTAACGCCTAACATCAAATGCCTAGATTAACAATGTGACTATATTAAAAAAAAATTGTGAGCCGCCATGACGGGACGCGTGTCCGTTGTGAAACATTTCAATTTTGTCCTATTTTTATATTGAAATATTTTTATTTCAAAAAATTGAAAATGAATAACAAATATTCAGACAATTGTGAATTATAAAATATTAATTGTATTATTTTTATGAAATAATTTAATATTTATTATTAAATTTGTAATATTTGTTAGCAATTTATTGAAAATATATTTTTAATTTTATAATACTGTTAGCCGACAAGACGTTGAAGCTGGCAACATTAAGTCGGAAAAAGCCGACAAGATGCGAAGCTGACCGAATGGCATGCCGCAACATGCCTTCAGAATGTTTTAAACTCCCATCCAAATGACATTAGACGTTTTACAACAAAAAGTTTATTCATAAATACTCAAATGTTATAATGTAATAACGTTTCATTACAATATAGTTATAAAATGAAGGCTGTTAAATTACTGTTGAATATATTTGGCGTTAATTTTTGTAGAAATTCATTATTCACAATTAAATGTATTATTTCTACTTTCTATAATTTCTTTACCACGACCTAAGTTTCATTGTATTACAACATCTTCAGGTGGGATATTAGCAAAGATTCTATCGTTGCTAATATCCCACTTGAAGATGTTGTAGTACAATGAAACCTAGGTTGTGGTAAAGAAATTATAGAAAGTAGAAATAATACTACATCACGTAGTTTCATTTAATTCTGTTAAATTACAATAAATGCGCTGTTTAGATGAAATTAGATCAAATAATTCTAATATCAATTAATAATAAATGTATTCCTTCCTTGGTTATCATCCTTATTTGGTTAGTGTATCGGGGCGTGGAAGTTCGGTCGATACATTTCCAGGCTGCATTTGATTGCATTTTCTTTATTTATTCCTGCACCAGTGTCCATGGTTGTATTGTAGTTAGAGATATGCCAAGTACAAGTGATACCGAGTAAGTGAGTACTGAGTATTACTCTGTTTTATCTTTGCTGAATCTATTACTCAGTCGAATTACTAAGTTTAGTTTAAGAAGATTTTGGTGAGAAAACTCTTATGCCTGATCTCAAAGTGACGCCGAGTAGTGGTCCCAGAGAGAAGACCACTTATCATTTGGCTAGAAAGGAAACACCCAACGTGTTAAATTTTTTAAACAATTATGTTTTAGTTTAGTGACTTATGTGACTGCTATAAAACAGATTTTGAAACGAAATAGAAGAAGACCGATATATATTTTGTGCGATTCTACACTTCTACTACATTGATGTTACACCTTATTAAAATAAAACGCAAAGAATAATCGAAACATTTACAAACTATTCGAAAGATCGTGACATGGCAATATACATTTAGTCATCCGGCCAACAATAATCGAACACAATTATAAGATTTATCTGCAATTTGGGAGATTGACACCATTATTCTTCTAATTCTGTGCAATTATGGGTCCAATCTAGTAAAAGTTAGAAATGAACATTTGTTAGTAAAGCATGCTACATACAAGTAATTTCTATTGGTAGTCAGAGCTACTCTGTAAGTAAAAGACTTAAATGGTGCTATTAAATTAGCAAGAAGAATTCTAAGTCACTTCACAGCGGGCCAAGAAAAACTGGAGGTAATTAAAAAAGAGGGAAACTACCTGATCGTAAACTTGTACACAACGTCTCCACTTGATGGAGTAGCACATAGATAGCACAGTGAAAGATTTTCAGAGCAAAAAAGAGCAATTTCTTTGTGAATATCAGCAACATTAGTGGTTAACGGAACATCAATGGCAATTTATTAGAGAGTGCTTATTTTACTAAAACCTGTTGAAAGAGGCTCCAAAATTACTAGCCCAACATTCTCCTCAAGTTCAAAAGTGGGTGACATTTCTAAAATCACACTAATACTCTCTTTCAAAATTTTTATTAAAGCCTGAACTCCTTGAAATGAACCCAACTATAATAGACATGAGACAAAAGCTACAAATAATGTTCAAAACAGCTTTCAAAGACAACAAAAGTATTACTTCCCGGCTATTTTGCTGGGCCACATATTCAAGATGAGGTATTTTGTTTTAGAACAATCTGAACTAATAAAGAAGATGCTATTTCTAGAAGCCATTCTAGAAAATGAAGTTGATGAAGAGTACAAGAATAGGAGAAAACTTGAGAATTTCGATGGAGTGAACATTTGAATTTTTAATATCAGGTAATGGAAAGTAATAGATTTAAATGACAGCCTCTGGACTAAATAACTATGTTAGCTTGAAAATATCTAATTCAAGGGGATTAGAAATCTTTAAACATTTTGTAGACAAAAACACAATGTCTCAAACCGCTACTCACACAAACCAATATCATCGTGGTGTTTTTAATATTGACCTAAGACAACACTTGCACCTGATATTTTGGTCAAATGTTGAAGCAAAAGAACTATATAGATTTTTTACTTTTACAATGTTGATGACTAGCAACAAGCACTTAAATATAGAAGAACATTGGCCCACAGATCTTTGCTTGATAGCACTGATTTTCATAAAAATAATGAAGCGAATCTTTACATAACAATGTTAGGAACATTGAATATATTTGGCGTTAATTTTGTAGAAATTCATTATTCATAATTAAATAAAACTACGTGATGTAGTATTATTTCTACTTTCTTTAAGTTCTTTATCACAGCCTAGGTTTCGTATTACAACATCTTCAGAAAGATATCTTTGCTAATATGTGACTCACGTAGTTTTATTAAATTGTGAATGTTAGGAATGTTACATTTTACCAAACTGAAACCGACTTTCTTGGAACATATGGAACGTGTCAACTGTTCGAGAAAATGTTGATG
Organism: Druceiella hillmani; assembly: GCA_039881145.1. Lineage (NCBI taxonomy): Eukaryota > Metazoa > Arthropoda > Insecta > Lepidoptera > Hepialidae > Druceiella > Druceiella hillmani. The sequence continues at coordinate 3,066,677 of JAYKKI010000012.1, forward strand.
AACTAATATTGTAAAAAGCACTACCTCTAACTATGCATGTAAAATAAAAGTTTAAAGCAATCATAAACCTGTTTGAAGAGTAATAAGAGGGTAAGGTGAAAAGTTCTTGGCCTGACACAGAGATGGCGTCCGAGTCAGCGAAAATTTGTTTCCTATCCGGGTGCACATCTCATTAGTTCATATGACAAGTTTCAATTTGTTCTCTCAAGTAGTTTGTTTATATTTCAGTTATAAAATTCTTCGTATAGGATGGATTAACCCCTAAGGAAATTCATTCGAAGTTGACAAAAGTTTACGAGGATTTCTACAATGCCAACCGTTAAAGAGTGGGCAGCTGAATTTAAACGTGGTCGCACGTCCCTCGAAGATAACCAACGTAAAGGATGGCTAAAAACTGTAACCACACCGAAAGCCATCGAAGATGCACGATAGGCGAGTGAAGATGAGTGAGATAGCTGAGGCCATTGGGATATCAGAAGAAAGGGTGCGAAACATCTTGCACAAAGAATTAAGGATGCAAAAGTTCTGCGCAAGGTGGGTGCCGTTTTTGTTGAATGTCGATCAAAAGCAAATATGCAAACGACTTTCACAGCAATATTTGAACCCATTCAACAAGCATCCGACCGATTTTCTACGGCGATTTGTCTTGGTGAATTTTTTCATTTAACAATTTTTAGAAGATAGAAAAAAATCGCTAACGATTGGAAAAATACATCTGGAAAAAATATTATAGAAATTAGCTCTATGAAATCGAGTCGCATTATATTTGCCAAACCATCAAATGTAAATGACAGTGGGCTAAGATGTTTGCTTCCTTAATTTACCGTACTATTCTTTAAGATACAAGTGTAGTTCCTTTAGTTCTACAATGAACCTGATGATGATTTATCTTTCACTAATTAAATCTGTTACATTCTCAGATCAGTGATGATGTATTCATAATCGATTTTGTAAAAACCCTAGAGCATGTCGCTAACTGGAATCAATTTTGACCATTTTTATATATATTTCTGTTTTTTTCTTTTTACCCCACATATATCGTTTACGGTTAAATTTTAATGTGACGCAGATGAAACGATCAACAATTATAAACTGGTTACCCCAATAGAGATGAGAAGAACCATATGAAATATCGACAATGGAAAAGCCCCAGGAATTTGATCTCATCAAGGCAGTAATTCTAAAACAACTACCTATAAAACCAGTAGTCTTTCTTGTTGTATTTATACTGTAAAAATCCCATGTTCTGAAAATAGATTTGTTTCATAACAAAGCCCAGAAAACTGCCAATTGAATCTATCTCATATATACTAATAAGTACAATATTAACATTTTTAAAAAAAAATTTCCTATGCACACTAAAACCTTTTTCGCAAGAGCATAACGGAATTCCAGATCACAGAATTTGACTTTCAGGAGAAATACAACTCTAGAATAGATTCACAGAGTCAATTGAGAATAAAAAGTATCTTACAGCTGGATTTTTAGACAAAACAGTAAGCATTTGATAATGTGTTGCATTAAGGACACTTATATAAGCTCAAATAAAGAATATAAGAATATTTCAAGTAGAATTGGCTAAATTATATGATGTTTCATCATCAGATCCGCAAGGCTCTGTTCTTATGCCGTATATACCATGGACTCACCTTGTAATAAAAACATGATTAAATCTTCATATGTCGGCAACATAGTGTACTTAGTGAGACAGGATTCTAAAAAGTTGTCACAAAAACTACCTTGATGTTTGTGGCTTTTTAAAGTGGTGAATAAAATCTGGTTTAATGAAATTGGCACAAATCACTTTCACACTCCAAAAATGAGAATGTCCTTCCAAGTATATGGAAGGAAAACAGTTGACAAAAAGTGACTGTGTAAAATATCTTGTATTACGTTTGAAGAAAAGATTAACATGGGAATATCACCTCAAAACAATGGAGTCAAGTCTGCTGTTCAAAGGTCTATTCTAGTTACTGGCGTGATGATCTCTGTCCTCTCTTGGTAATAAACTTTTATGATTATCAAACCTATATAGATTTACGGGAATATTAGGGTTCTGCTAGTAACTCTAATATCGAGAGACTCCAAAGATTTTAAAATATTGGAGTGAGAACAATATAAAGAGAATACAGAACTATATGATCACTTAGAAATGGAGACAGTAAAGGAGGAAGTAAGTAGAAGCAGTATAAGATGCAATAAGAACCGGTATATAGCAATGAATTAGGAACATATAGCTATAGAACTAAGGACGTATAGCAACGAACTAGCTAAGAACCGATTGAATTTCAGTGAAAATCTGACAACTCAAACAGTGGCAAAGGGATAATACAATTATTCAAACGTCATTTGATTATTAAAATTATCCTAGAACACATCTGATCATGGCTAGAATAAGTTAAATGCAGACAACTTTATACAGTAATTATAGAGTATATTGTCACCAATTATAATGTTTAAATTTTTTAGATACATTCACATTCATTATGTGAAAAGTATTTAAAAATTTTGCCGTTTGTTGTACGTCAACTGGAAGGTAAGGTAATAGATGGCCCTTATAGTTCCGGCAGGTATTGCACAGAGAACACTTGTCGTAAGTCGAAAAGATGTAATTGAAATCAATTTGATCCAAACATTTTTATAACTAATGGTGTAGCTAACTACAGCCGTAAGGCTAATAATATGTTTCAATAGTATAAAATAATATTGTATGCATATGGTAGTAACTTTCATTTAAAAGTGTATATTTAAGATAATAATCATGTCAAGCTTAAAGAATTTTATACTGTCATGATAAATATTTTTTTAAACAAATCTATGACTGGCTTCGTTTTGAATAATTTTTTTGTTTACTTCAAAGTTCGAAAAAATTAAAAAAAAATGTTTGAATACCCTCTACATCATAATGCACTTGTTGCTGCTATCCTCAATCTTTTGACAGTGTAGTGATGTAAGTCGGAAGAGTTTTGCCATAAGTCGAAACGATGTAACTCAAGATTTCATACCTTGAGGACTGTCTGTACTTGGAAAAACAAAAGAAGGTGATTTCAGGAAACAGGACTATCAGCAATATAAGTAAATTGTGTTCATGAAACAAATTTATAAGCAATCATAGTTTTTTGAAGCATTTTGAACAGCGACTTGGTAATATTGAAAAACTATATATTATTAACACAGTTTGTTATACTTATTTATATTATACCATTAGCCGGTAAGTCTGTAATATGAAATTGTTTTTATCGACTTATCCCTGTGTCTAGTTATAAGTAAGGCTTTGAATTTGTAATTTCAACTCGATTCAAAATTGATATACATATAAAGAAAAGTAGATTACCTGATATATATTTTTATTGCATTTCGAGTACTATTATTAAAAACAAAAAAAAATTTATTCCTTTAATATAAATTTTTATGTATTGTTATCTATATAAAAGCTAAATACGACTAACAAATAGACTCATAACGAAAAATCTCAAATACCAAATAGACTCATAACGAACGGCCAAATAGACTCAACGAAATGCCCAGAACTATAAAACCGAAAATGTGGACATTTGGTGTGGCTCGGTATTTAGATGCTCCCTAAGAAAGTGAAATTCAAAAAAGGTGTTTAAACGGAGGTGGAAGATAGTATCGGAATTTTGAAATAACTAAAGTTTAAGACGTGAAAATAAACATTGAAACTCTCAGGTAGAAATACACAGCAGTTATTTCAGCATTTTTGGAAAATCGCTAACTGTTAATGCTTGTCATATAAAAAACAAAATACAGACATGGTCCCTTTTTGCCTGGAGCAAAGCCAGGACGGTTGGTTACTACCTGCGTAAAAGAATACCTTGACTGACCAACCGATTTATCAATGCACAGCCCAAATTGCTGGGTCTAGAAACTTAAAATTTTGCATAAATGTCCCTTAAATGATCTAGACTAGGAATTTTTGAAATTACATTGTTGAAATCAGTCCTTGATGGGGTGAAGTATGGGTTTGAATTTCATAATGGTATAAAATTATTAAATAGCTATAATATATATAGTTGTAATGTTACCTATATTATAGAAGAAATCCTCCTTTTAGGGGAGACATTGAGGAGAGATTTTTCAATGTTGAACCCTTAAAATTTTGGACTTCAAGTTGAACTTTTTCAAAGTTGGTAGAAATATTAGATGATCTTAGTAACTCAAAACTTAGCGAAAGTATTTTAATAATAAACAAAAATTTTACGTCATGGAGTAATTTTCGTTACAGAAATCAGTAGTATGGGTGTGAAATATTTTTTAAAATTGAAATGGGAGTTTAAATTAGGTAGAGTAAGATTTTTAAACCTTAAAAAAACCCTTATGTAACATAAGTAGTGCTTGAGGAGCGATTTTTAAAAATTCCACCCATAAACAGGTTCACTCCATATATATATATATATATATATATATATATATATATATATATATATATATATATATATATATATATATATATATACATGTATATGTATATGTACATACACATACATAAACATACGTACACATACTTACACATACGTACACATACATACACACACACACATATATATATATATATATGATTTACAGTGTTTTGGAAATCATAAATAGTGGAATGTAACTTGATACATGGCCGTTGTGGAAATTTCAATTATAGGTCGCTATGCATGAAAGATAATATTTGCAGATAAAATGTATAGCAGGCACTTACTCAGTGAAGCACAATAATTACCCCTGTAAGGGACATATTCCTAAGGCAAAAGTGGCCCTAACATAAATAGAGTAGACCTTTTAAGAATTCAGTAGAATTAATAAAGTATGGTAAGTATGGGTTTGATCATGCTACTTTTCCTTGAGAATGACAAAGATGAATGAAGGATATACAGAAGTAGAAGGTAAATATACGGTTCAGAGGCAGTATTATCGATTCTTGGATTTCTGATTCATGAATATTTTCCCACCATGTTTAATCTCGCAGTTTGTCTAGAAAAAAAAATGGCAAAAGAGACATTTTAATCAGGAAAATCAGTAAAGTGAGCACTCCACTGAAAACTAGCCTTCTGTTATTTATCAAATTATATCAAGTATGTAACTTTGTAAAAAACGCTGTTATATCCCAAGGTCGACCTATTACATTTGGAACATTTGTAGTTTCAAAAAGAGAAAAAGCAGAGTTGATCATGGCAAAAATAACTTCATTTGAAGTATAAAGAATAGTACATAGTACAGTACATTCTACCTTCAGATCTTGTTGCAAGATTTTAAGATTGCTTTAAGATGATCAATACTGGTATGCAGTATGGAAAAGGCTGTGCTTTGTCAAGGTTGGTTTATGGACCCTTAAAAAGATAACAAGGATACTATTTGTAGTGCGTAGCATTGGGAGATTTACTGCTTAAATACATAAATAAAAGTATGTATAATTAGCTACAATTCAGTTTAATAAAAATTTGAAGAATAATTTTTTTTTGTTTTACACTCGCTAGGAAAAAGATTTTCAATCAAGCCAAATAGAATTGGTTGTAAATAAATCTTATTGGGAAGCCAATAAGGTTTGGTTATAACGTTTTGACCTCTATATTAGATTTATATTAGTATGAGTAAGTAAGATTTATACGAGTAATTATATTAATAGGTTCTTACTTTCTTTTAGTCGTGGGGGGTTTTTAAAAAAATATTTACCATTTTTCAATTACAACAACTGTTGTTCAACATCCGTTGTGGGTTTTTCAAAATTTTTCATTTTCCTTTTTATTTTATACTTTTTTCATTAAAACATTTACATCTGTCATGGGCTTAATCAAAATTTTTATTTTTCTTTTTATTATTAGCCTTAATAACTAAGCTTCTAAAAAACATTCGCCAAAGGGCAAACTTATGTGGCTTTTAGTGAAGTACGGTCTTTAGAGAGTAGTAATAACTGATCTAAATTAAAGAGAAGTCTTCGACAATCCACACAATAGTATAGCATTGGAAGAATTAGAGCTCTTGAGAAACATGTTACATGGCTCACACATCGACGAAGCCGAGGAAAGGCCACAAAGTAGTTAATCTAAATTAATCAAAAATGTTTAATGCAGTGCCCTGCGACGAGTTAACAACATAACACCTGACTAATAACTTTCGTTGTTAAATCACAAACTTTTTCTCGAAAATTGAATCTAAATCGGTCAAATGGTTTTGGAGAAAAATGGGAGCATTGTAAGAAAATGTTGCCGTCACCCTTTCTAGGGTACAGGCCAAAATTAGCGAATAGATGCAGAAAGCCCTAGTCTAGATTTTGCATACATCGCTACCTGCGTAAATTTATACTCACACCCAATAATTGGTTACCATGCAAAAAATACCTCCAAATAAATGCTGCTATTCTTATTCTGTTGTTCATACAATGTTCAGTTCGATGTTTGGGTCCAAAGAAGGGTTAATAACTAAAACCTCCCGCCATAAAAATGATTAGCAAAAATACTGGGATTTATTTTCAATCAAAAATTTATGAAAAATTATTTTATGATCGGCTTAATTATAATGTGAAACACCTGATAAAACAGATATCCTATTACCATGTCTAAGCACCCATAGATTAGCGAAGAGTCAATGTCTCAAACAACTGTTTATACTAGCAGCAAATATTTTCAGCAAGAAGGAACACCTTTTATATCTTTGATTTGCCTCTTCTGCCACTATTGCTGGTATCAAAGTATCTTCATACTTTTATTCCAACAGACGAAATAAACCCTAGACCACACATAGACACATCACAAATTTGTGTACATATTGTCACCTAGCACACTCGGGGTTAAGAAGCAAGTAGTCAGGTTGTAAAAATAACGAAGTAAGATTTTAATCTTTATATTTGGAAACAATATTTTCTTGATCTCTTATTGATATAGATACTGTCTTTATTTTATTTATTTACCTATTTATTTCTTTAATGTAAAGTATATATTGCAACGAGAGGTCTGTTCCAGTCCAACTATAACCAAAGTTTAAAAAAATTGGTTGGAAATTGGATTCCAAATGATGTTACAACATAAAATAATAAATGTACACATAAAAAAGACAAATTAAATTATAAGAAAACTATTAACATGAATTAGGATTGAAAAAGGGAAAGACAAGTTGTTTAGGAGAGGTATAACTTTGTCATAACTTTATTTAGTTTTTTTAGAAAGAGGTAAGTAAGCTTTGGAAGTGTTTCCCAGGACTCTTCTAGATAATTTTATATTATTAATAAATAATTATGCTAAGTAAATTATGTACATTTTTAATTCCATTATTAAAAATTCTAAAGAGACGAGGTACACTAGAACATCGAATAAAAAAAAAATTTGTACAAAAATAGATATAAAATATAGATAACTAAAGTGACACAAATGATATATTTTCAATTTTATTATACGTAATAGCTTTTGCCCGCAACTTTGTTCGGTTGGATAAAGAAAATGAAGTTGATGGACTTATTTTTTAAATCTTTCTTTTTTGTTTCTTTTTATACTTATATATTGACTTCTGTATTTTTGCTACATTTTTTATTTTTTTATATTAATAGGGTATATTTTATTTTAATATAACACAGCAGTTGGGAGTAGTCAACCGACTACTCCTAACTACTGTTTTATAATACCAGTAGCGAAAAAGTTATAAAATTTTTTTAAAAAACTTATGGACGGGATACACTGTGGATATCTTCCCGTATTTTCATTCGCTCTCATAAATACATCAAACATTACTAAAAATTATATCACAATTTTAGTGGAGTAAATTTTTGAAATTTGTGTTTGTTTGTTCACGTCTCGTCAGCTTGCACCTTGAAATTAAGATTTATGAAATAAAAAAAATTAGTCAAGTACCTTATTGTAATAGCTTCTCTACACATTATGTTTATAGTTTTATTATTGTGTAAATGGTTTTTCTGCAGTTTTCACTCTGAACGACCTGATGTATAAGAAAAACCCTCTGACCTTAAATTTCAATTATTCTAAAAATTCATAGCTGCGATTTTACTTATAGTGAGAACAAGCTCCTTCCAACATTACTTTGAAGCTCTGTTAGCAAACAGATAAACAAAAAAGGATACAATGCTTACCAATAAGGATACACCAAACTGATACACCTACATCACCAACCAGGATGAATTATGAAAGTCAGTTTCAGCTTTCTTTCCTGGCATTTTCCGACTGTTATCTTCTTTAAGATAGAATATTTTTACAAAAGTACTTATATCAGCAGCTAGTTTTCTTCCAATAACCGACATCTAAGTTCTGTATTTCATGATAAACGGTTTTTTTGCAAGTCTTCAAAGTGTTCATCCTATATTTTTTCTCAATTCAATTTGACCCCTATTCTACCCTTACAGATTAATTTCCAAATTTTTTCCATTTATTTTTTTTTGAGAGTACTTTCACAAAACTTTAGTTGGTAGGGAAACCCTTTAAAGGTTCAATATTGGAAATCTCTCCTTAGTGGCTGCCTACATTACATAAGTAATATAGCATCTAAATCAATATGGCCCTATAATAATTTTACTCCATTACAAACTTTAAACCCCCATTTTATTAGGGGTTTATTTCGGGGGTGCAATTTCAAAACACCATATATTTTGGGGAATTTGTTTAAAATTTCAACTTTCTAGACCCAGTGATTAGGACTGTGCTTTGATAGATCAGTCGGTCAGTCAGAGTATTCTATTATTCAGATATTAGCTGACTATCCCAGCTTCGCCAGGGCAAAAAGGGAACATGACTGCATTGTGTTTTATAGTAAATAAGTATTTATAGGCAGGATTTTTCCAAAATGCTTAAATAGATTTTTCCAAAATGCTTAGAATTTCAGATAGAACTATCTGAAATTCTAAATATAAATTTTCATGTCTCAAATTTATTTATTTCAAAATTTCCGCACTAATTTTGACTCCCATTTTCACCCCATCAGGGGCTGAATTTTGAAAAATCCTTAGAGAGCACCAAAAGGCTAAGAGAAAAATATGTGCAAAATTTAATTTGTAGTCATTGTAGTCTTAAAGATTTCGTGATTAGTTAGTCAACGAGTCATATTTAGCTTTTATATAGACAGCGATGCAAAGGAATTGATAGCGAAGCAATAAATATTTTAATAATAAAAAATATATATGAGCAGATCTACTTTCCTTTCATAATCTTTCAACCCATTTGTGATTACAAATTTAAAACATTACTTATAATTTATAAGCGCGGGGATAAAGCTGTAAAAAAATTACATATCATATATTTACTGGCTAATACTATATATTACAGACTTATCAGCTGAACATTTTATGATAATTTAAATGCTTACGCTAATTTAAAATGAAGTGCAATAAAATTGCCTTGTGCTGATAACAATAAAAATTTCATGGGTTAATCTCATTTTTTAAATTTTTTAAAGCATTTGTCGATACTAATGAAATTCTAAATTAATTTAATCTACTTCAAATTACATTTCGGAAGACGATACAAAGCATTTGTTTCAACAAAACGTACATAAAGTGTAATCTTACACCGAGTCACGTGAACATCAAGACTAGTGGATCAACTTGAGCAGCCCACAAAGCAACAGCAAAAGCTGTCACCACCTGGCTGAAGGAAGAAATTCGGGAAGCAATCATCGAGCGAGACAACATAAACCTCTGTTTAAAGGTAATTCACTCTTCTCTAACATATCTCCTTCACCCTATAGAATTTGATACTTTAGACTATAAAATTAGAAATGATGTCAGTGTCATAATAAAAAACATAACACAATAACAAAATTAAAAAACTAAAAGCCAAAACCCAGAAACCAAAAGTCCAACCCAAACAAACGTTTTATCCCAGAACATTAAACCTTTCAAAATCAACATTTAATAATAAAGAACAAGACCTTTTAAATAAAGGATTTAAATATAATATTCCCACCGCACCCTCGCAAAAAAACATACAATCACTAGTAGTAGATACCACTATTGCATTCAGTAACCAGGACGCACTTACTAAACACAAAACTGCTGATATAATATGTAAATACTCTAAAACCAATACACACATTAATGACAAAATTTTCACACAACGTAATTTACAAATTAAAATTAATAAAGATAAACTCATCCTATCCAAAGCAGATAAAGGCAACACTATAGTTATTCTAGACCAAAGTGAATATAAAATAAAGTGTACGATTTCCTTACACCAGAAAACGTCATAAATCTACAAAGGGACCCCACCACGACATTTGCAGATAACGTAAAACAAATAATTAAAACCTGTAATATCATATTTCCTAATGAATTCGCGAAACGTAAAGTTACAGAAATGAACCCTAGACCCCCAATACTCTATGGACAACCTAAAATTCATAAACTAAATATACCCGTACAACCTGTTGGCTCATACACAAACGCAACCTCCAAAAAATTAGCTTTCCATCTTAATAAGATCTTTAGAAATAAAACCGGATTAGCGCCTAAATATACCATTAGGGGGATGTATGTCGCTCACGTCCGTAGGATTTACCACCTTATCCTAGGCTCACCCTACACGTGTCCCCCGGGTGGTGCAAAACGAGCGACAACAACGCCGAGTTTCTGGCGGCGGTAAATTATCCAGACCAATCCAGGCCTAACCAGTCTGCGCAGTGAAGGTAGGAAATGACCTTCACAACCCGTAACCTCATGGTCATGTTTTATGAGAACGGTGGCCTTGGCTTTATCGCCTGGGCCACGAGGAAGAAATCCTCTCTAATAAATAACCCCAAATCCTACGATGGGAAACGCGTCAATAGGATGCATGGCTGTTGGGAAGCACAGTCTCTAGCGCCAACTTCAACGCACCTGGCGAACGTTGAAGTATTTAGCCTTCACTGCCGGAAAGGGAGTAACCCGGTTGTGTGATATTTTTATCTGCCCTACTCGTGGGAATCAAAATGGACCCTTCTTTTACTCAAACAAAAAACAAAACGCTTACACAACAAATTTTTCACCCCAGCCTGTTTAAAAGACCGAGGTCACAGTCGCTCACTGATTGTAGCCAAATTATAACTATTGAGGACAGCTCCGACGCTCCAACGGTAACTTCCGCTAATCCAAATTCTGAAGTCTCAAACTGGACTGAGATTCAAAACCGTAAGAGGCAAAGAAACAGTCCTGAAGCGGAAAGAAGCCAGAAGCAATCCAAGCTTAGTACATACTGGTTAAGCCAGCCAACACCCACTTCAAACTCTTTCTCAGTGCTTGAGAACGAAGAGGGGAAAGAGGATCATCAAACTCTGCCAGCAGAAAAAACTCCAAAACCTCCTCCTATATTCATCGACAAAGTTACAAATATTCGTCCCTTAATTACATTACTTGATGTAACCGTTCAAGATCTTTTCGAAATAAAAGTTCTACCTAAGGACCAGGTCAAAATCCAGCCTAAAACAAGTGACGCCTACCGAACTATAGTTAAAGAATTGGACGCTAAAGGTACAGAATATTTCACATATAAACCCAAGCAAGAGAGGAACTTTAAAGTTATTCTAAAAAATATGCATCCATCAACCGACACTGATGAAATTAGAACAGAAAAAGTTCTAAGTTAGGACATGTTGCTCATAACATATGGAATATGAAACAAGCATCAACCAAAATCCCACTGCACATGTTCATAGTTGAACTCCAATCAAGCGCTAAAACAAAGAAATTTACAATATTCAAAACCTTTTACATTGTCGCGTGAAATTTGAGCCTCCAAAACCAAAACGCACAATCCCTCAATGTGCTAATTGCCAAACCTATGGACACACAAAGTCTTACTGTCGCCGAACCCCAAGATGCATCAAATGTGCTGGCAATCACGCATCCTCTGTCTGCTTGCGAAAGGAACGATCCGATGACGTCAAATGCGCCCTATGCGATGGGAATCACCCAGCAAATTATAAAGGATGTTCTGTGTATAAGGAGCTGCAAAAGCAAAAATACCCACCGCTTCGCAACAAAACAATGAAATCAAATCATGCCGTTATTGTTCCTGAGACGACAAATCAAGCCCTACCCCATATACAAAGTTTACCCTACGCCGACGTCGTTCGCAACAGCCTGAAGCAGAACAAAGCAAACCAAATACCTTCTGTGCTACAGAAAGTAGAGGAAACAAGACAAACATCACCACAACTAGAATCAAATCTCGTTAATACTCAAATTCAACAAAGTGAAAAGTCTGTCGAAAGAGCTAATAAAGTGGATCTTATGTTGATTTCCGAAACGCACTTCACCGTCAGAAGTCATTTTGAAGTGCCGAAGTACAATGTCTACTACACAAATCATCCTGACGGAGCAGCACATGGAGGATCTGCCATACTGATAAGAAAGAACATCAAACATTACGTCCACAATCCGCACAGTAGTAATGAAATTCAGGCCACTATCATATCTATTGAAAGCTCAAATGGTCCAATACAGATTGCAGCCCTTTATATACCCCCCAAGCACAACTTGAAGACTGAGCAATACACGTCGTTCTTTAAACAATTCGGCAACAAATTTATTGCTGGAGGAGACTACAACGCCAAACATACGAACTGGGACTCGAGAACCACTTCTACCAAGGGCCGCGAACTCTTGAAAACCGTCCAGGAGCTTAACCTCACTGTGAACTCCACTGGGAAACCGACCTACTGGCCAACCGATCCAAAAAAAAACCCAGATCTGGTGGACTTCTTCGTCACTAAAGGCATTCCAATATCGGCTTTATACTGTCAATCTAGCTATGATCTATCCTCAGACCACTCACCCGTTGTAGCCGAACTGCATAACAAATTCGTAGAAGTGATCAAACCCTGTAAAATCCATTCGAAAAAAACGAATTGGGAATACTTTCGCGAAATTATGGAAAATACACTGGACAGGCATATTGTGCTCAAATCTAATGATGACATCACCACAGCTATCGAAACCTTTAACAGTTGCATTCAGTCGGCTGCCTGGGGCGCAACACCCCATCATAGGGCTACCGAAATAATCCCTATGTATCCACAAATCGCAACTAATTTAATACAAAAAAAGCGACAAGCCAGAAAGCAGTGGCAACTTACCCGACTCCCCGAAGATAGAAAACAGTTCAACAAACTTGCCAAGCATGTCAAGGGCATTCTCAATAATCTAAGAAACACGGAAATAGGAAATCACTTATCTAGCTTGGATGTAACATCTGCAACGGATTACTCCCTGTGGAAAATAACCAAATCCCTGAAAAGACCAATTGCACTTCAACCACCACTACGCCGGAATGACGGGACTTGGGCAAAAAGTGACACTGAAAAATCTCTACTGTTCGCTGAGCATCTGTTCCGAGTGTTTACTCCAAACTCTGCTTCTGGCTCGACCAAGATAGACCAAGTGATGGAGGCTCTCTCTGCACCTCACCAGCTTTCCCCTCCAATTAAAAAGTTCACTATTGGAGAAGTTTGCTCCACAATCCGAAAACTTTGTGTAAACAAGGCACCTGGTTACGACCTAATTACAGCGAAAGTCATGAAAGAGCTTCCCTACGCAGCAATTGCACTCCTAACAGCGATCTATAACGCTATTCTGCGACGAGAATTTGTGCCTCCCCAATGGAAAGTAGCTGAAATTATCCTAATACCTAAACCTGGCAAGAATCCAGAAAGTGTCTCGTCCTACCGCCCTATTAGTTTACTGCCTGTTGCCTCCAAGATCTTGGAAATCCTGATTCTGAAACGCTTGACTCCAGAACTCACTAAATCTAAAATAGTCCCGAATCATCAGTTTGGCTTCCGCGAAGCTCATGGAACTATTGAACAGGTCCACCGTCTGGTTGAGAAGATCAATGACTCATACGAACACAGGAGATATTGCTCGGCAGCATTTTTAGATATATCACAAGCGTTTGATCGTGTGTGGCATGAAGGTCTACTCTATAAGATCCTGCAAGCTCTACCTATAAACTATTACCTGATCTTAAAATCATATCTCCAACAACGGCATTTTTATGTAAAGCACGGAGAAGACAGAACGGGTCTCTATGAGATTGCGGCAGGTGTTCCTCAGGGCAGTGTAATGGGCCCGATACTGTATTTAATATATACCTTCGACCTACCAACTACAGAAGAGGTTCTCATAGGAACATTTGCTGACGATACTGCTCTGATTGCAAGTCATGATAATCCAGTGACCGCATCGGACATGTTGCAGAAAAGTCTAAATGAAGTCTCAATCTGGCTCAAAGACTGGCGCATAAAGGCAAACGAAATTAAGTCGGTGCACGTAACATTCACCCTTAGACACGATACGTGTCCCGCAGTCGAACTTAACAACATACCAATACCCCAGTCTGAAGACGTGCGTTACTTGGGTATATACTTGGACAGACGCCTTACGTGGAAGAAGCATATACTCACCAAAAGAAAAGCCCTGGTTATACATCTCCGCAAACTCTACTGGCTTCTGGCACGGAAATCTAACCTCTCCCTGGACAACAAACTTCTCCTGTACAAAGTTATTATAAAACCAATTTGGTCTTATGGAGCGGAACTATGAGGAACCGCCGCAAATTCAAATTTAAAAATTTTCCAACGTTTTCAATCTGAAATGCTCCGAATGATAACGAACGCTCCATGGTTCATCACGAACTCTCAGCTCCACCGAGATCTAAAGATACCTGCAGTAAAGGAGGAAATTATAAAAAAGCTAGAGTCATACTCTCGTCGTATGGAGAGTCATCCCAACGAGCTCGCTCAAAATCTGATGCAGTCCAATTGCAAATTTAAGCGTATAAAAAGGAGAGCTCCCCAGGACCTCCTCCCATAATACGTAATATCATATCCTATATATGGATATGCCACTGGGCGAATACCATGCAAGCTACATGAAATGCATAACCACCAGCTAAATGCCCTGACGAGGCAGATTGCAGGTCTAAAGGAGATAAATAAAAAAAAAAAAAATAATAAATATACCATTAAAAACTCTCTTGATCTCTGTAATAAAATTAAAAATATACACCTACCCAATTGTACCCAATTGTAAATTAGTATCACTCGACGTAGTAAACTTATTTGCTAATATACCACCAAAAGATTGCCTAAATATTATTTCAGAGACCTCTTTAAATTATGCATGGACCAAATAATTTCTTATTCGATAAAAAAATTTTTCAACAAGTCAATGGCTTTGCAATGGTCTCCCCCCTCCATTTTTAGCCGAGTTATTTATGAACAATCTAGAAACCAGCCTCTTAAACTATTATAGATACTATATAGATCTCATACTATTATAGATACGTTGATGACATCCTTATCTGCTGGTAAGGTACACAGAGACAATTAGACCAGTTTGTTAACCTTGCCAACTCCCTACACAACAATATTAAATTCACTTTAGGAGTAGAATCCGATAATAAAGTAAACTTTTTAGATATAACAATAGAACGCGAAAATAATAAACATAAATTTAGTATATTTAGAAAAGACACATTTACAGACTCCATAATTAATGGTCATTCTCAACACCCTTGGTCCCATAAGTTAGCAGCCTTCCATTTGATGATTCACAGTGCTTTAATCATCCCTCTAGAAAAACCTAATTTACGTAAAGAAATAAAAACTATAAAACAAATCGCAGTAAATAATAATTGTAACCCATCAATTGTCACAAAACTGTACCACAATAAATTAAGATAAATACTAATACAAGAAATATACCCGGTCGTACCAAATAATAATAACATTTACTATAAATCTATCCCATACATAGGTAATGTAGCACTCAAATTAGGAAAACTCTTAACTAATAATAAAAATTTAAATAATACAACATGTGCTTATAGTACTTTGAATAACTTGGGTAAAACCCTTATTAATAATAAAGAAAAAATAGATAAACATAAAAAGAGTGGTATGTATAAACTTAAATGTTACGACTGTAATAGTGTATACATAGATCAAACAGGAAGAGATTTTTCTACAAGATATAAAGAACACATCATCAACTGGCAAAATAACAAACCAGACACATCTCACTTTGCTAAACATCTCATTGAAAACATCATACTGATAATTCCCCCTATATATTACAAATAAATACAAAAGGTAATAAACTTAATATCCTAGAAACATTAGAAATAAACAGACGTAAAAAAGACATCAAGGTTAATATATTAAATGAACAACTAAATATAATATTAATATCTTCCAAACAAATTATAATTAGACAACATTGATACAACAGTACTCTTCAAATTGTTTGAGCCCAAATACACATGTAAATATAAGTATATAAGGATTAAAAAAATAAAAAAAAAATAAAAAAGGAAAAAAATTTAAAGAAATAAATAAATATATGAATAAATAAAACTGGAGATATGTAGAATAAGTGGTATAACCTTGTTCTAACTTTCAGATACCCTTGCTTTTGTATAAATATATTACCGAGAATAACCTCCATTTAATTTTATTATATACACCGGAACATTTGTATTGTACAACCTCATATAATAACAACAATTGAATTTATTACCCTCACTAAAATACTGGCATATCGTATAACTCTCGGAAATATAATAAAACCTACACCGCTCCCTTACAATAAACTCACTAACATAAGCAGTGGGAAAACCCACACAAACCCAGCTTCCGCTATTGTGTTTGAAACATATAAATGCTGTTGGATGTTCCTAAGAGTTAATCTTTGCTAATATCCCACCTGAAGATGTTGTAATACAACGAAACCTAGGTCGTGGTAAAGAAATTAAAGAAAGTAGAAATAATACTACATCACGTAGCTTCATTTAATTGTGTCAATTATCATCTAATTTGAATATTGAAAGTATGGGTATTAAAAGTGGGTAATAAATAAAAAATATTTTGTTCACCAAAAAAACTATTTTAGTCATAATCACTTCTTCATTTATCTTAACCTATAAGCTACCAATTTCTCAATGTATATATCTTGTAAGTATATAATCGTTGAATTTTCTTGCGACACACATGACATCTATTCTTTTAAAGGAAAATAAGTTAAATTTAGAATAGGGGAATGAGATTCAAATTGGCTACAATTTTTTTAGTTTGAAATTCAAATTGGCTACAATTTTTTTAGTTTGAAATTCAAATTGGCTACAATTTTTTTAGTTTGTAATTCAAATTGGCTACAATTTTTTTAGTTTGAAATTAAAGAGTGGATTTGAAGGATAATATAAAATTTGAAAAAAAAATAAGTCTTACTAGGTCCATACCATAGGCTTATAATCTGGGTAGATTCACCTGTGAAGTGGCTTAAACATTTAAAGCCAGCGAAACTCCTCAAATGGAACCAAGATGCAAGTTATCATTCTACAACACAATGTACTCAAGGCCCCTATTTCAACTGTTTAGGAAGAAATAATGTTTGTACTGCCTATCCTATGGGCTTCACTGATGTCGCTTTTAAATTGATGACAATGCAGTTTATATTAAACATGTGCTTTATGTTGATAATAAATAAGCCTCAGTAGCAAACTCTCAAATTTGCATAAGTTGACTTGACGCTAGACTGTTTCTTCTACAGTCAGTTTTAGGTGGCGTGCTCACATGTAAGTTCACACTGCAGTCTGCTTTTACTGCCACCTGCTAAAACAGTAAATACAACTTTTAAGCCTGAAGTTTTGTAGTAAAAACCTTAATTAACATATAGTAGTCATCAACCTAAAACAATACATATCTATAGATACTTATAATTTTTCCACTGTCATCTCTACCAATACACACAAGCGGTACAGCACAAGAATTGGATTTCCATAAAAAGTGTTTGTACAAACTAGGAGATATATACATCTCTATCCTTTTTATTATATAACTGATCATCATGAAATTTGATGCGCATATATCCTGTGTCATCGTGATAAACATTGGACTTTTATCCTGGGAAAAATGAAATCCACGTGAGAAAAGTTGTGGCTAAGTAATAAGTAAAGTAATAATAGCAAGTACTTATATAAAATGCAATATCTGTCTGTCCGCTTATAACTTAAGTTGTACTGAATGGAATTTGATGTGGTTTTTACCATCATGTAGGTTCCAGAAGTTTTTATGCATAAAGAGATGTATTCTGCTGACAGAAAGTGCTACGAAGGCGTGAATAATCTAGGTAATAAAATAAAATTGGTTTTGACTTCCAAAAAATTCTGATGAAACTGGATTTTTTTCAAGAAATCAACCATTTGGAAAACAGGGAATGAATTTAATGCGTAGAGATAATACATAGAAAATATACATACCACTATAATATATGTACTATAATTTTTTTTAAGGTTTTACTTTTTGCCTTTGTTACTCTAAGTAAATTTTTATAGAGATGTGTCACTAGTCTTCTCGAAGAAGAAGAAAGAAAATGGGGAAAAATATAAGTGGAAAATATAATATTTATGTTAGGCTACTTCCATTCAAGTTCATATTGATTATTGCCAAAATTTGGTTCAGAAGTATGACATCGTTGCAACTTTCATTTTAAAAGGGAAGTACGAAGATGATGGTCCCAACCCCTACTTAATTACAATGGAGAAAAAGAAAAAAGAAGGTAAAGAATTTAGAATTTCATTAGTATCGATAAATGCTTTAAAAAATTCAAAAAATTAGATTAACCCATGAAATTTTTATTGATATCAGCACAAGGCAATTTTATTGCAGTTCATTTTAAATTATCGTAAGCATTTAAATTATCATAAAACGTTCAGCTGATAAGTCTGTAATATGTAATATTAGCCAGTAAGTATGTGATATGTAATTTTTTTACAGCTTTATCCCCGCGCTTATAAATTATAAGTAATGTTTTAAATTTGTAATCACAAATGGGTTGAAAGATAATGAAAGAAAAGTAGATCGGCTCATATATATTTTTTATTATTAAAATATTTATTGCTTCACTATCAATTCCTTTGTTATATAAAATCTAAATATGACTCGTTGACTAACTGATCTTCTGTCTATATAAAATCTAAATATGACTCGTTGACTAACTGATCACGAAATCTTTAAGACTACAATGACTACAAATTAAATTTTGCACATATTTTTCTCTTAGCCTCTTGGTGCTCTCTAAGGATTTTTCAAAATTCAGCCCCTGAAGGGGTGAAAATGGGAGTCAAAATTAGTACGGAAATTTTGAAATAATTAAATTTGAGACATGAAAATTTATATTTAGAATTTCAGATAGAACTATTTAAGCATTTTGGAAAAATCCTGCCTATAAATATTTATTTACTATAAAACACAATGCAGTCATGTTCCCTTTTTGCCCTGGCAAAGCTGGGATAGTCAGCTAATATTTGAATAATAAAATACTCTGACTGACCGATTAATCTATCAAAGCACAGTCCTAATCACTGGGTCTAGAAAGTCGAAATTTTAAACAAATTCCCCAAAATATATGGTGTTTTGAAATTGCACCCCCGAAATAAACCCCTAATAAAATGGGGGTTTAAAGTTTGTAATGGAGTAAAATTATTAAAGGGCTATATTGATTTAAATGCGATATTCCTTATGTAATGTAGGCAGTCACTTAGGAGAGATTTTCAATATTGAACCTTTAAAGGGTTTCCCTACCAACTAAAGTTTTGTGAAAGTACTCTCAAAAAAAAATAAATGGAAAAAATTTGGAAATTAATCTGTAAGGGTAGAATAGGGGTCAAATTGAATTGAGAAAAAATATAGGATGGTCGTATTAATACAAAAATTCCCTAAATTATGTTGAACACTTTGAAGACTTGCAAAAAAAGGAAAACCGTTTATGATGAAATACAGAATTTAGATGTCGGTTATTGGAAGAAAACTAGCTGCTGATATAAGTACTTTTGTAAAAATATTCTATCTTAAAGAAGATAACAGTCGGAAAATGCCAGGAAAGAAAGACAGTCTCTATAAAACTAGATAATTTTTTTTACTGACTTTCATAATTCATCCTGGTTGGTGATGTAGGTGTATCAGTTTGGTGTATTCTTATTGGTAAGCATTGTATCCTTTTTTGTTTATCTGTATGCTAACAGAGCTTCAAATTAATGTTGGAAGGAGTTTGTTCTCACTATACGTAAAATCGCAGGTATGAATTTTTAGAATAATTGAAATTTAATTGATTTGAGGTCGGAGGGTTTTTCTTATACATCAGGTCGTTTAGAGTACAGATTTACACAATAATAAAACTATAAACATAATGTGTAGAGAAGCTATTACAATAAGGTACTTGACTAATTTTTTTATTTCAGAAATCATAATTTCAAGGTGCAAGCTGACGAGACGTGAACAAACAAACACACAAATTTCAAAAATTTACTCCACTAAAATTGTGATATAATTTTTAGTAATGTTTGATGTATTTATGAGAGCGAATGAGAATACGGGAAGATATCCACAGTGTATCCCCTCCATAAAAGTTTTTTAAAAAAATTTTATAACTTTTTCGCTACTGGTATTATAAAACAGTAGTTAGGAGTAGTCGGTTGACTACTCCCAACTGCTGTGTTATATTAAAATTAAATATACCCTATTAATATAAAAAAATAAAAAATGTAGCAAAAATACAGAAGTCAATATATAAGTATATAAAGAAACAAAAAAGAAAGATTTAAAAAATAAGTCCATCAACTTCATTTTCTTTATCCAACCGAACAAAGTTGCGGGCAAAAGCTATTACGTATAATAAAATTGAAAATATATCATTTGTGTCACTTTAGTTATCTATATTTTATATCTATTTTTGTACAAATTTTTTTTTTATTCGATGTTCTAGTGTACCTCGTCTCTTTAGAATTTTTAATAATGGAATTAAAAATGTACATAATTTACTTAGCATAATTATTTATTAATAATATAAAATTATCTACAAGAGTCCTGGGATACGCTTCGAAAGCTTACTTACCTCTTTCTAAAAAAACTAAATAAAGTTATGACAAAGTTATACCTCTCCTAAACAACTTGTCTTTCCCTTTTTCAATCCTAATTCATGTTAATAGTTTTCTTATAATTAAATTTGTCTTTTTTATGTGTACGTTTATTATTTTATGTTGTAACATCATTTGGAATCCAATTTCTAACCAATTTTTTTAAACTTTGGTTATAGTTGGACTGGAACAGACCTCTCGTTGCAATATATACTTTACATTAAAGAAATAAATAGGTAAATAAATAAAATAAAGACAGTATCTATATCAATAAGAGATCAAGAAAATATTGTTTCCAATTATAAAGATTAAAATCTTACTTCGTTATTTTTACAACCTGACTACTTGTTCCTTAACCCCGAGTGTGCTAGGTGACAATATGTGCACAAATTTGTGATGTGTGCGGTCTAGGGTTTATTTCGTCTGTTGGAATAAAAGCATGAAGATACTTTGATACCAGCAATAGGGGCAGAAGAGGCAAATCGAAGATGTAAAAGTGTTCCTTCTTGCTGAAAATCTTTGCTGCTAGAATAAACAGTTGTTTGAGGCATTGACTCTTCGCTAATCTATGGGTGCTTAGACATGGTAATAGGCATTCTTGTAGGTAACTGAAGACTAATCTGTTTTATCAGGTGTTTCACATTATAATTAAGCAGATCATAAAATAATTTTTCATAAATTTTTGTATGAAAATAAATCCCAGTATTTTTGCTAATCATTTTTATGGCGGGAGGGTTTTAGTTATTAACCCTTCTTTGGACCCAAACATCGAACTGAACATTATATGAACAGCAGAATAAGAATAGCAGCATTTGTTTGGAGGTATTTTTTGCATGGTAACCAGTTATTGGGTGTGAGTATTAATTTACGCAGGTAGCTCGATGTATGCAACATCTAGACTGGGACTTTCTGCATCTATTCGCTAATTTTGGCCTGTACCCTAGAAAGGGTTAAGAGGTAAGTTGAGGTAGTATTAACACATCATCTTGCATGATGCTATTTAAAAGAAGATTAAGTTCCAAATATGAGGGATGCAATATAAAAATTTCTCTGAAGATGCTATTGAAGGCAGATCAAATTTTTCTCCATTCAACATTAATTTGGATGCAATATAAAAATTTCTCTGAAGATGCTATTGAAGGCAGATCAAATTTTTCTCCATTCAACATTAATTTGGATTCAGCTTGTACCTTGAAATTATGGTTTATGAGAGAAGCTACTCAAATAGCTTCTCTATCTTGTTAATAGTTTTATTATTTTGTAAATATATTGGGTTTCTGGAGTTCTCACTTTGAACGGCCTAATGTATTTCACATAAAACTTCGTCCCTGGGATTTTACTTATAGTGAGAACAAATAACACTTTCAACGGCACCATTTAAAAGTGAATGGTATGTGTAACGGAATATGTGTTTCGGCAATGCTTGCTAACTTGCCAAGGCTCTCAGAATTCATACTCGTGGCTGACAACAACGGTGCATGTATATTATGCATGTGTGGACGAGAACAGGATAAAGCAGGTGGGAGAGTCTCAATTTTTAGCTGATAAAGTAGGAGAACTATAGCGTATTACAGCTATTTTTTGAAAAAAAGTTAACATTTGTGGCAGTTATTATTTGATTTTCCCCTTAAACCATCCCTAAATTTAAAATAATGATTTCATGTTTTATTTTATGTTTAAGTCATTTCTAAAAAATTCTTGTGCAAACTTCAATATTATATACCATACAATGAAGGAATTATGTGAAAAATAGGTGTTTCTCTGTAACTTTTACCTTTTCCACCTTTATAAAACTGGGTTACATATAGTCACTGTTGCAACGCAGAGTATCACCTAGACATCAATGAAAGTATATTTTTCAAAATCACCAATTCATAAATTTTGTTCCTTTATCACATTAGTATTGATTAGAAACTTTGACATTTAAAGCAGCCATATGCAGTATAAAATAAAAATATTCTCAGGATCAGGTTGTCAATAAAAATTAAAAAATTATTTAATTGTAGAGTAATTTCCTCTAAAACTACTACCAATTGTGAATATTAAAGTAGTTTGCGATTGACTTTTGGGTTTACGTCCCCAAAGGGCCCGAATGGAATTCTATGGCTGTGATAATACTGATACTTTATCTGTCCTACAGAGGCTTCCAGCTCCTAAACGGAATAAGCGATACTAAATCCTATATAAAATTTTCCTTTAAAAAGTCTATATCTGCAAAAGGACAGAATCGAAAAAAACAATTTTTTACTTAAACCTGTGAGGTATTACAGAATATACATAGTTGGATAATAATATAATACGATTTTAAATATTTTTTTCATTGAAGGATGTGTGTCATTAGATCCATTTTGCTAGGTTTATTTTGATAAAATTTGGAGATTGATACCTATGGGATTTCCTGGTGAGTATTCAAACAATAAATATCAAGATTACCTTCAAGTTATAATAATTTGTAAGTTACAAGTAATACAAATATAGGTTTTTTAATTATCATGATCTATAATGAAATATAGTGCAAATAAGTAAATTTTGTACCCACATGAGGCCCTTTATATAAAAAATTTATAAGAGTTGTATGAAAGTGTATGTGGCTTTTAATAATGTAGATATGTACACTCACAGTGCTGTCTCGACTTAACCAGTTTTTATGTTAATTGAAATTTTAGTACTCATTTTATATAAATATATATATATATATATATATATATATATATACATATATATATATATATTATATATATATATACTTATATAGGTAAATCTAAAAAAAAACAGACATTTATTGTTGTAAATATATTTATTTGCATATATTAATATCAAAATTATCAGAGTATAAAAAATTACCAACCCATTATATAAATTGTTAAATGTTTCATACATATTTTTTTTAATGTTTTTTCCAGCAGCGTATTCTAAAAATATGTACATAGAAGTTACATCATAATTGGATTTTCATTATTTCACTCAAATTTGCCTACCTTAAGGTCGGAAGCAAAAACTTCTCAACACGTTTATTGAAATCTTCAGCGTATCGCAAATGTATGTTATGCTTTCCATCCGGGTATAAATGTATGCTGAAACAATAGTGTATATAACTAGTACTTTACATTCAATAACAAGTTACATAAATCTGTACATTACGGCAGATAAAAATAATATCAAGATTTTTAGTATTAAAATGAACCCGGTTTGTTTTGTAAACTAATAATTTAACTACAGTTGACCCGCTGTAATCCAGCCCCTGTCTAATCCGGCACACCCTATAATCCGAAATACCTAAAACAGTACATACAAAGCAATTTGTCGGATTACAAGGTACTCCTTTTCAAAAAAGTTCCAGACTACAATAGGTCCGTGGTGGCATCCTATAGTCCAACATATTTGGTCATCCGACACCACGCAAAACATTTGTCGGATTACCACGGTTCAACTGTAATACAAATAAATTATTTTTGTTTTTTGATAATCTTTCATGAAAGTTCTATTTCTAAAATATAAGAAAAGATATGATATGAGTGGCATAAAATGTTTGCATAACGGTACTAGGTGTTCTAAATATTTGTAATGTAACTAATTTTTGTGCCAATTTTTTTAATTCATCTTTTGCAGCCTATTATATGTGTTATTACAATATTAGATGAGAAACTCTCCCACTTTTTGCCTTTTCCAAAAGTTTTGTTTATACACAATGCTTCCAGCGTTTCTGATCGTGTCAAGTCTTATCTGGTTTGCCAGGTCTTCGGCAGTCAGTTTGTAGATGTCATTCTGTGATTTCGTAGTTCTGGCATTCGTTGCCATGTTACATGAATGATCCACTGTGTGTCATTTGTTAGTCTATATCTATGATACCAGTAAACTAAGTTTTGACATACTGAATCGGTTGAATGTTCACGCTGTTACATGTTGTATGACTGAGTTAACATGAATTTCTTTGTGCAGAAACTCGCCCATTCAAGTTTTATACTGTTGTGGACTTTTGGATTAGTTGCCTTGTAATGATGATGTGATCAAGAGTGCTAAATATACTGTGAAAACTAGCCTGCTTGATAGATTGAAATTTACCTAGATGATCTGGGAATTACTTTCTGAAAGTCTGTTTTTGGACCCTTTTATGCATTCTTATTTTAAAAATATAAAAAAAAGTTTACATTTAACAAAAAAAATAAGGCCCATTTGTGCTACGGAAAATTGGTTTGAAAATATATATAATTTTTCTGTACATAATTTTATATATAAGGTCATATGGAGTATGTGTGTTTTTGAGGTAAGTGCATGGTTAGGTTTTTAGATACAAAAACTGACACCTTTTAGTTACTAAATCTTTAGTTGACAGCTGTGGCACTGCGGGCAGGAATAATTAGCTGTCAATATTTAACTGGCTAGAAATCGGCTTTTGAACTGAAACTTGTGAAGTTGGTTGGTGAACCAGTAGTTATAAATCTTGCCTTTTTTGAATGACTACCCGGAATAAAGCAAAAATTGGTAAGTTTGCTCTTTAGTTAATAAGTTAGCACAATATTAATGATTGATTATAATGTTTTTAATATTATAAGACAAAAGAAAACATACTTTTTACATGCAATTTTTGGAGTAGAGGAAAGTGTGTTTTTTCTTGAGGTGACACCACTATTTTCGGCGATAATGAAACTAAAGTGGTACAGGGTATCAAAACAATGGTTCAGACCCTCCAGCAAGGAGATTCGTAAGGTACTTGGCTAATTTACATCATATAATTTCGAGGCAAAAGTTGACATTTTGAAGTTTGTAATGAGTACATTAAAAAAATTAATTGTAATGTAGTTATCACTGTATTTTTTTATCATTTCATATCTTAGGAAGCCTTTCCCATTCCATCAAATGGACTATTTTGTGATCAATAAAGATTAGATGGAGAAAAAAAAATTGGAGTGGGCAATATCTTTGAGTTTCTAATACTTATCATGGTTTAATAAAAAATTTGTATAGTTTCACTTATATTTGCCTCATTTGACCTTACAGGTGTTAGTTAATTGGTGTAACAAGAATTTTTTTCAGATACCTCTCGAAAATATAACGTGAAAATGATCTATAAAATGTTTTGATTCTGGCTTAATTACGGAGAAATAATTTATTTTTCAATCCAAAAATACTTCTTGTCTTCGATATTTTGTTAAACATATAATTATGTATACATAAAAGTTTCACTATCATAAACAGAACCTCTATAAAAGAAGAAACTAATGAAATGTACTGAATTGCATAATCAATATTTCTTTCATTGAAACCTCTATAAAAAGAAGAAACTTATGAAATGTACTGAAAAGCATACTCGTACTGCTTCACACGTAAACAAGAATAAAGGATTATTTGGATAGTGCTATGTATGAAAACATGTGTTCTCATGACACTTAGTTTAAATTTCTTCAGTTGAAACTTTGTAGTTGCAACATAATCTTAAATATAAAAAAAGTGATAATAAAGTGAATAGTTTCCAGCTTATTTTCAGTTTATCGATATTAGATTCTCTAGCATTTTGGTTACATATTGAAGAGAAATTGGAAATTCAAGGGCAAAAGACCATGAGGTCGAACAACTAAGCTACGAGTATCTTTTGAACAGATATCAGAAAAAATAGGATACGAGCCTTGCAGCAAGTCATTGACTTAAAGATTATTAAGATATTTCATGTCAATTACATTAAATGTAACGATCTTTCATACCATGAAAGTAATCCCCAGTAAAAAGTTTGTGCTTATTGCTCATATGCAGGTATGTTATTCTTGTTTATAATATTTTTTTATATGAGTAACCTGTATTCAAAATTATTAGTGAATCACTTAAAATCTCGTGTACTTGTTACTTCACATTTTGACGAATTTGGTGTTTCTCTAAACATGATAAATTGAAATATGGAGGTTATAAAGGTTACGTGCGCCTAAATGGTTTTATATAATTCACAAATATACAAAGTAGTGTTAACATAAGAGGTTTATTACATTTTTCGTACAGTAGTCATTGTTGATGTTCCAGTTGCCTAAATAATAATTTGCGTTTTAAGAAATTAAACTTTTTTCCAATAATAAATAAGGGCCGTATAATTATTGTTAATTCACCAGAAAGATATAAATAACATGGGTTAATAATAACATAATACTTAATAATAACATAATACACATAAATGAGACTTGTATATGACATAACAAGGAATTAACCAAGGAGACGTGTACATAAAATCAGTTGATACTTTATATATTTAGGGAATTCAAACACTTCGATTTATTTATAACAAAGTTTAACTATTTCAGCATTTAATTTTATAAACAACTTAATTCAATTTCATAGTAGTAATTTACGTTTGTGATATCCATAGAGAATACACGAAAGGGGAACACATAGGGGGCTAAAATTGAGAGCTTTTTGTAGTTAATTTTATTATAGAAAGGATATACATATAATATATGTATATACTTTTGGCAGATTAAGAATTTTCGTGATGTTTTTTATTTAAGCGGAAACTTCTTGAGGCGCGTTGAATGATTTTTGGTAGAGGGGAATTTTATGGGTTCGCATCACCGATATGCTAATGTTAACAGTATATCTGTAGCTGTGAGTATGACGTGTTGCGCTTGGCCAGCAGTAAAAGCATATATTTATGTATGTATGTATGTATGTATGTATGTATGTATGTATGTATATATATATATAATATCTACTGCTCTGGCACCAGACTGGCACACCACAATGGCAAGTGTATATACCCGACTGTGCGATGTGCAAGTTGGATGTTTTTTGGGTGGATAAAATCTTGTGAGTTTGCTTCACCGAAATGCTGTAATAGCAGTATATTTGTAGCTTTAAAGGTGACGTGTTGTGCAACATTAGCACTGTGTATATCTATACAAATAAAGTTCAATTGACTACGTGGAAAGTTCAATGTGTTTATACTGCGCATTGTTTAAATTGTGTTTTAGTTTGGTTATTATTTAAATTGTTTAATTGTAGGATCACTCTGCAGTATGCATCATGCAATGAGTATTTTATAGTGGCTTAGGAATTATCTGGCGTGGTAAACAGATTTCTAGTTGTTCGATAATATTTTTATTGTGGATTTTAAAATGAAAAAAAACTTAAAAAATTAAAACCGATGTTATTTCATAGTATTAAGTTTAACTGCTGTCGGAAGTCCCCATGACTGCCAATGTTTCTTTTATTGGAGAAAGAAAAATTTAATAGTGTCTTGAAATATTATCTATATACTAAAATATACATTAGTCACTGAATGACCTTTTTCTAGGTTACAAAAGATAACATAGTTTATTTACATTAGTTGGTTCTAATGATAGATAATTGGTATTAATTATTTATTTACATTTAGAGATAATTTTGCAGAAATGTTTTTAATTATGGGATGTTAGTGGAGTAATTGCGGCTTCTCAATGAATCTAAACCTTTGGCTAAATGTGAGATAATGAGTTTGCTAAAAAACAATGATGTACTGTGAACCATTTAAAATTTAAATAGTTTTTATTTTTGTAAACTATTGACAAAAGTTTCCAAAAATATTTATTACTTGCTGTCATCTGTCAACTGAAGAAATAGTTAAGTGCACTTTTAAGATTGTCGCAGAATTACTGTATGTACAAAAAGTCTTAACTACTTTAATTGTTGTCTTGTAGCACATAACCATCTTCGGGCTGAGCGTAGCATGTAGCCTTTGGGCTGAGCGAGCGGTTTCTTTCTTATCACAACAAGTAGCTAGCTCTTGTGTAATTTTGTTATAAAATGTTGCTCGTCTCCAGTCACAAGACGCTTCAGAAACCCCTGGCATCCAGGTTAGAAGAGTTGTAATTGGTTGATGGACACATAAGCAATCTGGTTGACATAACTTAGCTGGTAAGGTATCTTACTAAAATGCGATAGTCCCAGGTACATATGAAGCCAATTTTCCTTGGTCACACTAAGCCCTTCTTATCATTGTGTTAATTCACCTATGGTATCAACCAACAGATTGCTATCATTTAGTGGTCATTCTTGCCTTCTGGGCTCGTATTTCCGGAAATAAATTGGGATAACCAGTATAAGCTACTGGTTATCCCAATTTTGATTTTCTGACGATGCCATCCCCAAATTAGAGTATGTTTATATGATTCAGAAGATTATTGTTGTAATATTATGTTCTTATCCATTGGCTAGAAATGCACTGGATGTGTAGCATATGCGTCCGGTGTGGCATTAGTCTTTTATATTTCCAGTAGAAAGTTCTGGAATTTTCTAGTTATTACTAAGAATTAAAACTTTCCGAAATATTTGAAAACAAAAAAGGAGCTTATATTAAAATCCCTTAAATCTAGTGACAAAACGGCTCTGAATAAAGCCATTCGTGAACTGAAATCCCTCATATTTGAGGCGAATGATACCACAGTTGCCACTTACCTAGAAGGCTTATCAGCCACTAAAGTAACTAATTAGTCCCTGCGGAAAGCCTGTAAAAACTTTGATCGACCATTACAACAAAAACCACTTCTTAGAACTGCTGAAGGATGTTGGATTAAAACTGGTCAGCATGAGCAAAGTATTTACACCAAATGATCCAAGACCAAATGCAAATGAATCGGACATTGATCTGACACTCAACCAAGACCTTCAACTGGACTTACCTCTAAAATTAGTGACACCCAGCAAGATATACACAAACATTAAGAATATTCACAACAACAAAGCACCAGGATATGACCTTATCGATAAAAAGGTACTACAAGAGTCACCTCGCAAATTGATAGTGTACCTAACGATGTTGTTTAACGCTGTTCTGAGAATTGGATATTTTCGAGATCCATGGAAAGTATCGCAAGTAATAATGATACATAAACCCGGGAAATTTATGCCCGACATTACGTTATATAGAACAATCAGCCTCTTGCCAATTATGTCGAAATTACTTGAGAAATCCCTACTGCACAAAATACTAAATGTCATCAGAGACAAGGTCATATTTCCAGATCATCTATTCGGTTTTCGGAAAGAACACGGAACAATAGAACAAGTTCACAGAGTGTGCAGAACAATAAGAAAATTAATGGAAAAAAAGGAATACTGTTCATCAGCCTTCCTTGATATACAACAAGCCCTTTGACAGAGTCTGGTATAAGGGCTCGTATAAACTAAAACCCTGTTGCTACATACATTCTACGGAGTCTTAAAATCATACATCTCCAACAGAATATTCCAGGTTAGAGAAAATGACAGTATATCAGATTTTTATAATGTATGCGCAGGGATGCCGCAGGGTTCTGTACTCGGTCCTGTCCTATACACGTTGTTTACGTATGACCTACCAAAGAGTCGAGAAGTAAAAATTGTGACCTTCGCTGATGACACGGCCTTGCTCGCAACGAATGCATGTCCCAAAGAAGCTTCTCGCATCTTACAAAGCAGCCTAAACGAAGTAGAAAATTGGTTGGCCAAATGGAGAATTGCGGCCAGTGTGTCTAAATTAGTGCATATTACCTTTACATTACGAAAAGAAGACTGTGTCCCTATCACCCTGAATGGCACTCAGCTTCCACAACACCGTGAAGTACTTAGGTATGCATCTGGACCGTAGACTTAACTGGAGAAACCACTTTGACACAAAATGGAAGGAAGTCATCCTTAAATACAAGAACTTCTATTGGTTGCTGGGCAGAAACTCTAAACTGTCATAATAAGTTGCTCATATACAAATCAGCCTAAACAATTTGGACATATGGCAAACAGCTCTGGGGTTCTGCCAGCACCTCAAATACAATGATAATGCAGAGGGTACAAAACCATATACTGAAACAAATATCGAACGCGCCATGGTTTACTAGAATTACGGATGTACATGAAATTCTAAACTGCACAATATCGGAAGAAATTGCTACTCAAGTAGCCAAATATAAAACACGTCTACAAAACCACCCTAATCAGCTTGCAGGACAACTTACCAACCCTACGTTGACTAAAAAAAGCGATGGGATGTTTTTGACCTTGACAAATAGAGAGTATAAAGCTCGCTATAAATAGAAAAAGGGTTGACTCCGCTGGGAGTAGTGCCCTCAATGCAACGAAGCATACAACAAATCTGCTCATCATCTGTAGACTGATCGCACGATAATAAAAATAAAAAAAATACATTAAAATCCTCGTTACTTATTTATAACTAAAAGAAAAGTGAGATGTAGACGTGATTCTTTGCTTTTTTACAATGACTCTACCAGTGATTTCGGCTAGTAGTATGTTTATGATGTGACAATGTCACCGTCAATAATTATGCCTAATTTAATTTGTTTAGAATGCAAAGTATAGCTTATAACTTGAGGAAACATAAACTCATAAATTGATTCTTCTGGTGCTGTTCATATGATGAAAAATGATGGCGTTTGCGCTAGCACCTTGCACCGCAATAAAAAAAATATTTTTGTAAGTAGATTCTTGTCTAGTAAACTTCACGAAGAACTAAATCACTAATCATGTTTTAGATAAATTCTGCATTCTTTCTTAAAATGTTCGTAACAGGAAAATTAAAATTGAAAAAATGATACTTATAGAACAAATAGAAAGTTTATAGTAACTATTTCAATAAAATTTAATTTCTTTAAGTTGAGGTGTTTGTTTAAATTTCTCTGTTGGAAAAATAAGATTTTGAACAAAAGTTCTTGTTTAATAGTGCACGCAAAAACACTGTCATGGCCTTTAGCGATAAACTCTTATAAATACATTCTCATTATCAAAGTTAAGCAAGCAACATTAAAAGCGAGTACTTAGATTGGATAACACTTTTTTTCTTTAAAGAACATTTCTTTAAACTTTTTATGATGTGCAAAAAATATTTTTTATTTCCGATTGAAATTATTCAATTAAAATTTATTATTGTACTGATTATCTACTAGCTTCAATTTAAAAACAAATCTAAGAAAACAATATTATGTGTTTTAACTTGTTTCCTGATATCATAATTTAAAATCATATTTTGAGTTGTCACCTTATTATTAATGTTTTTGTCAAAACAGTCAATAGAAGTTTGTCTCGTCGGTATATACATTCTTACCTCGAATTTTGGATATTAGTGTGCAGAAAAGGTACATGTGACGGATCAATCATAGGGTCTTTTTCACCATGCATTATCAACACGGGGCACACAATCTTTGAAAGAAGTCCTGAACAAATGTCTCCATTGTTCGCTTTGTAAATTTCCTTTACACATTCAATCCATTTAACCCAAAGATCGGCAAAAAGTTTATCTCCATATAAGTCCACCATAGGTGCTCTCATTTTAGGGGACCAGGTTGAAATATCTTTTATTTCTGTAATATAAAGGTCAATAATGTGTATTATAAATATTTCATAATGAGTCCGAATATATTACATCTGCAAGTTTTAAAATACACAATTTACAATGGCAATGGTATAAGTTATTGTGCATTAAGAATGGTAATAATTATCTTAACATACTAACAAGGAGAAAACTTTGAATTATAAATGTAGATTACAAATACTTAATTGATTGTAAAATTCCAATTTGTTCTCACCGCTATTTTTAAATATTGATATTGAGAATAGCGGAGAGAACTATAGATTTTGTTTTCATAAGATATTTTAGATGTGAATTTTTGTTTTATTTTCTTCTGTCTTTCTGTAATCAAATGTCAGTCTAGATTCGGGTTTCTGTCCTGGAAATTCTCTATCTTTATGTTGTGGGAAATTTATGAAATTTTCCCAGATAATATTCTCAGGAAAAAAACAATCGAGAAATAAATGACTAAGTATTTAATTCTAAATTAAACAGC
The DNA here is from genome assembly GCA_039881145.1 of Druceiella hillmani. Classification (NCBI taxonomy): domain Eukaryota; kingdom Metazoa; phylum Arthropoda; class Insecta; order Lepidoptera; family Hepialidae; genus Druceiella; species Druceiella hillmani. The sequence continues at coordinate 3,099,357 of JAYKKI010000012.1, forward strand.
CAAAATAAATTAATCAACAATATTTTGGCAGTTTCCTTTGATATTTATAATATCAAAGGATGGCAAAGGTCAAAGGTAGGCGCCGATCGTTATTTAGTGCCCGTTCGCTTGCACATTTAACTTAGTTTGTCGGCCTCAATTGAGTATCAATCGGCAATCAGTTGAGTTTGATTTTGAGCAGTTGCAGGGTGATGGTGTCCATATGTTGGCGATAGCTACAAAGTTGCTATTATTTATTAATAATTTTTGAACCTTTACTGAGGTTTTAAGCTAGTTAATTTTATTAAATAAATAATACTATCTACGTTGTTGTTTATGTAAGGTATAAAGCCAAGGTATCTGCATGATTTTAGTTAGGTATTTGCAAAAAAAAACAAATTAAAAGATAACTCATCTAGACAACTGTGAAACAAGACGTTACGGGCCAGAAGATACAAAAGCTTTAACTTGCACCGATGAAACGCAAACAATTGGAGGGGGAAACCCAACCAAAATTACAGATAACGGAAACGAAATCGTTGAATGAAATTATTGCTCTCCTTGCTGCTAAGGACGAGCTGATGATAAAAGCAATAACTAATACCAATTTCATATGTCACGTTAAATATTATAAACTGCCCTAAAACCAAACCAATGTAACAAATATTTCATTAAATTACTACATAGAAAGGGAAAATATATGGAAAGGAGGTTTGTGAATCAGGAAGTTGTTTAAGTTTGACTATTGACGAGCATGAGAAGACCTTAAGGGGTGGAGGATTGGCATGAGAAACTAAAGATACTTTAATATTTATGCTCATTTATGTCTCAGAAGCTTCAATATTTTGGGATTTCCAAGCAAATAAGGGTTTAAAAAGATAAATAACATAATAACGTAAAGTCTCGAAAGACAGGAAAAAAAAGGAGCAATTATCTAACAAAGGCATGACTAAAATGATGAAGAAGACACAAATAGCTTAAGCATGAATATCACTGGAGATGCCTAGCAACCTCAAGATGGTATGCCTAGAGCCATTACGGAAGCTTGTCTCATAACAAACCTGTTTAGGAAAAATTCATTACGAAATATCACATTCCAAAAATATACAACCCTTTTTCGATAATTAGAAAGGAATTAAGTGGATGGTGATTTCTGTATTTCATTTGCTATCGATAGCATAGAGTTACGTTTTGTAATGATGTGGAAACTAAACGTAACTCTATGCTATCAAAAGTTGAATGTTTACAGGCTTTGAAAAATGTAATACAAAAATCTTAATTGACCTAAATATGTTTAGGTAAAAATATGAAAATAATATAACAGTATTATAAAATTCATATTGAAAATAGCAGTGAGAGGTTTTATTTTCAAAACATATTTTTGATGTGAATTTTTGCTTTATTTTCTTCTGGTAATGATCAAATGTCAACATAGATTTAGGTTTCTGTCCTGGAAATTCTCGAAAATGATGTGGACTATTTTTTGAAGACAGTAAAGTTAGCAGTTGAAGTGCTGAGATAACGAGATGAAGACGTAGATACAACAGTAAAAGGCTTCTGTGAAACACTATTAAAGAATTTGGTGACAATGGACGACAATTTGGTAAGGCAAGTCTGTAACTCATTCAAAACAAAAACAACTGAATATCATGATATAAATTTGTTTATATTTTTGCATAATCCACAACATTTTTTTCAAGCAAGAGTGAATTCTTCAGCAGTAAAATGATATTAAGAAATTGTTTAAAATCATTTGAATTCTAATTTGATTCCTAAAGACACCACTACAACTGATAACCAAAGTTGGTGTAGCTGATAACTTATGTAGAAGAGATGAATGAAGGACCATCTATTTGCCTTAAAGTTCGGTTAGCAAATGCTATTAATGGAATAAATAACTGAAAACTTTCAAAAACTCTTCTTTTTAGGAGCTTTGTAAAAAATAATTTCAGCTATGTGAATCGTCATGAAGGAGTGACGATTCATATAGCTTCACCAAATTATGAATCCCTTCCTGTCTATAAAACACAAACAATTACAAAGTTAATTATACGAGTCAACCAAATTTTAAACTTAATTTTAAGTAGCACTGCGTTTATACATCTTAGTACACTTTATTTTATTTAATCTCGCAATTAAATGAAACTACGTGATGTAGTATTATTTCTACTATCTTTAATTTCTTTACCACGACCTAGGTTTCGTTGTATTACAACATCTTCAGGTGGGATATTAGCAAAGATATCAGATATCAGATATAGATATTAGAAAGATATCTTTGCTAATATCCCACCTGAAGATGTTGTAATACAACGAAACCTAGGTCGTGGTAAAGAAATTAAAGATAGTAGAAATAATACTACATCACGTAGTTTCATTTAATTGCGAATAATGAATTTCTACAAAATTAACGCCAAATATATTCTTTATTTAATCTATTAAATTCATCAAGATGGACTCTCTATAACGTGTTCAACTTATAAATTCTTTAATTAGTTATGTATTAAATGAAGTTTTAGATTTAGACAAAGTTCATTACTTTAAGTGTGCGCAATTTTTTAAATTCTCACTCTATTGTCAGAGTAATGAATAAACACAATATATAGTCAGCTGTATAGCTAAATTGCGGTAAAAAATTAATTCACAAGAAGTTTAGTAATTGAATATTTGTAAGTAACTGAATTTTGATTTTTAGTATAATTATTTTACTGCGGGTGAGATTATTTCAATTCAAGTGTAACAACAGTAAATGGTGGTCAACAGATCACACAAAGTAAGGCAAAAAATAACTTACTGTCATAATAATCCAGTTCGCTTGGCAATATGAATGAGTTTGCACCCCAGATAACGAGCTTCTCAATTAAGTCTGGATATTTTGCGGCTAGAATCAGACTCGATATTCCACCATCACTCCAGCCGAGAACTGATGCTTTTTTTACTTGTAGGGTCTATGATCGCAAATTAAAGCCAGAAATCTTGATGTTAATTAAGTTAATAAAAAACTATTTTGATTATAGAATTTATATTTCATTTTCAAAAATTAAATTAACAATATACACGTCTTCATCTTCACAATTTTTACCCAAAAAAACAATTTATTAGACTTTTTAGCATATCTTATTAAATTACTTACGGTTGTGAATATATTTTGAAATAAAAGGGAGTAGATCTAAGTATGTTATAGTAAAGTATGCAGATTGTTTAAAAAAGTGGTTAATTTTTCATCTATTTGGTACTGTTCCTATATATGATTTTTTATAATTTATATGCAGTAATTTTTTTAAATTAAAATGAAATAAAATTGTTACTTAACTAGAAAACTTGAATTATGTAATTTTCAATTTTCACTTAGTAATGAATATTTTAATTGGAAAAGTCATTATGTCTAAAAAGAATTTCTTCGATTTAAAACAGTTTGTGGATGCAATCACTTCAATGTAATTAAATAATTTCTTTATATGTAATCAATTATTAGGAAATAATTTTATTTAATATCATACCTGTAAGAAGGCATTAGCCATATCAGCATCTTTTTCATAATAATTGTTAGGAAATTCTCTATCAGGAGGTCTGCTTTTACCGAAGCCGGGTGGATCCCAAGCTATTATCGTGAAGTTAGTCTTATTCAAACCTTCTATTTGTGGCTTGAAATCTGTCCATGCCGATCCCAATGCCCCAGGCATACATAAAATGACATGTGCTCCACTACCTGCTTTGACATAGTTGATGTTGTATTTACCCACTGTCACTTTCTTCTCCTGTAATACAATTTGTGATTTAGATTAATTTATTTAGAACTCACTAATTTCTTTCCAATTGAGAAATTAAAAGTTCATAATGTTGATTTATATTCCCAATATAAGTAAAATATGAATACCTACATCAAATGTAGCTGGCATATTAAATATTGGCTAAAACACTTAGATGATAGTTTTCTTTTAAAAAATTCTATATCTATGAAAAAAAAACAATACATATTTAGAATATTTTGGTCATTTGATATTCTTTGTTATTAAATTAATGTGAAGTTATGAAACAAAATAACAAGAATAACAAAGCATAAGATTAGAGATTTAGATTAATATAAAATGTCATATAACTAAAAAACTAGTTAATCTTTTTTGGAACCCCATAATAAAAAATTTAATACTGAAATGTAAAGTCAATGCAATGCAGGTATCTTTTATCCCTTAAATATTTTACATATATAAACTATTTAATGCGTCTAAAATATACGCTATATTTTCAAAAAATAATTGTTTTCGAGTTTATTTTATGGGTCTTATATATAGAGTAAATTCTAGTACAAAAAGTAATTTTATTTAATAAAGTGTGTTCACCAAAAACTTAATAAAACGAGAAAAATGTGAGTAGCCCGCCCTATATTTAAATAAAACAATTATTTAATAACTGTTTAAAATACGATAATTTTCATCACCAATTAAAAACAGAAAAAAAATTAGTGAAAAACTCATTGTCATTGAAAATAATTTTAAAATATCTGGAAAAGTGAAAAATTGTAATATTCTAAATATCTGGCTAGAATAATTTTTATAATAACCACATTTGTTAAATCGCGCCTGTGACAGTCCTACATTTTGTAGTGAAAATAATTTTATGTTTAATAAATAAAAGAAACCGAACAGAAATCAAATATATTTTGGCGCATATTAGTACTATTTATATTTTTCTCAGTACTTTTGAGGATTTATTTTAAAATTTACTATTTTATCTTTGTTGAAATAAATTTTTCCTGACATACCTGGTATGAGATCGATTTTCCACTGGACGTACTTTTGACATTGTTAAAATTTAATGCTTTCTGGAGTAAATATTTAATCGAACGACTTGATTTATTAAATAAATATAAAGCCATATTTTTGTAATAAAATGTGTGATGAAGAATTATTTATAGAATAGATATCATTATCAGTCACACACATCCACACAGAGATAAAATTTGCACTGTTGCAGTTTATTACCGGCTCAAATCAGCTGTTGTCTAATGTCTATAGTGTTATCATTCGCGACCACAGAGTAAAAATATATTTATACTGTGCGTGTATTGTGCATTTTCATTCGACTTAGTGATGTGGAACTTGCGAAAAAGTATCGATATATTCGAAATGTATCGATGTCCCAAAAAATATTGATATTTCATATATTAGTTGGATATCAACCAACATTTTTGAATTTCCGGCCAATACTGTGTTAAATTCATTGATGATGAATAAAAAGGATTTTTAGAACGTTATTAACGAAATACAATACAAATTTGTTCCAAACACACGAGATGTGTGCACAAACTAAGGGGAATTATTATTTATTGAAAAAAAAACTATTTGTATACTCATTCACATTAATGTGATTAGCCTCAGAGTAGTTCCCATTAGATATTATATACCTATTTCAGCACTTTTTCTATTCCCCGAAACACTTCTGGAACTCGTTCTCTGAGATGCTGTGTAACTACTTTAGCGATACGTTTTTAATCTCATCTATGCTTGAAACGACAGCGCTTTAAGATTCTCTTTACTTTTCAGAACAAAAAAGTTACACGGCGCTAAGTCTGCTGATTATGGAGTCTGGGGCATTAGTACAGTGCTGTTTTTTGGAGTTTGCTCTTTAAGAATCGATTTTCATATATAGCGCCCGGTATTAAGTTTTATGAGGAGTAAAATCAGAAGTTCAAGAGTGTATGAAGTTCAGAGAGTTGAAAAAAAGTATAACCGTTAGGTTCTGATCGTACGAAGTTCAGGGCGTTAAAAAAGTTTAACCGTTAGGTGGTCTCTCCGCGCGACATTTCTATTTCATATTTGGCATTTTCTTACGGCGTAATCGCAATGACGGAGTGTAACACACATAGTTTACTATCGTTCGCTTATATCAAGATATAATGTCATTGTGCCTCTTTTAATTTTAACTTCTTAATCTGACGTTACTAAATGTTTTTAATTTTGTTGTATAAATTTGATCTTCTTCATTTGTGTTTTACTTGAAAATAATTATATTGTCAGCATTTTTTTTGTTACAGAATTTTTCGTTTACATTTAATGATATTAATATTTATATTTATATACAGTGTTACCTTTTTTTATACATTCCAAGATAATTGTATTAAGGAGTAAACTCCAGCCGCGCATTGGAGCTGATACCCACAATTTGAACCAAATATTCGCGTACAAGCAATTAAGTGTGAGCAGGTGCATTATCGTGATGCAATTCACGAATTGTTTCGTCACAAATCCAGGCGTTTTCGTCGGTTTGCCTCACGAAAACAGTATTGAAGTTATAAGTAGTACTCTTTATTGATAGTTTGATCTTGAACTTAGAACTCATGGTACACTATGCCGTTTACATCGAAGAACACAATAAACATAACCTACACATTCGAGCGCACTTGACACTTTTCAGTAGGTCTGCATCATTTCTGACTTCTTAGTCATTTCTATTTGTCGCTGTTTTGTTCAAAATTTAACAGTTTCGGCACAAATTTTGCTGACGCACGTGTCATACCCAAAAAGTCCCAAAAAATTTAATCACATGAACCAATTCATATGTCAACTTTATCAGTAGCTTTTTTCGCTGTTAATCATAATAATTTCTTTCATTATTTTTACAACAGCCAGGGTATATAATAATATATTTATACAACAGCAAGGGTATCTGATGGTTGGAACAAGGTTATACAATTAATTATACATATCGCCTTTTTATTTTCTTTTGTGATGCGTCTTCTTAGATGTGTAGCAGGGCCGAAACAATATGAAGTACACTGTAGTATTAATTTTGTCTAATTATATTATGTCTAGAAGATATTGTAATGAGTTGTTTATTTGATATATTAACGTCGGTGTCTCTTTTATGTCTATTTATTTCTAATATAAAATAAATATTAAATGAATAAATATAATTCACACAAAACAATAATTGGCGGCCTCCTTTTTTCCGTTTTGAAAAAATACATATCTCTAAAAGAATTAACTAAAACTTTAAAAAGAAATAGATTTATAAATAGTGATATTGGGCAAATATCACTATTTATAAATCTATTTCTTCTCTAAACAAAAATGTTGTGGCCACTGAAATTATAAATAGAATGTGTTTAAATAAAAAGATAAATCGAACCATTGTTAAATTTTCACCGGCTTTAAGGAAATTTGCGCTATCATTAAATTGCTATTCTCCCACAGGCTATAATTACGCAAGGTCAGTTTTTGATAAATGTTTACCCCATCCATCCACTTGAACTAAATGGTACCAAAGTATTGACACTAATCCGGGATTTACTAGTGAAGCATTCTCTGCTCTTCAAAAAAAAAAATGTCAAAACAGTAAATTAAAAATTTTTTGCTCTCTTATTATAGATGAAATAGGTCTAAGACACCAAAAATTATTTAACGGTAAAATTTTTGAAGGCTTGGTGACTTATGGTGAAGCTACCGACGAGATAGCTAAACAGGCGTTTGTTTTAATGTTAGTACCTATTAATGATAACTGGAAATTGCCATTGGGACATTTTTTGATAAACGGTTCAGGTGAGAGAAAGGCTAATTTAATTAAAATATGTTTAGAAAAATTTATTGAAGTTGGCACGGAAGTCGTATCCCTAACATTTGATGGATGTAAATTATTATGGATGTTAATTATGGATGTAGATTAAATAAAATGCGCGTGTAAGTAAAAACCAGCAAAAATTTAATTATAACAAAATAATTTCAGTACGTGCTTACCTTTACGTATATACGTCGCACTGTAATTTTATATCTATGTATGCTGAAATAAAAGTCAAATTGGCATGGCGTGCTTCGCAGATTTGTCTAATATACATATGGATATGAATGTGGCAGTATATATATATATATATATATATATATATATATATATATATATATATATATATATATATATATATATATATATATATATATATATACTATAATGGCATGGGAGTGCGAGCAAGATAACAAAATACGTATGTATTGCGGCCAGAGCAAGATGTACGAAGTACCTTTAGTGTAACAACTTCAGATAGGTGGCGCTGTATACTTGGGTACGCTTTTCGACTTGATAGATTTATACACATTACTTCTCTATACATTTCTTTACTCGTAGATCATAAAGGTCTTGGTAACACTTATAGGCATAAAACGAATGTCGTTGTTAAAATTAACGATCGGATTTGGTATGGTGGATAAATCCGCGAACCAAATCCATGTGTCGCTACAGACGGTCGGGTCTGTCAGTAGCAGTATACTATTCCCGAACCATCTACCCGGGTTGTCTCGGGGACCCGTAACGACCCACCTCATACAAAAGAGGGGACCTTCGAAAGTCCTCTAATAGTGTCCCGTATCTACAATGTCAGCGCTTCCACCCAACAGGGTTAAAGTCAGTCCCTTGTCGATGAATTATTTATGATCTCCATTTTTTCAAGAACGCTTTTTGCGAACGCTCTAAATGACTCAAAGGTCGGTCCATTCTCAACCAAGTCTCAGTGACTAAAGATACCACGTTCTAAGTCTGCGCGCGATTCTACGTTACTATTCAGACGCATGCTCTCTAACAAAACTCTACGCGTATCATTGTGCTCGCTGCAGTGGAATAAAACGTGATTCATGTCCTGCATCTCAAATCCGCAGGTACACGCCGGGCCATCTCAGAGAGCAAATCTATATAAACTGGCACGAAACGCACCATGTCCCGTTAGAAACTGTGATGTGAAATAATCTGAGACAAGCCAATTTTAATTTAGCCGTTCTGACACCTTGGGGAAAAACATCCTGGTCGTTTCTCCCTTCGAATCGGGGGAGGACCATGTGGACTGCCAGTGAGTAACGACGATCTCTAAAATACGTCTCTTTCTAGCAACAAGGCATTCATTAGCTAAAACTCAAAATTTAACGGACCCGCAACAAAACTCTCTTACCTCGTGCCAAAATGAAATTTGCCGCCCGTTCCGCAACCGCGAGGTCAGCAGGTAGGATACCCACCAAAACCGGCAACGCATCCGTTGAGCAGGTTCTATAAGCCTTGGTCAGCGCCAGACGCGGCGCACGCTGCGATTTCAGTACCACCCGTTTTACTTGCTGGACCCCGACGTACCACGGAGCCCACACCGATGGCGCATGGGCCAATATACTAAGGTATATTGTCGTATATATTAGTTTGAGGGTAGAGTTATTTAGCCCCTAGCCAGCACCAGTAAACCGGGCCATGGCGTGGAAGGCGACTCTTGCCCTCTCCCCGATGTACCGCGCCTGTGGTGGGAAGCTCCGTCGCGCCCAGGTAGGTTACCTGATCCCGCACACTGATCCTAGCACCAGCCTTAACCACAGAGACGGCTCTCTCGCCAGCCTGCCCTTAAAGAGGGCAGCCTCGGACTTTTGCGAGGCAAAGCAGAGCTTGTTCTTAGTGGCCCAGTCGTGTAGCAATACTCGAGTCTTAAATAAGCGAAGTCTTTTCTCCGCTTTGGTAAATCAAAGCGCGGGAATTGCGGTAAATGTAGCACTATTCCCACCATAACCGCCCGGGTAGTCTCAGGGCTCCTCCTGGGACCCGTGTAAATTTAATGCCACATGAAAAACAAAGGTATGGACAAAATTCTATGCAAAGAGCGGGATGAAATCAGTCGTATAAAATGATTCGCCTTTTAATAATCATTAAATTGAATCATACTACTTTCATCATGAAAACTGATACTGTGAAAAGTTAATTTAGTCACTCATACACATTTAAGGGTGTATATTATGTCTACTAAACTATTACCCAAAATTAAATTTTTCACAGCGTAAGTGTATTCTCTATCATTCTTCCACAGGCGTAAAAACATGGTGCATATTTAAAAAAATATGACGTCTAGGATCATCGCTAAAGTATTACTACAGCCTTTGCGTAGACTTCTAAAAACTTTATTATTCATAATTTCAGGTTGAATAGTTTTGGAAATAATTAAGGGGGTTATGTTCTATTTTTGCATATTTTTAAAAATATCCTCTTAAATAAGAAATTTAAAATTATAAAAAAAAATATAATTTTTATACTCTTCATAACAAGCTCTTTCAAATGGACATGATAAAAAATAAAATGGTTCCTTAATTCTTATGTATTCACATAAGAATTAAAGAACCATTTTATTTAAACAAAATTAGTGAAAAATATGTTTTATATCGCATTGTTTCTTAGAAAATTGGCTGTGATAGACGGACTGACAGACAGGTTCTTATAAAGGTTCCATATTTCTGTTTGAGGTTCGGAACTACCTACTCCTAGATCACTGGATTTCTTTGACATTTTGGGTAACGATCTCGGAAGTATTTGTAGTGCTTGTTTGCTACCGCCTTGGAAAATCTAATGAATATTGGAAAGTTGTACATTTACAAAACGTCAGTTAAAACTTTGCTGTCTGTAATCACTTAACGGACGCCATTACGCACGTTTGCCTTCCACAGCATTAAAACTGCGACTGTCCGAGCTTTCACACGGGCGGATTTGGTTGGAAACGAACCAAGTTCGTTGGACGACTCTTCATACGATAAGATTCGATTCGATCAGAGATAAAATCCGTGGTCCACCGTACTAAATCCGACCGTCTGTTTAGCGTTTTCCTCAAAAATCTTCATTGCATTCTTCAAAGTTGCAGAGGCTTCTGATAGTTTTTTTTAATGAAGCTCTTTTTCAGTGCTAGAAATAGACATTCGTTTTTGAGTTTCTTTCTGCGCCTCGAATTCAATGAGATCCCATTATCCCATTGAGTTTAATAAATCTCAATGTCATCAGCAGTGACTTCAATATTGGACAACTGGTTGGCCAAATCAACAATATTCGTTACGAACTCTTCCATATTTGGCTGATCTATGGCTGAAGAACGCACGAAGAGTCGACATATTTTTTTTCAAACTCCTTTCAAATTGCTGTGTTTTACTTCTTACCATGACGTAACAAAATTTTTATAGAAGATTTTGTAACATTTCCAAAAATCTCTCAGTTCCATATCATCTTCATTCGCTTTCACTGCCTGTGAAAATGTTCTTCCGAGATACTGTTCTTAAAAGATGCAATGACTCTTTGATCCATTGGTTGCAATAAAGATTTAGTGTTTCGAGGTAGAAATACAATACTGATTTGGAGATCAATATCGGCAATACTCGGAGGATGACCGGGAGCTTTGTCCAGGAGCAATAAAGCTTTATAAGTCAAATTATTTTTTAAACAGTACCTTTTTATTTCAGGTACGAAATGTTTAATAAACCATTCTTTAAAAAGTACTGATGCCTTTGGATTAGCCCCCAAATAACTGGCATGTATTCATGACGTAATTTTTAAGAGCTTTTTAAGCGTAATTTTTAATTTTTAAGAGCGGAATTTCAGATCTATAAACCAAAAGTGGTTTTAATTTTAGATCGCCTTCAGCATTTGATCCTAATAAGTGCCTTAAGCGATACTTGGCCACTTTAAAGCCAAGCATAAATTTCTCCTCTCTTGAAATAAAAGTGCGGTGGGCATTTTCTTCCAAAATAAACCTGTTTCACCCTCGTTGAAAATTTGTTTCGGTTGAAAAATTTCCGCTTTCGATGATTTCTTTTAACATGACGGTAAAACCCTGAGCAGCTACATGATCGGTACTAGCAGCCTCTCCTTACACTCGAATGTTATGCAGTGAATATCTCATCTTAAAGCGCATAACACTATCCTCGGCTGGCAGAAAAAGTTTTTGTATTTTCGTTGCTATTTTCACTACGGTTGTTTTGCAGTGTATTGGTAATACTGAGTACCTTGTTTTGAATGATAGCGAGACTAAGAGTAACCCGTTGCTGAGTTTGATCTTGAATCCATGTGTGTAACAGTTTTTCCACCTCAGAAATTAAAGCGTTTCTTTTATGTGTGATAGTGCTATTTAGAGAAACGGAATGTAAAGTTGTAAAAGCTTATCTTTATCTTTCAATATTGTCTTTAGTTATAGGCGATAAATTAAGGTTACCTCCAATTAATGAAGTGGAGAAACCGCGATTTTGAGTTTTAAAATTGACATTTTAAAACTCAAAATCGCGGTTTAATCATTATCTAAATTATCCGATATCGTAATTATTTTCGTACAATCAAAATATGAAGTCAGTCTTTAACTTAAACAGAGATCTTAATGTTATCAATAACAAAAAAAGTATTAAAAGAATAGTTTATTACATGAAGATAACATTTTATAATATGTAGGTAGGTATATGAGATTTTGAGAGAATATAAATTGATTTTAATCACAGTTATGCTTATTTATAATGATTAATGAATATATTAACTACAGATTTGATAATTTCTAACTATAAATAGTAGCTTGGGTCTAGGTTAGTTTTCTTTTTTCTTTACGTATTAATCTCTAAAGAAATGATGACACCAGCGATGAAGGCAACGGCGACCGCTTTCGCCTGATTGATGGAATGCTGTATGGTGTAACGAAAAATTGTCCGGCAGGGTGTCGTTTAATTTGTTCAGTGCCTAAATTTGATAACGCCGTGATAAGTTTTAAGTGACGTTAAAAACAAACTTAATACTTTTGTAGTAATGGGCCAGAATTTTTTATTGGAAATTGTTCGTTATGGCGCACCCAAGCAGGTATGAATATATAGTTTACTCTAACCGCTCTATTGTCTTGCTATTCGGCTGGCAGTTGCTGCTAAACTTAGCGACTGTTAACACGTGTGGCAAGCTTAGCTTCTATTTTGTACATACATTTAATACAATTAAATTTCTACTTATTTAAAATTTCTTTTTTAAATTTAATAATTTTAGTTTAAATTATAAAAACTATAACTTATTTCCTTTATAATGAAATATAAGTAACCTTAAGTCTGCTTATAATAAATTGAAGTTGTCAATTCCTCCAAATATTTCGATGATAAGAAAGAAATAATTGGAGTAAAAACTGTATTATAATTAAGAAAATATTCGTCGTTCTCCTCATTTTCACATTGTTCTCCACATTTTAAAGGACTTACCTAACCAGTAGGTGTAATAAGTCTTCTAGTGTTTTCGTTCTACTAAATTTGTGTGTTATTAATTTGGTGCTTCCCATAATTTTTGTAGTCTTTACTATGATACTCTTGGGCCTCTTCAGACAATATACCAATTGGTAATATGGCTTCTTGGATTAGTTGTCCACCATATATTAATAGTTTATGGACACTCTGCCGCGTGTATTTTATATTTTGATATATACAAATCTGCAGTCTCAGAGCAATATTTTTCAAATATTTTCCTGTTAATTTCAATTTCACTACATACCGTTTTTAAAATAACTCCTAAACGTTTTATTAGTGATTCATCCACATCAGTGATATTTGAAACCAAAAATGGATTTTCCAAAAAATCTATGTGCAGTGTTACCGTCATTACTCGTGCCGAATCCATGTTTTGGCATATCTGCCAAAAGTCTCCATTACACCACTGAATCGATTTTAGACTGTCTTCTAATGTTAACAGCTTTTTTATTTGCCACTACTTGATCTCTAACCTATATGATTTACGTAAAATGCATTCAAAACATCTAATCCAGACACGAAGGCTCGATAGTCCCATCGTCATTGCAGTTTCGTTGCAGAATCTTTCACGAACAAGATTTAAAGCCATTGGAGTTGCTCCGCAAATATGACAGCTCTTGATTTAAAAAAATGCTCCATGAAACTTCTCCATTAATCATGGTTAAAAACGATTCTGTTTTATTAATATTTCATCATCTAGTCTGGACCATCTAATCTACAATAGTGGGAGGTAATTTTTGTTTTCTAGCGTTTCAATTTCTTTTCTAATCAATCCTGGTGCCCCTCTCTTTAAAACCATGTTTATTGGCCGGCAATATTTTGTTAACGAAGGCTGAGGATTATGCCATAAAATGATTTTTTTCTGTTGACTTTCACTAGTACCAACTAGAGAAATAGTGAAACAAGTGAAACTACAAAAACCTAGGAATCATCACACTTATATTTTACTGCAGAGGAGGAACACTGCTTGTACTTAATTTCTGCGGCAAATCCTGTAATGTCAATGTCATATAGATAACACTGTATTTTGCACTCGAAAACATGTGACAATTTAGAAAAATGTCGGCTTTGTGAGCTTTACTTCTAATAGAGACCATCGTGAGTCTTAAATTCTGATAGAGACCATCGTGAGTCTTAAATTATTTTGAGAAATTCACCATATTTTTACACAATACTAGGTAATATTATAAGGTGAAAAATGATATTAAGATTTATGAAATTTTAATAAAAACAATGTTTAAAACATTTCGTTCCTTCATAATTCCCTGTTAATCATATTATTGATAGTTATAGTCCATATTTAATTAAAAAGCAATATATTTCGTATATAAATGTATGTTATATATATATATATATATATATATATATATATATATATATATATATATATATATATATAAACTTGGAAAGACAGCTTATCATGGTTTCGTTGATCTACATCCTATCTCCTCATTATATTAAACATTGCACAGTACTATTACTACTATTCTAAACCGTTTGTCCCATTTACTTGGGTCGACTTTCCTTTCACGGAGCACAATTTTATACTGTGTTGACCACGAGTTGGGTTGCTTTAAGGATTTTTCTACTTTCATCAATCAAGACGGCGACGAAAGGGGAGAATTCCATGTCCACGTTTCGTCGTTGGCAACTTTGTGTCAAGATTCATCATGTAGTCGACCGGGAATCCCTAGATATGTTCATACCATCGGAAATGTTTTTCTCTTACCTTGTCTGTTATCGATGCTATTTTAAAACTCCTTATATATCAATTTCAGATTTTATCTAGAGGAGTGATACTCGCTATCAGAGTATATCTTGCCATTATCTGGATTTGTGATGTCATAGAAAACGCACGACATAAGTTCTGACATAAGTTTCTGGAGTTGAAAGAAGACAGAACTCTATCCAGGAGTTGGAAGTTTTTTTGAAATTCGTCTATGTTAACAGAGATCAATGTAACATCGTGTGCGTAAAAAAATTTCCACAGCAATAACTTTGGTAGTGTTTAGTTCGATGGTTCATTGTAGTAATAGATATCAATTGGGTTAAGTGTAGAGCCTTGGTGCATTCCAACTTTAATTTTAAACGTTTCGCTTGGACGTGCGGTGTTTAGGACTTGGTTAGTGACGGATTTGTACGTATCATATTCTATATTTACTAGTTGCTACCTGAGTAATTCGCAGACCAGATCCCGAAGAAGATGATCAAATAAATTACCTAATCTATAAAAACAACGTGTAAGTATTTTTGTTCGTGTTTGCCTTTTCCAACATTATTGGGGTTGTTTGAATTTAATTTGATATGTTTCTCAGCTACAAAGCCATTTGTTTAGGAGTCAGAGTTATAATGTGTTTTAATCACAGTTAACTTCCACCATACCCTCCATCTAGGTGTTTTCAGTCTTCTGCTGGTATTTCTTCTAAACTTGGGCACTTGTTAGTATTCATTTGTTGTTATTTTAACTACGTCCAGAGCAATGGTGGGGAGTGGTATTCGAACTGTTTCAGGTCGACAGTATTTCTGGGATAGGATATACTTCGAAAATGTTTTTTAATACTCGTATTAGTAGCTTGTTATTTTTATGTATTTTACTGCTGTCATATTTTTAAGATGTTCAACGGATGCGTTGCCGGTTTTGGCGGGTCTCCTGCCTGCCGATCTCGTGATTGCAGAAAGCGGCTAATATCATCCTGGATCGAGGCAAGAGTTTTGCTGTTCCCACTTTTGTATGAGGTGGGTCGTTACGGGTCCCGGAGGGGCCCCAGACAACCCGGCTGGATGGATCGGGAATAGTATTTCTGGGATGGGATATACTTTGAAGATGTTTTTTAATACTCGCTACGTTTGCTTTCAATGTTTTAATCTTGTATTAGCAGCCTGTTAGTTTTATCATTTATTGTTGTTATATTTATAAGATTGTTAGGATGTGTTTTGCTATGTTTATTTAATTCCAAATTGGCTGTCGCTAATTTGTTGTAGGATTTGTATTTCACTTTGCTATTGATATTACTACGATTACGATTTACTACTACCTGTTTTGCTTTTTTGTAGTTTTGCCCCTGTTTTCAAGGTCCAGAACCCTACAAAGACCTAACATTGGCCACGAGTGTAGGTGGATTTTGTATATTGCTGGAAGGACATGTTCTAGTCACTTGAAATAATTTCATATTGTTATTGTATGTGTTTTATGTTATTAATACGTAAAATAATTTTTTTTTATATTTATATAATAATTTTTTAATTGAAAAAATAATTTATCGGAAATGTTATTCTACAAATTAGAAACTTTGACATTGTAAGTAGTTATATATGTTTCTATAAGGTATAACATAAAAATAGGTACTCATATTTAGGATCTGAACTGTACTGGTTCTATCGGAAAATATTCTAACAGGATGAAGTAATTTTGAAGATATGCTGAAAATACTCGAAGTAAATTGCCTTTCTATACAGATTTAATTGATAAAAAAAATGAAAATAATTTTCTAACTCTTTGCATTGATTTGCGATTGATTTTTTTGGGTTACCTCCTTAGAGTCCGTATGGAATCCTGTTTCTGTGACAATGATATCAGTCCCTCTATCCTACAAGAGTTTCTAGCTTCTAAATAGTCATAGACCTAAACGTTTCAGAAGTATTTAATTCTTTCACCTGAAACTCATTATGGTATTTAAAATTATGTACATTTTTATTTCAAGGCTTATTTATATACAAGGGCAATTTATATATGCACTTGTCTATAAATAAAGGCAGGCGCCTATATCAGAGATTCTCAAATTTATTTCATCTACTGCCCCATTTGAGAACTCAATTATTTTATAGAGCCCCCAGAATTTTTAACCTCATAACTAACATAATTTTTTGCCATTTTTTGTAATTGCCCATCTAGACCACTTCAACATCCCAAAAAATGTCCCTGGGTCTTTTACCGCTCCCCTGAATGTCTCTAGTGCCCACGAGTGGACGCTATCGACCACTTGAGAAAGACTGGCCTATACATTTAAAAGGGGAGAGCCGAAAAAAATTAGTTCTATTTAGGCTTGATACAATACCCCCAGGTATTATTGAAAAGAGTTGAGTACAAAAGTACTTTTAAACATATTTTCATTGAAGGATTATGATGCAAGAGAATTTCAAAGTTACTATATTTAGATTTTGTACCAGAACTATTTTGATAATCTTGATGCTTCATGGATTTTTTTGCTTTTGGATATTGATATCTATTGAATTTTCTGGCGAGTATTGAAAGTATACTGTATTTAAACAACAAATATTAACATGACGTTCAATTAAAATATTTGTAAGTTGCCAATAATACAAATATAAGTTTTAATTACTAATACATTACAATTTTATAACTAAATATAATGTAACTAATAAACCTTGCACCCATGTGATGATTCTGAATTAAAAATAATGTGCAAGTATCGACTTTATACATGTACTGACATATCATCGGGATTAGTATTTACGACATTCAGAAAAAGACATAAAGAGCGAAGCATATAAAAATAAATATTCAATATTATGGAGGCATAAGCTACACTTAGAGAATAAGCCACATAGCGCGCGCGGAACTAATATAGTGAAACTCATAATTCTCCAAGTGTGCCTGTCGCGATGTAAAGCCGTGTATGTCATTGTGTGCGAAAGATTGTTAGGGCAACGAAAAAACGTTCCCGCTATTTTATTGATTTAATTACCTACTCAGTAATAATAAATTTAATTAAATATAATTATAATCAATATAATTGGAAATACAGGTTTTTTTTAATTTAATTTATTATAAATTATTTCATTATTCACATTCATCGTAGTTGTAGAAAAAATTATTAAAATCTTTATATGTGATTAATTTTTGAAGTGAAAACTTCTTTTGTGCAGTGAATGAAAATGAGTCGTTACGCTCGTATCGGTGACGCTCTGGTCCGTGATGCTGAATCCGATAATCCCTTCGGAATCAGCCAAGCGAGTTCACTTTTTAAAACGGAGTGCGTCATTTCAAGAGATACGTTTCATTTTTTTATTAATATTTTACTTGAGTATAGTTTAATATAATATGCGTATGTTATTGTATTTTAAAATAATCTTGCATTGATCCCGATTCGCAAAACTAATGTTATATATACACAAGATTCGGATTAGTGATTTTAGGTTTGAAAAAATATACTATGATAATAATTTTCGGAATATATTAAGTGATAAAAACATATAATACTAAAACTTTTGACACAGGTAAACATTTTTGGTTTAAAAAAAGGAATTAAAAAATATTGATAAAACGTCAGATGACAGAATTATTGGAAATTAATAATCAAGCGTTTAAATATTCATAATTATACGCATTTATCCTAAAAATATAAATCAAATATACCTTACATTTTGTAACTAAATCTATCTTTATTTACCTTGTATATATATTAGTGTTACTAGATTGCACTAAATATTTTCAGTGTAACCTTGCTTGGTTACAGGGAAAATATTTAAGTAACCTAGCAACATTAATGAATTTCAGTTGACGTTTCGTATTTAAATTCTTCGGTAAGGATGGAAAAAATATATGAAACAGTCAGATTGTTGTATGCACGAGATGGGCAATCGGTAGGACGCGCTGTATAGAGATGTGTTATTCATGAGTGAGAGATATAAAAGATATAGCTCACATGTTACGATCATATTTCACTCGCTCACTTGAAATCAAAATGTATCAGTATATCACTAGCTGAGGAGTGATCGGCGTCTTTCGTTTCACCAAACCAATCATTTCACTCTCACTAGTCGCGTCGTGAAGTGGATATAAAAGTATATGTCTTGACGTTGCATGAAAGAGAAAGAATACAATCGAACTGTTTAGTCAAATATGCAACTGGATCTTTGTAGATGACTTAGCTACTGGCGATCGAATGTGAAAACTGCGATAAAGTATGTTGTTAGCCCTAAATCCTGAACCTGTGATGTGTTAAGCAAGGTGGATACTCTTGTAGAATTAATGTTTTATTTTCAAACAATAGTGCGTAATGTTCAGTAATTATTATTTATCACCATATTAAACAATGGTCATACCATTGTTCAATGGTTCAACGTATGCGTAATAAATAATTTCGTTAATAACTCGGAGTACTGAGGTAATTAGCTATTTATTGAGCTAGAGATATAAATGAGTGATATATATCTTTCCAATCAAATGATGTATATCACTCTTTTCTTTTCACTGCTACATTTTGCGCACCTCTAGTACTAACTCAGGCTCGTATTTGCTTTCGAAATGAAATTTTCTTTGTCGGTCTCACTTCCGTGTTACGTATGCTCTGCCTTATTCTCTAAACTCAGATAAATACGTCCAATATCTACATATTACAATGTTGTGGCATGCACAAAAACCCATCAATATACAACGAGCAGAACTGCAACATGTGACAATGATCATGGATATGTCTAGTGATAAAACATTATAGTTACGTTTCCAAGAAACGTCTTGTCGATTGTTATAAATGTCCTGTTATGAAAAGGATACTATCAGAATTAATTCAAAAGGAAAAACGTACACAGTTCAATAATAATAGATAATAAATATATTTATTTGCGTTTATAAATTTAATTATTGTCTCAGTATAAAATTGTCACTCCATTATATAAATTGTTAAATGCGTGTGCTGCGTTTAATGTGTATTTATTTATTGTCTTTTCTTTTCCATCAGCGTATTCAAATTATGTACATATTAGATTATTTGGAATTTTATCAAATTATGTACATATTAGATTATTTGGAATTTTATCAAATCTTACTCAAAGTAGGAAGCAAAAATTATGTACATATTAGATTATTTGGAATTTTATCCAATTATGTACATATTAGATTATTTGGAATTTTATCAAATTATGTACATATTAGATTATTTGGAATTTTATCAAATTATGTACATATTAGATTATTTGGAATTTTATCAAATCTTACTCAAAGTAGGAAGCAAAAATTATGTACATATTAGATTATTTGGAATTTTATCTAATTATGTACATATTAGATTATTTGGAATTTTATCAAATTATGTACATATTAGATTATTTGGAATTTTATCAAATTATGTACATATTAGATTATTTGGAATTTTATCAAATCTTACTCAAAGTTGGAAGCAAAAATTATGTACATATTAGATTATTTGAAATTTTATGGAATTATGTACATATTAGATTATTTGGAAATTATATCAAATCTTACTCAAAGTTGGAAGCAAAAATTATGTACATATTAGATTATTTGGAATTTTATCAAATCTTACTCAAAGTAGGAAGCAAAAATTTTTCCACACGGTTATTGAAATCTTCAGCGTATCGTAAATGTATGTTATGTTTTCCATCCGGATACAAATGTATGCTGAAATAACAGAGTACATAATTAGTATTTTTCATTCAATAACAAATTACATGGCCTTACAAAATAATTGCAGCTCCAAAAATTATCTGCATAGGTAAATCTGTACATTTCAGCAGAAAAATTTGAGTCAAGCAATTCATACTTTAAATAACACATTTTCTTACGTAATTAAGCGTTAATATATTAAACTAATTTGTTTTAATTTAAACGAAATACGTTTGCTGTTTAAAGTAATAATTTAACTGGTTAAGTTTTAGTTTATCTTTGTTTTTTGACAATTTATAATTATTAATATATTATGTTTTTTTCAAATGTTTTCATTCTATACAGAGAAAAATATGTAGCATTAACGCACGCCTCTGTCACTCTTTGTGCAATTGTAAGTTTTGACATGCAAATTGTAATTTTACATTGATGTTGTTTTCCATGTTGATAGTTTGCCCCAAAATATATGTACTCTGCCAAATATGTGTACTCTGAAACTGCTTATGTCTTGAGCAGCAATACTACTAATCAATCTATTGGCCACCATTTGAGTTCCAGAGAGTGTCACTTTAAAAGTTACTCGATGAAATGGAACTGCAGCAGAGTTGACACCTTTTGGAGGTCATTACGTCAATTCTAATATCCAGCTAGTACCATTTTAAAGTCCCACTCTGTTTTATTTAATTGAATTGGTCATTTCTGTAACTCATCAACAGTCATCATAGTTTGCTTATAGATATCTTTAATAAGCTCAATGCTTACCTCAGTACCAACAGTATTCGGAGTAAGAAGTCATTTCACAGTTTACGAAAGCTCTGAAAAAAAATAAGTTATTTCCGCGACTTTTGGATTAGTTGGCTTAATATGTTGGTGCTAAGGTGGTTAAGAGTGCCAGATCCACTGCGAGAGCTTTGCGGAATGAAATTCATTTAGATGAATTGTAAGCTTGTTGGTAATTACTTTCGTAAGCAGTTTATATGCATGAGACAGAAGGGGGCTACACCTATAGTTTCCAATATCAGTTTTCAGAACTCTTTCGTGTATTATAACAGCAGAGTTTTCCTACATTTCGGGTGTTAGGCCATTGTAGAGGCAGTCGTCGAAGACACTTTGCGGTATTGTGATACATTTGCAACTAGGCAGTTTGAGGGAAATGACGTTTTCTCTGAGAGTCTTGTCATTTTAAACTTTTTTCATGCCAGATTTAATCTCGTAGGTACTGATTTCGTGTAAGTTTTTAGTACAATGTCAGATTAATGTGACATTCCTTTGTTGAATTCCTTCTGTAGGGTGGTCTCAGAGAGATTCAGAAAAGTATAGATTTCCTCAGAATTTTTCTACAACTTTATACAGACCATTTTGGTTTTCTTACAACTAGTTGACGTCTTTCGTTCTTATCGTTCTTTGATGTCAATTTTCTGAAAGATATTCTTATTTTTACTGATAGTGAATTCCAGATTGTTCTGTCTCAATGTATATAGAAACTTTCCTATGTACTTCTTACATCTTCTGGCATGTTTCTTAAATTCTTCGTTACTTGCATCGATATTACTAATAAGCGTGTGTCTTTGTTTCAGAAGTCTATTGTTACATCCAAAAGTTTAATGGTCTTCGCTTTTGTCTAGTTTGATACCTTATTAGCTGAAGTATACCAATAGTAATGAAAAAACCTTACATAGAGTATTTGAGCAATTTACATCAGTTACTTTTATCATTAATAAGGCATCTTTGTATTATTCATGTATGATATAGACATTTTCTGTGGACAAAATATTTGTTAATAAATAAATTACATAGTTTAGGAATTTACTTCTTATAAATAGTGTCATCGAAATGTAAACCATCATTATTTAAACGATAAACAAAATTTCCCAAACATTTTGATGACGGCTCGGCATGAAAACTTCGTGATGCCTGTCATTTCGTAATGGATATTTTCTCTCAACAACTATATACGTAACTTTAGATTATAGATATCCTCATAACAATAAGTCCATAGGGCTCAAATCAGAACCGCGTGAAGGTCAATTTATGTCACCTTCCCTGGGGATTAATTTGCAAGGGAAACTTTCACGAACTCGTAGCAGAGACGTATTGGACGTGTTTGACGTGGTTACGTTCTACTGAAACAATGTTTTTTGGTTATAAGGAGGTTTGCAGTTCAGGTACCAACAATTATCCAACATCTCCATATAATGTTCTGAATTTACTGTAATTGCACCCTATTCTTCACCCCGACATCTCAGTCTATATAGCCACTTTAGGCAAATGAAGTGGTTCCGGATACTTGTGTTCGACTTTACCTTTCAGATATAATTTTACTAGCTCCAACCATGTTTTAGAAGAAGATTTCTCCCTTAATGAATTAGATTTCACCTTGCATCGTCTTACGGACTCTTCCCCTGGCATTGACGGAATGTCATACTCAATGGTGAAAAATACTTTAGCATCTACCCGTTGGTATCATCATTCCGTCATCAACTATATGTTCAAATCAGGTTATATTCCAAAGTCACGGAAAACTCAAATAATAATTCGCTTTCTCAAACCTCATAAAGATCCCAATGTAGGTTCATCCTACAGACATGTCATCTCCTGATGCCAGGCTAATATGAATATTCTCCGCGCCCTTTCTGGAATATGGTGAGGCTCACATCCTACCACATTAAAGTTAATAAACACTCTAGTCCGTAGTCATATAGACTATGGTTCATTTCTTCTTGATCCTATTTCCAAATCCAATGTCATTAAATTGACCCGCATTCAGTCTCAATCACTGTGGATGATAGCGGGTGCAATGAAATCTAGTCCCATAAATGTCCTACAAGTAGAATTGTGTTGATCCTCCTTTAAACCTCTGGCCACAATACCTAGCTGATCGTTCTCTACTGAAGGCAGCTAGGTTTTCTACTCACCCCATTTTTCCAAAACTCCCAACAATCAACAATCCTCCTCTCTAGGCTTATTAGGATGCTACTTTTTGGCGTTCTAAGATCCGACCTCTTCTTATCATTAGCTTCCAAAGTTTCAAATCCCCTCTTACCCCGTTTATTCTTAATTTCCTCTCTCCCTCTCTATAGTTTTCCACTTGATTCCGTATTTCACAAGCCAAATATAAATTTGTGTTTTAGAGTTAAATAACAGATTTCCTACGTTTATTTACAAATATAAAACTCAATTGCCCATTAACATAAGATCACTATTATCTATTCCCAACAAGCCCGTTTTGGGATTAATCATTCCGTCCACAAGAAAGAACATTGCCAAAATATAGAATCTTTTATATTTATATTCGTGTTTATTTTTGTTTGTGTATCTCTATATGCTTATTTTGTCCTCCTCGGTATACTGTAATTTAATTTTTTTTCATTTTATTTAATTATAGTGAGTCTCTTACATAATTTTTGTTTTATTATACAGTTTATTTTTTTGTTAACAAGTAACAATGACAGATATCCGAAATATGATTTAATCAGTGTTGCATAACCTTGATTATCCACACTTGACATTTGCAAAGTTTATTAATGGAGAGAATGAACGCCATATAATAAAAGATAAAAATCAGACATCATTAAGCCACATTTTCAATAATTCATGCATGCTCATTTCCTCTCATTCACAGTCATTGATAATGAGACGAAATAAATTACCTATCATTTTATTCTTCATACACTCGTTCGCATAAATGACACTTTTCAAGAGGCAACATAATGAAACATTCAACTCTGATAGTTAAATATTTAAGTTTTAACATTACAATACTTGCATTCATATAATTATTAACTTTCTCCTATACATTCAAAATTACGCCAAAAGTATTATAAGTGACGGATTTTGTGCTCAGCCATGATACAAATAAAACTGCCATTGTATAAACAGCCGATTGCTCTTTTAAACAACAACAATAAACAGTTGATGGGATTTACAATCATTTGATTTGTTATAACAATAGACAAATCGGAATTGTACCACTGAATACACTTAAATTGTATATGGGGCGATTATGAGAGGAACATCAAATAAACAGCCCTTATCTTTATTCACCTTTCTTTAACAACAATAAACAGTTATGCACTTTGGAGTCATTTTGTTTTATTGTATATAATATAAAGTCAGAATTATATCACTAAATGTAATTAAATTACTTTATTTCCACTATTTCTGCGTATACGGCTATTATGACAGAAACGAAATGGCGTGAACCAGGCGTGGTGTAGCATAGTGTGGAAGCGATAACTTGTTTGTAATGTTTTGTAATACGCCCTAAAACTTCATTTTTTGTTTTTTATTCATAAAAAGTTTTAATTAAATATATAATTGAAACGCAACTTCCATTAATAATTAAATGTAGACCCAAATAATAGGATCTTTTGATGTATTGTTTTCAATATATACAAATTATGTACATTTTTTTCTTTTTCCTTTTTTAACATACAGACTAAAATATGATTTACAATATTGTATTTTAAAATCATATTAAGTTCCTTTATCTTATCTTATTAAAGCGAGCAACATGTTTTTCTGGAAACTGATAACAAAGTCGTTTTGTTGATATATTTAATCTTACCTTGAATTTGGGATATTAGCATGGAGAAAAGGCACATGCGATGGATCAATCATAACATCTTTTTCCCCATGCATTATCAAAACGGGGCATACAATCTTTGAAAGAAATCCTGAGCAGATGTCGCCATTGTTAGCCTTGTAAATTGCTAGCATACATTCGATCCATTTAGTCCAGATTTCTATAAAATATTCTTCTCCATATAAGTCTATCATAGGTGCTTTCATTCTTGGGGACCATGATGAAACATCCTTTATTCCTGTAATATAAAAGTTAGTAATGTACTTTATAAACATTTAATAAAGAGTTCAAAGATCTGTAGTTTTTAAAATACAGAATTCACAACGGTAGTGGTGCCTTACGAATTTAACATTGTGTAAATGTTATTCTAACTGCAAGGCGAATGATTAGAATAGTACTAATGAATAGTAAATAAATAAAGTCAATGAATAGTAAAAATACTGTACAAATATTACTATTTGTTTACGTTAACAATGATTTTTATTCATTATCATTAAAAGTAATAATTAGAGACCTGACTATGTAAATGCATATCCATTTTCATATTATGATTGTTTATATATTTTGGCACATTTTTGCTATTTTTACAGGTTTTTACTAAGTTTTTTGTTTTAGCTGACCAAAACAATAGGTGTAATTTTGTAGCGAACCAAAACAATTAGATGCATTACTCATATGTGCCCTCTTAGCAGTCAAGCGTCTATGTTTTGGCTAGATAATATGCAAATAAACACAGAGAGCAAGTAAGGCAAAGAATTCTATTCTGCACCTACTGTTCTCCTCCCTAATGCTGATCAAGTGATGCAAATTTTTGACAAAACTTTCTATCGATGCAGAATATCAGGATTATGCAATTTTAAATTGAGAAAAAAGTGTGTCAACGGGGACAGCTACAAGAGCAATCTCTTACAGCCAACCATAACACCAGTCCAGCTCCATTCGACTAACGGCCGGGAATCAAACCCAGGTTTCCACAAAGCCCTGCGTCCTCAAATGCCTTATGCCTTGTGATCAACCTAATACACAATGGTGACGACAGAAAGATAGGTTCGCACCAAAAACTTATAACAACAGCAAGTGGCAGTACCTAGACCAAACAAAAAAATGAGTTTGCTTATATTTGTGTCAAAGTTTTGCTCGTAAATAACATTCAGGAAATTACTTCTAGAAAATTATTTTTTTAAGGAAAATGTAACACTATGTAAAAATAATGTGTCAACAAATTATCAACGGACCGTGCAAGAAATATAGAATAATTTCAATGATAGCATTTCAGTAGATGAAACTACAGACCTTTGTGACCACTTTTTGCGAATCTGATCAATTGACACTTGAGCCCTTTTCTTATTTGAAAGCTTGCAAGACTTGAAAAATAAATTATACTACCTTCAACAGATTTGAGAATGTCGGTACTAAAATATAACCCTCGATCTCACTGCAGAAGAAAGAGTGTATACATTTCTCTCTGATACTGCTCCCTCTATAATCAAGGCAGCTAAAGTCCTCTAGGTACTCTAGGAATTTCATTTACATCGCCTGCTATGCTCACGGAGTCTATTGATTCGCCAAAGAAATACAATGTATGTTTGATAATGTAAATAACTTCACTTCAACAAAAAAGAATGTACTTTTCAAAGTACAGCTACACAAATGTCTATAAAGAAAAACTTTTTACTTCGCTTTTATCAAGTGAACCAGTGGTAACTTGATGGGGAATGTAGCTTGAAGCTATGCTGTTCAACAATGAATATATCGGTGATATCATTAAAGTATAGAAAATTATTTTGATAGCTCAGACGCTGTTGCAATTCGTCAGTGTAAGGAAACATTGGAGACCCTTCTATTAACCCATCGAGTATGCAGGTTACTTTCACGTAACATGTGCTCGTACCATGTTGATAAAATGTGTAACCTCGAAAGTATCGATTTCATTGTAATAAAGTTTCTTGCGTAGACAGAGAACAAATATAGTTACAACATAGTCTAAGCATTTGTACCGTATTTACAAAGTTATGAATATAGAAAATAATACAAATAAGGATAATAAAATTTTCCTTTCCGTAAGAAATAATGGTTTATAAAGGAAAAGACATCATAAAATGTAATTTTTGTAAGTACCATAAGAAAGCCTAAACAATAATTAATTATTAAACAGTAAATACTTATTTTTTCAAATAAAGCAACCGATGTTCTTTTTGTTTTAATTTATCTGGCATATTTTCATATTTTATTTGTATATTTCAGCATTTTCATGTTGCATATAATAAGGTGTCAAGTAATATATAAAGCTCCAAGCACTGTGCTATAGTATATACATTACTATAGTACATTGTTTGGAGCGTTCAAGATGTGAAACATTAACATTGATGTGAAATTTTAACATACAACTTGACATACGACTTAGCTTAACATATGAAATTTGTCTTAGCCGATCGTTATTCAATTTTGCTTCCCTTGTTTTATCAGCTCCCTGTACCAATTGAAACGGTTATTTTTCCAATCGAAATCAAAGCTTTTTATTCAGAGGAGGAGGTAAGGATTGATTTTGTTTAAACAATGAAAAAATTGGAACACAAGAAAATTTTTGGTAAATGTTTAAATTTTTAGTATAAAAACAAAATTCCATGGCCCCATAAACAATCATTCACTGTGACTATATTCCAAGGTCAAAATCCCTAGGTGCTGTACTACTATTAATATAATGAATAGCAATCATATTTTAATATACTGATGAAAAGAAAACTTTGAATTTATGAATATCGACTGAGTGTTTGTAACATTTGACATAGTAAAATTAAAACTTGTAATCAAATTGTTGACGATTTTCGTGTATTGGCGACACCTAAAAAATAAATACCTTTTTATTAATATTTTTTCAATAATTTTACTGAAGTTTAAAGTTAATTGATTTTATTAACATAAATAATATTACCTACCCAGTTGTTATTTTCATAATTTATAAAGAAAACCTACACAATTTTACTGTTGAACCTGTGCTAATGAAAGGCAAACAATAGTGTAGAGAATATCAACCAGAATTAGAGTTAGCAGATATTTTTGAATAAAATTGTAGCTCCACTTGCTACTAAACGTGTACCTTATAATGAATGCAATTACTAATAACAATTTCATACTGCAATTTCTAGTACAAAAAGGTTATAAACTGCCTAAAAACCGAACTGATATAATAAATATTTTACTAAATAAACAGAAAGGGAAAAGATATGATTTCAAAGCTAAAGATATTAGCAAATCTGAAAGTTGCTTAAGTTTGGCTATTGACGAGTAATTAAGCATGAAAAAATTAAGATTAGTTTAATTTGGGATTAAAATACATTCTAGGCAAATGTGGTACTGAAGAAATAAATGTCATAATAGAGAAATGCTTAGAACTTGGAGTAACACGCATGAGCCTTGGATACATTCCATAATAAAACACCAGGGGTTGGATGTCTTGAAATACAGGAAAACGCTGAGGATCAATCATCTAGTGAAGGTAAAGAGTCATATGACAAAGAAGAAATTGACAACTCGAGCATGTATGTGACTGGAAATATTTTGTAACCTCAAGGTAAACCCTAGGGTGTAGAAAGAAGCTCATCTCATAATGTTGCTATTTCAGAAGTGTCCATTACGAACAAAAGTGTCCAGTATTTGTAAATGGAGCATATTGCGTGATTACTAGCACTCAAAGGTCTTAGGCAACTGCTAGTAATGTGTAACGTTTGTGTCTTAAGGTGATTGACAAGCTATATATTAAATTGAACTCAAATAACATAATTGAAATATCTTTAATCCTTGTGTAGTACATATAAAACAGAGTTAATAAACATTATAATATAAATTTAAAAACAAAATTATAAATATTTTAATGAAGATTAAACTAAGTAAACATTAATAACTATTTCATTAATTAGGTAAATTAGATGATAAAAATTTTCTATTGACTAATTTATAACTAATTATTACTGCCAATACAACTTTTGGTGGGGGCGAAGTAAAGAGAGAAGTGAATTAACTGGCATTATCCATAATGATTACGGATGACTATCAAGCTCAATAGCGATCGCTGTAACTACTCAGTAAACCCTTCAAAGTTAATTTAAGAATGATAGTTGTTACTGTTCGATTCTACTGCTCGAAAAACCCATTTCGCATCTGGTGAAAATCCATATCTGGCATAACCTGCATGACAAACTATAAATCTATTTCCTTTTCCAATATTTTTATTTAGACCATCTTCATTGTTTAAGTGAATCATTCTGATTAACCCAAGTATTGTCGAGATAAATACTCAGGCGTTTGTCTCCGCCCTCTTTCCAACTCCTTCAACTTCTTTAAAAATTTTATTGAGCACAAACAATGTCATGTCTCTCCGTCAACTGCTTTCTTCCATCCGGAAGAAAGTTGAATAACTTGAATAACGCTATTTGTTACCAGAGTATTGTTGTTATTACTCCACCAAGTCAATTACACATCTGGCAAATGTGACGTCATTATGTTTAATTATCTTGGTAGATTAGTAAATAGTAAAAAGTGTATGAGTCACTGATCAGGTGTTCTTTTTATCGATAGTGCAAAGCCGACATGAACAAAACGGGTTTTATTGCTTTATATGCAAGGAGACCGCGGCCGTAATATATGTTAAGTATTTTGAGCACATAGTTATGAATTTAATATTTAGTTGCTATGACAATAAAGCCAAAATGATTACTGTTCAGGGTTGATTTAGACTTAGCAACTCTAGTTTTGAATATTTGATATTATATAGGTGAATATTTGATATTCAAGACTGAATGAAGAACTAAACTGATTGTAAAGCAATGAAGTTTGAATGAGACTGATTTTGTGCAACAAATAAATACGGCGTGATTATTCCAGAGACCCAAGAAATTGAAAAGCTTGAGAAACTCTTATGTAGATAAATATCACTATTTACAGAGGGGGACACAATTTTTTATTTATATTTGTGAAATAAATATCAAAATTTATAATTTTTTTAAAATTCTGATCTGTTATCAGAATATTGAATTTAAACAATATGTATAGTCGGAGGTGTGATTAAATTGCTACAAGAAATTACTTATTACGAATAGTAATAAGTAATTTCTTACTATTCGTAATAAGTAAATCAAGACAAGAAATACTTATACTTTATACAAATTCCCATACTTGGGGACATGTGTTATGTATCGTTTTTCTACAAATATTTAATACTAACTGAATTCTTTATTTTTATTGATACAGGTGATATTTTTTCAATTGAAGTGAAATAACACTAGGTGGTGATCATAGAAAATAAAGGAAAATGTAACTTACTGTCAAAGTGATGCAGTTCGCTTGGTAATATAAATGAATTTGCACCCCAGACAACAAGCTTCTCAATTAAGTCTGGGTATTTTGAAGCCAGAATCAGGCCTGACATTCCACCATCACTCCAACCAAGAACTGATGCTTTTTTTACTTTTAGAGTCTATGACAGTAAATAAAAGCTCGCAATCTTAATGTTAATCAATTTAATAAAAAAAACAAAATTTTATCAGATTTATATATCAATTTTAATATATTGAAATTTTACACAGCATAATAAGAATATCTTCATAATTTTTTGGGTATCCTAAAAGTATTTTATTAGAATTTTTAGTAATTCCTATTAAAAAGCTTACCATTGAGAATTTATTTTGGAGTGAAATGGATTTGTAAGTACGTTTTAGTTAGGTATATAGGCTGTTTATATTTGAAGTTTATTTTAATGTTGTTTTTATGTATAATTTATACAACAAGAGCCATTTTTTAAAATGAAAGAAAATAAAATTTGTTATTTTAACAAGAAAAGTGTTTTCAATTTTTCCAGTGTTACTTGTTTTCCGCTTTTCACTTAATAATGAATATATTAAATTGTAAAATTAGTTGAAGCAGTTTCGGAGTGCATTCACTTCAAAGTTTTAAGCAAATGGTCTTATACTTATAATTAGTTCTAATGAAACAAGGAATGTCATACCTGTAAGAAGTCCTTAGCCATATCAGCATCTTTTTCATAATAATTGGTAGGGAATTCCCTATCAGGAGGTCTGCTTTTACCGAAGCCGGGTGGATCCCAAGCTATTATCGTGAAGTTAGTCTTATTCAAACCTTCTATTTGTGGCTTGAAATCTGTCCATGCCGACCCCAATGCCCCAGGCATACATAAAATGACATGTGCTCCACTACCTGCTTTGACATAGTTGATGTTGTAATCACCCACTGTCACTTTCTTCTCCTGTAATACAATTTGTAATTTACATTAAATTATTTAGAGGAACTATTTTACTCATTGATTGGTTTTCAATTCAAACATTACTAAAAATAAACAAATTCAGAAATTTTATTCATTATATAAGTAAAGTAGAAGACATTTTAATTATCGATTAAAGCATTAGATAATGATTATTTTTATAAAAATTCTACATCTATAATAATAAAAATTTATAGAATATTTTGCATATTCGATACTTTTTGTTACTACAATTAATTTGAAGTACATATTATACAAAGCAGAATAATAATAAGCATAAAATTAGACTCATGTAATATAATATATAACTAATAGATAGGATAATCTTTTTGGAAATATTAAAAAAATTCATATCATATCACTTATAAGATCAATGCACATAATATTTATTTCTTGAATGTTTTACATATATAAATTACATAATGCATCTAAAATAAATTATATATTCCAAAAAATATGTGTTTTTGAATTCATTAATAGGCACAGATATAATATATTACAGAGTTATTTTATTTAATATCTATAGAAGTACAAATAGTAATTTCATTTAATAAAGTGTGTTCTCCAATAATTTAGTAAAAGGTGATAACATTCCTAACCCGCCTTCCGTGCCTAAATGAAAGAATTAGTTAAAAAAGTTCAAACAAAGAATTTAACAAAAGTTTAAAATGAGAATTATTAAAATAACTTAAAAAAAAATAGTAAAATAAAATAAGTTAAATGAAAGTCATTTTAAAAATGTTGAACAGATTAAAGAGAAATCTAAATATTTCAAATAACTGGCCACAAAAATGCTTTTAAAAGTCGTGTCTGTACAACCGTGTTGTGCAATAAAATCAATTTCCGTTTAATAAAGATACGAAATTTTGTGTTTAACAAATAAAACGAAAACCTATGTTGCGCATATTAATATGATTAGTACTAATTCTCAATATCTCAAATTGCCAGTAATTTCAGAGGATTTATTTTAAAATCAGCTATTTATTTTTTACGTACTGAGTTGAAAATGATTTTTCCCGACAAACCTGAAAATCAGGCCGATTTTACACATGTTAAAATTTATTGCTTTATGAAATATACAAATTTTTAATCTAATAACTTGATTTATTGAATAAATATAAAACTTGTTCTTATATTAAAGCGGTAATGAAAAATTATTTAAAAAATAGGTACCATTATCAAAGAAGTCGAAATTACGTTATCACAGGTAAAGTTTGCGACGGCTCACACCGACTGTTTTCTGTTATGTTTTGATTCGCGACCATAGAGTAACAACTTCTATTTATAAGTGCGCATCTCATTACTCATTCTATAGCGCTCTATTCTTCATCTATGACTGCGCATTTTATTATGGATTAGCAATGCGAATTGTTCTCTATATCCAAAAAAGGTCGATATTTCGATATATCGGTTGGATTACAGGTTTAATATTGACTAATATTTTTCAATTTATGGCCGACACTGTATAAAATAAATTAATTTCAATACATAAAAAGCATTATTTAAATTATTTTTAAATTTCAGTTCCAGACATGTAGGCAACTTACGGATACATTACATTGTAATAAAAAATATAATTCACTGCTCAAACCTATATTCACTATTTAAAATCATATCCAACTGCCAGAAATACCTAAACACTCTTGTTTTAACATGTTCCGCTGTGGTCGGCTTTTATTGTTACATCTACTGTTTTTTTTATTTAGGGTATTGCCATGCCATAAACTAAAATTATGCATGCAGTCATATAAATATATATATCTTATCGAAATAAAATCGAAAACATATGTATTTTATATATTTGAGCCAGTCGAACTACTTTTTATATATTTTGATTACCTTGATTAAAGTTTTTTGTTGCCTTTTTACTTTTCCATCCTCAAAAGGAAAAACTTTTATAAAATCTCATATGAATGTGAAAGTCCTTCTTCGAGAGTTAGACCATAAGGTATTTGGAGATGTAACCGAATGGATTTAAATAAGTATAAAGTATTTAAATTGAGTTTATTAATATAGTTCACAATTATAATTATCGAATAACAAATGTAAGTGACTATAATATAAAACTAGGTCGTTACTGCCGTCTTCAGTAGAGAGGATGGAATGATCCCTTTGATGAGCTTTTGTCCAGTTTATGTATTGTGTAAGGAGATTGAATATTTGTTATTGAAAATATAAGTAAACAGTTCCGGGAGTATTCTGTTGCTAAGGATATAAATAAGTTTAGGATAACAACAGCTTATAGAATTAACAGTCTTGTTTGCATTTTGTTCGAGAATATTCGAAATAGATAACTAATAGTTATTTAGTAGTTTTGTTTGTTGCGTTCAAGAACATTCGGAATAGATAACAAATAGTTAAGTAGTTTGGGGTTCGTAGATTACATGTATGTCCTCTGTCACAGCCAATTTCTCGGAAACAATTTGACGTAGAAACTTAAAATTTGGTATAATAATAAATCATATTAACCTGCGTATTTTACAATGGCTAACGCTTTAAATTATTTACACAGAAATTTTAGAGGGGGTAAATTAAATAGGTATGCGAAATTTTTTTTTAGATTTATGTATCGTGAGGGTGTGGTTTTAAGGAATTCAAAATATTTTTTCAATACTTTAAGCGATTTATATATCGGAATGTACCAAAAAACTTCCTCCTTCCCTTATTTCCCAAAATACTAGATTAAAAATCATGAAAAAATATGGTTAGTAGAATCTCATTGAAAGGTCACATCAAAACCATAGTCATTATACCGGTACATCAGTATATTTTTGACGACGCACGGTGATGGAATCACATCATAGGTCATTATATCGGAAAATCAGTACTTCAAATTCGCACTACTAACTACCTCATTAATTAGTACGATAAGCAAATTATATTTAACTAATAATTGTTGTTCACTTGCATTTTGATCTCTGAAATGCGCGCATCGCACGCGGAGCTGGGTGTTTATAAGTGACTCATTTTTGCAGTAACATTTAACGGTATTTGTTTGTTAATTTGTGTGTTTGTGACAAGGAAATCGATGGCATGTATTGCAATATTTAACATATTTTAACTTTAGATGTTTTGTGGTATTTGTAATATTTTAGTGCTAGGAAAGTTAATTATAATTGGAGATGATAATGCATAATTTTGATTTCTCTTGGTCCTACAATTTTTAGCAATAATGCGCAATTGTTGCAATATTTTTTTACATATACATAGTGTAGTTTTACATAAAATATATGAACCAAAATAGCCTGACCTAGCCTGTGGTTGCTATGGCTCTTTATGTTAAATCGTAGCATACGTTTTTCGTAGCATGTTTACGAAATTTTTACAATGTTAATTAAACTGTATATTTTCTTTTCAGTTAATTTACTTTTCAGTTAATTCACTGAGGGCTGGGAATCAGTAAAAGTACATACTAAAGAAAAACACGAACGTATTTTATCAGTGCTGTTAGAAAACTTTGATATAATATAGAGAATTACTTTTAATTAATTGAATACATTAGTTCTTTAGTTAAATGTGTGCTTAATTTGTGTAAAAGTATCGAGGAATATTATAAACTTGTGAATTGTAATAGATCAAAAATATTTAAAAGTATGGTGACTAGTTTAGTGCTATTGAGTATATTGAATTAGCAATATATGGTGTCCAATATAAATCTGAATGTGATCTAGTTCAACCTAATACTTCCTCAGTTCGTGGTCGAACAAGAAAGGGTTTTAGTGGTCTTGGAAAAAGATCAAAACGTAGACGATTAACGGAATTATCTCAGGTTGACGATTCAGTAGTTAGTGCATCACTCAACGATTCGGATGCGTCAACATCAACAAATAATAGTGCGGATGAAGTTTTATCACTTTTGTGGTGGTTAATCTTACGAAACATCAATATTTGTTGATAATGAACATTGTTAACAGTAAGACTTTTATAGTCCATTCAATAATTTTTAAATAAAGAATTTTTATAAAGAATAGAATTTAACAATTAAAATATGGTTGGCAAAAATATATATTCGATCAGCTGATGACAATTTATAAAATTCATCGTATTACACCCAGGGTACTGTAAAATTATATACATAATCAAAACATTAACTTCAAAAAGTTTCACCATAAAAATGTTATAAATACAAGTATTACTTGTATTTCTTGTATCTCTCCATTATTTTATTGACACGAATTGTGAAATTTTATGCGGTAAAAATGGACAAACCTCCATTTTTTGGCGAAATTAACCGGCGTTTCAAACATTTCGTGAAAATAATCGAAATTTTGCCGTTGAAAAAGCCTAGAGCATATATGCTATTCATTAATTTTATAAAGCGTTAGAGTGAGAAAGAAACAATGTGTCAGCTTACGCTGCTATATTTCTATATTTGAAGGCATTATATACTTATGTTATATTTGGCGTATAGATAATTAAACAAACATTGTGACATGTTATTCTTTTTCAAAGAAGCGTTGGTACTATAGTATTTTCCCGTGTCGGCTACAAATTATATACGTACTTTAGGATGATGTTTTTATAAAAACTGAGCTTTCACTCTTCTTATATTTTCGTAGATTATTTTTAATGTTAGACGTATTTTTTAAAAAAAAAAAAAGCTTTAATGCTAATATCCCTTATAAGTTGGCCACTTTTGTAAGGATAAGATGGCCATTTAATTTCTTGACCATTTTTTCTCTCCTTTTGCCTTTTCGTTACTTTTTTCTTTTTTCTCGTGTAAGTTTTCCTTTTCCGTTTCTTGTTTCATCATTTTCTTGCTATAAGGATTGCAAGAATTGTTGAACGGAGTGCAATTTTCATGCGGCCATAATTTACAAAAAAACACATTGCAGATAATCTTCTATTTTTTCAGTCTCGTAGTAATTTTCTTTAATCTAATTTAATTTTTTGCTTTTTAATATTAATTTTTTTCTTCATAATCTTGATATTTTTACTTTCCTTTTTCTTTTTTTCACTAATGTAATCCGGAGATGGCTACTTGCTTGGACAAAGAATAAACAGAAAAAATATAATAACTTTTAAAAATATCAACACTACAACATTAAATATCAACGTACTAAATAACAATATGAGGTAAATTGAATCTTTGAAGTTTAAAAATACTCACTTTTTAATTTTTCTTTCAATTAGAAAAGTTATACAGCAACGTAATACACCAATCACCAATCTTTGCTCACGACGTATAGAGCAAAGACATCAAATTTTTCAGTTGATCGTTTCATCGAACAGAATGTACTGAATTACCTTACGCTAACACCTGGAAACGGAACTTTGATTGTATTTATATATAATTTAGTGCATTCACAGTGATTGGTTATAACGCATTTTAATAGTATTACAAAAAACAACGCATTGTGAGCGGCATAGTGTACTAAGTGGAAAATAATATAATAATTGAAAT
Source organism: Druceiella hillmani (assembly GCA_039881145.1). Classification (NCBI taxonomy): domain Eukaryota; kingdom Metazoa; phylum Arthropoda; class Insecta; order Lepidoptera; family Hepialidae; genus Druceiella; species Druceiella hillmani. Next base: position 3,135,996 of record JAYKKI010000012.1, read on the forward strand.
ATTATTCGGAAAAGAAATCATATATCTACGTTTGCAGTTTCGTACCTGTAGTTTAAAAAGTAATATATATGTGTCAATGGCTACGGAAAATCCTTATCTCAAAATCTTCAACAAATAATTAAATATTGATTTCAAATTGACATACCTATATTAATTTTTATACTACTTAAATAGTCTGAAAAATATTTGAATAGATATTATAAAGAGAAGAAATGTAATACCCATTTTTATGGTCAATACACCTTGGAACCTAAGATTTGTATTGAAGTGGCCATATATAAATGTACGTAGGACTAACAAATCTGCGCATAGCTAGTAAAATTATTTGCGAAATTCAATTTTTTGAAAAAAAATTTCTGATATTGTACTCTAAATTTTTGGCGTTTCATAAAATTATTTTGTATACTATTAAGTTTAATATATTATTATGTGTTTTATAATGTCAAGTTTGTTGTGTTAAATGTGTAATATTTTTAAGTATGAGTGTAATTAAAATGTTTTAAGGACAGTACCTATACAGCTATCTGAGAATACATATCACTGTAAATTTTACAGTAAGATTACCGTCATATAACTGTAAAATAAACACAATCAAAATGATCTGGGCACAAAATAAATGATCACATATCATAGAAGAAAGAAAATACTACTTTTAAATTAAACGATTTCTACTTGGAGCATTGTCATTTAATTAATAATACTATTTCTCAGTGATATCGGCAAAAGGCCGGCCTCGCCAGCACTAACATTAGGCACAACCATCTTTGGATATCGGTGTGAAGCCCAGATTCATTGCGCTGTAATTGTATATGTATACAGTGTATTTTTTCTGTGAAATATAATTATATTTCGTGTATTTTTATATATAAGTTCGTTTCTAAAAAAAATATTTTGATGATTACTCAAAATTATTAAAAATTGTCATTTTTGGAAAAATTTCCACCCCTCTTCTACAAGGTACTGTAGATCTATTCGTTTCCAATTTGTGAAGGAAAGTTTTAATGTATCTAAGAATGAGGAATCTTATTTGAAAGAAAAGATAGCTTCCTTCTGACCGACAATATTCGCATTAGACGAACGCGTTTTCAATATCCAGCATTCTTTGCAATTGAAAATGATCGATGAAAAAAATTGTAGTGTATTAAGTGGAACATCATCTGCTGGATGTCATGTTTGTAAAGCAACACCCAAAGAAACGAACGATATAGATAGGCGCTTGTGAAAAGAAAGAGATGAAAAACGTTTTGAATTCGGTTTGTTATCTCCACGTGCGTGAAATCGTTTATGACAGAATATTATAATTAGATTTCCTTCATCTTTTTGATAGAATATATTTTAAAAATTGGCAATTAAGTTAGACGACAATAAAAAAAATGTTAGCTGATAAGATATTTTACGGTCAAAATTAGTTTAGGTCTCGATTAGACTTAATTATTAATAAACCATGAAGTGGCGGAAGTGGGGCATTGAACGATGGAAAACCGCGAGAAAATTCAGATGTTTCAGTCAAAGTCTTAAATAGAGATTTAATTGACCGTTGTTCTACAATTTTGCAAGATTTTTCTTCGCGATACAATACCAAATTAGAGTCATGTAGTAAATTCGGTTTGGAAACCGGGCGACTTTTGGTACAAGAATATTAATTATACAATCTCCCAGCTTCCGTCCACAAAGTAATAATACGTGGCTCATAAATTGTAAAGCATACATTAATGTCTATCGGGGAATTAACTGTAGAGGCTGCTAAAGCCAATAAAAAAAAATTGCGGCTCGGGAACTTATACCCCTTCGTTACCAGCTTACGGAGGCTTCCCAAAAGAAAAAGGGTTTTTCGATAAATCAGATATTAAGTTTGTTAGTAGTTTAGAAAATCTTGTAATAGTTTTTGTAAGAATATCTGAGTGTAGTTATTTTATTTCGCTTAAAAAAATCAGAGTTTTTCCTCAATTTCAATGCCGTATTTTTATTAATTATTAATTTTTTTTATGTAATTTTTCCATACGGATATTAGACATAATTATCAGTTAATATAAGACCAAATTTTGCAATTAGATGTGCTTAATATTAATTAAAATAGACATTGAAATATATCATTCTTTATATTTATTTTAATTTTATTTTTCTTGTCATTTGTAATCAAATTATTGATAAATATTTTGTATAATATAAAAAATTAAGTAAATAACACTCTGTTTTATCATTTACAATAATTTTTATATAAATGTAATGCCTTTTTCCGAATTATCTATTTTTGACCGCCCGCCTTAGGAGGTCTACCACTATGCGATGGCTGGAGTCCAAATACCTAGTGCGACGTGCACTGGCGTATCACTGTTGCTTTTTGTGTACTGTATCGGCTGATAAAAGTTTCGCAGAATCGCATTTTTATTTTCTTAATCAAAGATGGCGCTAAAGATTTGTGGTGTTCACATTTGTGTTGTAGCTTCGAATATTTAAACTGTTAGAAAAAAGTAAGGAATAATTAAACAGAAACCGAGTGCTTAATAAATATTTAAGGCGAGGATAAAAACACAAACCTGAACTTTTCATGAAACATGAACCTTTCATGCAGATGAGAAGTCAAAGTCAAACTGTTTTATTTATCTAAAGTAATTACTAGTTTTTCAAAAACTTGCACTTAATTAAATGAATTGAGGAAAGAACGCTGGAAAAATAGGACTGCATTGCTCGATTTACAACACTTTGTTTATTTTTCTTTTCAAAACAATGAATCGATTCATTAAAATACTTTCAACTTTCATTACGTTAATTTATTGAAATTTGGTTATCAATTGGTGAAAATAGGATGTCATTTCGTAACAACAGGGATAGTCGTAGTCAGCGAATTATACATTTTGGTAACATAATAATTACATAAACGTTTTTAAATGTTAAAAAACATAGGATCGCCAGTAAACAGAATGTAAATAAAAACAACAAACAATTGAGGCGTTAGCAAAATTAGAAAGCGGATCGTAGGTAGGCTGCCCGAAAAAAGGTAATTTTTTTACCTGCCTCAATTATGTAAATAATTCACATTTGAACATATAAATGTTACATTTATAGTATTAGTTGGACGAAGCATAAAATTCCCTAAGTATGTTATGTTATTGTAATTATATATGTTTATAAAAATATAAGAAGTCCTACTACAGCTTGTTTTGTACAGAAAGATCTTACTGTTACTCATTTTATGGCATTTATTTCTTATTTATTGGATTATTTTCGCAGACGCAACGTGGATAAGAATGTTGGCAAAAATAGTACCAGCTAGTCAACAACATTTCAATCATAGAATAATGAGTACTCCAGAAAGTGAGAACACGCGCAATAGTGGGTCCAAAAAACTACGCATAAAATGCATAGTATCAAAACACGGCTCTCAGTGCAATTTAAGACACTGCTCTGAAAGGTTACGTGTCAATATAGCTTAAAATGCCGGCTTGTACTATACCCACCTGCAAAAATATCACTGGACTTATTACTTTTCATACGTAAAAACTATTACTTAATTTCATTTTCAATTAACTATGCAATTTTAAAATATCGAAGTAGATTATTATTAACAGAAGCGCGCCATTTTTACTGGTGTTGTCACCTCTTCAAACATTTTTTATCCAAATTTAAACGTTGCTCGATCTCTCTTCTTCTTTAATTTGTTGAAAAATGCGAACCGATATTGTTTAAAATATGAAGAAATTTTATCACGACATTGAATGATAATATAAATAATTATTTCATCCTATTTTGAATTTATTTAGTATGAGATCGAATATTTTCAAACTTTTATTATAGGCTTTTTCACATCTCTTTTTACTTTAATAAATACACTAAGATAATTGTTTGCTTTATGTATTAAAAGTGTTAAGTGATGAATAAAATCGTAAAATGTGACAAAGTTTTTAAATAATTTTAAGGCTCTTTATCTTTAGCTATTGGTGGTGGTCAGAATAAACATTTTAGAAATTTAATATGGCGGCCTTAATAATACTTCATATAAGCCAAGCCATGACTATATAAATTGATGCAAATGTGAATCCTACAGCCGCAAGCAAATATATTTATATGTGTCGACTGAAGTTGGTGGGTAAATTTATTCTACTGGTAACACCGTGCGCGTTGGGGGAGGGCGATTTTTGGCTTCACCGCGACCGCGAAGAGATTTGTGCGTATGCACCTTCTGGTTTACTCTATATTCTAAGATTTCAATAAATATATAATAAATGTAACATAAGCGATTTGATTAATATCATAAGAAAGAGATAGATGTATATAAGTAATATTATATAGATCTAACTATTTCTTAAGACATTGATTAAATCGCCTTAGCGACGCGTATGTTACATTAATTTTTTTTATATACAAAGAAAGCATATGTAATCTGTATATAAGAAAGAATTAAATTGTGGAGTTCTTGTCTGAAAAATTTACCGGTAGTCCGTTTCCTGCGGGCAGCAGGATCATCGGCTTCCATACGATTGATCGTACTGTACGCCGCAACGCAATATTGTCCGGCAGCGTGAGCTAAATAAGCAGAGTCGTGCTTATGTATCATTTAAGCCTCATAAAAATGCGCCCAGCACGTTCCAACGACTTATGGACCTAGTTTTAACAGCTCCATGCCTGGCTTGTATATTTCAACGTACATAATAGTTAACTCGACATCTTTACATGAACATATTATGAAACTAACGTGTATTCGATATACTCTAGCAGCATAATTTAAAATTCAAGTAGAAAAATCAAAATTATTTTGTGAAGAAGTAGATTTTTTCCGACATACGCTAACTGGTAAAGATTTATACTTTAATCAGGATAAAATAAAAGCAGTGATTAATTTTCTTTTATCTAAAACGCAAAAGAATATCAAATCATTTTCAGGTTTTAACCGAGCCTAGCAGTCTGCAAACCTGTCAATTATGAGTAGGGTTTCGAACACATACATATAAGAACTTATAAACATTAAAGGGTAGGTATATAGTATTTTTATTAAACAATCTAGAAATACTAATTTTTCATAAAGTTAATACATTACCTGCTATATCACTACAGCTTTCCCACAATCTATGTTTAGGCTTCTGAAAATTCAATTTTTTTCAGAGTAGTTTAAAAATAAGGGTGGGGATGTATTTTTCTGCATATATTTCAGTATATTTCTGAGGGGTGCTACCTAGAATTATGAAAAAATATTTTTGAAACCCTTATTTATCCTTTTAAATGATACTTCACACTCTGTATGGAATTAAAAGCAATTCGAGTAATTAATTAACTCCATCCCCATTAATATTTTAGAATATTATTGAGGTATGTGCGAGTTAATATATTTTATTACTACGCCAAATTTTATTTATTTGTTTTTTTTTATTTATTTATCTACTTTAATGTGACAAATTGATACAAATGGCGGACTTATTTCTACGAGAGTAATCTCTTACAGCTAACCAGGCCACCAGTCCAGTCCAGCTCGACAAGCGGTCGGGGCAACAACGAGACAGGTACCACCAGCAGGACATGACCGATTTTTTAATCAATCTACTTAACTAGTACAAACAACATCCACACGCCAACAGAATGTCCCATTGCTACTTTTAGGACGAAAATTATGTCATATGTTTTCTAAAGTATGCATGATAATATTTAATAATTATGGATCAAAATTAATCAAATGGGCATCATGCATTGCTGTAAAAGAAAACAGAACCGAACAGAACGAACTAATAAAACAATGCTATGAAGAAAAAAACTATGCGTCATGGAATTGAGGAACCGTGAAAATATTAGTATATTAAAAATCACTATTGAAATAAAATATTTCTTGTCATACAAAGCTAGGCAAACATGTTTAAATACACACATGAGACTAAAATAGCATTGTCATTAACTGAAACGCCAATCAAACCGATGAAGTGTATATTTATGGACCTTTATTCATCAGGTGACATGTAATTACTCATCATTATAGATTACTTAAAAAAATATACGCAAGCGGTACCGCCACGTGCCACTAGCAGTATTCATGAAGCAGAAGCATTAATTCAAGTTTTCACAGTACCAGTTTTTCCGAATAATTTCACGATATATTCGGACAATAAGTTTGAAAACGAAGTTATAAAAGCAATTTGTGGTTTATATAATATCCAAATTCATTTCATTACACGGTACAACCCTTGATTTCGTTGAATTACTGGGGAAACAATAACAATCACTCTTTCAGTCCGCCATCGTGACATTGGCGGAATGAAAGAATAATGCTAAGGGTAGAACTGAGAATAGTTTATTTGTAAATATATTGACGGATGACCTCTACTAATTTGTTTTACTTTTAACACAATTAGTTAGTCATTATTTCCACGAACATAAAATACAGTACCTATATCATACATCCTAACCAAACGTCAACAACTTGCTTATCTGATCGACTATGCAATGCGCCTCGTGGAAATTTATAAAACCATTGTGCACTACATTTTAAACTGAATAATGGAAAACTACAATTTTCCACGCTATAAAAAACGTCCAATATTGTTTGAAAGAACAATATTTACATGTAAATGAATTTGGAAATTTGCTATACCTAAGATTTAGCCCGTTTGACTTAAACAAATTACAATAATTAACATTAGGAATTTGATATTTTAAAGTGTTTATTTTAGAAACATAAGTAGTCTTCAGTCAAGATTCATCACTAGAAATTATTTTTCAAATAAGCTGGTGGTCGATGTAAATATTCTTGACGTGTAACTTCCTAGCATGGACTTGAAGGTGGGGTGGATGGCTCAATAGGTGGTCTAAGTTCTGGTGTAGCCGAAACTGGCTCCTCCTCGACAGGAAGGCGCTCGACCACAGGGATGGTTATTAGGTTTGGTTGTTACCAACTGGTTGGTTGCTTTTCGAGTTGTCTCGAGCTGGATCGTCTGAAAAGGAAACTCTAGGTAATATGTTCGAGCAATGTAATCGATCAATTTGACGCTTCAGAGCATAGCCATCATACAATTCACCTTATAGTGTGGTCTTCTGTACTAGTCTCTAACGATACCGGGCCTCCATGTTTCATTCATCCTGGGTCTCCGAGGCTGAATGATCTTAAGCAGGATCATATCGTTGGAACTATTGTCGTAGCAGGTTCTGGAATATTTGTTTCGCTATCCTACTACACCACTGCGATGCGATGAAACACCAGATGAATTTAATTTAGGATTTGTCATAGTTCAGCTGGTGCTTTTTCGCACCGCAGTGTGGTAGATCGATAGCGAAACAAGATATTTTGAATTACGAGCAGTAACGAACCTTTTTCCTTTTGCCTAGCATGAGGTTTTCTTTTGAGAAATTGATCGTAACTTTCTGCTTGGCCGTTGGTTTGAGGGTGACCTGGGAAGGTTAATATTTGACGGATTCCATTAGACTCATAGAATGCCATAAATTCTATAGATGTAGATATTGATGCATACCTTGAGATTCGAACATCTGGGCATTTTGACTTTGTATCAATGAGAATAAACATGTAGTGTCCGTACTTGGGGCCTGCATAGTACACATGGACAAATTGAAAATTCGAGGCAGGCACTTTCCATGGATGCAAAAGGCATTAATTGAAGCGTAAGTTGCCACAGCGCAGGCTTGTGCCCCAGTAATGTACCAGAAACAGTATCCTCTGGCCAAACTTTCATTTTTCGATACCTTGATATGGGTTGTGTGTAGTTCAGCAAGAACTGCAAGCTGTAAAGCTTGTGATATTTTAACATGATGGCCTTTGACGATCGTGCAATTTTGCACGGAAAATTTTTCTTCTAAGCCTTCACGAGATATGTCATCATAATTGAAATCGGGAAATTTTGCTGGCATTGGCGTTCGCGAGAAATAGCCCATATGTATATTTTCATCAGCCTTTTTAGCTGATGAAAATATACAAATGGATTAGAATTGTCGCATAATGGAATAGAGTGAAAATTTATTTTGGTGATGGGTCACCACAATTCCAGCACCATAATTGTCAGCCAGAGAGGTACAGGTAAAATTTGTTGATTGCATGTGCGATTGCCAGCGCTTCATGGTCCAGTGGCTGTAATTTTTTTCAGCATCCGTCAGTGATCTTGAGGCAAAAGCAATAGGCCTCTCCGGATTATCAACATCATAACATTAGTTCCTACCGCGTTGGCATGGGTGGAAAGCTATACCGGTAAGTAAGGATTATATCGCATGAGATCTCGATCACTTGAGATGCTACTGATATTAATATGTTATCGATCTTTTCTTTCAATTTGTGAAACGCTTTCCCACATCATTTTGACCATTTAAAATTTTGTTTTTCCGAAGCAAACAACACAAGGTAAAAGTAAGAGAAGGGAGGTTCGGAAAGAACTTTGCATATGTTCTCAAGCTCAAGAATCTTCTAACCCTAGTGTAATCCTAGTTTTTGAAATTTGGCCAACCCCAAATTTCAAAAACTAGGATTTGAAATTGGAAAAAGTCAGGCCAATATAGTTTAAAAACAGGACGCAGTAATACAGTAGCAATAGTAATCTAGCAAAAATCGGTAAATGAAATTCAAGTAATAATAATAATCATATTTTTTAATAAAAGTATTTGAATAAAATTATATGAGATAAAAGAAATTCTTAGTTCGTAACAAATTCTTTAAACTCAGCTCAGCATCTAATAAATACGAATATTACAAAGGAACTTACTTATTTTTATTATATTTTTCAACCCTCTAATTTCCTTCAGTATCTGTGGTTGACTTAACAAATAATCATAAAATTGGTCACACTTCATATCTGAAAAAAAAAATATACGAGATAAAACAAATTCTTAGTTCGTAACAAATTCTTTAAACTCAGCTCAGCATCTAATAAATACGAATATTACAAAGGAACTTACTTATTTTTATTACATTTTTCAACCCTTCTAATTTCCTTCAGTATCTGTGGTTGACTTAACAAATAATCATAAAATTGGTCACACTTTTTTAATAAAAGTATTTGAATAAAAATATACGAGATAAAACAAATTCTTAGTTTGTAACAAATTCTTTAAACTCAGCTCAGCATCTAATTAATAAATACGAATATTACAAAGGAACTTACTTATTTTTATTACATTTTTCAACCCCTCTAATTTCCTTCAGTATCTGTGGTTGACTTAACAAATAATCATAAAATTGGTCACACTTCATATCTGTGTTTTGATGATTCCAGCTACTGTTGTTGGCAGTAATCGAATTCTTTCTTTTGACCATTGTGAATGTATGAGAAAATACTCTCTCGACATTAGCGTTACGTCCCGGTATACTAAATACATTTTCAGACATTTTCCGTAGTTCTTCATACTGTTCCTCAGAAATGCACTGCTTGAAATATGTTCGCCACAAGGAGTTTAAGCTGTCGTCTTTTTGAGTAGGATTAAAATTTGTGCTAAAATTTTTCAAATTAACCCACTCGTCAAATAATTTTTTGTCATTAGTTTCAATGCCGTGATCTTTTAAAAAGACCAAATATTTTTTAATGTTGCTCCAATCTAGCAAATCAGACCGTGTTAAATCAATCCAGTCGAAAACTTTTAGGTCCACAAATGGATCAATCCACATTTTTAAATAGTCATTGATTTCATTACAAAAATATTTAATTTTAGTTGAAAATACTTCCGTGTTCTTTCCTTCGTCATGCAACTCTTTAAAATTGCCCTTACTCTTAGAGGATTAAAATTGTTTCTTATTCTCTCCTCTAGTAATAAAATAACTCTGCCCAAAATTTGCCTGATTTCAACAACATTGTTTTCTTTTCTTTCCACTCTTTCAATATTTGTGTGAATTATCGCATGACTGTGTTTAATAAATGACCGAGGTATAGGTAACCCTCGGTATACTCATTGTTAAAAAATTGTATATACTGTGGAGGTTTATCTGAACTAAAAAAATTTCTTTTAACGGCTTATGGTATTTCAAAAGTTTTTCAATTGTCGGAAAAAGACTTAACCAGCGTGTCTTGGAGCAAGACTGAAGTTGAGTATCATTCCCAATATCATTGCAAAACTATCGCAGTTTTTCTGTTCGAACAGTGTATACAGAAAAATGCCAAATTCTACTTCTATGGTCAGAATGTCACATCCGCTGTGAACAGCATTATTGAGTATATGAGCAGGACAACCAATACCTATAATGTCTTTGCCAAATTTTTCCATTTGCTTAAAAAACACATTGCTTGTTCCAGCTATTTCTTTACTACCAAAGTTCATATTGCAATTATCTCCTGAGAATGCAATAAATTTTTCTGTTATATTATATTTTTGGAGCTGAATATTTACTAAATTCACCAAAGTTTCAGCTGTTTCATCGGGAATTGTTTCAATGTCTAATAACTTGGAATTTGTGCCTTCGCTACAATGATCCAAATACCGAACAAATGCAGGAATTAAATTAGTTGCCCCATGATTGCCAGCATCACAAGACACTAACACACAATATTCTTTTCAAGTCATCTGTAATCATCATTGAAGAATGAGGGCTTAAAATTCCAGCCACAATTGTAGTTGCCTTTGTGCTGTTACTCGTCATGTCTTTTGCGATTTGTGAATCGCTAAACAAGTTTTATTCAACTGCAACGTACAATCTAAAGAGTTAAAATACATATGGTGATGAATTGTATAGTAAGCAGCAGTCCTTTCAATACCGACAGTATTCTTATTAGTTAACGATTTCTTTATAAAAGTGTCTAAGGCTTTAGAAATCCCTGCCTGGGATTCTAACCTCGTCTTATGCTTGGCTGTTTTATGATGCTCCTCAATATCTATTACACCTCTACTGGCTATAAATATACTGGATTCACAAATACAACAATACACTTCAGAGTCAGTTTTGCCGCATTTGAATGCGGGAAACCTTTTTTTCTAAATCTTCGTTGAAAGTGCATTTCCGTTTCGGCATATTTTTGAGAAAACAACAAACTTATAAACACAATTATACAGCTGAAACAAAAGAAATATCAGTAAAAAACGAGCTCATAAATTAACAATGAATTATATTTACAAGTATCTTTCTATTTTAATCTGCATTTTATTAATAAATAATACAATGCGGTAATAAAGACTAGAATACAATCAAGAATAAGTTTAAATATTTACGTATTTCTCCTTTAAAATAAATATTTTAAATAGTTTATATTCGGGTAGCCTGTTCACCTACAAGTTGATAAATAAATAGTAAGCTGGCTAGCTCTGTATGCCTAATGCAAGCAAGGTAAGAAAGAGAAAGCGCTGCGCGACAATAGTAGAGAGAAAGAGACATCACAGAGTGGCACTTGCGTCTTTGTTTTAAAACAGCACGGGCCCTGGTTAGACTTGGGCGATACGAGTATTTTGCGATACTGAGTATGACGAGTACGAGTATTATAAAATATTGGTGACAGATATCGGTGACAAAATACTCGACGAGTATGGACGGCAAAATTCCGTTGTGAGACGACTCTATTACAAATCGCTATAGAATTGTAGTCGCAAGAGACGTGAAATAAATCTAAATTGCTACTTGTTATGAAGAGTTCAATGCTCATATCCTTTATTTCTTACAGCTAAAATTGGTGGTAATTACCATCATTATTAAGTTAAACATTTTTAAAGAAATACTGTTTCATTTTTCCTTCATACTACTATGAATATTTATATCCAGGTTTAGGACTGATAACCAAATGATTCATTTGACATAATCATTTAGATAGCGTATTTAAAAAAAATGAATCATGCTCTTTACAATAATTACCTTTAATTTAAAAAAAATGGATGTTTAGGATGGAACAAATGGATGAAAATAATTGTTTTTAAAATAATGTATAATATGTTCGGAACACACAACTTGTTCCGTATTAATTATTGTTAAAGTTGGATTTTTTCTATCCAAATGTTTCATTGAATTAGATGTAACTGTTTCGAAAGACAATTTAGTTTTGTAAATATTGCAAGAAGCAAAATAATCACCCAAATATGTAAAATACTTCCATATAACACTGGCATAATGGCGAAGTTAGAATTTAACCTAATTATCACTTAATTGTTTATATACACTATTTATTTACAATATTTACGCTACAAAGTAATAACTCTCAACTGTTCCAATAGAAAAACGGAGAATCAGTAGACAAAAAGAGAACGGCACTCAGAATTCTTATTTTAAAATACAAGTACTTGTCGTATTGAATAAATATTTATCCGCGAACTGCGATGTGTGAAGCAATACTTAACGTAACGAGTAAAACGAGTACACAAGTATGTTTAACATACTCTAATTACATATTTTAAAAGTACAACGACTTAGGAGTATTAAAATATTCAGTTTGTCCCTTATTTCATATACGTTTTAAATATGATAGAGCGAGAAAATTTAAGTACGATATGTGAGAATGAAATAGCTATACCTAGCTAGACATACGGAGGTAGGATTATACCGCAGCCCGACCATAAAGTAACCATTATACAAACGTCGGCCATACTATATAAGTATTTACGATACCAAGTATTTTGTATTTTGCATACCAAGAACGTATTTTGATCTGAGATATCGAGTATTTTTACCAGTGACAATAAATACGCCTCACCTCTAACTCGGGCAACACGTACACTCGCGAGCCGTGATGTCGTCTGTAATGTAAGGATTACAAAAGTGGCGCACGAATTTTATCCAGGACATCCCAGGACACTACAAAAACCAGGACATCTCCTGGCAAAACAGGACGGTTGGCAACTCTATTCTAACCACATCGGTATCATTTGGGTGCGATGATTTTGCATTGACCTATTTGTCATGTTATTGATTTAATCAACCTGCACTACACTACTCGGTCGAAAGTTGATCGAAGTTAGGCAAAAAAATAGTGTAGAGGGGTACTTCGATACCCTTTGTGCAACCTCGCCTCGCCTCGAGTGACTTCTGATCGCTGACGGTTTTTTGTACCCAAGTCAAAGGACTTCGGGAAGTTACACGAAGCGTCTCACTACACTACTCAGTATACTTCAGTTTGCAGATAGACGTCGTACTGTTTACACGTGGTTGCGTGGGGGCGACTCACGGCTACTGAACTCCTTGCGAGGTTGCACGAGTGTGTAGTCACGTACTTCGGACTGCGATCAACTTCGACGAGCACTTTGTCGAGGTGACTTTGCGAGTAGTGTAGAGGGCATATTACAGTGTTGAGGGCATGTGTAGAATTTTGCGACGCCTTTCGAGAAAATTTCAGAACTAGGCATAAAATATTATAGATTTTTTTACACCTACTAAGTCATCTGGATAAATGAACTCGGCTATATCTTCCGGATCCATTTCGACAAATTTGACCCTTGAGCTTTTTTTTTCATCAAGAGACAAATATTTGGTCTACACAGGGCCAGTCTTTGAACAAAAACCACTTTTTAATTTGTCACATGGTTTTCGACAATTATTTGACATGTGATTAGTTTTAGAACATAGGAGGAAATGTTTCTCAAAGCTGGTGTATTTGTCTATATATATAAATACATATATACATATACATATATATATATATATATATATATATATATATATATATATATATATATATATATATATACGACTATCTTGTCAAATATTGTGGCTGATAATTGCAATAGTTTTCAGCGAATATTAATATCACTTATTTCACAAAAAATGACCTCTAAAGAAGACGTTTTGAGACATTTTTCTTGCATTCATATTCAAATTTACAAGTGGCCGCCAGTTGACGTAATTCATCTGTGTATTGACTGACAGATTCGTTTTATGCATTAGGTATTTTCGGCTGTTGTGACTGAGCACAACACGTGGTGCAAAATGGGGGCCAATGTCACGGAAGGGTTTTTTGATCTAAAGGTCTTTGTTATTTCGAATGTCGTTAAATGTAAAAAATTGTTATTTGAAGTTACTTTTGATTCATCATATATTCGAAATTTGAAACAAAAGTGACATTTGCTTGGGGTGCTTGATTCGATTTCATAACCAGGATTATTTCATTGTTCTGGAACCTAAACGGAGATCATAGTAGCCAAAACAGAATTCAAGTCCAGTTCCACATTGATACGAATGTAATTTATGTAGCATTAAATACTTACAATATGATGGCGCGGATGCTGTTTATCTTCGCTGTCACTATTTTATTGTAACATTGTGAAAAAGAAAGAACAATGCCCGGGCACAGAAAAGATAATATTTAATTTTATTGTAACATTGTGAAAAAGAAAGAACAATGCCCGGGCACAGAAAAGATAATATTTAATTTGTAAATACATAGAAGGACAAACCCTACTCATTTATGGTACTTTTGACACAATTAGTGATTGTTTGTACAAACATAAAATATAGTACCAATATCACACATCTTAACTGACTGTTAACAATTTACTGAGCTACTCGACTATACAGCGCGGCTCGTGGCAACTATAGAAACTATTCCATGATACTAGTAGCATTTCAAACCTAATATGCTACAAAAGAGTAATTAACAGTAACAGCAATAAATAATACTCGCAATGCTATATGCAGTTACCGCATACAATGATCCAGGGGCGCGCCGACCCCCCACAGCGCCTGTGTGCGAAACCTATGAAGTGCCTATTTTTTTCAAGAATCTTAATGTTTCAATTTATTTTTATTTCTTATTTGTTAATTTTGACCGAAATAAATGTTCCCTAATTTTATATAATTAGATAATATTTTCCTAAATAGGTAAAACCAGTTCGTTTTCGCTTGCCAATTATTACGAAAAATAAAACGCGAATTAAATTTTTACATATTTCATTTATGATGTTCCATCTAATCGTATAATTATAAATTAATAACAAAATAACTGACTTTTTTCTTATAATACTAATTTAACTATTACGTATGCTATGTTAAAAAACAACAAGAGTCTAAAATGTGTAAGAATATAAAAAAACATATTTAAATTATATTATTTCCATTCTTCTAGCTTTTTTCTTTGCGAAATCTTTAATAGTTTCGTATATGTCTATATGGTCTAATATGGCATCCTCTATGGATATTGTTGCTAATTTTGTTAATCTTTCCTGGCTCATTGTTGAGCGCAGGTAATTTTTTATTAGTTTTAATTTAGAAAAGGATCTTTCCGCGCTTGCTACGGTAACTGGCATAGTTAGCAAAATTCGTAATGCTATTGTGATGTTAGGGCATACAGCTGTCAAATTGTTTAAATATATAAATTCGAGAATTTTCGCCACATCATTATTTAATTTTTTGAAAAAAAGATTGACATGATATAATTTCTTCACACAAATCATCGGCGTTAATGTCCAATGAATCATTTGCTGTAAGTTTTTCCTGCAAACGATGACAGTTAATTTTTAATTGACTTTGTTCTTGGTCATCACTTAGTTTAAATAAAAAATTAAACACGTCATTGTGATTATTCAATAAATTAAATCTTTCGTCTACGGAGGATAAAGCTTGATCTAATATATAAAAAAATACATTAATTTTAACAGCTATTTTCGAATCATTTATAGTGTGGTCTTCGTGTTCATAATTAAAACTCTTTGGAGTCTTACGACGTCTTGGGGGTCTGGATCTGGAAATTTCAAATTCAGCCTCGACATCTAATTTTTCGGCAATTTTCATGGCATCATTTACAATTTCTTCAAAATTTGCGTCGGTTTTAATTTTTATCAAAAACTTCTTTAATTCCATTAAAGCATCTAAAGCAACTTGCATATTCATATCGATGGACTGCAGCATTTTGCAGTCGTTTACTATCAAATTTAAACTATGGCTAGCGCACGGTACATAGAAAGCGCGGGGATTTAGATCCAGCAATCTTTTTTGAAGACCATTATTTTTACCGCGCATATTTGATCCATTATCATAGCCCTGTCCCCTTAAGTTGTTTATGTCCAAATTAATTTTGTCTAGTTTTTCTATTATGAAGGACGTTAATCCAGCGCCAGTTGTATCGATAATTGGACAGAAGGCTAGGAAATGCTCCCTTATTCCCAACTTTCTAGTTTCTGAGTTAAAATTGATAAATTTTATTATAATACTAATTTGCTCTACGTGTGAAACGTCAGGAGTACAATGGATTGTATTATTATTGAAAAATATTTATTAATTTTACATAAATTTAAAATAAATTGTTGAATTTGGTTACCGAGTATGTAAATGATTTCATTTTGGATCTTATCTCCAAGATAAGTCGGCATATTTTTGAAATCCGAATCATTCGTTACGCGTCGTATATGTCATTGAAAGATCGAATTTTCCTAACATTTCAATACATTTTAAAAAATTACCATCGTTCCGATTGTATAATTTGTCGCTTTGGCCACGAAAAGCCATATTTTGTGTGCTTAGAAACTGGACCACATATATTAGTATTTTGATTACATCGTACCAGCGCTGCTTTTCAACCTCTAAAAGTTTTTGTTGTATACTATCAATAGTGTTTTTATTTTTAAGAGCGTGACACAAATCTGTCCATTTTTTATAATTATTGAAATGAGCAGAACTTTTCTCATGTCTGCTGCAATACAAAGCTAGATGTTGCCAATCACTAACTCCCTCGTAAAATTTATTTTTATGTTTTGATTCAAATAGCTTGCAACAGGAGCAATAAACGACATTTTTGGACACTGAATACAGCAGCCACTCTCTGTGATACTTTTCACCGTTTCCTAAATGCCTTTCATAATAATACTCGGAAAATTTTCGCCCTGACGAGTCACGCGGAAAATTATACTGTTTAATTTGTTTAATCGGATTTTCTGTTAGATACTGGATCAAAGTAGCATTTAAAACTTCTGGCTAGAGTTTTGGAAAAAGTTGGTTTGGAAAAAGTTGGTATTAGTGATGATAATCGGATCTTGTCGGTGACAATGGTGTATCAGCAGTATCAGGCAGAGGCACGGACGTAACTTCGGCGGCATCATCTTAAATTAAAGACAGACAAACAAAAACATAATATTGCCCGTACATATCTAATCTACTTGTCTGAATAAACTGATTTGTCTATCTATGAATAATTATGTATAATAAATATGAATTAAATAAATAAATAAATGAATATTTCTCGACAATTAAACTCCGCCGTTTAGTCCCAAACTAAGCGGGGCTTGTAATTATGGGTACTAGACAACTGACGTGCAAATTTGATTTATAGCATTTTAAATTTGAATTTGAAATACTATTAATATACTTATTTCTACAAATAAATACATATTACATACACACAAACATAAAGTTTTTTTAAAGCACCTTGTGGGAATCGAACCCATGATTTCCGGCAGCGATTAGTTGTATAAAATAAAACAGTCACGGCATCTATCCGCCATATTAAAATCGGTGAGGCGTTTTTACGATTAAAAAAAAGACTGACAGGAATTAAAAAAGAAAAATGTTTTTTTCTTATCTTGACATCACAAACAGACTAAAGTTATATTTATTTGTATGGAAATTACATAAAGCACATACCACTACATGAAGCGTTTTTTGAATCAGATTCTACAACACCTTCATCGATAAAATGACTGGTTTCTGTCTCTAATGATTCTTTGGAAGTGGATGGTAGAGCCGTAAAATATTTACTTATTTTAGTTGTATTTTTATCACGTTCTTCTTCTTGTTTTCTTTTCCTTATTAAATTCTGGTAACCAGATAATTTCTTTTTTTTATCTTGATTACTATCACTCATTGTGGAAACACGTTAAAACAATCAGTAACACACAAACTATTTTATTGTTTTAGTGCTAGAACTTCTCCGTTTTATGAAAAAATAATGCGCACCTTGTCCACACTTTCCATTAAATGACTGTTCAATCAATTGTTTTGGCTCTCTCGTTCCTTAAAGTCGGGCTGTCGGGGAATCCCCGTGAGCCCACCCCGCTTGCGTCGCAGGCATCGCATCGGTCGGGTTGCGTTCATAAACTCATTCAAACAAACTCACGGCGGCTCTTTTGATTTTAACGCTGAGCTCGTAATTATTGTAAACTAAAACCCAAAGCGTAAAATTAAACCACAAACGTGAATATTATCTTGGGACATTTGTAAAATAAACGCAATATTATGTTTTGTTGGTTACGAGGCATTTGTTGCGCCTATTATACCTACTTACTTATCGATACTCCACTACAAAGAAATATGTTGTCGTGTAAGTGTAACAAAAATAATTTTGATAGCGGCGCCCCTATTGTCTTGGCGCCTGTGTGCGCCGCACACTTCGCACACAGGGGTGGCGCGGCCCTGCAATGATATACAGGATACAATCCACACGAGTTATCACTAACGCACATGAATTTCCAAAATCGGTTAAAACTACACTATCTGTGAGAATTGTATCGGGACTACGTATTTGAGCATAAAGCCTTATTGGAGTCTATATAACAATACATAGCTTTTCAGGATGAAAACAAAAAGAGAAAATCATTACAAAATGCAATATTAGTACAGCAAACCCTGACTTTAAAATAGGATAGCTAGTTTATAAAGAAGTAAATTAACGAGAGATGTTAAGGATAATTCCATATTTGAAGCATCGTACATCATAATACACTTATATCCTAACGCTACAGGGGTATTCCATCATCACGGGTGGGACAATCATATAATAAATTTTACATTCCCTTTTAAAATTTTATATACTGTATCGAAATTCTTTGTAAGGATTGTCATAAAAACAGTAGTTGCGTTTGTTAATTAATATGTAATGAACCCAAAAATACATCATCTTCATTTATTTCGGATATATACAGGTTTATTTTTCTGTCACGGGTGGGACAAATTATAGACATGATGTTCAGACAGGGAAAGTTTTTATAGAAACTCTGCGAATTTATTTCACTTTTTTATTTTAATCCTTTGGTTGCTTACACTAGAAGTTCTTAGCTTATATAATATGCAGTGAATCACGATAAAAATGATCACCTTTATACAAAAAAAAAATTAAAACTGTTAATGTCACGGGTGGGACAAAATGTGTCACGGGTGGGACACATACGAATTTCTTTGCATATAAAGTATTTTCTTAGCTCCATTTAAAACGAAACAAATTCAATACACAAACGAAACATTAAAAGCTATATTATAAGTAAAGAAAAGCTTATTTATTATAAACTAAGGAGGCCAAAGGCTCATAGTCTGAGTCATTCCTATCACTGTCATCTGTATCCGAATATATCTGAGCTACACTTAATTTAAAGGCCCTACATATGATTGGTTTAGATTTATACGTAAGGGATACATTTCCCTGGATGGCATTCTTGAAATAATGAATAGATTGCACTTTTGGAATAGTAAATGCCAAATGCCACCTGCTGTCAAGCATAACTCTGTTTTCATCGACTTCTTTTTGGGACAGTTCCATAATATTGATGTTCTTAACAATTTTGACAGCTAATGACACGAATCTTTCGCATCATTGATCTCAGCCTTCTTCTGCTTTACTTGACTCCACACTGCCCTTTTCACTATGGCGCCTACACCATCTACAGCCCCTTTGCCGTTTGTCGAAAATTGGTATTTTTCTCACCTTGAATAGCAAAGTCTTGGGACATGTAGCACAGGTTTGAAAGTCACTGCTTTCCCAAGAGTTTGCGCACAAGAATATGATCCTAAAGATGGAGGTCCGCTATTTTCTTGTACGTTGGGATACAATGATTTAACTTATCCCTGTACTTCTTTTTTCTGTCAGCTTCCTTGTGTCGTTTTTCATTCAGAAGTCTTTTGCAAAGTTTTTCTTTTTCTCTCTGCTTTTCACGCCTTTTCTTATCACGCTCTCTCTCTCTCGCTGTAGGTGGTTAGCAAAATCTTCAGGTATGTCCTTTAATTTATTTCTCAATTTACGCATTCGTTCTAGAGATGTGGTTTTGCCCATCATTCTAAAAAAAACAAACAAATCATGCAAGAAATTGAATTTAGTATACATATCAATTGAAAAATATAAACTATGTCTAAAAATTTTCATCCAAACCCTGCCTTGGAGAAGTAAAAACTAAAAGCTTCCACGTAAGAAGTGTCCCACCCGTGACAGTCAAGAGAAATATCGAGGTATTTCACTAAAGGCAACAAACACGTTTTTATTTCGCACAGAGCACACAAAACAGCTGTTGTAGCGTTGCCAACATTGAAAACAAAAGTTGCATTCAAAAGTTTCAATTGTAATCCTTTCACGAACACTAAAAAAATATTATATCAAAATTTTCTTTTAATAAGCTTTATAGTTTGATCCTAATGTTCATTTTCTCATGGAATACCCCTATAGCAAAAATAATAAGCAAATACCTAACCCAACGTCGATAAGTGTTCATTACATTTCTGATGCTGGCAAACCACTGTTACAGGTATCACTCTTCTTGTATCAGATAGATTTTTTTAAATGAATATATCCAAATAGACAAAAGCTTACAAATGAAATATAATGCATTATCAATATCCAACAATACATTCATATAAATAGGTATTTTACACTTTGGTTGGTTTCGATGAATTGATATTGATATTGAAAATTATTGAAAGAAATTAAAAACGTACAGTATCCAATGATAGAGAACATATACAGTGTATATAAGACTATAAATATTAAAATCTTTTGCACCTATCCTAATATAGTTTTATCCTGGAAATCCCTCCACTTAATCCCATCAAAACAAAATATTACATCTATAATCCAAAACGTGACAATCTAAATCTTACTATAATACCTAACGCCAAATATCTCCTGTTCGGGAGGATTGAGTTCGCGTACCGAGAGAATACTGGCAGATTTCTAATTGGAAAAGGTACAGTTTGATGGACTACAAAATTTAAGAAATAAAGTTGAGGAGACACACTTGGTAAACTAAAAACTACAGCAATCAAACAATTATAGCCATTAGACAAAATCGGCCTACAATATTATATACAATATTCATCACCACAGCATGGTAAGGATACTCCAGGAATTCAGATGGGATAGAGAAGGAATCGACTTTCTGTCTTAGGGATGGAGAAATTAAGGAAAGATATTAGTGCATAAATTTCCGACAGATACTGACCTACTACGAGGAAGTAATGACAGTGTAATTATTAGATAGAGCGAGTTAACAGAATACTCAGTATGTCACAACGTCCAATAGATAACGACGAACTACTAAGACGAGTTACTAGAACACAGACATCAGCAAAAGAAAGTAGCTGTGCCTGCGGCTTCGCCCAATGTCAAAAATTAAAAAAAAATTTCTACAATGTCATCTCATTGCTGCCTACCAGATCAAATTGTGAATCTAAATCATTCTCGAATCAACTTTTACAAAAACATTTTTTTTATAAAATTTTATAAAAATCAGTCCAGCCGTTTAGGAGAAGTTCAGTCACATACACACGGACAGAATAAATATATATATATGTATATATATATATATATGTATATAAAGATTAATAAAAATATTGTATAACTAGCTAACCCGTGCGAAGTCTTCGCACTATATCGCCATCTAGCGTGTTCCAAGTATATAATTAGGCTAAGATATTTGATGTGTCGCCCACAGATGGCGCTCATGCCAATAGTTATAAAAATAAATTTTTTTATTAACAAAAAGATTTTTCCAATTTTTTTTTATTTTTTGCCCAAAGTAGAAAACATAAGCTTTAAGTGGGTATTTTTTTTATTTTTTTTGGTGCAGTAGTTAAAGAGATCGAGCCGCTCGACCCAAAAACACCTTTTAGAAATAATATATTTAGATAGATTATTACATAATTGTATATTCATATATTTACACACATACGTATATGTGTATATTTATTTGCCGGGTCCAGTACATAACTTGTGCTATTTAAATTTATACAGCAGCTCAGTACAATAAAGCTCATGGCGGTGGCGGCACAGTACAGTGCGTTATTAATAGCGTTTATCCTAGGTTTAATATTTTTTAAAAATTCATATTATTACACCAGTGAAACATGTACTATATGGTAAAAAATAATGTGAACATTGCTGAAAATTTTATACCTACCTTGGTATGCACAGGACTCTTGGAGTGGGAATCCTACTTGTACCTGAAAGGTTTTCTTGTATTACCCTTAGCCAGCTTATATAAGTATTACGGTCGATTACTCTGTGCCAAAAAAATAAAACTTGTCCAATCACTTTTTGATAGTTAGGAACGAATTATTATCGGTTAAAAAAATTAAAGAAGTTTTCTTCAGTCCGTGCAATGACTCGAAAGTTTTGAAAATTTGAAGAAAAACACCTTTAGTTTAAAGTTGAGTACTTTATTAAAAATGATTATAATGTAATACAAAAGTAAGAAATGTTTTATTAACAGCAAGCTTATGGCTGAATAAAATTTACTTTTGAAAGCTGGGTAAATAGATGTGTTTAGACTTAAAGTGTAAAAAAAAATTATTATGAGACTAATTCAATTATATAATTTTTAATTATATAATGGTTCTTGCCTACCAAAAAATTTATTTCAGCAAATAAATTTTTTATAATTTTTATAGCTATCAAATTTTTAACCATTATTTGTAAGCAGAGTGGTGCTAATTCCAGTTGATTTACAAATATCATCCCTTTGTCATTGTTACTCTCTGACGATTCTGTGTTTTTTTTATTACCAGATTTAATGTTGGATTCTATGAGTGGTAATTTACATTGGTACTACTAAAATATGTCTTATTTTATTATTAATTTTTTGAATTAATTTTCTTTTTATTGAGAACTAGACTTTTGCTTTGTTTGACAGATATCTCAAATTGAAGAATGTGAAATATAAAATATAGTAAAAAAGATTAAAAATAAAGATATGTCCTCCTCGAAAAGGTGAAACCCTACGTATGACACAATATAGGAAATGTTTGATGTGATAATATAAAATTTGGATAAAATAAAGAAATAATTAATTTACAGAAGTGGTACTATTGAGGCATAGTACCACCCTTGAATTAACAAACAGCAGATGTTAGTTTGATTTGATATCATTTAAAAAAAACACTTCCAGTGCGAATTGGACTTGTGCGCAGAGGTTCCATATTATTTTGGACAATTTAAATAAATTTATTTAATTTTTTGAAAATCATAAATGTCTGGAGCTTTGCTTTATTTTTCCTGTATTAGATAGACATTCTTCTATTAATCTAAATTATGTCACATTTTTTGGCTTGCACTCTTTGTAAATCGTGAGGAGTCTCTTAAGTTAGCATTCCACAATGTTTATAGCTGTATGACGACAATGGAAACAATCTTTACAGTTATCTGCTAAGTTTTCAGTCATTGTATCCAGATATTTTATATAAGCAACATTTTTAAATATCTCCAACTTATTTTTTCTCATGTGGAAAGTATAATTATCATATAACTTTTCTTAGAGATCACAATAACAATTATTTTAAATGTTGAAGAAAACCAAATAAAAGGTAACAGAAATTCGATTGCATAACACGACTGAGTTCAAATAACATTCCATATTAATGTTAAAGTGAACAAAGTAAAACTGAAATCGAAAAATAAATAACTAGTTGTAATGTTTGGTGGTTTTTAGAAGGTTGTAATTTCAATTATAATTTTTTATATATTAATATGTTTAATATGATGGTAGTAGGATTAATATTAGAAAGTCTATTTTTGTTACGTGTGATCGGGAGTGCAACAAAGTGGGTGACAGAATTGTAGGTCAATTGGCTCTAGAAGGATTGAAGTAAGGAACTCTGTTTAATAACAGGAAATAATCATATTGTAAATACATTTACATTTTTTTTTAACTGCATAATTTACTAATGGGTTTTCAAAAACTGTTTAATTATTAAGCTGAATAAAATTTGATTATAATCGGATTGTAATTGCAATTAAACATTATAAGGTAATCAAAATTCAATCGCACAACACAATTCAACTCCATTAATGGATCAATATTATTACTAAGTAAACAAAATAATAACAATTCTCCTCAGGAGAGTATTTAGTGAATAATATCGACTTACTTTTAGTAGGGAACTACATTATGATCAAAGAAATAATGGTAACTAAAGAATTTGTATTGAAATGCAAAAATATTAAATTTCAAGAGATGGAAGTTTGTAGTTTATTAGCCTGCAATTGTAGATACAGAGAAATAAATTAAAGATTAATATTGGTTATGAAGTAAATAGAATTGTGTTGATGGAACCTTTAAGCTTTGGTGGAGTGAGAATAAATATTATTAGTTAAGTTATTAAAATTTACTGAAGTATTAAAATTGGAAAATATGATCACTTCATATGACATACCCTCGAAGTGTTTTAGTGATCATTAGTAAAGCAGCCATTGAAAAGAAAAAATATCAAGAAAAACTACTTGCAGAGCTACAAGGGTACGATTTTAAGCAGGCGGAATTGGAATTAGGTCATTAGTGAAGGTACTTTAATGAACTGTAACGAGTTTAGTTACTCATTGTTAGTATAAATAGCAAGTTTTATCTTAATCGGGCCATTAGTCTTTGAACTATTGTCGACCAAGCAACTCAATCGGGAAGAAAGTGAGAAATATGGAGAAAATAGAGTACTGCGTTGTTATAAAGTTCCTTACCAAGCAAGGAAAGTTGATTCAAATCATACTGGAGAAGATGGCATCTGTTTACGGGGGCTCTTGCCTGGGCACAACCATGATTTATTGCATCAACCATGATTTGGTGCGCTATCTTTAAACAAGGCAGGGACTCACTTGAAGACGACCCAAGGCCCGGACAGCCGATTAAAGTGACTATTCCGGAAATCAGTAAAAACTCGAAAAATTAATATTGAAAGACGCTAGACTAAAGAAGAATCAGCTCGCAGAAATGGTTGGAGTGTCGGATACAACCATTTTTAGAATTCTTAATGATCATCTTGGGATGTATAAGGTCAGCACAAGGTGGGTGACAAGATTGCTTACTCTGCCTCAAAAACAACGCCACATGGAGTATTCTTGTGTGTTTTTGGACCCCTGTAACGTGGACGAACTATTGAGTCGAATTGTTCCCGGGGATGAAACTTAGGTTTATCATTATGAATCTGAGTCCAAACAGGCCTCTATGCAGTGGTACAAAACAGGCACACTACCACTCAAAACGTTTAAGGTGACATAGTTGGCTGGAAAAATCATGGTGACAGTCTTTTGGGACTCAGAAGGGATTCTATTAATAGATTATAAAGAAGAATTTCTCCCCATAACTTGAGAATACTATGCTTCAGTCCTAGAGCAGTTGAAAGAATCCATCAAAGAAAAAAGATAGAGAAAATTACCCAAAAGTATCCTATCTCTGCATGACAACGTGCCTGTTCACAAGAGTCATGTTGCGTTGGCTGCCCTGCATACCTCAACCACCCTACAGTCCTGACCTGGTTCCCAGTGATTATTATCTATTTCTAAAGTTAAAAAAAGAACTTCATGGGAAGAAAGATTTAAGCGATGAAGAAGTGAAGGACGCAGTTTCAACTTACTTTTCAGACAAAAATTAAATTTTTTTTATGAAGGTATACATAAGCCAATTGTAGGATTGGGAAAATGTGTTAGTGTAGGGGAGGGCTGAATATATTGAAAAAGAAAAATAAATTTGTATTTTCATTCTCACCCCCTAATTCCGAGGGCTTAAATACGTCCCCTAATAATTAGAAAATGGAACTTAAAAAAAAAACAAAAAAAACGCAATTCAATTTATTCAATGCACTGAGAGCAGGAGTGTTGTGCAATTTCCACAAAAACAATAAAATGCATTTTATGAAAAAGTGGAAAGATTAATGTATGAAGTGGAACCACCAGAAAAAGCCATTTTCAAAATTTTTGTTTATGACAAAATAGTAATCTACTTAGTGACGTAGCTTAATGAACTTAAAAAATTATTATATTGTTAACTTCTTCTCCAAAGTTTGAATGTTTTTTTTAATCTTTTTATAATATGTATTTTAGGTTCATTTAGGGTAAAATTTTATACATATTAAAAATAGTATTTACTAGAATGTATGCAGGTATATTAATCAATTGATGAAGCTCAGTGGGAAATTATAATTTTTAATTTGTAAATATAATTTATTTTATGATTGTGGTATTCTTAATTTAAACGTTTATTAATAAAAAAATTATAAAAATTTATTATATATATAAAGTTTCAAAAATTATCAGCTAATTAAAAAAACTACCATATTAACCACTAGTATATAGTTTCACACCAATAAAATTACTTATGAAAGATTACTATGAATTAACTTTACACAATTTTTTATTTTGATCTTTTGATACTAGTCCTATAAAATGAAAAGAAAACTGCCTTTTGCGCTTCTTAAAATTAGTTCTAATGCTCAAGTTGCTTTAACTTGAAGACAATTTCTAAGAATACTTATATGGGTAATTGAGGTAATGAAATAACACTTTTTGGATGCTTTAGAAATTTTATTGCACTGTGATAAATTACTTCTCACAATTTCTTTTTCATATAAATATTATTTGTACAGGTGTAAATAGAATGTACACAAAGTCTATAAGTTTACTTTTATGATCCAAATTTAATTTCAAGCTACTCATTAACTTTTCTTTCTCAATTTCGTTCATCTAATAAAAAATAATTAATATATATCTGCAGGTACTATAAAATTTGTGATCAAAGACTTATACTAATGTTTGAAATGTCGTAATTGTATTTTTGTTCTACTGGCGATGACTTAGCTTATTCTTAAAATAGGAAAGGAACAAAGTACAAAACTTGTTAACTAAAAACTGTGACTGTAGTAATTTATAAATAATTTAATTGATTAAGGGGTAACATAAATCCACTGGCTACAAAAATTGGTAAGTTAAAAAAATTGTTTACGGGGAAACTGTAAAAATTGAACAAAATACATACTACACATTATTTTTTGGTCTCTTACGTGTAACAAAAAATGTATCATTATTTTTTATACCATTTTATTAATTTTCAAATTTATTTGGATATTGGAAAAAATCTGCTTCAATGTTTGCAGATGATTTAAAGATGAATAGATCTGAAAGTTCTAAAAGATTCTTTTAATATCATGTACGTATTGAATTTATAATTTAAAATAATTGTGGTACATAAAAGTCAGTATGCTTTTTTCATGTTCTACTCTTTCATTGTTTATAAAAAGTGTAACACAAAAGATTTCTAAAAAAATTATGGACTGTGGAGAAGTGACTCCGAATATTGTTAAAAAAAGTATCATAAAATGTTGAAAACTTTTTGAGTTATCATTCTCATAGTATTGTATGTAGTAGTCAAGAAAAAAGCATTTTAAGTTTGGGGTAAGAGTCTAATATTTCTTTTCGTGATCAATTAATGTTCAGATATGCCATTTTCCTCTCAATCGTCTCTTTCGGATGCTACACCTTTTATGGATGTAAAAGTTGTTGATTTCTACGGCGTTTACGGTTAATAGAATAATGTTTCTACATTTTTGAAAAGCACAACAAAATCCACAACTGTTATGTTAGAAATATCTCCATCAACTAAAGTTGAAATCGATAAACCATAGCAATCTGCTTTAATCACAGTCTAACGGTACATCTTTAAATGTACATAGTTAATTTTTGTATACAAAGTGACATAGTGTAATTGGTCTCAGAATGAAAGCTGTGTATTCGCAACTTGCATGCCGAATCTGAATCTTCAAACACATTTCAAATTTGTAGAAATTACATTTATCGTTGTGCTTCCAATTTTTCAATTATTTTCATTTTATTATTTCCTTCAAAGTATGGAGAATAAAAGATCACAATTTTAACAAAATTTTAGATGTATGTAACCTCTTAAAAGTTGATTCAACGGAATTGGAAAGTTTCAATTTTATAGTTATCATAATTTGTTTATGTATAATAACTAAATGTATTAATGATTAATTTTTGTGTCTAATTTTTTAAGTTGATGAAAATAATTTATAGGGGTTAGGTAAAAATCTTTTGCTAACGAATGAATGTCAGGCATGAGAGATCTCATATACAATTTGCATGCTTCAGTACAACTTTTTTTCTCAACCAATGAAACAATATCATCTATTTTCTCTGTATTCATCAAAACATTAGTATGGAAAATTGATCGCAATATGTGATGATCAAAATTATTGAAAGGACAACCACCCTCGGAGGAAGCGTTTACATTATTTGCACCAATGTATTTACAATTTACCATAGAATACTGCTTTCTTCCCCCCTCTAAACCATATAAATGTCTTATGCTATACAAGTATTTCTTTTCATCTTTATCCCATGAATGGCTACAAGTGTTGCTTCCTTGTGGCTGTTTAAGATATTCGCTTCTCCATAAAGTAATTGCTTCGCCGATCGGAAGACCAATGTCTTTAAGAAACAAAGAATATATAAACCGCTGGTTGTGTGATAGTCTGTGTCTTTTACGGAGTGTGTTGTGCAGATTCAGCATGCAGGGTGGGAAATATTTTGTGTTTAAATCTATGTCACGATACTTAAGCATGTCTTGCTCATTCAGTTTACTGTCAAGACATTGTTTATATTTAGCAAGTTTATTAAAAATTTGCATTATTCGCGGATCACTTTTAAAATTATGCCATAAATTTAAATCACGTGTTTTTAAGTGTATTGCAAATAATATCTTTATAAAATCTATCCAAAGTCCACATGGAATAAGGGCATACCCATTCTGTAAATTAACTTGGCGATTTTGGATAAACGGCAAGCATAAAGTAAATTTAATTCTAACAAAATGTTTTAAGCAATCGATTTCATGATTGCAGGTTACATGCTGGGCGATGACTTTTATCATTAACCTGTTCATAACTTCTTTAAGTGCTGTTAAATAGTGATTATCATCAATTTCTTCTCTCTTCAAAATTTGATAAATTCTTTTGCAAAACTTTCGTAGTTCATACTGCGAGAGAGATTCTATTCTCTTGTTAAAGAGCTTAGCTTCTGAAAACTCGATAAAATGTTTGAAGTGAAACTCTTCATTTATTTCCGATATGAGTTTTAATGTGAAGAAGCCCAGGTTGTCGTAAGTGCTTCCTTCTACTATAAATTCATTATATTGCCACTCATTAGTGTTCCGTGTCTTCAAAAAATATTGTAATCTGTTTTCGACGCATTCTTCCAGTAGATGTAATGGTAAATTGCCTACAATCGGTGACAAGTAAAAAAAGCTCATAGCATAAAACTCACTGTATTCAATTAATTAATTATACTCCATGTATTCAATATATCAATATATACACCATGTATTCAATTAATTAACTCAAGTTTTGTCAATAAATCAAAATTATGTCTCTTATGTCAATATTATCACAGATCACATACTAACGACTCGCTGTGACAGTTTTGAATTATCCGCTGTCAAGTACATTTATTTTTTATTTGGATTCAAATAATAGTTTGAACACAGGGCTTGAAGCCTTCCAATCAGTGAACACAAATCTTTTAATTATTTCAAAAAGAAAAAGAATATGTACCTATTCGAAACGTAAAAGAAAAATGAAACAAATTATTTGCTAATGTGTCATTCGGCAAAATTCACAGATTTATAATATTAACAAGTTCAAGATTTATAATATTAACTTGATAAAATTAAAAGTCTGTGGTAAAATTAAAATATGTAACTTATACATATTGTAACTTAGAATATGTAATTTATACATATTTTGTCTCAGTTGTTTTTAAAAGCTATTCCATTCTTTTATATATAATAAAGAAATTTAGGAGAAATTTTGCATTTTTAAAAAATTTGTCTTCTAGGGACTGATAGGTATATTAGTGATTGGCATAAAATATTCAAAAAACAAATGACAAAATCAAATGGATAAATTTTAATTTCAGTTTAATAAAACTTAAATATATAGGAACATTTTTTAATTTCAATCAATTTCATATTATTAACTAAAAACATATTATTAATCATGAAAATCAACTTTTTTGCTGTTATTTTTTACCAATATAAAGGAAATATTAAACAAATTATATACTCTGAGTATAATTAGTTAATATTAGCGGTATTTAGTAAGTAATCAAGTTCATACACAGCGTTAAGTTTTAATAGCTAGCTTTATATTAATATATAATGTTCACTTCGTGCTGTAACAGTTTTTGAAGGTCAGTTTTAAGATATGAAATGAAATTTCAAGGTTTTATACCCTACATCTCTTTACATTTTGTGAAAAAAATCTTTCTTTTGGTTATTGGGTATCTTGACTCCTATTATAAATCCATTGTTTGATCAATATATTTTCAATGTTATTAAATTCTGCATAGGGTGAAGTTCGTCATCGGATAGCTAATTTGCATTCTCTCTAAACATTTTTTAAGGTGTGACCACAACAGCGCATTGATAATTACCGAAGTCTAGAATTTTTGTATTTTTCAGAGGAGATAGTTTCAAATCGATATGTTCGTATGTAACATAGACATATATGTCATGGTCCAAAACTTTCGGTGTGAGAACTCAAAATGACAAAATAAAGAATACCCAATCGTCGGCACATGCTTAAAAGGAACTTTTTGTATATACATTTAAAGAACACAATAGTTTTTTGATATTATTTCAGTGATGCTTTGGTTCTTGGCTGCATAACGATTCATTTTGTCATCATCATAGAATCTTTGAATTATGTCGAATACTCTGTTTTTGTTATCTTTAAGCTGTTGCTTTTGTTCTATTTTTTTATGTTACAGCTCTGTTTTTAATACAGTTCGCCTTAGGTTATACTTGTTTATTTTTTAATCTTCATATTTTGTTCAGATAAAAGTTTTCTAAATTAGATATCTGTTGACATTTTTGTGCTAATTTTGTACATTAGTTAGGATTTTCTGTCATTAGTTCGATTTTATTTTAGGTTTGAGGATCTTCTTTGCCTTCTTCACTTTTTATTGTAGTCTTATAGTTTGACGACTTTGCAGAAGAATTTTCCTTTTAACCTCAACTTCTGGCATCGACTTTTCCTTTTAGCGTCAATTTGGCCTGCATTAAAATTCCCTTCATTTGTAGGATTATTTATTTATGAAGACCGCGGAGTTCTAATTTCTTTAGTAACATTGGAAATATTTTATTAGATGAAGGTGTATAAGGTTTATTTTTCTCAAGTAATTTTTAGAGACTTCATTCGTAGCACGTTTTATTTTAAATTCCTAATTTTCCTTTGCTCACGAGGCCCTCTCTTTTTGTATTGAAACTGGATCACTTTTAATTTTCTCTAAATGTGCATTTGCAGCTTCCTACCTCTTTTAGGCTCTTTTCCCTTCGGAAAAAATTAGTTTTCTTTTAGGACATACATTACTCTAAAACAGAAACATATCACATTGAACTGGTTAGTGCTTGATCATGGTATCATGCTCTATTTACATATTTTGCAAGAGCCTAATGGTTCCGGAATTGACGATTTGGAGCAAAAATCATATGCTCAACGAGAAATATTGGAATATCCAGTTACTAAAGCAGTATATTAGTAGAAGAGAATAGGCTATTCATCTTTGAAAGAAAGATTCTTTGATCAATTTTAGGAGTGCAGGAGTTTATGTCTCCTACATAGTGGCTTGACGAACAAATGACGAACTTCATGTGCTATGTTTATATTTATTTATGATTTGACAAAAGATTGCGATAAAAATTGTCAAATGAAATAGAAAGGTTATTGGCTGCCTGATTCTTTCGTTATTATTTTCGTGGTATTCTGTATATTTTATTGCAATGAGTTATCTATTATTTGTGTTATTTATATTTTAAATCTATTTTCCATTTAGTTTTTGACTGCAGCTATATTCAATCTATTGTTATAAACAGTGTTCTGGTCGGTAAGATTCTTTTGTTTTTTTTATCATATTATTTACTTACACCGAATTGAATTTGCTTCAGTTTCGTGAATATGGATTTACCTATTCTCCCTAAACCACCAGACCCTTCCAAATCTCCACTTTCTAGTAATGTATTTGTTTGTCCTACTTTCCCCACAAGTTTTATTACTATAATGGACTTACAAAGGGAGTTAAAACGTAATTCTAAAAATTTTAAAAGAGCTAATTATAAAACAATGAATCCAAAAATCTTCCTTTTTCCATCAGAAACAGATGATACAATTCCTCGTAAGACCCCTCGCACTTCTCTTTCACGTGCAAATTTTAATTTACTACCTACTACGAAGAAGGAGATGAAGTCGGGGATGACCCCGACTTCATCTCCTTCTTCCCTCTCTCCGAATTCTTTTGAGGGTAGCTTATATGTCTCTGGTGACAACTGTACTATGGCCTGGGGACCATTTATTGTTCATGTTTTAAGAAGAGCTGCGGCCCAATTCCGGATTTTCGATTCATGTAATTAAATCTGGTTTCGTCTTAAAAAATACCATGTAGCCATTAAACAAATCGGTAGAAATAGGATATCCGTGGAATTTTCATCCGCCGACGCCACCAACCGTTTCATAAACCAATCTGCTTTTACGGGATAGAATAAATTGTTTTATCCTTTAACATCGGTCGTATGTTCCATTGTTCGCAAAGTTCCAGTCGATTGGTTTGACGAGGAGGTCTTACAAAACATAGAAGTCCCAGAAAGGTAAGGTTATTAAAGACCGCCGGGTACACTTTAAAAAAATGATCGATGGCCAACCAAAGTATTTTCCATCGGAGATGACGTTCATCACCTTTGCTGGTCAAGTCCATCCCAACGTATATTTATGGCACATTCTTCGCTTCCAGTTTCGAAATTTGAATTCCCTAGGCTTCAATGGTTCCAATGTTGTAGGTTTGGACATATTGCTGAAAAATGACGATCTTCCAAGCATCGTTTCCGATGTGGTAAAGGTCACGCTGAAAGTAACTGTCCTCCTATTGATAAGGCAAAGTATATATTTTGCAGCGGAAGTCATGATTTCCCTGATAGAATTTGTCCGGAATTAGAAAGACAAAAAGAGATCGAATTCGAAATGTCTGAAAGAGCCATATCCTATGCGGAAGCATCTAAAATAGTCCCTTTTGCAAGAAAATTATACACCTATGTTGCAGCTCAATCCCCCACAAATTCTTCCTTCTCCAACTTCTTCCCAAAATTTGTTCTCTCCGTCTCGTCGTACCAGTTCTTCTCACAAAAAAATTGTGTCTCTGAAACCTCGACCCTACTCTTCGACAAGTCCCAACCAGGGCTATGACTGCTTGGCTCTAGAACAAACCTGAGCAGACTTCCGAATTCGTCAGCTTGAAAATGGATGCGACCTTAGTCAACAACGTTCAGTTAATACTCCTTCTTTTACGAGTATTATTCAATTTCTATTGATCACTTTGGTCAAAATCCTGAGTTCCCCCAATCAAATACCATCCTACATTGCCTCCTCTATTTTTATCTCTCTTCAACCCCCATATTTTCCCAAGACTCTGCCAACAGAGGCGAGGGTCTTGCAATGGAAAAGTCGCAATGTTATTTCCAATAAAATAGATCTTCGTCACCTCCTTGTTAAGTATTCTTCATCTGTGGCTGCAATCTAGGAGACTTGGCTGAAGCCAGGATTCTATTTTAAGATCCGAGGCTATGCCTATCTAATTGATGATAGAGCGGATGGCAAAGGCGGATCCGCATTATTACTTGACAAATTCCTTCCTTTATCCCAGATATCTCTTGGTTTCCGCAGGTTGCAATTCAATGTTGATGCTGCGAGAGTTAAAGATATCACGGTCATCTATATATATGTCTTCCTTCCAACATGTCCCGTAGCATTAGAAATACGGGATATTTTAACTTCAATTCCTGGTCCATATATTATTTTGGGAGATTTTAATGCTCATCACCCATCGTGGGATTCCACCCGAAGCAACCCCTTAGGGGTCTTCTTGGTGGAACTTCAGGACGACTTTGGCCCGTGTTTATTGAATGATGGTTCTCCAACACGAGTTCCTGTTCCATTTTATAATTCGAGCTCAGTAGATATCTCCCTTTGCTCCACTTCCCCTCGTTTAAATTTAAATATTAAAAAAATTCCCCCTCTTCAAAAATACAACCTCCTTAGGGCAGATTGGGTGGGAGATTGGGTGGGGGTGGGTTCCGCACTTTCCTCAATATCGAAGTGGATTCCTCCCTCCAGTAAACCTGGATAACATTGACTTTTATTATAACCAATTTGTAAGGGCTATAAATCTGTCCGCTCGGAACTTAATCCCACTTAAGATATTTAACTTCTACTATAGATCCTCCGCCCTTGGGGGGATAGAGAATGCTTTGCGGTGGTTAAAGCCCCCAAAGAGACTGAAGGGATATATCAATCTAATATGTTGGAAGCAAGCTTCCTCTTGTTTCGAAAGACCCAAGCACAGACTAAACGAATTATTCTTATAAAAAGAGGGAAGGCTGGAAGAAATTCTGTCACTCCGTCTCTCCTTCTGCTTCCTCTCGTCTCGTCTGGTCTAATATAAAACGTTTTCGGTCTATTTTTCAGGTTTAACTTCTCAAATCTGTACACGGGAATTGGTAACCAATTTTTAAATAAGCTTGCTCTTCCATCCGTCCCAAATTTAGATAAATTACCTTTCAGATATAATTTTACTAGCGCCTACCATTTTTTAGAAAAAGATTTCTCCATTAATGATTCGGATTTCACCTTGAATCACATTAAGGACTCTTTCCCTAGTATTGACGGAATGTTATATTCAATGGTGAAAAACACTTTATATTATTCAATGGTGACAAATACTTTTATCATCTATGCATTGGTATCTTCAATCCCTCATCGACTGTATGTTCAAATCAGGTTATATTCCAAAGTCACGGAAAACTCAAATAATAATTCCCATTCTCAAACTTCATAAAGATCCCAATGTAGGTTTATCCAACAGATCTATAGCTCTTACTTCCTGTTTTAGCGAAGATTACGGAACACCTAATTAAGAACCGCTTGGAATGGTTTATGGAACACTTTTCCGTTTTTTTAAGCAACTAATTTGGCTTCAGAAGAGCTAAAAGTACGATAGACAATCTCAGCGTGTTGACCACTGACGTCAGATTTACCTTCTCTCGAGAAGAGTTCCTCGTTTCTACTTTTTTGGATCTTTTTTCAGTCTACGATAACGTAAACCTGGGACGTTTAACCTTTAAGAAAATTTTTCATAATCTTGGGATCCCGGTAAAGATTACAAATTTCCTCCTCAATCTTCTTTTAGAAAGATCTATCATTCTTAGAACCCCTAGATCCTCTCTCTTAACAAGAACCATATGGAGGAGTTTTCTCCAAGGGTCTGTTTTAAGGCCCTTGTTTTTCAATATTTAGTCCTATATGATTCACACAACAGTAAATCCCTTCTGTTGTGTTTTACAATACGCTGATGATCTGCTTTTATATTCTTCTGATAAGTCAATAATGGTTGCCGAAAATACTATGAACTTTGCCTTTATTAACCGAAAATATGGGTTAACTCTCACGGTGTGGATCTAGCCCTTTCCAGAAATGCTTTGCTGGTCTTCTTGAGAAGGAGAATTACACCACCTTTATCTATTTCTTATAATTCTTCCTCGATCCCTATTCATTCCAATACTAAATTCTTCAGTGTTTTCCTAGATTCAAAATTATCCTGGAACATTCACATTGAACATGTGATCTTCCAATGCCAGGCTAATATGGATATTCCCCACGTACTTTCTGGACTGTAGTGGGGCTAACATCCTACCAAATTAAAGTTAATATATAACTGTCTAGTACATAGTTATCTAGACTATGGTTCTCTTTTCCTCGATCCCATTTCTAAATTCAATGCCACTAAATTGACCTGCACTCAATCTCAAGCACTGAGGATCATAGCGGGTGCAATGAAATCTAGTCCCATAAATGCCCTACAAGTAGAATTTGTTGATCCTCCGCTTAACTTCAGGGATAATACCCAGCTGATCGTTATCTACTGAAAGCAGCTAGGTTTTCTACTCACATGATTTTTCCAAAATTCCCTCTCCTCTCAAGGCTTATTGGGCATGCTCGTCAGGTTTTTGACGTTCTAAGACCCGATCACTTCTTATCGTTAGGTTCCAAATCCCTCTTTAACCCCGTTTAACAAAATTCTTCTCTCCCTTTCTATAGTTTTCCACTTGACTTGGTATTTCACAGGTCAAATATAAATTTGTATTTTGGAGTTGATAAGGAGTTCAAAAATGCTAATTCGCTGTTCAATTCTATCGTGAATTCTTTTTGGATGGATTGAACGCGAATATATACAGATGCACCAAAAATCCTGAGAGATGGCTATGACGAAGCATCATTTTCCTGTCCAACCACCGCTCATTCGGCTTATTTCCGCCTGTCTAAGAAGTGTTCGGTGTTCTCCAGGAAATGCCGTACTATTCTGGAGGTCTTGAATTATGCTCTATTCAAAAAGATTCGCAGGCTCCTTACCTTCTCTGATTCCTTAAGTTGTTTACAGTCTAGTTTTTACAGTTAAGTCGTTCACAGTGATCCAATTTCTTCGAATTACTTCAAGCAAATTACTCTTGATTTGGAGAGAATGGGATCCGATGTCGTTCTTGCATGGATTCCTAGTCACTGTGGCATATTAGTTAATTTAATAGTCGACGCAAAAGCTCCGTTCGCTGCCGTGAACGGGTATCAATGTTTCACTATTAATTTCATTAAAGATCTCCTTCCCATGACTCGTTCCTGGATGACAGATGTAGTGAACCTTTTATTTAATTTTTGTTTTCCTGTATAGTTTATTTTATTGTTAATACGCAACAATGGCAGATATTGGATATTTGATTTAACCACACTTGACATTGGCTAAAATTCTCAATGAATATAAACGCCTTATAATAAAAGATAAAGATAAAAAGATTTGACAAGCGTCGAGGAAACCACACTGTCCCGAATTGTGACCCCTTCGAGGACGGTTCACATATAAATTTAATTTAGAAGCTTCACTATTTCTTTTTATCAGAATTTAAAGATTTCAATTTAGGATCTTCAACTATTCTATGCCCTTCCTTACAGATTGAAGAAGCAGGTTTGCTGCAAACGATCTTGAGGCGAGCTATTGTTTTTTATAAAGTACAACTTTTCAAGCATGTCTGTGCGATTAAGTAAGAACAGACCAAATAACGAGTTTCTTTTAAAATTTTGTTGACATTTTGGATATACTGCACATTAATTGTGTCTTTGGGTTCCGAGTCATTATCATGAGGATAATCATGATCACAATCGCTTTAAGAAGCGTTAGAAACGATTCATTCATTGTTGATATCGATACACGAATCGTTCATTGTTGTGAGCGGGAAGAGCTATGTGTCGGTGTGGCAACATTGCATCGTGTTCGTACCATTTCGCTTTGTACAAAACTACGAATATCTTTCGACTTTTGTTTTTATTCTTGAAGTTTTGAGATTTCTCGAGTTCTTGGATTTTCGACAATGTTTTTCTCGTCTCGAGTGAGGTCAAATTTCTTGGAAATTCTCGCTTCGAGCAGTATTACAGAGAGAGGTTCCAACAATTTCTTGCGTCATAGTTAATAAATTAACAAAAAAACTTTTAATGGAATCTCTTTACCCAACTTGTTCATCGATATCACAATCTTAATTTAGGTCGAGTCTAATTGAATTCATTTTATATGGTTTCTAGGCCGTAATTTTTCGCGAAAGTTTCTTTAGTTGCAATTTTGATAAATTTTGAGGGAATATGCTTTGTAAACTAAAAATATACTCTTCGAAAATGGTTAAACGGCTTTTATAGCACTACGTTTTTTAATTAAATTATTTCATAATTTTTTATCCCCTTCGGTTAATGGTATATCATGTAATTTACTCATATTCATTATTAACTTAGGCTAAATAATGAACTAGATAAAAAGTAATAAATATGAAACCTAACAAAACCTAGTTCCCGGTAACCGATTAATCACGGCGCTCGATGCTGTTCACGATTGCAAATTAATTTAAATTTTAAGCGTGGTACAATGCAGCTCCAGCAATAGTATGGAATATTCGGCGATGAAAACAGAAAAAAATAGAAAGAATGATTCATCATCATGTTAGAGTTGGAAAACAATGGATACCAATAGTCAATAATTAAGTTAATTAATCATTGTAAAGATTGTGAATAAATTATTTGGGGCAAATTAAATTAACGAAATGAGATGATAACCAATTGAAGTTAGGCACAAGGATAAATTAAGTGACATTGACGTAGAAATGTGCACAATTATTATTTCTTTTTAATCATATAATATATAATTAAGATAGAACTGAACATGCGTTGGAATAAAGAAGGAAAGAAAGGCATTATCCTTTGTAGGTCTCCGCACTTGATAATTTAGTAATCGGTTTTTCCAATCTGGAACTGCAGGCCCTGTTACGGTTGCCACTTTATGTACACGTCAGTATGAAGAGTTTGCAATGAAATCTTTGAAATTGGAGCAACATAAGCGAATTAAAATTTGTATAATATTTAATGCATATTTAAGGTTTCATTATTTGAAGATTGGTATTAAAGTATATTAAAGTGCAACGCAAGGGATGCCCTTTCTTTTTAGAAATCAAGATTGTAAGTGCGAGAAGTTAGAACTATTTCAATTGGCGAGTCTCTGCATCTCTGCATGCGGCCTTATTGGCTCCCTCATCTCGTCCGCGTCTGAGCCGGGTGTTTATCCTTCACAACGGTGCGAACAATAGGCTAGTTGACTAAATTTAAGAAAGTGGTAATGTTTTACCTTAATATCTATTTAATCGAAAAATGATATTTTTTACAAAAATGAAACATTTACATCATGTGTTTTGCGTTTTAAAAAACTAATATAAATTTACCTAGAAAACGCTTAAGACTGTCATGGCATTTTGAATGATATCACTACTCATAAAACAAATCAAAACAATCGTGTCTGTTTGTGACGGTTGCTTCTTTTGTTTAATTAAAAATTAATTTTTCTTATTACTAATACTGTGTAGTGCCCCAGTGTAAAAACAAAACTATTAAAACACCTAATAAATTATTCAGATATGTTCCAAACAATAAACAAATACGGAAAAAGTGGCTAAAACTTGCAATGAGCTCGTAGTTTATTTAATTCAAGAATATATTTTCGTGAAGATCGTTTTGATGCAAGTATTTATTTGCAATTTAAGCACCTATTCGATAAACTGTGTTTTCACTACAAAATCCTGTCTTAAACAAAGACTTGAGATTGTATTTTCTATTGAAAAACATACAAATGTCGAAGCTCTGAGTTACTACACTTGATTACAAATTAAATGACTCAAACACAATCTATTTCTAAATCTAAAGTAATACTGAAGAGTTTTACAGCCGCTATTTTTACAAGTTTTTGATAAAATAATAATGTATGAGTTAAGATGGGAATAATTTGGAAATAGTTGTTTATACTTTGCAAATCTAATGTTAAACACAGTATAAATGACCTCACAATACATGTGTAAAACAAACGCTTACTGACTACAAAACTGAAATAATACTGTTTCAGCTTATAGTACATTATTTACTCTTGTATATACTTGCATTGAAGTTTTACCATTCCAAAATTCTGATGAATAGAAGTCACTGTTTGAACGCGAAAAATCCACTAAGCGTCAATTTTTAGTGAAAATTAGCCAACTCTAATTGCGTGTTTCGAACACTGACTGAATGTTTAATGTGTTCAAAACCCGCAATAAGAACGAAAAATAGTTATATTGTAAAAAAATATTTATGACGTGACATTAAGTATATAGAATCTTTGTACAATTATTTCGTCGTATTGCTCGTTCTCGAAACTTTTTTAATTTGGGATCTTTACGTAACAAGTGAAGTCTTTTTTCATAGAACCAACAGCCACACAGGGCAGAATTTTTCATTAATTCATTAGAAATTGTAAGGAAAATTTCCATTTCATTTCTTTTGAGTAGCTCCATGTGTCGAATGTTTTATTATGAGGAAGGTATTGAGTTGCAAATTTTGAATGACGCTGAGCGCAGGGCGTTTAAGGATGGTGCGTCGCTAACATCATGAAGGTTTTTACTTTTTGCTACAGCTGGCCGTTTAATATCAGCATCTTTATTTTTTTTCCAGCTCTGACAAATATTTTTATTGCCTTTGTCGAACTAGAGAGATATTTGTTACTCAGATCATACTGACAGTCACGTTAAAAATTAGAACGGCTTCAAAATCTGCGTATCTGTTACAATTTCTCTCTCGGAAAATACAACCTTTTTTCTAAATTCAGAGCACAACTGATACGAATGACAGTCCATCTTCATTTCATTATTTTCTGTTCATTTCTAGCGGGCGATTCAGCAAAGATTATATATTCTCTTTCAAATACTAGGAATTTATTTCGCGAATTATATCATACGGGCCATCCTCTGCGGATCGTTCACCAAATCTGTATAGATCTTTACAATTGTTTACGACATTTGAATAATCTAGAACGTTCAAACTATTTTAGAAGTATATTCAGTTTCTTGTTTGTTTATGCCTCAAACCTCGCTCTAAAAGTCTACTTAGCGCCTTTCCCCAAGAATACAATTACTTTCTATAAAAGTCCTTCTCTCTCCAAGCGCTAAAGTTTGGAATTAACTAGATCCTGGATCCTGGTGATCTTGGCCTTTATAAATATTTTCAGGGATTGTCTGAAAAAGTTTCGACCTTTGTAATTCTTTAGCCCTATCATTCTGTAATTCTATCTTGCCCGTTTTTCCTGATTATACGAAGTCGATATTTGAAATTATGGTAATATTGTAATAATTTTTTTGATTATATTTTAGGATTCTGTAACTAAGAGCAAAGAAACGGAACTATTGTAGGATCACATTGCTGTTTGTCTATTTATCTGTCTGTCTGTTTATCACAATCTTTTTCTTAGGAACGGCTAGAGGTATCAAGTTGAAATTAATATCAAATACTAAGTCTACAACTTATAGGGCTGTAAAATTCAAGCTTATAATTCAATACAGTCTGACTATGGATAAGGACCTTTTAAATATGACGTAGTTTGACATTAGCACTCTGATTGGTTAATCAAAACTTATAGAGCACTTTCCTTTATTTAGAATAATCAAATTTGGTACGATGGAAAGTTTTATAGCAAAGTAAAGAAAAAAAATTATTAACTTATAATTTTATGTATAATTATTACGTGGAAAGCTTAATTTTTTGGTACTTTGTGTTTTTTTAACAATCGTAAAGTACCTATTTCCTGAGTCTTCCGAGAATATTATATGACGATATGAAAGTCTGATACTTTCGGTTCGAGTCCTACACGTATTTTTAAATTTTTATAAATATTTGCATGTACATTAAAATATTTTAATCTCCTACCTAATTAAAACATTAAATTTAACCGCATGGTTGAATGGAAGAAATGCGTATGTGAGCATACATAACAAAAAGTAATTTTTTCTGTTTTTTTACTTTTTTTAAATTAAACTTTTTAATGATAACATCTTGAATACATTCTTATGAATATCGCACGTGATTTGAATTAGTAAAGTATTTGAGTAAGTCATTTTTCATTGGATGCTAAATGTTTTATTGATTTTTTTTGCTTTTATTGTTTACACGTTTTCACTTTTTGTTGTTTGTTTTTAATTATTAGGAATTAGTGTTTGTACATATGTGACGGTTAAGTTTTTCTTTATATAAAATAAATTAAGTGTATGAAAAAAAATGTAGAAAACATTATATCTTAAGCGATGTTTATAATTATCCAAAACGTCATTTATTACAAATCTTCTTTAAATTAAAAAAAGAAAAGTGTTAAAAAGACGCAAATTATTGTAAAAAATAAGCTATATAATATATAACAAAAATTAATAAAATTTGCCATTAGGTATTCATTTTCACTGATGAAGCAAAAGTTGGTAGTGGCTAAATAAATTCTCCATTTTCGAAGGTATTTGTGACGACCAGAATATTCATTATAACGTCGCACAGGGCGGGCGTTTTTCATATGCTTTTTTAACAACTCTATAAATAAAGTGACAAAAATAAAAAATAAAGTTATAAGTGATGAAAAGATTTTCAGAGGATATTTGATTCAATGAAAAGGAGCCATGGATTTCATCTGATTTCATCTTGAGCATTATACCCCTAAGAATCCCGCTCAAAGAAGTCTAGCAACTTAGCCTGCTGTTCTAAAAGGTAGAGATAAAGGTTCTGAATTGTGAATCTAAATCGTTCTCGAATCAACTTAATCACAGACACAACATTTCATAAAAATCAGTCCAGCTGTTAAGGAGTTCAGTGACAGTTCCATGACATACACACGGCCAGAAAAAAAATATATATGTTTATGTATATATATATATATATACATATATATATATATATATATATATATATATATATAGGAAATGAGTATATACATATAATTATAAAAAGGTTGAAATAGAAAATTATTCTCTGCTTGAATTTCAGTTTGTTTGGAAATGACTAAATGTTTAACAGGCAATCTGACTACATGTAATGGGAATTTCTTGCATGACTATAATGAACCATTGCATTATATTCAAATGTGGTTTTTATAATTGCATTATTCTATAGTGAATTCAAGTCTTATATTAAATGACCATGAAACGTCACTCAAGTCTAATCGCGAAACTGATGGTCTCGATGAATAGGCATTTAGTTTATAAATTGTACACGTGTAGCATGAGGGCTCATGACTAGTTCACAATTAAGCATTTGTTGCCGTTAAAACTCAATGCCGGAATCAAAACACCATGGAAAGTGTTCCACTTTAGCGAAACGAATTTTCCTTTTTTTCTTTATTTAGCTGGAATAAAACTTACATTAAACCATGTCTTGGATAGTTAGAAAGGTAGCTTATTTAAAAAAAAGGAATCAACCAAACAATTTATTTTTCAGGTAAACAAGGATTTTTTCGACTCAATTGAATTTTTGAATGCAAATTGTTAATTTTAAACATAAAGAAATAAAAAAAATTATGTGGAATTAAACTTACATTAAACCATGTCAAAATAAATTAAATAAGAAACTTAGAGGGGCGTAATGAATTCTTAAATTTTTTTGCACATTTCTCAATTTCACAAATTGCTTATTTGTTGCATTGAGTTCTTAAATTTTCTTGCATGTTTCTCAATTTAACAACTTGCTTATTTGTTGCATTGAATTCTTAAATTTTCTTGCATATTTCTCAATTTCACAACTTGCTTATTTGTTGCATTGAATTCTTAAATTTTCTTGCATATTTCTCAATTTAACAACTTGCTTATTTGTTGCATTGAATTCTTAAATTTTCTTGCATATTTCTCAATTTAACAACTTGCTTATTTGTTGCATTGAATTCTTAATTTTTTTTGCATATTTCTCAATTTCACAAATTGCTTATTTGTTGTATTGAATTCTTAAATTTTCTTGCATGTTTCTCAATTTAACAACTTGCTTATTTGTTGCATTGAATTCTTAAATTTTCTTGCATATTTCTCAATTTCACAACTTGCTTATTTGTTGCATTGAATTCTTAAATTTTCTTGCATATTTCTCAATTTAACAACTTGCTTATTTGTTGCATTGAATTCTTAA
Organism: Druceiella hillmani; assembly: GCA_039881145.1. NCBI lineage: Eukaryota > Metazoa > Arthropoda > Insecta > Lepidoptera > Hepialidae > Druceiella > Druceiella hillmani. Next base: position 3,179,419 of record JAYKKI010000012.1, read on the forward strand.
ATTTTCTTGCATATTTCTCAATTTCACAACTTGCTTATTTGTTGCATTGAATTCTTAAATTTTCTTCCACATTTCTCAATTTAACAACTTGCTTATTTGTTGCATTAAATACGTGAATAAGAGTTTTGTCAGCCAATTTATACTATATGCGTTGATCTTTCAAGAACCCTCATGTTTTCTTTTGAACCTCTATTTTATTCTTTTTCATGCCCCCTTATATTGAAGGTACGTAGAATTCGGCCCCTTTAAGAAATGTGAAACAGAGTTTGAACTCATTTGACATTCTTTATAAATATTTTAGTCACAGATAGTGGCCAGGATCAGATGATGAGGCTAGAAATCAGCGACAGACTCCTCATTGACGAAGAATAAATTGACCAAAATTGCTTTCATTTATCTTATATTGATGAGTCACTTCTTTATAAATGGTAAGTAGTGTATGATGGTGGAATTGGAAGGTGACAGCCAAGAAGTAACAGTGGTAAGTAGTGTCTGATGGTGGAGTTGGAAGGTATATATACAAAGGCATGAAGCAACTAAGATAATAATAATTGGGAATAGTATATACATAGCAGTAAGTATAAGAGTTGGTGCTAAGTTGAGTATTGCGCTTATGTATCTGTTGTTGTATATCCATGTATATGAAATAGAGAGAGAAAGAAGCTTTAACTTGGCACCGATTACTAAAATCTTCAACAATAGTAGTAATTTCCAAATTTATTTTTAGTCAGAAACAATATTTTGCAGTAAAACTTCCAACTGAGTTTTCGTATTTTTATTAAAGGTATTCATTGCTATTATTGTGAAATGATTACCTGGGGCATTATTATTGGTTTTATGCCTTCCAAGTACTGCGAGTTTCAAAATCATTCCCAATTTGCATGAAGCAGTTAATTTTTTTGATGGGCCCTAAAATGTGAAAGCAAATTAAGATGAAAGGATATCTTGAATTTTGTCGTTCTGTGGGGTATCAATAAATAACTTCTGAATGCGTTCTGGCCAGTATCAATAATCTACTAAAAGGAATAGAAAGATAATTATTCCTAAACGACAGCTAAACGACAACGACATCTAAAGGAATTTATGTTGGCACAGCTATAGTTAAAATTGATGAAACATATCTAGGTGATGCAATTGATAAATGATGATACCCAGATAATGATTGAAAATGATGCAGGCAATGAACCATGAGACCGAAGCCAATAACTTTGATAAACTGTTAAATATGACGGAGTGTGCAATAAAGAGTTCTACCAGTTGAGTGGCCAGAATAACGATAAAAAATATTCAAGAGCGTTCAATTTGAAGTTTCAGCATATACAGAAGGCAAGTTATATGGTCTAGTATCCAATATGGCCCAGAATTTTATTGTAGAGACATCCGTAATTAAAATTATAAATTAATTTTTTTTGAAAACGGAATGGTTCCCATTTTAGAAAAAATTAAAATATCGGTTTGGAATATCGGCTAGGACAGTCAATTTCTTTTTGAAGACTTTTTTATTTTTTTTTATTTTTGAAAAGAAAATACCTACACTAGCAGATGCCATGGGTGTCTCAGAAGCTATGACCATGAAACTGCTTTTATACGACAACTTCTTGAAGATTTAGTATGGAAAATTTTTTGTAGTAACATTGATATTAAAAACACGTTAACGTATATTATTTAAGACTATCCAAGGCATATCAATAAAAATGTTGTTTGGACAACAATTATAAATATACCCTGTTTTTCTCTATCGTTAGATGTGTAATAAGCAGAAGCTTTTAACTTACAGTTGTTTATAAAGATTGTTAAATAAACGATAATATGTACGAAGTTTCCACCACGTCGGGCTACCCTCTATTCACATAATTCACCTACTCTCACGAGCGTCTTTGCGAATATTTGATGAGAACCTTGGATAGTGTTATAAATCTAGGCCGGACACTTGGAAAATATGAAGTGGTGTCAGGTAGACAGGCGGAAGTATTGTTATAAGAGTAAGGGTTTTTTATAGTTCTGGTTTAACTATAAGAAAACTACAGAAAAATATCGCAACGACATATATTTATCGTCAGTTGGTAAAGCAAAATAAGCCTTTTAACGACTAATAAAAGTATTATTGCTGAACATCATTTGGATAACTTTAGTTTTATCGTTTGTTTTTTGTAACCAAGATTTATAAACCAATTTTTTTCAAAACAGCTTTCTGTCAAATTAACTAATGAAGCATCCATATGAAGATTGTAATATTTACTAATTGACATTGTTTTCTTATATATGACTTTAGTATAAAACAAAGCGATCATATTTAGACATAATTGTTTTGGTTATACATATCTAATAAACTTTTATACTATATACATGTTATTTCAAAGCAGTGGGATATTTTTTCATTCTTATTTCAAACTTTTCTATAGAATGTCCTCCTTCAACTATTGGTCTCGATATTCGGGGTATTATAAGTATATAATATTAAAAAAACCGCTTGCGTTTAATTTGGGGAAAAAAAGAAATAAAAAGTGTTTTTAATACTAACAATGGGCTGTAAAATGTTTTCTAAATGCCTTTTCATGCAATTTTTTAATTTATTTCACTTTTTATGGTTTATTTTTTGTATATTCAATATTTTTGTTCCATATTCAATATTGGTTGTCTATGTTTCATAAATGATAATTTCTTGTTTTTATTTGTAGTTTAAGTGTTAAGCCACAGAAGTGTAATTAACTTTTTAGAAATATAAATCGATAGCAGCTTTTTTAGCTTTTTTTTAAGCTTTTATTTATTAAATGTAAGAAATAGCGAAAAAATAACTTGGGATAAAGTCATTTTATGCAAATTGAATATATTTTTTTGAATAACAAACCTAAGGGCAACAACGGATCAAAGAGAATAATGTCCCATAAAAAAAGTTAATCGTCAGAAAATTGCACGTTGATCCAAAATTTAACTACCAAACAATGAAAACAATTTTACTACTGCACGCATGCAACTGAATCTTTGGCGCTGAAACTACTAGTAATTTCTAGCACATAATGTCTATAATATTCTGAAATATTCACATTGTATAACAAAAACAAACAAAATATCCTCAGTATGTAATTAAAATTATGGTAAGAGTAGGTATAGAGTAATATTGAAATTCTTTTACCCAGTATCAATAAAAAGATTTCATAAATATTGAGCTTTTGTGAAATATACGGGGAAATCTGTCTGTATAAACAAGATATAGAAAAGAGATCATGATATCATTTTTACTAACAGCGGAAACGCTATGTTACCTACCCTTAGTATTTTTGGAATATTGTTATATTGTAATACGAAATAGGTATATATTGTAGATTTAATATAGGCAAAATAAAGTAATTAATGAATTGAAATTAATAGTAAAATATCAAAATTGTTATTATTAAAACAATACGAGTATCAATCGATTGGCAATTTTACAATTCAAAAACATGTCTTATATCCTCTTTTTTAAATTTATTGTTTTCACAGGTAACAATAATAGAAGCAGCAGAGCATAAAAACCCGCCATAGAGAATCCAATTCGTCCATCACAAAAAAGACAAAGACCCGAATTCTGTATGGAGTAATTTTAGGGTAGTTACAAATGGTGTATCCATTTGTGCTCAGTATGTTCTCAGTGCAGTTGTGTGCTCAGTGTAATAAGTGTCCATTTATACTAATAGGAGGATCATTTAGGTATGAAGCAACACAACAAAAAACAAACTAAAGGCGAAAACGACACACTAGACGAAGTTTCAGCACGAATTATTGCATTAGATGACTCACCATTTAATATCTTTGTAACGTATAATAACCTAAGACAGCTACTATTAACAAAAGGATAACAGAAAAGCTGAAAACCGTGGCAACAGCTCGCAACAGAGTAATACATTTCAATGACAACATTCGGAATTACATAAAAGAAAATATTAAGACTTCGAAGTATGAAGAACGTGACCCTGCTGGTCACATTCTTCATTACATTTGACGAATGGATATCGCCATCTAACAAGAGGTGTATGATTATCAATGTTTATTCAGAAAAAAAATATGGAGCTTAGGACAGGTTCGGATTGAAGTGGCTATGATGGGAGAAAACTATTTATATTAGAAGTTAAACTGTTTCTATTAGTTATATTAGAAGAGAAACTGCAGACGGAAATAGATATATGAAAAAAGTTGAAGCAAAGGAGGTAAAGGAAACAGATATTCCTAAGACTTAATTCAGTCTAAGAGATTAGAAAGGAGATGAACTTTTTGAAGGCGGATCTGCAATACAAGGCACTCATCTTGAAAAAAATACAAATGTTTGATAACCATTCCTCCTAGAATTATTGAGCCCGAGGGGCGATTTTCTGCTGCTTATTATATTAGAAACAAATTGAGAAACTGGTTTGGATAACCTTCTCATGCTGAGATCTTACTTTCAAAACCAAAAAACTGATTTCTTTGAGTTTATTTTCAAAGTGATTATTTTTATATTTAAATACCAAATGAATTTGTAAATTTTAGTTCTTTGCAATTTGCAAGTTGAGTATTGTTTTGTTTAAGTATCAAAGACGTGTATTAATATATTTATTTTCAAGATGAATATTTTCATATTAAAGTGCCCAATGAATGGGCTAATTACTATTGTTTTTGAGAACTTAAAAACATCGTAAGTTTTAAATCGGTATCTCATTAAGGCTAATAAAACTAAGATGATTTGAAACAAAAGTTATAATTTCTGTTTAATGCAACTTTTTGTATTATATATATCCCTGCTGAACAATTTTTGCCAATCCTGGGACTGGTCCCAGGATTCCGAGATAATGGTCCGTGATTATATTCCCTAGAAGTGATCCCTTGAGAAACTCAAACATTTCTGCATAACTGAATTTTAATTGAGTTCGTATAATATGTGGGCACCCTTACATTGTATCAGTTTTTCACTTACAAATCCCAAAACATATTTAGTAACACCTTTTTCCAAAATAAAAATGGACTAAATTTTATTAAGATTTACTTCAAGTACAAATAAAATATGAATCGTTTATTTAATGCTAGAAAAATAAAGGAAGACATAATTATATTAAAGACATTTCAAGTATCACATTACTGGTTTTTTTATACTGAATCAATTTAATTGTATTGCTAATGGAAGGACACGACTAATGTTTATGGTTTGAAATTAAAATAACTTATACATTGTAATATTTATTCCAATTTATTTTAATATTTCCCTATTTAATCTTTTTTAAATCTACGTAAGTGGCTAAAACTGATTATTAAACGAAAAACCGAAAGTTCAGTAAGGGACGTAAGAATGCTCTTGTTACATCAATTCACCCATATATTAATAATCTACAGTACACTTATATTTTCTTTAACAAAATACTATAAATAACATCTTAAGAAATTGACACTAAACTAATTCAACGATCGGAATACTGTTTAAGAAAAATAGGACCAACCGACATATTATTTACCGTAACACAACTGATAAGACTATTTTCAGAATTAAAATTCTATTGTGTGTCCATGTCATGTATATCTAAAAACTTGTCTCAAAGACCAAGGGGTTCTTGTTAAATTTTTAGCAATTATTACTTTGTGTACAAATAATCCTTTAAAGGGTATTTCTAACTATACTATGCAAAGCAATAATTGCTAAAAATTTGACAAGAGTCCCCTGGCGTTAGAGACGACCGCGACGAACATCTGATAGAGCTTTAACGCGACTACGGGTAATAGCTTAATCAAATATATCAGAGCGTTGATCACGTGCCATTTATTTACGTTATGACCTTCGTCACGAACCAATAGCTCTAGCCAATTACGGCTTCGTTTATTTTTTCTTGGGGTTAATTTGTAAAGGTCATTTTTGTTAAGAAATTGCGCGTAGTTACTGTAGAAAACGGTGTTTCGTAATTAACCTTCCACTCGATCTCGTGACGTATACTTTTGATACATTTCAGTTGGCAATTTCAATTTTTGATACATTTTTTGGTACATATTGTTGAATGGGGCTAGCCCTAGTTACTAAATCAAAAAATTTTTTGTTCCGAAGGTTTTACACGAGAAAATTTTTCTGTATTTTTCTCTATGCATAAGTTGCCGTTGTCAAGTGTTTAGTTTGAAACATAATTTTTAAGACTTAATTTTTTAAATTGTTTTAATTTGTTCTATTTTTCATTAAAAGCGCACTACATTTATATTTCTATGATATACGCCGTATTTTTTATATAAATCACTTTTAAAGTTTAAATTTTTGAACTCGTGTTAAAAACACAATTTCTGTAATGGCGGCTAGCGTGACGTCACACGCAATGTAAACAAACAATCCTGCCCGCTTAAGGGGATTATTATTTACTTTCATATTAAAATGGTATGTAGTGACACAATGCACAAATACGTCTATAACAAGTCCACACGAAGTGTTTGTTTCAGTGCCAACGAATCCTAAAAGACGAAAAAAGTGGCTGCTATTAGCCCAAAGAGATCCAAACAGAATTGTAGCTCATTCTAATGTTTTTATGTATGAAGATTATTTCCATGTAATATTTGTGTTTCAAACATTATTATCGATGTCAATGCCTATAAACCAAAATAATAAGAATATTAACTACTAAATGTACTAAATGTACTAAAACGTACCAATGATATTTAGGCAATTGTTAGAATTTATCTAAATTAAAATTTTTGATATGATATGAAAGAATATATATTAAAAACGATATGTTTAAACAATTCTGCAGCAGTTGATTATTTATTAAAAAAAATGAATTTAAACAATTTCATACCATCAGGTATTTTGTTTGCGAGGGAATATGTTTTAACCTTTTTTCCCCAGTTAGTTCACTTTATCTTTTATCGCCAAGCACTTATTACACAATTCAAAATATAATTTCTTACAAATTGTTAAGTATTTATAATAAAAATATAGTAAATTTAATTACCCAACTCGAATATTTACTTAATCTGTCAAATTTAACGATACCATCTTGTTTATCCAACAACATTCAGGAAAAGTCTATTTGTGTATGGTTTATGTTTGGAATAATATTATAGTGCTGATATATACATTGGCATATGCACTACATGAGAATCAAATAATTTTTTATTATACATTAGTTATGATTAATATGAAATTATTTTAATTAAATATATAATTCGTAATGTATTTCTTTTATATAATATAGTACACATATGTAATGAAGTCATATTATAAAAAAAATATACTAAATGCAAAGGGTAATAGTTATAAATTTAAAAAAAAAAGAAAAAAGGACTATAAATTAAAGATTTAAAGACTTGCCTGTGACGTCATCTGACTTTTAATCAATTACAGGGCGTTTGTGACTCTAATTGAATTTCAAAAAAATATTGTGATTTCTTTACTTTTTTTATAAAATATAAACGTATTCATCGGAAAATGAAAAGAAATACGCTTATTTACGTTATAATCTAATAAGATGACCCCGAATTGTGGTATATTTTCGATGTTGTCAAATAGCCCATTGATCAACGCTGGTAGTTTTGGCTAAGTAGTTTCTGTCTACGCGCAATGGGTGTTTCGCAGCAAAGTATATAATTATGATTTTAATACTAATCAGGTGCTATTAGTTCAATTTTAGGATAATTGTGATACGTTGCATCCTAGAGTTGCGTACCAATTAATCACTTGCTATGCGCGTGTGCATATATAAATATGTTTATCCTCTTTTTGATGATTCATAGCTTTCAACATAGTCTGCGAAGTATAAACAGGAAAATTAGATTTACGGGCGCTCCTCGGATCATGCGCTCTGGTTGATTACAAGATAGACTACTTCTGTGTTTCGTATAATGCTAACTAAGCATTGTGTTTGCAGTAAATCGTCGTGCACATGTGCTAAAATATTAAATTATCTTAAGTAAATAATACGTCATATGCGTATATCAAACGAAGAAAGAATGTGAAACTTTGTAATGGTAGGTTCAAAAAGGAGATTTGCAAGGTAATTTTTGTAAATACGTTTTATGGTGTTTAACGTTATTATTGATTTGCGCGCCTGTGTCGAGTTTGACGACAGATGTAATTGTAACTTTACGAGTAATCAGGGAGTAATGTTTCTATGAATGTACTTATGCTAGAAGTCGTAATTTTCGATCGAATTTGGAAATTATTTTTTCTATCGATAGTTTTATTATCAGAACGGAAGCTTATGAATTTTCGCAATAATTTTGCCAAATAGTTTAATTTTTGTACAGAATTTTTTGCGGAAATTCCGGTCTTTCGTGATCGGCGATATTCTTTGCCTAGGTTTTGTGTGGATTTTCTTGTTTCTTCTTACTGCTACTTGTAGCTTTTAACTTTCTCTTACAATTGTTTAACTTATAAACAATAAAAAAATATGGTATGTACATTTTTGGTTTCACCAATCATTTTTGGTTTTTTTATTGTACGATATCTATGTGTATATTAGTAACATCAGCAATATTTTATTAATTGATGAATGATTCACGAGAGGTAAAGAGCTAGGTATGTCATTTAATTTTAACTGAGCAAGCATACTATTTTAATTTAAGAAAAAAACAAAAAGTAATATTGCAGGAGTTATTATAGGGACGAACTAGATGTCATGTAAAGTTATTTAGATTAAAACCTGTCACAATAATATGTAAATACGTATTGTTTTGATTGGTTTTTACATAGTATGAATAGTCACACTACGTAAAAACCAATCATAACAATAAGTAACTGAATTGGAATGGATTTATCATGTATGCTGTTATATTTTTCATTCGAGTTGCCCCCAATTCAACGGCACTTTTAAAGGGTTTTTTTAACTTGAAAAAAAAACGAATATATTTGCACGTTTGATAAGTAGTATACACATGAACCAAAAATTTAAATTTATCCCAATATCTCAAACGTCCGCGAACTCCTTATTCAAACTCTTTGCAATAAACAAAGAACTATATTTTATTAAATATACAAAACATGTTTCTTTTTAACATTTTTTATAATATTAAAAGTCACAATTTAATGGAGGTTTCCACTGAATATGTTTACGTCAACTATATATACACATAGTTTTTATGAATCGTAAAGCATGGAAATCCAAATGCTATTTTTTCTTTAATTTTCATAATGTAAAATCTCTTTATAAAAAAATTGTCTTTTTATAAGCCCATAACTCTAATGTGCATGCGTGCAGGCTTGTATGCGAGCGAGCGAGCGAGCGAGCGTGCGTGCGGGCGGGAGGGCGGGCAGGCGGGCGGACGCGCTAGCGGGCCGTGCGTGCGTGACTGCGTGTCTGCATATATAAATATCATTTTGATATTAGTATAATTTTATACATCAATATCATTTTATATAAACGCATTTGAGTTCTGCTGGTTGAATTGTGAAAGCGGTTTTAATTCATAGACTATTTATCCAGGAAGATTTACGTCTAAAACATTAGTGTATATGCGCGCGATGGATGGCACAAAGCGCTATAGACGGCGCGACGACGGTCGCGATACCGGGCAGACGATACCGGGCAGCGGGAGAACTCATTTTTTCAGAGAGATGTCCCAATACAATCGCAATCATAGAAGTTGCAAACATACAATTTCTCCGCGTCCAGAATCGCGGGACAAAGCTACTATGATTATGAAAGGAAAACAATATAGTAATTAAAACTTTAAAAAAGAAGCAAACAGTCATAAAATACTGATCTTTGGTATCTTCACCTTGTTATCACATACATTCTATGTCACTGTGTCATATCGTATCTTAAACTGGCACAGTCAGCACGCGCGTGTAAATACAAAGTGCTATAAATTGCTAGAAGGGTCCACTGATCAAGACGGGTGAGTCAGTAATTAATCTTTAACGGCCTGTAAAACGCTGTTACGCCGGTGAATTTAAATGGCTTGCCGTTAAACGAGATGAGAAACTTTCAATCAAGTTTAAGGAGCGCTTCAATTGAAATGTAGGTACGCAACAGTCGCTCGCTCTGATGGATACAACGCGAAAGTTTTATAGTTATTCTCACGGATTGATGATTAACCTGTCGAATTCCTTTACGGTCGAACGGCAGGATGGTGCTAAAGACGATATAAACAGAGAGTTCGTTTTATGTACGGTGCATTACCGAGCGAATTTTTAGATGTTATCGTTAAACACGGAGATGGTTTCGATGAACTCCTTTTTACGTTATGTCATTTACCTTAAGAGGGTTCTAAAGTAGACGAAGGTAGTCGTAGTGATTGTTTGTTGGTGCAGGCAATTCTAAATGGAATGACCTGTTGGAGTCGGATTCTAATGGATATTAACGCCATATTATTTGATTTAATGTTTTTGTTATTGTTAAACTACACTTATTTTATACATATATATCTAAACGTGGAACGGACTGTTCTAAATTAATGGCTTTCGTTGTTTATGCAATGTGATATTTATTAATTACAATAGCGAAATGTTGAGTATGTGATTTGTGATACTCCTTACATATGCATCTATGTATAGTTGCAATAAAATGCATTTAGTATTTATACAGGTACATCTATGCATCGAGATGAGTATATTTGAAGCGTGTTTTTGTTAAACAACCATTTTAGTGAAGCGCATTTTTAGCGACACCTGAGTCATTCTGTCGCGATAAAATTCTGTAACTCTTGAGAAGCCAAATTCCGAAAGTATCCGACTGACGGCGGAACCGGTTGAGTGCTAACAACATGATGGTAGAAAACGTCAAATAGTTTTATAAAACGCTAATTTGTCAAGTCGCCAGTGATTCTCGCGCTTTTTGTCGTTAATTTGGTTTTGTGAATAGTATAATGCAAAAATAATAATTGCATCTTATATTATATTTAATTCTATAGTTTGAGTGATAATTAATTAGGTACAGCAGTATAAATGAGTGTACATATAGTTATAAGCAGAATTCCAAGAAAAAATAAGGACATGTTTTTAGATAAATTATAATTATTACTAATTAGAGAAGAAGTTTCACTTTATCCATGAGCTTTTTCATTGGAATTGCAACTTTGACGGTAATGGTGGCCTGTATATATATATATATCCAAAACAAAACTAAGCGTTGTCCAGACGTAAATTGGTATAGTGTACAATCGGGAATCGGGTTACGTCACTGTGGTCCGATATGGTAACAAACTGGTTGAATGTGTTCAACACTTTGTATAGTACTTTTACATTACCAAATTCTCATATTTAACCAATATAGGTTACTGAAAGAGATTATTTATGTAGTAATCATTTCACCAATTGTATCTATAATTTTATGTGTAAATTAGAGTTTGAAATAAATAATTAAATATAGTGGTAAGACATGACAGTAACCAAGCAGCGATCATCTCGAAATGGATGTACCTTTTTTCGGTACTACGGGCGTATGTTAACAGTAGAGCTAATAGTAAACATAATGTTGTTTAACTTTTGAAGACAATACATAATATAAAACAATACATGTATATGGTGGCCTTTTGATCTATATAGATATTGGGCGCAGTAGGGTTTTCCAATTTCTTTACAATTACAGTTTACCGAGAGAATTTTACATTATGTAACAGGTACGTGTTGTAAATTTGAAATATTTTACAGAATACAATTCTTAACAATGATGGTAAATTAAAATTTAAAAAAAATCGGCCAAATGCGAGTCATTTTCAGTATATACCTGAAGTTGTATTTCTTGAAATTATGAAAAAAATATTTTTGAGACTTTTATAACTAGCTCTTTCAAACAATGCTCGTTACCACATATAGATAAAAAAATCGAACCCCTAATTTATGTTGAACTCTTGAGATATCAAGCGGTTTTTAAGTAAACTGACAACAATGGTTCCTTTGTTTTTACTTTTGCAGTAAGGGACTCTAAAAACCAGAAACCTCTATTTTACCTTCGTTCATTCCTTATTCCTTTTGCCAATAGTCTGAAACATCAAACGATAAATTTGAAACATTTTCAAATAATCTTTAAATCAAATATTCCATATTTCGTATTTTCATCAACTTGACAAGTAACGTCCGATTCTATGATTTTTGAAATATAATGAATTTTCATATAACTCTTTTACCTATGGCTAACAATTGATAAAACACTCGCATTGGTAAACTTTTTTGGAGCTCTATAATCATGAGTTAATAAAGTTTCTTGAAATAGATCGGACTTTGATGTACTTATTTGCGTGCATATTAAACAAATATACTACATGTATTTCAGATATTTCTTTTTAACCGACTTCAAGAAAAGGAGGAGGTTCTCAATTTGTCGGGATCCTTTTTTTTATGCCTATTCAGCGATAATTTTTTACCAAGTGTACCGATTACGACGATTATTATTTTATTTGAAACAGGATCTATAGAGGTGGTCCTATATAAATATGATGATGATCTGATGATGACGTCCGGAAATAAACGATGGAACTCCTTAACGAAGAAAAGAAGTGATCTACTTGATTCAAGATATTTGCTACTAGCAGCTGTTACTTTGCAAAATAATTACATTGTCGACCAGGTCAGGGTCTGATGATGAGTTTTGGAGATGAGCAATGAACTCCTTAACGGATGGTAGTAAATAAAACTGAATCCAACATATTTGCTACTTGTAGTTTTTACTTTTCAAAATAACTGCATATTCGACCAGATCAGGGTTTGATGGTGAGTTCTGAAGATGAATAACACAACTCTTTAACGGATGATACTAAATCAATCATAATTCGATATATTTGCTAATGGTTAGTTTTTACTTTAGTTATTGACAAAATTGAACTTCGGATGTGGGGAATGGAACTCCTCAACGGTTAAGAGCTGGCCACTGGTGGCTACTACTATCGCTTCATTTCTGTGTATTATTGATAAGCAACTTTAAAAAAAGAAGAAATTATGTATATGCTAGCTTTTATGTTAGATTTTACAAATACGCTCTTTGTGAATCTATTTCGTATCGTGAGAACATTAGAAGTTAAGCTTTGAAATTTACATTATAAATTAAATTAAATTATAAATTTGTTTAAAGTGCTGGCACCGACTTCAAAAATAAGTAACGTATAAGTTGCGTTGCGAATGAGTAGGTACTTATTTTAGGTTATTTATTTTTTGCTTTTTTAAAAATATATTTTATAAAAATGTTAGGTTTTATTTAAAATGTTCGTGTAAAAAAATTACTGTTGTACCCGTATTAATTATTGTAATAGATTGAGATTCCTCGCGCAACAATATCCGCGGGTGACATTATTGTGATCAGCACCGTGGCTTGACCGGGTTTACTCGCTCTTATTCTACTAATGTACGGCTCTCATATTCAAAGACTCATTTGAAGTCGTTATTTTGATGTCGTATAAGAAAAATAACGTCCAAAAAGGCTACATAGCCATATATAAAAAGTTCTTATAATATAATTTAAGAATGCTACGGAGTTTAGTCAACTGAGCGTAATGGATAAAGTGAACTATTTTAGTTAGTAGAATTTTAAACAAGGAAAAAAATGTATGAATGAGATCTTTACTCGCAGATGTCTCAGTGATAAATATGTAGGAACAAGAGTCGTGCAATCTAAGTAGGGTTACTATAACCAATTTTAAAAAGCTAGAATATTTGTATTAAAAACCTTAGACATTTTGTTCGTGATCCGGACACTTAAATCATTAAAATAAAATCGTATATTAAATTAAAATGAATGAGTACTAAATATATTGTACAAATCAAGATTATTTTGTCTTTAACAAGTCTTATTTATTGTACTGACTATTATATACATGTAAAACAATAGGTTATTTGACCATATTTTTATTATTACGGAATAGAATAAGTAATAACATTAAATACAGTTAAAATAAATAAATTGTACTTAGGACATTTCATTACAAGGTTATAACGACTTAAAAACTGACGAACTACGATTCGCGCGAAAATGTCCCATACAAAAAACGACTGGCTTATGGCGTCACTGGCCAGATATTTAGCATTCATTATAAGGGTGTTTATTAAATATTTTTAGTATCTCGGTAAATATTACGTGTAAGTTATATATTGCACATTATAATTTTCTTATTTTTTTGTATGGAAACTAAATTGATAATAACTTTCAATTTAGTTAATAAAAAAAATGTATGCTCTTCCTACTTAAAAGTTTCGTTTAATTGTTTATTATATGCATTATTTTTTCATCACAAGGTTTTTTTACTTACTTAATTAGTTGACCAGGACAGTATGTCAGCACTAGCAACTACGCTTTATTCCATTATTATTGGATACCGTGTCTATTTAGAAGAAATTTCAAGATTAGGGATGTCATCGAAAAGCCAAGTTCACATATCCTAAAGTTGTTTAAATAAATAAAAAATTACCGCAAAAATAAATTAACGCAACTGACAGTGTCAATTAATGCGATTAAGTATAACATACGAATGATACAAGTATGATTAATATTAAAATTAGGGTTGTCATCCATATTTTAAAACAATGTATCGAAAGTTATACAAACGTACATTATAAGCATAATAAAATGCACTAAAATATTTGATTTAACATCACAAATATATTCAACAAATGAATATGCATACTCATTTCCGAATCCATATGCACATACACTCTAAACTTGTTTGCACTAAACTTATTTAAACTTGTTTGCAAATGTCACTCTCGCCTGCGACCTTACGAATCATGGACGCCGATGATTTTATTAGTGCGGTTAGGTTATTGTTAATCAAAGAAAAAGGTAATCTCTATCATTTACTGCCTGGATTTATTCCATATCTATTCTAATGATTTTAGCATTTAGAAATCGTGATATCAGCCTATTTAATTTTATATAGTTATTTCGGGAAAATTCTGGAAAAACCATTAATCGTGTTCTTACCTGAACCTGTCAGTTACTTTTTAAAATTTTTGGCAAATGTGTTATAGGATTTCTTTTTAGGATCTCATATAATAAGATAGCTCTGTAAGAGCTCAATGAACTCAAATACAATAATGTTGTCCTAATCCATACAACAGGCGCGAACGCAAACGAACAGAGACGTGCCTATCGCTTACAATCGCAAGCATAACTGACTATCATCAGCAATGCTTACGAGACTATACAAATGTTCGTTAATTGTGTACTTTGATTTGCGTCAAAAACCGACACGATTCGCCATATTACAAATCTAGTTAAAAATGTTTGCAATTGACTGTGCATATACTGCCCTACACTTGTGGAATTGCGTATTTGTGCATGTGTGAGTGACTGCGTGTTTGTGCATATGTGAGTGACTGCGTATTTGTGCACATGTGAGTGATTTTGCGTATTTGTGCATATGTGAGTGAATTTGCATATTTGAGTGACTGTGTATTTGTGTATATGTAAGTGACTTTGCGTGTTTGTGCATATGTGAGTGACTTTGCGTATTTGCGCATATGTGAGTGACTGGCTTTAGAGATATGGAGCACATCGACAATGAATGAGCTGAAATTTAGGGACCCAACCTAAAGTCACATTTAACTCTATATTAGTCATATTTAACTCTATATTGGTAACAATGCTATGCATGCCACAACTAATACCTACATTCCACAGGTTGACACGTTTTCTCAATATTACTTTGTCTACTTTGCTAAAACGTGAATACATTGTAAGTTTTAATAAAAGGAAAGTGAAACTAACGGGTCGAAATATTAGGAAAGAGTTAGGCACTAATCTTATAGCCTCGTGCAGGTAATGTGTCCAAAATATGTTTTGCTCGTTTGAAAATAGGTTTTATATTGGAAAAATTGTGTATTTAATGAGCAGTAAGTTTGTTTCTTTGGTTGCATGTTTACCTACTGAAAAGTAAATTTTTGGATGTTCCAGTTCCAGATTGTCGCTCTATGTATTTATGTTTGCTATAATTTCAGATCATGTTAAAGAAAATCTTGTTTGAACTAGATATTGAATAGTTTTTGCCATTTTCCACATGGAAAAATGGTCAAAATTTCTTCCCAAAGAAAAAGGGATGATAACATATGATGAAATACTAGGTTGAATTGTGCTCAAACAAAAAACAACATTTGCTTCCAAAAAATAATGGGTTAGAGAGAATGTAGTTTTGGGTTTCTTAAAGATTTCTGTTTTTTTCATAATTTTCTGTGGCTTACAATCCAAAAACTAACATGACTCTTTCTAAATATGAATAAAAATATATTCACGATATTTATTGAGAATATGTGTTACATGTAGCATGCAGTAATAAAAGTTTTTCCATTAAAATTTTTGTCTTTGAGTTTCCTTTTAATTTTTTCCACAATTTAGAGTACAAATAAAGTAAAATATATTTTTTTATTTTAATATAAAAAATAATGCGTTTTAAGGTCAATTGATTGATTATATAAGAGCAAAACTAGACTATATGAATTATACTCACTTTTTTATTAATAAATAATGTTAGAATGTCTAGTGATTTTTTATGAGTGCTTTTTTATTTTGCGTCCTTTTTTATTACCAAAAATTTCATTTGTACTTTTTTTACTTTAAAAAAAGGTGGCAAGCCTAAATATATTATGCAAAGAAACAAATAATTAAGTAAACTTTACGCGACCATTGCCTTTTACAAATGCATCGTAATTCTGTTTAATAAGTAATTTTGTAAGATATGGCTTCTATAGCAATAAGTTCTCCAGAAGATTATTCATCAGAGAACTTTAATAAATAAAATGATTTAATGAAATTATGTAAATAAATTACATTGTTTTTCGAAAAATACATTGTTTGTATTTAAAAGTCGTCTGAAATGACATTACCTGTTATAATATGCCGATCAAAATTTCATCTATACCCCATCCTCTATTACCTGTTACTGCCTTTCATTTGTTTCATTTAATGTTATATAATCTTTTTGTTTTTCCAATTTATATTTACGTAAATATACTTCTTTTTTTATAATTCTCATTAATTAAAATTTATCAATCACTTGTTTTTCTCACTCGATTTATTGTGATAAGAGAATGTTATTTTTGCATTTGACTTAAAAAATAAATTGCAGTTAGTCCGCCGCTGTATACTCAGTTTGTAAGCTCGCAGTGACATTTCATGAATAAATAAATAAACTGAAAATTGAATAGCCAATATTGGTAATATTACTTTCATAAATAAGTATTATTTTCATAATTCCATTATTTTCATAAATAAGTATTATTTTCATAATTCCATGAATGAATAAATAAACAAACTGTAAATTGAATAGCCAATATTTGTTAAAGGTAATAAATATTGGCTATTCAATTATTTTCAGAAATATCGCGTATTCAAATCATTTGCGCTGTATATTTGTTGTTTTCTTCTTAATTTTTCAGTGGAATATTTTCCGTAACAATACAAGTGAAATGTATAATTATATATAAATTATCTAGCTCAGAAGATGATGACTTGTAGGAGTGTAAAGCTACAGGATAAAAAACATTATTATACTATGTAACGCGTGTCGAAGGACCGTTCAGCTTGTCCTCGATCGCTTGTTTGTTGAAGTAATTTGCTAGTTCCGCGTGCCAGCAACTTCCATATGCTTTATCATGCCCATAATATGTTGATGATATTGTTTATTACACAATGGCTTCGTTAATTGTCGTGGTCAGGGAATACCCATCGCCTATGTGATTTTGTACCGTCATTGTCAGCTCGCCGAACAATAGTATAATGGAAACAAGTAGCTAGATGTTTTGCTATGAGATATGTGGTTATGTTCCTGAAAATCTCATTCAAAGGATCATGGAAGCTCATTAAAAGTAATATCAAGATTTTAAAAAGAAAACTAATCCAGCGGTGGGCATGATTGCACAGCGAGGGTTCCGTGCCAACATTTCAAATTCAAGTCACATTGACTATGACACAATTGGTGTATTTTTTTAATTTGAAGTCGGATGCAGTATTTACTTATTCATATTATATTTTATAACGAAATAACGCTATCGGGTTGACCAGAAAGTACTGAGACTCTAAAATGATTTTTATTCTTCTTGTATATTATCTTTTATTTTCAATCTTATTTTAATATGTCGTGACCATTGAAACGTATTCTTCCTTTAAAATTTTCCTCCAACATTTAGGAAAAGGGAAGATACCTCGATTGCAGAAATTACATAGTTTTTCATCGAAAAAACTTTGAATCTCATTTTTTAGATCCTGCTCACTCTAGAATCTTTTATCTGTCAAATGATTAGATAATGATATAAACGATTGATTATAATAGGTAGTCGAAAGGTCCTCAGAGTCTGGCTTTTAAATCGAGGAATTTGTCCTGATTTATAGAATATTATACACATTACCCTTATTAACAAAAACGGTGAAGAAATAGCAGTTGATTAGAATTTGGTTAAGAAACTTAAGTCAAATGTTAAATGCCATCTGGCATTTAACATTTGACTTAAGTTTCTTAATTCAAAATTTATATTATTAAATTTCCTATACGGTGTATAGTTTTTAAGTATTTATTTTTAATATGACTTTTTAAGTGAAAGCATTATTTTGTATAAAGCTATAATCATCTTCAATATTTTTAATTATAACTCCAGTTAACCCAAACGTTTAGAAACTTGCAAATAATTACATATTTTTGCAAACAGCAGTCAAGCAGATCCAACTGAGACAAACTTGTATATCACATATATTAATCATAGTGTTTGAGCGTATTAGAATTTCGTCATCATAAAAATCACAGTTTTTAATTTAATATATAATATACTTACGAAAGACTCCACTTTGACAAAATATATAAGTGGTCATATATTCAAGATAAGCCACAATAAAATGGAAGTGTCGCTATATGCTATTTGTAAAGAGTTTAATAAGAAAAAGGTGAAGCAGTTTTATCCTGATGTGTGCAACTGCTAAAACGCTTTTTTCCATGTATCGATTACGTATCTACTGACATGGACCAATTATGGCAGGTAGATGTAACTTTTGACAAAAAATAGTACCAAAAATTCACTAATAAATGTCAATAATAACTAATAAATGTTAAATGCGATTATTTTATAATAAATGTAGAGTAACATGAAGGAAAGAACAAGTATTAGAACAATTATTATATAAGCCGTCATTATAAATGATGATGACTTTTATATATCAACTGAATGAACAATACCGCAAAAGGTCAAATCAACTTTAGTAGAACAATAAGTGATAATATTGTGTCTTTATACCTTTTAATACTGTAGCTGTATGGTACAGTTCATCCGCTAATTATTAACCATTCTCGTATCTATTCAATGTTAATTCTCGAAATTTTTAACAGTTTAATAACAGTATCATCATCATCATCATCATCATATATATTAATACGCTTAGGTTAAGATGTTACACTCCCTTTTTAGAAAAAACCTCACAACTAATCCACATAAATTATATATCATTTTATAGATAATTGCTTGCTCTACCGGCATCCACAACTAACAAATTTATTATTGCTATTGTTTTTGCAAATTAATTAATTATTAAAATTATATACACAAAACAGCAATGCTGCCATCTAACGGCTCAACGTCAATATGATTGACGGTCGGTAAAATTTTTGTTTAATTTCAAATCCACTCACGTATAAATAAAGTGGCGCTTTAGCTCAATGCTTTTGATACTTGCGCCTATATATGTCAATTTTAGTAAAATATTTGTTTGATCTGTCATCTGAGCTTCATAATGGAATAAATAATGCGAAGACTTCGCACGGGTCACGCTAGTCAAGAAATATTTCTCTAATTAGTTTTGCCTGATTCCTTGAATTGATGTTTAATATTCTTCGTAATTGAATGGCGTTAGCTTGTTATCAGGCTTTTCTTCGGAATTTTTTTTGACGAAATAAATTTAAAGCAAAAAGAAAAAGATGAAATAAATTATTTGCATAAAGGCAGTAAATAAAGGTTATAATTTTGAGAGTATGAAAAATTCTGAATTGGTTACTCAATCTGTCAAATATATTTTCAACGATTTTCTTGTTCTTGGCAACCATGCACTTAAGGTTTTCTTCTTTATTGATTAAGACTTGGAAAAATCACACTTCAGAGCAAATGTTTCATCACCAATGAAGATTTATTTCTCCTCAACTTAGATCACACATTCATGTCTGGTTCTTATAAAATTAGTCGGTTGTCTTTTTTAGTGAAGAAATATTTGTATCTAATAAGTCTCTAAAATAATGATAAATTTTAGCTCTTTTAAGTATATTTTAGAAAGCTGGTAAGTGGTTCAAATACTAAAAATGATCTAAAGAACCTCATATGTGTTGGTACAGTATAAATATCATTTGACTTTACATTACATATTGATATCGCCCCTAAAATAAAAAGAGGTGTGTGTCACATGAAAAAATTGTAATGAAAATGACTACCAACTTAATATCACTAAAATTTACACAAAATATTGTTCGATTCGCATAATATGGGTACATAGAGTATTAAAAAAAGTTTTTTATTCATTTAGGTTTTTTTGCAAAATAAATCACAATACATTTCAATAACTTAAAATAACGTAGTTTCTCGGTTTTTTTATTATTTAAATGTATTGTGAATAATTCTGTTGATAAACGAATAATTTCTTTACTCTATGTAATCATATGATGCGAATCGAACAATAGTATCGCGTAAATTTTGTCGAACCATTGCTACTCAATTGGCAATTTTTGAATCTGAAGCTCGTATTTTTAAAGGTGCTATTTATCCGGTACCAAATTTAAAGATGTATTCACATCAACATTTTAACATATTCGCCGCTGGGCTAAAACTACTCCCATAGCTCGGAACTGGAACATAATGTTGGATAACTGTAACAGATAATCTAATTTAGGTTTCCCTTCAAAAGTCATTGTTATAAACTTTTGCCAGGTTGGCTCTGGTAATGTGATGAATGACAACTTTGTACCATTTGGGATAAATCTTATTGGAATGCAGATATTCATAATCGGAATTGGCTAATGTGAATGATGATATTGATTTGCTTGTTAATTTGACATTATTTCTGACAACTCACAGGGCGTAGTGAGATGATACGTAATATTTAATGTTTAGCTTTGATACGAAATCTCTTTACCGACGTCCGAGTTATTCTGTCACGTTAAAACTGTGTAACAAGAAAACAAATGTTACGTTTTTGTTAAAATTATTAAATAATTTCTGAGTTAGAATTGGCATAAGTTAATGGAACGAGTTGTCATGGATAGAAGTCAGTGCACAGGTGGTATATATTTTCAAAGTTAACTTGTATTCTGGTGGCGAAATTGACAGATTTATAACGAAGGTGGTAAAAACAAGTAATAAAAAATTAAATTACGTTTGAGACTTGAATTAAAATTGAGCGTGAATTGAATTCGAAATACTAGAATTTTATATCTACATTAATTGAAAACATGAATTTTGATATTGAATATATTCGGCGTAAATTTGTTATTCACAATTAAATGAAACTATTTTCTTTAAGTTCTTTACCACGACCCCGGTTTCTTTGTATTATAACATCTTCAGGTAGGCTTTTAGCAAAGATACAACATATTCAGGTTAAACATCTTCAACATGGTGGCAAAGAACTCAGAGTTTCATTTAATTGTGAATAATGAATTTTGATATTATTCTCAATAATCTGTCGTAAAGATTGTCAAGAACATTACGATTGTCAAGATAGACTTGGGAACTACATATTCAGGAATGTTCTATACGCTTGGGAAGAATTTTTTTGGCATCTTTGATATAAAATTGTACCATTCCTTAAATTATATTTTTGGTTGTGGGTTGAAGAATCAGACATGTTAAAATTAAGAGTTAAGATTACAAGGGTTTTGTGGATATTTCAAGCTATAGCTTTAAAACTATCTTACACAAAATTGTGAAAAAAATAGTTTTAAATTCCTTATGACGCACCTTTTTAATCCTATAAAAAATGAAATGA
Source organism: Druceiella hillmani (assembly GCA_039881145.1). Taxonomy (NCBI): domain Eukaryota; kingdom Metazoa; phylum Arthropoda; class Insecta; order Lepidoptera; family Hepialidae; genus Druceiella; species Druceiella hillmani. The sequence continues at coordinate 3,201,270 of JAYKKI010000012.1, forward strand.
AAAAAAATAAATTTTGGTTTGATTCCTATATTTCTGAAAAATATTTTTGAGTTTGTTTTATTGAGATAGAAGGTTAATATGATTTATAACTGCCAATTTTCAAGTTTCCACGTCGAACATTTTCCAAGAAAAGCGGATTTAATAGACAAACGGACGGACACGTTTTTTCCGTTTGAGGTACGAGTCCTGTTATTTCATCTGAGGTATAGAAACTTATAAATTATTTACGATATGAGGCTACGATATCGATATGAATGACACTATAATATCGACATATTTTAGTGCAATTTTCCAGTAGCACAAGTTATGTGGCAATGATGAATTAGTTTATTCCTAACTGATCTTATTTTCTTTTTGTACTAATATGTGAATTTTGGCTTGTCGTTGAACATACTATCATTTGGTATCTAATTTTAGTAAATTTTGATTTGGACTATCGAGTCTACCATACAATGCCTTGCAAGGTTTACTTCACATTATGTCAGTTTGCAGATAATTTTTTTCTTAATAGTTTCTCATAAATTCCTTTCAAACACTCTTGAAAATTATGAAGAATATTAAAAACAGACAGGCGAAAATGAGCTTTGCGTTACAAACAAGGATATCGTTTTTAGGAAAAGTTGCTTTTTCAAAAAAATTTACAAAAATAATACATCAAGGCTTATGAATAAGAAAAAAAAACAATTAAAATCCAATGAAGTGCACAATCACTTTTTAGAAACGACGGCAAAGTATAATCACGACCGATTTCTTTTTTTGTTAATGTGTGACCATCGCCTAAATTAATTAAAAATAAATTGTTGACTGATATTAACAATCTGTACATGTTTTTTTGACAACTCTCTCATTTTTGTGAGTTTTGTGGATTAGCATATTATTTCCATGTATGAAGGATATAACGAGAAGTGCGCTTTCTTTCACCTTGTTGGTTTAGATATTACCGTAGAAATATCCTTTATAAGCTGCTATGAAAATAACCTGACTTCATAAAAGTATTCAAATTATCTCATTCATCTTATTGACGATTTAAATAAAACTTTTAAACTATTGTAGGAGCTTAGGTAGGAGTAAATATAAGTAAGGACCTTGCTTTTTGATATTCTCCATATAAGAGAGTCATTTTTATTCATGACTATAAATCGTAGAAGAATACATTATTGTGGTAATTATTTCTTATTACCATAACGCTCAGCCCTATGCCGTTAATTCAAGTTACTTAATTCATATGTCAGTTACAATAACGGTTGTCTTAAAGTTAATTTTTAAAAATCGGCAGGTTGCATCGCATTACCGTTGGTCTAATCTGTATTGTTCGTTAATGAAATGTTATTTTTAGTTGGCTTAAGAGAAAAGAACAGCTGCATATAATTTTGTGAAAAGAAAGAAAAGGACGGATTTATTTCGTCGACAATGACAATTTTGTATTTTATATATGGATGATAGGAGACGGGTTTTCATAGATTATTTTGATTTGTTGAACTTTCAGGATAGGTCTCAAATTATTGATTATATATTTTCAGATTAGAGAATTTACGACAATATTATTTTGCAATGTATATATGGATCTAGGATATTTCTCAATTTTCGGGTGAGTTCTTTATTGGCGTTTCTGCAGATCCAATATAATATTTATGGGACGAAATATACAACGATGTTTGTTGATATCAAATTTAATACATAACATAATTTTTATAAAGTAACTATAAACGTCTTACTTGTCTGTTGTCTGTATACAAATTAATCGTCTTAAGTGTCTTACTTTACGTTGTTGTTGGCCAATTAATTCTACAAGTAAAGAAAAAATTACTTAAAAGTTAATTAAAGTTAGCTGTAACGCCTACTGTTTTAGCTACGTTTACGTAAAGTGAAATATGTTAAGGGGCCATTTTAACGTACTTAGCTATCAAAATAAAGGTCTCACCATCATAAAATATGCCGACGTCTGCTTAAGAGCTAATAACATCTCAACATTTACGTTATTCATAAAGTAAGATAATACAACATTGGGCTGAATGTTTCTTCGCTAGGCTCACCTGGTGGAAGTGAACTATCGAAGTTATCTTGTATTATTTCATTCAATTTAGGTAGAGCCAGTGCTTTTGATATCAATTTATTTCTTACTTCCTTTTCTTCTGCTTTATTTATTTTCCACTTTTTTTGAGCTCCATAGTCAAACACGGATCACTTATAATTACGTCATGTCTATGTGTATTCGTCCACTTGTCGGATCCTCGTAATTTTTTTCAGTTTTTGTCTTATGTGTTGGACAATTTGCAAGTATATGTTTCACAAAACGATCTCAATTAACATGTTAAAAAGGGGATGACATTATTTTGAGCGTTTTCCATTGTATGGGATATCACTAGAAAGGTGTTTTAAAATCAATTGAATTAAAATAATTCAATTGAAAAATTAAGCTATAAAGTGACGTGCAACGTGTGTCCCGTCTAATTTTTCAACTGTGCATTTGACAAAGCTGAAAAAATTCTAAATACTAGCCATTTTATTAGAATCTTTAAATGAAATTATGTTTATCAACTTGTATCGTTAATTTTAAGAAAATTTTTAGTGGTCCGCACTATGGATCCCTATTTTTTGTATATCCCGCTACGTATTTGGTCCTTTTTATTTTTATTTCCACTCTTTTAGAGGCGTGTGATATCAGTATGTTTTCGTACTAAGTGACTCTGTTACGAGAATGTAAAAATAATACACCAGTCACGGCAGTTCGCACATACTTGCTTGCCGAATGCACAGTTGGGTATATGCGACGTAAACACAAATATTCTATACTTTTTTCCTTATTTCATACCAAAATTTCCAGCAGGGTCTTTATACAAAGCGATGCTATAGAAGACATTAAAAACTTTCCTCCAAACATTATATAAGCTTAGAATTATTTGTTAGTTCGGTTAGTTAAAATGGAGGTTGAAATACGAGTAAACGATACACTGATGGTATATAAGACGATGACATTTTTACGGCTGGCGCATTTCAAAGTTTTCTATAAAATTTTCTATCTTACGTGAAACATTTTTTGGAACAAGGGACTTATGCGATGAACGGGTTAACCTGAGTATGTCCGTAGTTACTGTGTTTCTTTTGTTCTTTTATAAATTAAATTATTACAAATGGAGACAGAAAGCTGCGTATTTTGTAACAGGTGTCTGCGAAATGTCATAGACTAGTATGTCTGTTCTTTGCAAATCTTTTGTATGAATTACAGTATATACACGCTAGCCCTTTACTTTGACCTGCATATCCTTATAATGTAGACAGACGATTTGGATCCAGAACTGAGGAGACGAATAACTGCAGCCAATAGATGCTTTCAAGGACTAAGAAGATTTCTGAAATCCAATAATATCAGAAGAGACACTAAACTACTCTTATATAAAATATTAATCAGATTAGTACTTACAAATGCATCTGAAACGTGGCCATTGTCCCAAACTGTGAAAAAACTCTCGCAATTTTTGACCGAAAAATCCTCAGTTAACCTACTTCAAATAACCATTGAATATGCACTGAAAATTAAGCTTATTTACTATTGACATTATATATTATTTAGTTAAATATTTAAAATGTTATTTAAAAACATTTTTTTTCTGTACAAAATTATAATAATATAATAAATATTTTGCAGTCTATGACCGAATTAATTAACCGCGTTTCTTGGTTGTGATTGTTTTGTGGCAATAAGTCCACCGTATGTATGAAGATTGCATTGAAGGCTCATAAATAAATAAAAGAAGTTATAAAAATACGAGAGTACTTAGTTGGAATTTTGTGGTATAATATCGCTTACGAATATAAATAAATTTGCGAAATAAAGCCAGGTGCTTTATTAGAGATAGTAGGAATCGGTGCCAAGTCGTCGCCTCTCTTTCACGTGCATGCATACCCACACACATCTGTGAGATTGTAGGAATCGGTGCCAAGTCGTCGCCTCTCTCTCACGTGCATGCATACCCACACACATCTGTGAGATTGTAGGAATCGGTGCCAAGTCGTCGCCTCTCTCTCACGTGCATGCATACACACAAACATCTGTGAGATTGTAGGAATCGGTGCCAAGTCGTCGCCTCTCTCGTGCATGCATACCCACACACATAAACACCTTTAAGAGCGACATTCGACTTTGACTCCAACAAGTATACTCTTTTAAGTAAAAAAAGAAAAATAATCAAAATTGACGCAAGGTTTACGCAAGTTCTTAGTGAACATCGTCATAAAATATATACATACGGGTTGAAGTGAGTACCGCCTTCATTTTTAAAGTCAGTTAATATACAAAATCGAAGGAATTTTGTCTAAAGGTAAAAGTAAAAACGTTATAATAGAGACACAGTAATGTTCAAACAAACAGACAAAATGTACTGATAGACAAATAGTAATTTAAAAAATGATCGATATCTTGCAGACTTCCTCGTGTTTAAGTAAATGCAATAGTTAGGTGGATCCTTATTGTTGCATTTATCGAAATTCGTTGGCTAGATTTACATGATGTGCGGACAAACGGATAGACAGACATACGGAAAACTGTCGTACAAAATTCTGAAAATAGTATTTATAACTTCATGGTGAAGTACCGTTGGGATGTGTCGAATATCTTCCAACTTAAATGTATTCGTATAACTAAGAAACTATTAATAATATTAATTTTTTATCCTTTCTAGTTAAAATAAAATGTGTTGGAAGAAATGCTATATTATATATATATATATATATATATATATATATATATATGTATATCACGCATATTACCTATATATTTATATAGTATGATAGCATCGTTATAACGAGGGCTTCGGTTGTGCCATAAAACGGATCGTAAAAGCGGGGCGCTTTCGAACGAGCGGCTTTAATAGCTTGTATATCTTTTCGGTGACGTCGAATGTCTCCGCTACCTGACCGCTCCTCGCTACACTTCAAATATCAGGACCATAAAACTTCAAGACAATTTCAGCTTAAGCCTCGTGTCAAGGGAGATTTAAGATAAACTTTCTGAGCCTTTCTGATTTGAGGTCGCAAAGGTCGCTGGAAAACTTGATTCAGCCTTCATTATATTTTGATCCACGATACTGTAGGCGATTTTAAATAAGCTCTTGAATTGCCTGCGGTTTTAAATTTTGGAAAAGTTTAGTATGAGGTTTGTGGCGGTAGAAATAAGTGCGTACGTCAAAGTTAATAAATTTCACCACAATAAAATATAAAGATACCAAGAGTTTCGTCGAGGATATTTTACTTAAATTATACATATATAATCTCATCTAATTACTTTTCTTCGTAATACACTTGCTGAGGCTGAGATAAGAGCACAATGTTCTAATTAATGACTTAATCAATATCTTATATGTTTGAATGTCGGGTTGCCGTTTTGCAATCGGCCCGATTTCTTAATATGATGTTATAACTGATATAATTTGACCTACTGCGGTACGATGACGACACGTATATGATGCAATCATCAATTTAGAAGTGAACGAAAATGTTGGTAAATTCTAATTGTTTTAAAGTAACAGAAAAATATTAAAACTTTTATTTTTTCTCTCGGCTTTACTTGAGTAGAAGTTAATATCACAATTTTTACGGTTAGTAATTGAAGTTGAACATCTCTGGGATAAAATGACTCCTCCCGTACCCCAGTGTCTGTTGATATAGTCTGATTGTTCTATAGTAGTTGTTAGAAAAATTGAATATATTTGGCGTTAATTTTGTAGAAATTAATTATTTACAATTAAATAAAACTACATGATGTAGTATTATTTCTACTTTCTTTAAGTTTTTTACCTCGACCCAGGTTTCGTTGTATTACAACATATCTTTGTTAATAGTTCACCTGAAGATGTTGTAATACAACGAACCCTAGGTCGTAGTAAAGAACTTAAAGAAAGTAGAAATAATACTAGATCAAGTAGTTTAATTTAATTATGTTAGAAAAATATTAAAACTAGTTTTTCTCTCTCTCTCGCCTTTACTCAAATAGAAGCTAATATCACAATTTCTAGGATTAACATTTGAATTTGAACATCTCTCTGACAAAATTACTTCTCCCGCACCCCAGTGTCACTGTTGAAATAGTCTGATTGTTCGAAAGTAACCATTAGAAATATATTAAAACTAGTTTTTTTTCTCCCTCGGCTTTAATCGAGCAGAAGCTAATATCAAAATTTTCACGATTAAGGACTGAATTTGAATATCTCTCGGATAAAATAACCTCTCCCGCAACCCAGTGTCACTGCTGTTCATCGATTTGGTGTTGGCCTGTGTTCAAAGACATGCCCCACAAATATTAACATATGTCTGTACCCATAGCAGCTATACCAATGTTTTATACATAAAAACTTTTCTAGATAAATACTTTTTATGATACTGTGTATTAAAATTCATTCACTAAAGTTTAAGTTATAAGCGAAAATATAGACCAAATAGACACACGTTGTGTTTTGGATATAAAGAAATTACTTACGAAGGCTTTATATTATTTCAACAGCTTTTTCGCTCATAGTAATGCTTATGTAGACATCTTTGTTTATAGTTAGCGATAGCAGCTTATGTGTAATTAGTAAATAAATAAAATACATATGATAAAAATAAATACATCTGAATTTAATTTTTCAATGTGATACATAGGTATTATGTCTCAATTTATCTACGTCATATCAATACTCCAAAATTTATTTTTATTATCGGAATATAGAAGACTAATATAGAAGATCCATATTGAAGACCTAATATAGAAGACCCATATTGTCAAAAAGATATTCTCAAAATCTATGAATTACTTTTCTTGAATATGCATATTAACAGATAAACATAAATTTAAGGAAAAGGTCCACCTTTTTTATCTATTTATATTTAGTTTTTGCTTGCGGCTTTGCCGGCCTAATTTTGGGAAAAAATAAAACAACTTTTTTTTATATAAATAGGCATAGATTTAAATTAGATAAGTTATGTAGTTATATTAGAACATAATAATTTCAGATCTGCATTTTAAATTTTTTGGTGCAGAGAGGCGCGTCGTGATAATCGTATGATGGTACTCTGGACTAAAATCCAGTGCAATAATTAACCCATGGTATTGACATGTTAAATAAAATAAGTCCCAATACCAAACAAATTTTAAGAATTAAATTACTAACAGAGTATTTAGTTTTTCGTGAGTAGACATAATTATTTTTATCGTTTATGTTCACTGCTGTGTTCCTGTAAATGATATTATAATTATAAATATTCTGTCTTAATATAGGATATACATTATTTATGTGCAACATTTTATTGAAATCACTTAGGCTGTTTAAGCATGAAAGAAGACAAACAAACAAGTAAACAGATGTCGTTTCACATTTCCTATAATAGCATAGCTCTCTCGAATATATCTTATCCGCAATATATTTTTAAAATGAATTTTTCACTTTAAATATTTTTTTCAATGATTATAAAAACAATCATATGATTACAAAAAATTAAACAAAATAGCTAAAGAACATTCAATTCTGAAATATCTGGCTGATGGCCCTGAAATCTGTGAGTTACCACAAAATATGGTTAGGAAAAGTTTAGGCCGCCAGAATTTTTTCTGACCACAACTTCAGTCTCGGACTTTTGCTCATTTATAGTTTTTTAGCTCACTTTTTACTACGGTTTTTTGATATTTGCAATTACGTTTGTTTTTACCCTCTTAGTAGCATTTATTTCTATGAATTAGTTAATTTGCTCATTGTATGTTAAGTTTCGCAGACTATTTAGGTGTCTCAGAGAATTATAATGCTATCAAAAAATACCTAATAGTACTTGATCACCGACTTTATGGATATTGAGTTTCTTGCATAGTTATTCACCGTTCGAATTTAATCACGTTACTGGAATATCAGTAACATCCTATATATCTGATACCACTTCGGAAAATATAGAGACCGAAAAATATTACCGGTCTTGTTTGTGTGATACTCCAAGTCTAAACGGCTATTTTTTTATACATGTTGCAAATACCCTATTGAACATTTTCAAAATTCTCACACTTCTGAATAACTTTATTTAATAATGTATTCGTTTGTCATACTTTAGTGAAAAAAATAATAAATATGCAGGTTGCACTACACTTTTACTAAATTGATTTAAAAAACTCTATTTTGTTCCTTTGTAATACGTCTGCGGATGCGATAACGACGCGATACAAAATTTTTCTGAAACATATTTATATTACCTAGCAAAGTTTGAGTTATAGTTTTTTAAGTTAAACAAATTTCGACAATATTTTTCCAAACTGTATTTAACATTTTCTTAAATAATTTTTATTGTAGTACATGTAAACCAAAATCGAAATGGTTTTAAGGAGTAAACGTCTTTCTGTTAAATTATAATAATAGTGTATACATAAAGCTGAGTACTATTTTGTTGAAGGAAAGGTTAGTGTTGAATATTTTATACCCATCGTAATAAGGAGCAATTACCTGTTTCTACGATGATCGATTTCACGTCCTTCATATAATGATCGACTTCACATTCTTTATTACAATAATCGATTTCAAGTCCTTCATTACGATGATCGATTTCGCATCCTTCATTACAATGATCGACTTCAAGTTCTTCAATACGATGCTCGATTTCATGTCCTTCTTTACAGTGACAGATTTCACATCCTTCACTACGATGATCGATGTCACGTCTATCATTACAAAGACCGATTTTACGTCCTTCATTACAATGATCGAATCCATATTCTTTATTATAATGATCCATCCATCCATCCATCAAGTTCTTCATTACAATGATTGATTTTACGTCCTTTATTACAATGATCAATTTTACACAAGAATTATTTAAACGGTAACTCCTTCAATGTCTGTTGGGATAATAATCGCCTGTTTTTAAACAGAGAACTGATTATATACATTTATCAATAATAACTTATTGTTTAACTAAGAAGCTTCCATGTGATTACTGATTCCTGGTTTAAAGTCTAACAAAAATAAAATATATCAAAATTTTTTTTTATAAAAAGATAATTGTGTCAAAAAATGAAAAAGAAAAATGCTGTAAGGGTATTGAAAAGAACTATGCACATTTCGGATAGTTTTCACAAAAACGGGTAAACAAATAGATATAAGTCTAATCAAAAAAACATTGCCTCATAGTAAAATGGTATTCCGAGTTATCGAACAGACCAATATTCCACACCGAATTTTGGTCAATGTAGATTTGTGGCTTCCGATTAATTGCGGGCGTTTTGCTGTGGAATGCTTCAAAGTGCATTAGTACTGGTCCAAGTAAGGAGAATAAGTTTGATACAAAGTTTCGTCAAAAGAATTAAATTAGAACAATGTCTAAGTATATGAATGTTTCCCTAAGTGCTATGAACATGTCTTGCAGCCAAATATGGCAAGGCTCTTTTTATAATAATGAACATAAAACACTTTGACTCAGTCAGCCAAAATAATTTTGTTTCGATTAGTGTAACATTATACCGACACTCTCAAGCATATCTTAAGAGCACGTTAAGATTGTTTTTAGTTACATGAAGCCAAATATTATTGATGTATATTTCGATTGAAGTGTCTTTCATTCCTTCTTATCGTTATGTGTGATTTAAACTATTTTGACGAATCATAAGTGATATTATATATTGTATCCGAGTGTGTATAGCGATATAAGAGACGTTTTAAATTTTAAATTATAATAAATATGGATTTATGATACTGAAAAGACCCCAGATTCGGAAAGAGTATAAGTGTTTAATAAAAGTGTATATATATAAAGTTTATACTTAGCTAACTTTTGTTACATCGATTTGTTAATTGTATGTTTTCCTATATTTAAAAAAACACAAGAAATGATTTAAAAAAAAATTCATTCAAATAAAAAGAAACGTAGTAATTATGCAGAGCCACAAAACGAATTAGTCATTCTTAGAAAATGAACAAATTAAATTAAAACCATTTTTTTTACCATAATATAACTAGTAACTAAAATAATTTTCTTCACACTTTTCCGCAAAATCTTTAATGATTTTTGATAAATGCTGATATATTACTGATTTATATTGATTTTGACAATCACCTTTTTTGTGTCATGGTGGACTGCAGATAATTTTTTATCATTTTTAATATAGAAAAACTTTTTTAACCACTTACAACCGTCACTGGTAAAGTAAAAAAAAATCTGAAAGCAATACTGTATTTGGGCCAGATTCTTAATCTATTATAAATTTTTAAAACGTCTCTGAAAGTTCTAATCCATTTATATCACATTTGTCCTCGTGAGTTAAAATAGTCTTGAGGTGTTTACATTCTAAGAGGTATTCTAAGAATTCATCTTTTGGCAGTTCTCGTAAGGCATATACGTTATACAAAAAACAAAACGTTTACTATGCTAAGTAACCTGGGAAAACCTTAACTTCAAGTAGTTTATAGCTGTATCTATAATGTGAAATACACTTCAACTTCAACCATATATACTTCAACCATAACCACATATCGTTAAATAACCGACACTCGTAATCACACTGCTTCTTTTTGGATCGAATACAATGTTTAAGTACATTTTTAAAATCCAATACTTTGCTGTTGATTTCGACAGCTAATGCTTTAGCATCTTCAAGAACTTAAGTAAAATACTCATCTGAACGTGAGTTTTTGAAGAAAACTTTGGTGTTTCATATTAATTTAATGTCAGAAACAAAGTCAAAATCCTTCTTTGCATTAATTTACTGACAGAAATTGTATAATTCAGTTATTACAGAGCATAAAAATGTAAACTGTTTAATTTGACTCAACAAAACTAAAGCTGCGTCTCGTGTAGAGATTTCTATATGTGTGTTTTAGTAAATACTAAGCAATGCATCAAGAACTTGTTATATTTGATGTGTTAGTGGTTTTATTGGTTCGATTCGACTTTCCTATCTTGTGTCACTAAGTGGTTTTAGAATAATACTTTTCACATTCATGAAAAGAATCGACCGTCTCAAAGTTGAAGAGAAAAAGAAACGTATATCTTTTGCACGATATTAAAAAACATTGTTGTTTTCAGTGAAGTCTTTGCCATACCACTACGTTTAATTGAACGACTACTGCAAGGAACTTAAAATGCCCGTGGATTCACGTTTTTTAAGCTAGCTTGGACCTCACCTTGGATACCTTTTATATTGTATCTGTTATCGTACCCTTGCCCACTTATATTCTTTAAAGACAGCCAAAGTGCTGATAGTTATTCTAAAAGAACTTCTGTAAGTGTGAGACCTCTAGGTTTTTCGATTGATATAAATTCTGGAAAACTTTCGTTTATTAGGAGTTCTGACGTTCCTGAATGGTCTACGGTTTGATTCATAGAAATATACATAATTATCAGCGTTATCGGCTTAGTTTTGCTTGCGTCCGGGGTACAATCTCTGATAGAATAATATTTCGATTTAATAATACCTTTTATAATAGGGCGTTTTATAATGTCTGAAATCGTATTAATGTGAATAGTTTTACTTAAATAGATTGCTTGTTTCTCCTTCTTGTTCAAAATTCTACGTACATATTGCATAGCGGGATCAAACTCGGCTAACAACTCTATTAGTTTTAAAAAGTTATCATCGTTATATTGATAATTGATTATCAGAAGAACCTTGGCAAGCCAAGCCACTTTTTACCAATATTTTGATGCATGAGACAATACGAAACAAAACTCCATTACAGTGTTCTATTTCTTATCTAAATATTCTCTGTAACTGTGACGTGCAACGATTTGAACCTATGTGAAAGCTTGAACCAAGATTTTACAGCTTCTACGTGGTTTCATGTGATTTAAGTATATCACCTATATGCTTCCAAATCTTGTAGCCGTTTTATATAGACTGAAAGATGTAGTTGTATTAAATATTTTGCAGCAAAAACAATACACTGAATTTTTTGTCACAGAATATTTTTGTACTTCATCATGTGGTTTAAGTCTACTATATCGGTTTCGAATAGGTGTGCGGGTGACGATGGTTTGTTAAGCTCACCTTTTTTTTAAGAAGGACTCTAATGCCTCTGCTTGCTTTTGTCGCTCTGCATCTTTTTCGTGCTTTCGTTTATTATATTGGTATCCCGGCAAGCGTGCTCCGCAGTCAGTCATTCTGTAAAAAATATATACTAAATTAAAATAGATCTAATGTAAGCACATGAGTAACAAATAAGGTAGGCACCTAATTAAGTTTTTAATAACATTTATTTATGAATAATCGGCTAAATAAATGAAACAGGATATTTGATTCTGATTTGAATCACCACATTATTTATTATTTTCAAAATTTTGAGTAGGTACCATATTTTTTATATTCTCTATCTACTGCTTCGTATTTTTGTACCAAAAAATAGGTAAACTTTATTAGTAATAGATAAGTGTAAATGATTTATTATGTACTATAGATTTATAAATAGTTAAGTAGGTATTTACTTAGTAAATTCACAATAATATTTGTTTGATTTATCCGCCACCAACATTCACTAGTCAATTTCAGAACTGTTAGATTTCGCATATACCTATTGTTTGAATTTAACTTACGATATATAAAATAGAAAAACATTTTAAGTCTAGATTGCTTTGTATCTTTTTTATCGCTATGCTAATTACAAACAGCATTGTGACTGAAATGAGAGTGCCCAGAAAACTGAACAAATAAAGTCCAAGTTCTTGCTTATATAGATAAGCGAATTAACTTGGGGCATCCCCTAACGTTGCGTTGCGTTGTGTAGGATAAAAGGGTATATACAAGTTCCGTTGTATAATAAAGGGTATGTACAAGTTTTCATTTTTTATTGTTCATATTAGTTCTATATCTTTATTCATTAGTTTCAGAAATACTTTGTTTTTAAATATTTCAATTAAGGAGATTCGTAGTAACCTCCAGAATAACCACATTACAAAGGCTTTAAGTTTTCTGAGAAGTGTCTAACGTGTAGCCTTCGATGCTACATAAACCTTATGAGAAAAAATAATAATATAACAGAGTTATTGTCTTAGGTCGTAGAACTGTTTTTTTATCTTTAAATCTGTTTTGTTTTAAACATGATATGTTTTATGACATAAAGGGAACTAGTAGATGTACATTATTTCAAAGATACTTCAGCTAGCGATTAATGTCTATGAATTATAAAAATAAATGTATCGCAAACTTTGTGAGTTAATTATTCCTATTATACAAATTAGCTGGGGCTATTTAAAGTGCTTTGCAAAAACTTTTATTGATTTTGAACTTTTTGATAGAACAGAATTAATATGAATAGAAGTCGTATGGTTTATGTTTCATTAAGAATATATTGTCTAGCGAAAGTTTTATTAAAATCGATCTCTTCCGAGTTATAGACAAATACAGAGAAACAAAGGAGGGAAATGCAAGATTCTGAAAATTTGCACACCTATTCATAATATATTGAAGTGAAGCCTATGGAGATGTTTCGGTGAAAAATAATAAAGGCATATTTAGGCTTCTGTCAAAAATTAGAAAGAATCTATTTTCTACCGAAAGTCTCATAAAAATTAACCCAGTTGTGAATTATAAACAAACAAAGAAAAACACAGAAAAGAAATGCAGACTTCTGAAAATTTGCATACTTATTAATTATTGAAGTGAAGACCATAAAAATGTTTTGATGAAAAATAATAAATTCATAGAAAAATTAAAGTTGGGGTTCTGTCAAGAATTAGGAAGAATCTCTTTTCTACTGAAAGTCTTATTAAAATTAGCCCAGTTGTGAATTATAAACAAACACAGGAAACAAAAGAAGACTTCTGAAAATTTCCATATCTATTAGCAATTTATCTCTAAAAAAACCGCTCGTATAAAGGTTTTAGTGAAAAAAAATTAAGTCATTGATGAATTAATAGTAAGGTTTTTGTATCATCAAGAATATATTTTATAGTGAATGTCTGTTTTATTTCGGATTATAGACGGACATGGAGAAACAGGGAATAGAAATACGAAATCTGAAAATTTGCACAACTTTTAATAAACATATTTAATGAATTGCTTTAACAAAAAAATTGTCACAGACTCAATGCAACTGTTTGTCTTGGCACGGCTGACGGGCCGCAATGCTAGTTTTTTCTGCCATTTTACCCAATCTGCTTTATAAGACCTGGTAATTCCCACACTCAATGCTCGTTCAGAACGGCGAATAGTCACACATCACATGCTGCGACATTTGCTAAACGATTTTATTGTTTGTCCAAGACGAGGGAAGCATGCAGTTGGCTAGTTTAATATCGGCGTCACGCGCGTAATTGTCTCGAAATTAATTCATTTCATAAGTCGAGTGGGTGGTCGCGACTTGAGTGGAGGCGGCCTCAGTCGAGTGCGTCGGTGGCACATCATCGTGGCGCATCTCGGCACGCGAGCTCCACTGGGAGGCAGTTCGTTAAACAATATCTGATTCAAGATGATGCGAGCTTACCTCCTCGTGGTGTTTTGCAGCCTGTTGGTGTGCTTTATTGGTAAGTTGACGCAAATTAGTATTTATTTTGTGTAACTCTTTCTATTGGAATATTTGTTGAATACATTAGAATATTTGTAATTATGTAGCAAAATTCTTAGAGGTGATGTTTATGATTAGGTTTTTATTTTTACATAAACAAATACCTCAATGTAAAAATTTGAAAATCCCAAAGAGCAATTTTATTTCTTTGGAAATCACTTAAATTAGGATCTAAAAAGGAAACATGGTCACTCGTAACCATTATACCTTTTATTTGAATAAGAAGCGACAATTTTCCAAGGCTAGTTGTCGCATATTTTTATTCGACTTCGACATTGTATAAATTTTTTTTTGTTCTCATTTTACTAATGTTTTTATGATATTGTATAAGTTTGGAAATTCAATTTTAACTTAACAAAATAAAGTTTTACAATGGTAATTACGTAGCAATATTCTTAGAGGTGATGTGTATGATTAGGTTTTCAGTTTTACATAATCAAATACCTCAATGTACAAATTTGAAAGTCCCGAAAAGTAATTTTATTTTTTCGGAAATCACTTAAATTAGGATCTCAAAAGTAAACATGGTCACTTGCAATCATTATAACTTTCATTTTAATAAGAAGCGACAAGTCTCCAAGGCTAGTTGTCACTTATTTTTATTCGTTTTCTACATTGTATTAAAATTTTCCTTGTTCTCATTTTACTAATATTTTTAGGATAATGTATAAGTTTGGAAATGTAATTTTTAACGTAACAAAATAAAGTTTTACAGCGGCATCGAAAAGTATCTCTTGTTTTAAATATTACATCTCTTAAAGATAATGACATTATACCCTTGACTGTCCGTCAAATTTTGCTGTTGTATTTTTTACTGCATTTTTTAAATTAAAATCATTGTTAAACCTGTCTTAAGTTTTCCTTCTATATTACGTAAGTTCGCATCATCTCTTATGGACACTTCAATTCTTGTTATCATTATTAAATATTTTTCTGAAAATTTGTCAAATTTATATTTTGGTGTGCCTCTAACGTCCAAAAAATTTTAGGTATATAAATTTAATTATGTTTTAGAAATCATTTATTATTATTATGTGAAGTTTTATTGCTTATTTAAAGTCCTGTTTGTGATGAAACAGAGTTCTTGAAGTCATAAAATACTCTCGTACTAAAGTATTATACAGACGTACTAAAGAATAAATATCTTGCTCCAGAATATTTTTAAGTAGTCGGTCAACATAACGAACGTAATGATTTGATACAGTTGTTAATTCCGCAAATAAGTATTATCAACGGTAAACTAATGTAATCAGTTCCTATTTCAATTCAAGGATAGTCTCATCTCTCAAAAAATGAACGTTTTGAAGTAAGTTGTAAAAGCTAGTGCATTCATGTGTGGCTCAATTATTTGCTGGGGAATATCTTTAAATTCTCGATCAACATAAACACAGTAACTTAATACATTTGTTATTTCCTTAAAGAACCATCCATCATCTTCCTGACGTTCCAAGATGCTAAGAAGCTCCTGAAGTCCGCTGACCAAGAGTACGGGTACAGCGAGGTGCGTCCAGGTGCGCACCTCTTTTGGTGGCTGCAGTTTGCCGGTGGCGAACGTGCCGGTGCTGCCGACAAGCCCCTTCTGCTTTGGATTCAGGGCGGACCAAGTCTTCCCGCTTCTGGTATCGGCAACTTCTTGGAGTTTGGTCCGTTGGACGCGGGCTTGCAGAAGCGAAATTTTAGCTGGGTATGCCTGTTAGTTTTACCTATTAATGTTGAAATTTGGTAGCCGTTGTATTGTTGCTTACATTGAAAACGACGAGTAGAACTCACATTACGAAGGTTTCGTATACATGAAACTCTTATAACATAGTATTTTTATTAAACTATATATGTATATATATATATATATATATATATATATATATATATATATATATATATATATATATATATATATATATATATAAATTTTAATTTTTACTATGTAAATATATTGCCTACTATACTTTGTAGGCGTTAAAATATGGTATATACTTAAAAAAATGTGATATCTAGAATCTACGGTATGGTTTTCGGTTCAGTAATATTTTTGATATCCATATAACCAGCCCTTTCAAACGATTCTCAATACTACACATGGAAATTTAAATGTTTTTTTCGTGTTTCCCCTATGACATGCGTGTGAGTTAGTATGTTTTATTCCTATGTCAAATTTCAAGTTTTCCCGACAAGCACTTAATAGAAAAAACACATGTGACACACTGACAGAAGGACATGAGAGTGATTTTATAAGGCTGCCGTTTTTCTTTTGAGGTTCTTCATACAAAGCCGATCCACTTCGCCGCAATGCGATTACAGCCGTATGCTATTCGCATGAAAGCAAGATAGGTGCCTGCGAAATCGCGAGAAAAACTAGTTCCATTATAATTTTTTGTTTCAAGTCCATCTTTACGAACAATGAGTGGCAGAAACCTTTTAAGGTCAATTTCCATGTTTATACTAACAATCGTACGTACGTTTTACACAATAGTTAAGTATTGTGTCCTTTTGAGGTACGGAATACAACAAATGTAAAAACGTTATTCATGAATCGAAATATTTCTTTATATAGCCTCGATCCACTTCATTGCCACGCAATCTTAAACGTACTTGTGAGAATGGCTCACGAGAGCCAGACAGACGTCTGGGAAACCACAAGAAAAGCTGGTTTCATTACATTTCTTTGACCTAGTTTACTCATAAATGACTTAAAATTTTATTCAAGTCCATCTTTACGGAAAATTAGTGGATAATAAGAGGCCTTTTAAGGTTGATTTTCATGTTAATAGTAAAAGGGAAACAGCAATGCAAATAGTACGTACGTTTAATGTTAGTTGTTTTAGTCAACCAATTTAGAACATTTTGGTGTGACTGATTATTTTGTTTATAGGCCATACTATAGCATTGAAAACATTTCTAATTTTTTTAACCAATTAAGGATGTTTTTTATGTAGCAAAGTATTTCAGTCAACAATGTAAGGCTGTATACGATATTTTTGCGACCATCAGATGTGTTAAATCCATTTTTATTTCTTGTCGTCCGTAATTTTCAAAGTTTTGGAAGTGAACATGATGATTAAGATTTGCTTTAGTTGAATTATAAAATTTGAAATTGGGATTAAAAAATAAGATAAAATGAAAATTTGAAAATGATGAGATGAAAATTGTTAATTGACGCAAACCAATCATCCGATATCAGCGGTATGAGGAGTAGTCCCACGACAGTATAAGCTCGGCTAAACGAAGTCTTAGACATCAACAAAATATTTATACACATGTTGGCATTCATACTTGTGGCTTGACCACGTGGGTATTTGAGAAGTGGTTTTGTTAAAGTTAATGGATATTTATTTTTGGAAAGAAAATGTGAAATTTGAGCAAAGTAAGGTAGCTAATTTTTTCATTCACAGGGAAGTGGGTTAATAGCCTTTCCTGCGTGTTGCTTTACATGTCCAGTAAAATACAATATATAGAAATATATACCGACACGTCTTAGATTAAGTACTTTATGTATCTAAAAACAAAGCGGGCGGCGTATTAATATTAATGCCGAAAAATTATATCCAATTTACAAAAATTTTTAAGGTTTCATACTCAAAGGATACAAATGATAATTTTGTCTGTCTATCGCTCTGTAACCTATAGAAATAAGTTGTAGATTTAAATTGTATACGTGTAACGTAAGTCTTTTATTCAAATTTGAAAATTCTATTTAAAATGAAATTGTATATATTTAAAGGCACATTTTCTTGTCAAGTCGACGCCAATACATGGAAAGGGGGAAGCGATAAGATGATTTTGTACCAGAGGCGTGTGGGATATTTTTAAATAAAGCTCCGTCAGCAAAGTTTGAAACACCGTACAACAACAAAAATTAATTTTAAAAATTTATTCAATCAACGTGAAGCTTTCTAGCGTCCACACTGATACCGTACCGCTTTTGTCGGCAATAGATTGGCCAGTCGGTTTGGCCGGCGTAGTGACGATGTAACAGTACCAGGGTCGTCTGTTATAAATACGTGTTCATATGTTATTATAGATTTTTATTTCCACGTTGCTGTGCCGGTGCTAGTATCAAAGATGGTTTAGTCCAGTGTAAAAATACTTTTAAGGAAGACTTAATAATTTCAAATTTCAGAGTTAATTTGTTATAATTTTCATAATATTGACACACTGAACTTATTCTATATTTAAATAAAAAATATTATGATCTAGTTGAACTAAACTTGTTGTTAAGAGTAACACAAACATAAGTTATTTAGTTATGACAATACTTTATGATGTCACTTCGAAATGTAGTGAAAATAAGTGAAACAATTTGTGGTTTAAAGTAATTAAGGTATCACATTTCTGTGAAGTGCGGCCCCGATTTGAACTTGGTCGGTTCTAAAGGTCCTGCCGGTCTACTTCAATAGGAAAAACGGAACTCTTATATGGCAAGGCTACTTACGTGTCTATCTGTTACAGTCGTTTTTCTCAGAAATCGTTTGATGTATAAATTTGAAATTTAGTATAGTAATAGAAAATATTAATCCACACATATCTAGCTAGCTAACACTTAAAACTATTTACATGGAAACTATAGGAGGGGAAAATTAAGTATACAAAAAATGACTACCGTATATAATGCGGGGTATTAATATAAATACCGTATATAATGCGAGGTATTAATAGAAATACCGTATATAATGCGGGGTATTCATAGAAATATCGTATATAATGCGGGGTATTAATAGAAATACCGTATATAATGCGGGGTATTAATAGAAATACCGTATATAATGCGGGGTATTAATAGAAATACCGTATATAATGAGGTGTATTAATAGAAATACCGTATATAATGTGGGGTATTTATAGAAATACCGTATATAATGCGGGGTATTTATAGAAAGGACTGGTTAATTGGAGTTTCAAAAATAATTTTTTTATAATTTTACTTAGTGTATCTTCAAAGATGTACTGAAAAATATGCGAAAAATATTTTCTTTTCTCTTATTTCCAAAAGCACTTAATCTAGAATTAAGAAAACTAGAGTTTCAGAAGCCTACGCTAAGGTTGTAGGAAAATTATAACGATAATTCTAAATGCCATAGCTTTGAAATTTTCACGATTATATACGGCGTCCGGGAATAAGTGTCGGAGAAAGAAAGATGCTTCCTTCCTTTTTTGACTGAAAAAATAGTTGATTGTCATTAAAAAAAAATTTAAAAAACATGACTTTTTTTTAGAAAATTGAAAATAATATTCATAATCATTTGTCATCTTTTTCGTACATGCGATACTTGCGCACATTCTTCAGGGTTGCTCGGGGAATAACACGCAAACATCTGCGAAGACGTCGCCACTGCGGATAAAAACCGCACTCCGGGAAAGTATTAGGTGTGTTAAAAAGAGTTACGTGTAATATTTTTTTGTGCACTCAATTAGAAAAAGGGGGTGTTTTACGTTTTATTTCAACGACAATTTATTGCTTTATAGCCAGCCAATAGTATCTTTCTTTGTCCGACATCTATTTTCGGACACCGTGTATATGTCTTCCTCTTTAATCATATTAGGGATTATTAAATATTTATTGTGTTAGGAAGTCTATATTAGTGATGGCTTATGGTAAACAAAGTTATTCCGCTTCAAAAAATATACGCAACCTTCGATGTGCAATTTCATTTCAGACTCGCACTCGCAATATTTATTATTTTTAATATAAAAATAAATTCAGACGTCTAAATTCATTATTCCATCAATTATGAATTCCAGACAATTCTGTGAGTTAATTAAACCGAATACCGATTGATGTTATATTGTTATACATAAATTAATATTAACATATAAAATACGATTATTAAAAAATATATAATTATTAATTTGTTAATAACATAAAATAAAGTAAAATGTGTAAATAAAATGTGAAGCGAAAACATATTTAAATATATAAGCTTTAAATCCAGAATCTATATGTATGTATTTACATATATTTACACAGCTACCAATCGAATATATTAAAAGATAAATTTCATTTAATAATAGAGTTGAATGAACTTTCGTGCATATCACTGGCGTGATCGATTTGGATGGTTAGATAATAATCTAAACATCCAAATCGATCACAGTTTTTAACGAGTCTTTTGTTTCCTCGTCAGTGTATTTGTTATAATGTTTGATAATACAATAACTATGATAAGAATAACAACAAGATTACAAACCCGTTATGTACGTATCTGTAGTTGCAATACGCAGCGCATGAGTTATGTACATTAATTTTTGCTTGCGTAGTTTCGGTAAGGAGCGTATGTCAAACAAGTAAAGTAGAATCATATCGTTTATTACGACCATATGCAGTATCTTTATTTGTATACATTGTTTTTTCAATCTCTGTATCCTGGTTAAGAATGGATTGATATTTGAGGTGTTCAGAGTTATTGCAAAAAGCTTTCTGAAAAATGGATTTTCTTTATTCGTTGTTGAGAAAGGGTAGTCTCTTACACTATGGGTAGAAGAGCTGTTAATTAAGAGATATTATCGAGGTTTTTGAAGATACCCATATCTTAGTGAGGAGTGAAGTGGGTGGTTCCGATTACCTGAAGGGACTCTGATGAGTTTAGAGGATGGCAGGAGAATGGATCACAATATTATCTTATACCCACGTCCCGAAGTCTCGAATTTGAGTTATAAACTCGAGTTGTTATATCAAATTACGGGATTATATAAAAAAAACTAAATTGAGTACCATTATTTCAAAGCCATCAGAAGGGGATCCGAAACTGTTAGGACGATGGTAAGAGCACGATAACACTAAGTTATTATTACCGTTTTCATCAACTCACAAACTCGAGTCTCAAACTAGTGTTTTCATCTCAAAGTCTGGGCTTATTTTGAAATCCTAATTTAACAACATTTTAGAGGACTTTGAGAGAATTTAGGGATGGTTGGAGTATAAATTATGTTATTATTACCTCTTGAATTCTAGAACTGGGCTCTTAAATTTGAATTGCCATGTGAAAGTTTGGAGTCATGTACACACACACGTACACACATATACACACATGCACACTCACACGCACACGCATACTCACATGCACACGCACACGCACACACACACACAAACACACATATACACACACACACACATATATATACACAAACCAGTCACAAACGACTAACTGATGGAGGCGTGTGACAGAGTGGGGAATAACAAAGCTCCGGGTCTGTATGGAATCCCAAACATTGCTTTGAAGGCTGCCATCAAGGTAGCACCGGAACTATTCTTGAAGGTGTACAACACATGTTTCAGAGAAGGTATCTTTCCTTGTAAATGGAAGCAACAGAGGCTAGTACTTCTGCCCAAGAGTAAGAAACCGCCCGACGAACCATCATCTTATGCTGCACGCTGGATACAGCTGGCAAGGTATTGGGACGAATAATTCACCAAAGGATTGAAGCAGCAGATGATCCGCTGCACACACACACACACACATACACAATATAAATACACACATGTAAATGATTCGTTTAGTTTAGATTAATTTTCACTATGCATATTATTTCATGTTCGGTCATATATTCAGGCAAAGGCTGAAAGTACTATCTTGTTTAATCTTGCTGCACGGGTTATTGCGGAATCGGGTAAAGTTTTTTGCGGAATTGGGTCTGTTCTCTCGGCATTGGGTTCAAAAGGTTGGAAAAAGTGAGGTTACTTTCACCATTGATGATTTCTTTTTCTGCTCTAAGGTACATGCGAGACACCATGCGTATCGTCGTAATAACTTACGTTTTGATGCCTGAACGTAGCTTTCAGTTTCGTTTATACAAGAAAAATATTTTCAGTGTTACCGTAATGTTTTAGATCATTCGATATTAGTGCAGTACTAAACTTAATTATTTGTTTGAAAATGTTTCAGGTAAAGAAGAGAAATGTTTTATTCGTGGACAGCCCGGTCGGAACTGGCTTTAGCTATTCTGAAAAGGAAGATCTTCTTTGCAGGACAGACAAAGACATCGGTAAGTCCTCAGTGTATCCAATGTCGTATTAATATTTTCATTTCATACATTTTTTTTGTCCACTAAATTTCAATTTATATTATTAATTATACGTATTGAAGCAACTCTTTAAATTAGTGAACCGGCAGATAATGATTATGTACGAAAATATTAATTATAAATTATTGTTTTTTTTAGAGTTTAAGTAACTTACGAGTATCTAAAACAGACGTAATAAATTAGTTCAATGAGAGAGTTTCACAATCACGCACGTTTTAAATGTACCCTTGTTAGTAGTTTAAAAAATTTCAGAAGTAACTAAAATGTAGACATCAAAGAATAGCATTTTTTGACAAAAGATATTATAAAATATATATTTAATAAAACGTTAAAGAAAAACAATTCGATGCATTAAAATATCTTCAAAATAAACCTGTTAAATACGAGTAGAACTCGCTCTTATTAAGTATATGAGTAAGTTCTACTCGTTTTTATACTTAAAAAGATATAGAAGATACTCGATCTTATATTTAATCTCTCTCAAATTAGTATAACGAGTCGGCTTATACGAGTTGTTGAGTATGTATTTACACAGGTTGGTTATAATTAATAATTCTTTTCCATCTCATCCCGTTCTTGAAATACACTTTTTTAACGTCAAGGGTTAAGTGTCCTCTAGTTGACGTACATCGAATGCCAAACGGTATCATCAAAGCGATATGGCGAACACCTTATTCGGCTTTGAATATTGAGTGATATGAGTAATATCCAATTTCAGTGTTTCACTTAAGAGGCAGATATACGCCAGAAAAAATATGATAGTAGCTGTGGCTAGCCCAGGTGGGAGGAGCGCGCGTGGCTTTCGTCTGTACAGTCTGTTAGTCAGTTCTGTTGTTTCTTCGGTAAAGTGTGTAAACAATTTTAAAAGCTATCTACGAAGAGGTACCTGTATATTTAGTGAGCTTTTCTCTACATATTTGAATAATTATTTTTATTTATTTATCATCATACATGGCATAAAATGACACTGTCGTAACATCAATTGTCGTTAATAGAAACGTGTATGTTTAAAATAATCTTAAAAATTTTACAGCTAATTAATCTGTAACAAATAAACTAAGAAAGTAATTTTACTCAATTATTCGTTTTTAAGCACGGTTTGCCGTGGGCCTTATTCGGAGTATTGGAAAAACCCTTTAACAAAATTTGGTAATAATGAAACTAAGGTGGCTTGTTTGTGTTAATATGAGAATCATTATGTACAAAAAATCGATATGTTTAAGGAAAAACCGACACTTATCTATCATCATAAAAATCAACGAATTATTTTCCGTCTAAATTCTTACTCGCAATTTGGACACATAAAATTTTCGTTTTCCCTCGTTAAACCCACACATCCTTCATAATTACAAGTTTGACATTCTATGTTCTGTCTAGTAAGCTTCGTTGTACCACATCCCACACTTTGCTATCTTTCTGATATACTCGTTAATTGTTTTCCTTTAACTTAAGGTTTCACCTTTTTTAACTACTTTTTAATCTTACTACTAGTAATTTTCAGCTTCTTCCTTTTATATTTTCTTGAATCTTTTTAACCTTATATTTAAGAGTATCAAACAAAACTTTAGCGTTCCATTGGCCAATGTGAAATAAAGGTTTGAATTTTTGTTCATAATTAACAAATGCAAAATTTGGAGTTGGAATTAGTTCCTGAAAAGAGAGTTTTTACAGTTAATGTTCAAGAATTTTCTTTTAATTTTGATAAAAGGAGTTTATCCTTCGAATGAAATGTTTGTTTCCTCAGGTTTACATCTTCTTTGGAACAAGGATTTAAATTTTCTAGGTTTACTGGTCCTGAAGAAGAGATTCTGGTACGATACTGATTTGTGAGAATATACCTTTGCATGCTACAAATATTCCCGATACTAAAATATTAATTTAATAGTCTTAGTAAGGCTCGAACTTTCTTATGATACGACAAGTGAGCTTTAGCAGATATTTCCGCGTTATAATAAAAGTCTCATTAAAAACAAAAAAAAAATAAAATAATAAAACTTACTTGGAATTCAGTGTTTAATAGAATAAGATAAATTTTAAAATATAATTATTGTTATTGGAAAGTAAACTCAAATAGTGTAGTAAAGAGTTCTTAAAAATATTTTTTTTAAATAAATGCTAACGCATGTTTCCTGGTCAAATGACTTCAGATAATTTATGAAAACCTCGAAATTTAATTCTAATAACAATCAAAAGTTTTTGAAGTAAAACTTCTTTACGCACGCTTGACTTAGGGAGTAAGCTGGTGAATGTGTGACGAGAGCGTTACGAAAAGTATGATCGGGCGAGGCGAACGGAAGTTGAGAGGGAGATATAAGTTGGTGAAGAAAGAAAGAGAGAGAGAGTTACGTTTCGTATATCTAAGACACAGTGGAAGCCTATTGTCTGTATTACACTGTAGGAGCAAGAGAGAGCAGTGCGCGCGCACATTTTCTTTCTCTCTTCCTCTCATAGCCGGTGCCTGAAATATATATATATATATATATATATATATATATATATATGCGAGTTTGCTAGCGTTACGCGAATGGTGATTTTTGGATTATTTTTTTAATTTCATTTCGTTCTTGAACAATTTTATAAATCATTATTTTGTTCTTAAACTTCTAGTGAAGATTTGAGAATAGTTGATAACTTCTAGTGAAGATTTGAGAATAGTTGTGAAGAGCAAAGATAATAGATGTTTATCTTTACCTGAAATAGTAACAGAATTCAACATTGACCGCAGTAAACCCGTCAGTGTTTCCACAGTCAAAGGAAGACTGCTAGATGCAGATCTTAAGGGATGCATAACAGTTTGTTAAAGCTATAAATAAGAAAAGGAGACGTAATTGGTCCAGAGAATACAAGAATTGGACACCTGACAACTGGGAAAAAGTCCTACGGAGCGACGAATCAAAGTTTGAAGTTTTTGGATCTAAGAGAAAAGTCTTCGTCCGTTGATAGACTAATGAAAGTGTAAAGGAAACATGCACTGTGGTCTCAGTTAAGAACGGTGGAGGTTCTGTGATGGCTTGGGACTACTTTGGAAAATAATGTTGTGTCTTCTGGCCCCCACTTAATTGGTCCAGAATTCATATTTTATCACGACGATGATCCTAAAGACACATCAAATCTATGTACGAGATTTTTAAAAGAAAAAGAACATCCAAAGGTTTTGAAATTCCCTTGAGGCCCCCACAGTCACCTGACTTGAACTTGCCCAACATCGTAGGAACACTTATGGAAAGTAACGCAAGCCGAATGGCAAACAATAACCACGAAAACATTGAGGAAATTAGTTTGCTCGATTGCCTAAGATTGGTGACCCTGTCATAAGAAACAAGGAAGAGCACATTGATGAGCCAAAAATTGGAAAATATCTGTAAATTGTGTGTAATTATTACAAATAAATACAATAATTAATTTAACGTAAGGTAATTAAATTTTTTTAAACTTTAATCCATTTTTTCCTGAGAGCCTAATACTTTTAAGTGGTATATATATATATATATATATATATATGTATATATATATATATATACATATATATATATATATATATATATATATATACATACACACACATACAATAACATAATAACACTTAAGGATAAATTCCAGAAAATGAATGTCTATTATTTTGGAGTTGACTGTACGCTATAAGGCTTTGTTGCGTTGTAACAAAGAAATCTGGGGAGTATTTATGATGTTTCCGTGAACACAGTACGAGCGCGCTGCGACACTTCCTTCCTGTTCGAAAGCACGCAGGTGATTGACGGGTGTTGGGGAGCGTTCTCGCCCAATAAGGAGCCTGCAGTAGCGCTAGTATTTAGATGCAAAAGTATGGGAAATACGTTTTTCTTAATATATCGTTTACCAAATCATATTTTGGAAAACTTTTAATCTAGTCACTGCATATTATTAAAGCCTTTATTTTAGTGTAGATTCAAATGACATAGATGTAAAAATGGCGTCAAAACGACAAAATGTATTATGAAAACAGAGGTTATTTCAGCAATAAACTATATCGAGGAAAGTGTTACCTGTCATGTCTCTGGTATTGGATCCTATTTGCAAATAGTTATCTACCTTCCATGTTATTTTTTTTTAAATTGAACGTTATTATTTCAAATCGAAAATATTCAGTTTGGGTATAACGGTCTTTTAAGTGTTTTTATAAATGTTCTATTAATGATAACGAAACGTTTAATGTACCTATGATTCAGAAAATTTTGAAAACATGAATATTTGTTTGAAAATATAAATTATTTCTCAGTAATAAAAGTCTAAATCAAGAAATGTAATTATTTACGTTTTATAATGAACCAAGTGTTTTACAGTGTATTTATTGAATATATGAAGTTATTGAATGGAATGGTGCTACTTATAAATTTTATTGTCATCCGTCTATATCAAATATTAAGGCGATCGGTTATGAGAAACTGGAAAAAAATAGATTATAAAATTTATATCCGGTCATAATTACAGAGAGGCAGGTAAAGCACGTGAAATATACAGGTTAATCGCGTGGTTCAAAATAATCTCTTTCGGTGAACTGAAAAATAAATATTCAACAGAAGGAGGAAATAAATAATATTATACAAGAACTGCGAATAAATAACTAAAAGCAGCTGTAGCCCAATGTCATAAGTTGAAATTAAATCAACAGAGTTTAGTTTAAAATTCGTTTTATGGAAGCAAAAATAGCTGTGTTACATTAGTTTGATTATTTCACATTATTATAAAAAAAAATTAATGCACACCATAAATTCTAAATAAATACTGAAATTTCAATTTTTTAGTCCTTATTTCTATTAACAATAGTTTTTGTCGATTGCTCATGTCTTGATTAATAAAATTTGTATTCTAATCAAATTTGTAACTTTCGTCAAATGCCTCACAAATTAACCTATAACTAAAAAATTTATTTACAAATTATTGTCATGACAACTATATTAACAGTCGAAAATTTTTTACATATTATTATATGGTATTAGATGTTCACACATTTTGCACCTACGATAATAATGATCGTATAAATTAAACAAAAACGAAAATTGATTATGCATTTTTTGATGCGATAAAATGAAAGCGACTCTCAATATGGAATACGAAATATAGATAAAAATGTCATAAGGATTACTTCACTATTTCCAAAAAGAAATGACCAAAGTAAATAAACCAATCAGGAACGTTTAATCTGTTGATTGGTTATTTACAACATATAACATAATAAAAATTCGTCGAAATTGACCCTTGAGTCCGCATTGATTAATCAATGGTCTGATATAATATATGCGAACAATTTGTATTTTGTTTTATTATAATCAATTCCAAAAACGAAACAATTGTAATTTAAACTATTGTCTTCACATATACAAACTAATTTTCCGATACGAATAATGATGCCACGAAATTAAATGCGTATAAACTTAAACAATGACTAAATAACTAACGAACGAAAGAGGCGTAGTAAATATATAAAATGAAGCAAATGTATCGAATTAAGCGCATTTCTCTTAGTTGATTTCATTAATTTGTTACTAATTTAGCATGGTAACACTTTATTGAAATAACACTATATAAAATAAACTAAGTACGAAAACTACGTCTAAGTAATTTTCATTTTGGCAAATTGTAACATCGTGACATTTGACAAGATGTTACAATTTGCCAAAATGATAATTGGCACTATTTACATAGGATGTATGCCTATTATACATATAAAATTTAAGCTTTAAATATTTTGTAAACTAGACAATTTACATAATAAAAAACAGTTACACAGATTACACACGATTTATTGCACAAGTGATATAAATTACACGCTCATGGATCTTTTGCATTCTTTGTGTCTTATAGGTGGAGATGTAGTGTAGTTTTCGAAAGTTTCCAACGTTAGAGTGGTCTCAATAGTGACCGGCTGAAAGTCGAAGACAGCCTGTATGAAGATACGACGTGTCGATGTTCTACAATGGGGCAAATTTTTCGTGTTTGTTTCAATATATTTTGGTCTTTGTTTACTCATTTTTATAAATTTGCCAAACTAAACTTTAATTTCCTATAATCTTCACATCGCGGAAATGACTTTTCACAATGTGAAGGTTATAGGACATTGCGCCGAGAATGATGGAAATTACATATTAACGTATTGCAATTTTTGTTTAAATTCCTTTTATTTGCATTAAAGTGGAAGACGGATTATATAACAGTATGAAGTACGTATTGGAATCTTTGCAGTTGCTTTTACGTTAAGTGACAGAGTGAAATGATTTTGCATACATGCTTCCAGTATTGCCGTCTATTTCGCTATAACAATATAGCAGAATGTTTGGTCAAGAAACGTAAAGTTGGAAAATTCTTCCCTTATTCATTACACTCTTAGCAGAATGGCTCTGGTTATTGTGTCAAGTGTCTTGCAAATGAGTGATTCGCCAGAGGATATTTCGCTATTCCTTTTATCAGCTCTTTTCCAAGTGCACTCGTGTATTGGAACGTCCATGACCGCCTTGACCCGATTTGTCCAACTCATCGGTACTCTTCCATATGGTCTGGTACTTTTCACTTTACCCTGTACTGTCAGATGTCCAATAATGTCGTTTTTACGCTGTAAAGTATGTCCAAAGAATTTAATTATGCCAATTTGTATAATATCGGACAAACGCTGCCTGAAAACGAGTTCTTTGGGTATGTATACATTAGTACAGAACTCAGCCTAAGGTACTCCAAGCATTCTCCTCTTTTCAGGCATCTTTCTTTTTTCTCTTGCATTCACGTAGTGTCCACGTCTCTGCGGCGTAGAAAATAGGGTACACTAATGCTCAAACAAGATGGCTTTTCGTTGTTTTTGTGATGATACTTTTCTTCGATACCTTTCTCAGCTGGTCCATAGCAAACCTAGTAATTGTCATACTTTTTTTGATTTTGCTAGTACATCCGCCATCTGTTAGAAAATAAAAATGGCTAAACATCTTTCACTGTTCACAGCCGCGGATCTTACTGAGTTCGTGAAGCAATTCCTCGAAAACCATCCCGAGTTCAAGAGCACTCCTTTCCATATCTTCTCACAGAGTTACGGAGCTAAAGTCACCGCGCACCTAGCCGCTAGGTTACACAGAGTAAGTATTTATACAGTTTTATCTGCCTAGTTTTAAACATTCCCAATTTGCATATTTCCATTTCTTAGTAATTGGCCAATATGAAATCGGTTTGTTAATATTGTCTCTCTCTTCCCGAGTTTTGGGTTAAGAATTACAGATAAACTATCGGCTGCGAAATGCATTTACATGGTGTCTTAGTAGTTATTTTTACTCAAATGTTAAGGAAGCATTTGCGGATGCTCGAATTGTTACTCTCAATTTTATGGAATTGAATATTTCAAGTAAATATTATTTTTAAGTACTTTCTCATTGTTATTTTGTTGGCATTTTTCTACCTTGAATTTTAGTGTTAGTTTTAAGTTACAGATATGATTAGATTTAACATTATAAAATGCTGGTTTCAGCTTAATTGAGCTAAATAATTAAATATTATTTTTAGTATTTAGAGTTATATATTAGAAGTTACAATCTAAATAGTATATTTCTAGTTCTCTTACAGTGAACTACCAAATGACAAGTGAGAAATAATTAGTAGATTCTAATGATTAATATAGGCAATGAATATACAAAATATTACGTTTTTCAGTTTCGTTTAAATGAATAGAAAATAGATTTAAGAAAAATTGCCTAGATGGAAATTAAAAGTACAAATAATATTAACGTGAAAGCCGATATACCAATACAAGGTCTACATAAGGGATAATCGCTTAATGGATGACGGGGTGTTCGATCTGTGGATTATTTTATGTAATGTAATTACAGGCGATGTTTGATCACGTACGTTAAGTGCTCATTTTGTATATTCATATTTAGTTTATTCTATACCGTATATATCAAACGATATCACGTAGAGTGAGGGATTCGCAATGTAAAGAGTATAAAATTTAATACGACAAAGCTACGGAGGGGGGAGTCTTTCAATATCCCGAAGACGATAGCGGAGACTATTTTTAGAAATTCGTGGCGGTTCCGCAGTTAATCAAGTTCAAATCTGAAAATTATTGTTAAATATTTACCATATTTTCCAGATTTTTTTTCCACATAATTTCATATTCATCATTCAATAATTTTATATTATCAATAAAAAATCCAATTTGTTTTATGTAACACCAAAAACATTCCAATGTTTAGAATGGAATGTACGTTTTTGTGTGTTTCGTAAATTAGTTGACGATTAAGTATTTAACTCTCAAGAGAATAAATAGTCATTATTAACTTTTCAAACGGTCCTAATTTTTTCTTTATGCGCTGTTTCAAAAAACGGTTTTCACTGTGCCCTCTTCAGGATATCGAAGCAAAATTGTCTCTCCGCGGTTTTATTGTATTAAACTTTACACTCTGTATTTTATATTCAGGAATACATTTTTTTTCAGGAGAAACAAAAACAAAGGATAGATATAAATCTCCAGACGGTAGGTTTGGGGAGTGCCTGGGTGTCGCCGAGGGAGAGCACGAAGGCCATCCCTGGTCTACTTTACCATACGGTATGATATCTCTCTTCCTTATGAATTATACTAAATACTCCTGAAATGGCAGGTGATCGTTTTATTTGCATGTACAATATTATTTTGCTACATACGTATATTATTTGAATATGTGTATATTTAGTACATATGTATATTATTTGATTATATGTATTATTATTACAAATGTATATTATTTGAATACTTCTATTGTTAGTAAACATGTATATTTTTTTAATATGTGTATTGTTAGTACATGCGTATATTATTTCGATTTCAAGCGTCTTTCGAATTAGCTATTTATTTAATATGTGTTTAAATAAATAAAATTTAATTTAATTTTTCACAATTAAATGAAACTACGTGATATATTATTTCTATTTTACTTAAATTCTTTACCACGACCTGGGTGTCGTTGTAAGGCAACATCTTCAGGCGTGCAATTTGTTAAGATTCATTCATAAATTAAAATGAATTTCTACAAAATTAACGCCAAATATATTCAATAAATAAAATTTAAGTAATTTTCGAATTATTAGCTTTTAAATATTTTTTTCTGTTTGTATATTCGGTTACTAAAACGAATCTAAAGGTCATACAAATATATCTGTCCGTCTATGTGTATGAACGGATTTAACTTGAGAACTAATAAAGTTATTGATATAATTTTATACAGATACCAATTTTTTTTGCCGGAATTTGATTTATTATTTATTTTGATATACTTAGTTGTAGTTATTATTTGATATATATATATATATATATATATATATATATATATATATATATATATAATATATATATATATATATATATATAAATATATATATATATATATATATATATATATATATATATATATTATATATATATATACTTCGATTGGATTGGTTCGTTTCTTCAATAAAAGGAGTTACGTACAGTAAGTAGGTATATTCAATATTTTTATTTTTAATGCTATCCTACAATATATTGTTATTTGTTTAATAAGAGATATATTGAATTATTTTTAATTAAGAGGATAGGATTTATTTCAAAAAGGTCATGTTAGCAATCCTAATAATGTTAGGTATGTGGTAAATTTTGCCTACAAAACAATGAAGAAATAATAAAGGTTTTATTAAACAAATTCATCATGCATTTTTTTCAGTATGCTGTTGGAAAACTCAGGGTAGGAATCTTTGATAGTCTTTAATTCAAACCTTCAAAAACGATAAAAGTTTTACTGCTATGAGTCATAAACAAGTTTAATACCTGAACAAGCTATATGTCAGTAGTCACAAACATTTTGGGCCATCACAAGACAGGAAAATATCGTGAAACAATCGCAGATATATTTGATTAATTAAAAAAACAACTGGATAATTATATGAAGGCAAGGGTATATTTTCTACATAGTAATTTGCATAAATTTTCTATTAAAATTGACGATCATAGTGAAGTAGAGGTTTTCATGAAAATATCCAAACAATTGAAGAGACGCTGGGATCGCTATATGATGGCCGACTACCGTTGGAGTATCTTACACCTGACCGACTACTGTTGGGGTACCTGTGGGATTTAGTGTACGTAGTTAACTGACTGACTACTGTTGGGGTACCTGTAGGGTTTTGTGTATGTAGATACCTGACTGAGTACTGTTGTGGTACCTTTTGGATTTGGTGTATGTGGTTATCTGACTGACTACTGTTGGGGTACCTATTGGATTTGGTGTATATAGTTTTGTTTAGAAAACTGGAGCCAGTCCTTCATATCTAATATCATTTTTGTAATCAGCACACTAAAATAACTCCAAATTCATTCATAAAACACTTGGCGCAGGATTACTATTGCCCTGTAAAATAATAGATAGTATATAATTATAGATAGTAACCCTGGGACCAACTGAATGCTATTATGATGTTGGTATTGGATTTTATAAAGTATGTGCATACACTTTTACTTTTTAAGATAGAGGTACCTGCACCTATTGCATAGCTTATGATGTGTACCTAACGCAGATCAAATATGCTTTCAAATGCAGTGTTATCTAGAAATTTTCTTTTATGGAACCATATAACTATTTTACTTTTGATCTAATATATTTTAGACGATATCCATATCTATACATATAAATCAAATTGAAGTATCTGTTTATAATTTTAAACCAAAGTTTGCTTTTAGGCTGGATGAGCTCCTCGTTGACTGTTAATTCGAAATCAACTTAAGTTATGTCTCTATGCAAAAGTTGCAACGGATCAGAATCTGCACTTTTTTGTTTTATCTTGATACATAAAAAGTTTACGTAGAAAATTAAACAAAATTTCCGCCATATGGATGATTGGCAACGGCCGACTGGAACACATGGGAACGGGCGCGGACGGAGGAAGGGAGCAAGTTTCGCGGGGTTTAAATAAAGTAATTATTTGTATCCAATATAAGGGCATAAAACAAACGCATTGAAACACTGTGCTTACAGTTCGGGATTCTATGCGGACGAAATCGGAAGCGCCACTGGTTATGGGATAAAATTTAATAGTTCTGTAACACTTTGCAGTACACCAAAATAAAGAAACGAAATCTTGTTAAGATTGGAATACACTACGAGGGTTCCGTCTACTTTTTGGCACATTGAAACTTAGATTAAACAAAAAAGGGAAAATACGATACGCTCTAACGGTGCGAGGGCCGCATAAACCAGGTCTAATGGACTTGGTTTCGTTTTCTTTGATTCAATTGCACGCTGACCGGCGGTTCGCATGGACGCGGGGTTCTTGAAATTCAAATTGTTAATATTTTTAGTAAAAGCAATACAAAAATACATTCTATTGCTTTTACTACATACATTAATCAGTCACAAGACAAAAAGAAGACAAATGGAGTTAATTTTCATGAGTAATTAGAGAAAAATGTTATAAGTTTTCATAAAAATATTTTCTTTTATTACTGTCATGTTTGAATGACAGAAGCATGCGCAAGCGCTGCACCGTGAGACTAGCAATGCGTACGTTGCAAGTTTGTCAATTTGCTGTAATACCTTGGTTTACTCGCGCTACAGTCACAATGTATCGCTTTATCTCTTTCGGTTAATTTTACATGTAGGCAATTTGTGATTGCAACTGTGAGAGTTTGTGTGCGTGTAGTTGTATCTATGCCCGTTTTGTATTTACATCAAGTATACACTTTTTTTTTCATAAACTTTTATGTACACAAACATTTCAAAAGGTGGATCAATTTCTGAAAGATAACCAAGATAGTTTTAGGTACACACAGTTATTACTTGTAAATGAATTATAAATAGAAAGAAAATATCAAATATGCCGGAGCTATGAATACTTATAAAAACGTACGCTCGTATATATACCAGGGTAGGCCAAAACATTTGTGGGATGGAGGGGATGGTGAGGAGTGGGTAGTTGCTTACTCATATAGTCACTAATAAGATACTAATTATGAATATACGTACCATGCTTCAGTTTAATTGTGCCATTAATCTCTGAACTATAATCAATCAAGCAACTTATTCTGGAAGAAATCATCGGCTATGGAGAATTCTCAAAAAGTTCATGACAAGCCAGGTAAAACAGCACAAGTCATATTGCATGAGATGTTATTAGTTTACGGGGCTCTTGCCCTAAAAAAACTAAGGAAGAATATCACAAATCATACTGAATGAACGGTTTTTGTAACGGAAAAGTACGCTAGTGTACTGGAGCAGCTTAAAGAAGCATTGAAGGAGAAATTCGAGGGTAATTAACGAAAGGTGTGCTGCTTTAGCACGGCATGCGTCTGTCCACAAAATCTATGTTGCGATGGCTGCTATTTACAAGTACGGTTTTCAGAGTATTGCAACACCCCCCACCCTCCTTACAGCTGAGATTTGATTTTTTTGCCTCCGGCGACTATTATTTGTTTCCAGAAATGAAAAAGAAGCTTTGTGGAAAAAAATCCAAGCAAGTCAAAAAAAGAGGTCAAGCCTGTAACTTGAAATTATTATCACGATACAGAGAAAACATTTTTTTCAATAGATCTGAGAAGTTGCTTAGTATTTGAAGTATGAGTTTCTCAAATTTAATGGCACGAATTATAAATGAATATTTAGAGGAATATTTTTGGGTATAAGGGAGGCGAGGTGGATTAAAGTACTTCTATAAAATCATTGACTGAAAATTTTCAAAATTGTATTCTATGTTATTAAAGTATATATGTAAATATGTCACAGGGATATGTGGATAACGGACAATACGAAACGATGCAGAAAGAGGTGGATGAAATCATGAAATTCTTGGACAATAAGTTGTACAAGCAAGCTTTGGAGAAAAGGACGGAATTGATTCATAACTACACCAGCGCTGGGGACATCAATATCTACAACATACTTAAGAAGTCCTACGTAGATGAATTGACCATGCTGCCCAAGTTGATGAACTACGTGGTGAAGCCCGTCCTGGGTCCGACTATTCCTGAGCACGTGCAGTGGCACCTCACCAACGAGACAGTTTGGAACGCATTGCGTGCTCATATTATGAAACCGGCTAATCACATAGGTATGTTCAATTCAGTCATTATAACTCAGAGTTTGCGTGAGTTTAACGATTTAACTTTTTCATTTATTTTTATTACTTTGTTCATTATAAAAAATAATAATTATGTGACATCCAAAGAATAATAAAAATTCAACGAGGCTTATAATCGACAATATTATAAATATCTCAGAGTTATTTTTACATAAAAAAGGTTCATGAATTATTCACGAATGCTATTGTCAGTCGACAATATAACTCGAGTTAGAATAATAGACTAGTGATGCTAAGTAACCGATAGGCAGATATAGATAATAGTAACGTAACAAGATATCCAAAAATGTACTTTTTCAAGATGGTTTTGCTAACGATCAATTAGCTAATAAGTTTAAAGTAACTTAGCGACGCGCAAAGTTTCATTCTAATTAACAGATTTTATGTCACCCGAGGTTACCGCTACATTATAATATTATAATGTGGCGGAATAATTATAATATTAATAATGATCATATATTTGTGGACAGAAAATATAACAGAAGAAATGATATATATATACAGACATTTTCTTACAATTAATGAGAAATTAAAAATAAATTATACGCCTCATTGAAGTTCTAGAATTTCAAATTTTTCGAAATATCATCTACAAAAAGGTGCTTGGCTTGTGCAGCTATGGTAGAAGCATCACCGACACGACCGGTTTACAGCTAGCATCTGTTGACACACACGCATACTCACACACACACATATATGCACACACACGCACTAGCATATATTTATACATACATACATATAGTAACGTGCACAATAGAAAATAATTGGAATAATTATTATTAAATACAAGTGTTATATAAAGACATATAACTATATACACGTTATGCTATGGAGGAAACATAGCACAAAGAAAACGAGAAAAAACCAAATTTCGAAAAACAAGATAAATAAGTAATAAATATAATTTAAATCAAATCATTTCAATGTGTTGATATTTTTCGTTTGTTCTGTTTGCATTTGCTGGGTAAAAAGCCATTTACGAAATGACCTTTCAAAAATATCAATGGATCCAGCTGCCTTCAGGAGCGGAAGAAGCTCATTCAAATTGTTGTTGCAGCAAACTTGAAACTACCCCGATAACCGGAATATGCGATGTTCTGGGACTGAGAGAAGCTTGTCTTTGGCCCGTATAACGTGACGATGAGCACTGCCGGACAATTAACATGTCGTAAAGATATTTTTACATGTAGATAATTTAACATGTCGTAAAGATATTTTAGCTCCTTTATCATGAAGTGTCTGAACAAAAAAACAAAGAATGTGATAACTACGACGATTGTGCATTCGGAGCATTTCGTGCTTTAAATAGTGTGATATAAGGGATCGCCGCGGGATGCTGAAACAAAAACGTGCGCATAGATTTTGTATTCTTTGTACAGAGTTGGCTGTTTTTGAAAGAGCCACGCGAACCATACACGATATCACCGTAATCGTGTACAGAGTGAATGAGGCTCTCTATTAGGATCTTCCTAACGGGAACAGAGAGATAAAGGCGGTATTTGCATAGCGTTTTGAGAGGCATAAAGCAACATAAAATTTTTGCGGGCACATGTTCATGAACTCCTAGGTTTAAGTTCATTATGATGTCTAGATTCTCGGCGAGTTCCACTATAGGAATGATCTGTCCATTTATGGTAAGCTCCATTTTTTTTGATCTTGCTATCTGAGCTCCACATCTCATAATCAGAAAACAGGATTTGGACGGGTTTAATAATAAGGCATATTTACACGACCAATCACAGACTTTTATCAGATCTTCATTAATATTACCGCTCACTCGGTCTTCATCTCCAGCACGAAATGATTTGTACAGCCGCGTATCATCAGCGTAAAAATGGGTTGTAACGTGCTCTAAATGGCTGGAAATATCTGATGTATACTAGGTGAAAAGTAGCAGCCCGAGGATTGACCCATGCGTTATACCTCTAGAAATTACATGAACTTTAGAGGTAAGAGATGGATTATAATCGAATACTTTGTCGTACTGACACCGTCGCTTAAAATAGCTTTTGAACATTTATATGTGCACAAGAGTAGTATTGTAAATTAGACATTAAAATTAGCAAACTTGGACAGTCAAAAGGACGCGAATAATCCAAAAGAACACTAGCAGTAGCCTCCTGTTTATCAGCTGGGGATAAAGTATCATCAGTAATAGACAGAAGTACTGTGGATATACTGTGTTAACCACGGAAACCTGATGAGGTAAGCGGCAGCGTTTTGATGGATTTTAAAAAACTTTTAAGCTGATTACGAACAATTTATTTCCAAGATTTTAGACATTGTTGATACAATGCGTATAGGGTGGAGATCGCTAAAAATTTGCACGCTACTTTTCTTGCCTACTGGGTTGACAACTATTTTTTTTTCATATCTTAGGATAGGTAGAAGTGTTTAGCGACAGATTCACAATTTTGGTAATTAAGCTAAAGGTGTACGGTAGTGTTAGTTTCAGCATCTTTGCAGAGATACCATCTACACCGATAGCTCCAAACTTTAAAGAATACACAATCCTCGATATAGAATCTTCATTCACTGTCTGAAAACGCAGTTTCAGCGAAACTATGGGTATCATATAAAGAAATGCGATCGGTGTGGACGCCGATCTTATTTCTTTATATGATACCCACATCGGGGCAAGTCAGAGTTGCAAAGTGATCGATGATATGATTAGGATCGCAGAGATGGTATGGCAGGTTATTTACTTTACTTTTACTGCCAGGCCATATTGTTTGCAAGGGTCGCCACAAATGTTTGTTATCTCCACGAAGCCTGTTTACATAAAAAGTAAAATATGCTTTTTATCCTATTTTAAAGCCATGATAACTAGATTTTTGAGGGATTTGTAATATTATAAATGTATTTTTTTCCTCGATTTAAGAGCTTTGGAGCGGTCTCGACCCCCGCAGATCCGCATCATGAGACGGATCGTATTGTCCACGGATTGTCCACGGTTTGGATGGAATGCGCATTGTTCGCTCCCTTACAGCTGCATAGGCGTCGAAAATCGACAAAATGCTACTGTTAAATTCATTAACATTCTTGTCGATGCAGACGCCCACTGCATCGCTATCCTAGCAAACTTTTGATGCCGCCGAATCAAACTACACCATATATATTTTATTAAAACAACGGGAACGGAATTTACGACCAGATATTTAAGATTTCATAATATTGGGAATACCGACTAGTAGAATGTGGTCACTTAAATCTTGGTTATGATGAATCAATATATCATGTTTAATATCCTACGGCTTCCAATACAATAAGTCAATTAAAGTTTCCGAGTGTTTCATTATCCTGGTCGGCTTAGTCATAACTTGTTTGAAGACAAACATCTCCAGGCAGTTTATGGTTTTGGGAGTGCTTGAATTGCCTGGTTCAGTAAGTCTACATTGAGATCACCGGTGAAGAAGAAGCATTCAGTAGTGCAGCTAAGGCTGGTCACCATCTCGACAATCGATCGCTAAATCTAGAGACATAGTTGGCGGTCGATATGCAGTACCCACAATGACGTTGGTGGGAGCCAGCTTCAAACGAATCCAGAGTTGCTCCAGCTTTGTGTTCGGGATGACGATTTCACGGTTTTTTATGTTTTGGCGTATGTACGTATGTACGTACGGTGTACGTACGGCTACAACTCCTCCGCGGCCGATAGCGCGATCGCGGCGCGCAAACAAATGTAAGGCGTTCATATGGAACTTTAATTTTCTTGTCTACGTTATGAAATATTGTATATATTATAAATATACTAATAATAACTAAGTGATAAATAAGAACTCCACATTTATACCAGCAAGACTTTCCCGTACATCTTGCGCCAACGTCTTGCTTATGATCACCTTTGTGAGATGAAAGTTCTAACAATTCACATTCGTATAAATAAATTAATAGATATAAATCCAAAAAGAAATACGAACGCATTGATTGGAGGATTACCCGAAATGAGAAAAAAATAAAAGAAAAATTGGCTTGTACGTTTTAAATATCCAAGCATAAGTCTGTTTGTGCATTTTACAAATGCGTTTTCAATTTTTAATAGTAAATTATATTACGCCCCGTTGCTAATGAAGTTACCTACTTAGATATTAAGAAAAAGAGCTTCCTAAAAAATATTTTAAGTAACCTTTAAACTTGAAACACCTATAACCGTAAAAACGCACATAAAACTTGAAACACTATAAACTTAAAAACATACAAAATTACTGAATATTAATTATATTTTTTGAGCGCCGTAAATATACTTTGAAAGCCAGTATCATAAAACCAGAAATGAAGTTATAGAATCATTGTAAATAGAAAAATAAAGTCGAAGTACGAAACAATAGTTCAAAATGATCAAATGGCGCGAGTGACGTGTATTTTGCGTGGCATCGAGAATGATTGAGTACGCGTATGTAACAAGAAGGAGACGAAAACAATCGAAGACACATGGAGACGTCTGATCACTAACCGTAATAGTTGGACAGACTTTCTTCTCTCTCTCAAGTTGAACCCCTATTTTTTCATACTGAGGCGCACCTTAAAAAAATTCGCTTTCCCTCTTCAAAACAAAATTAAAACGAACTATTAAATGTTATGTTTAAATTTTGGCAACTTGTGTTTTGATCCTTTCTTATAGGGACGTGTGGAGTTCATTTTAAATAGAAGTACCATTAACATCTCTTTGATGATTTTTTTTATGTTCCAATTCAATTTTTCATTTTTAAATTAAACAGCAAAAAAAACCATACCCTCTATTGTTAAAAAGACTTTCGGAAAAAAGACTCATGTGGGATTAATAGAATTGACACCAAAATACCAAATTATTAATAAGTGATTAGCGCATATTTTATTTTTTTTCTCATCTACTTAATAATACATTTCTTTGAATGAAGTTTTTTTTCTTTAATGATTATTAAATCTTTCAATTTCAGTTGAAAATCTTCTGGAGCAAACCGACTTTAATATAGTTATCTATAATGGGAACATGGATGTTGCCACACCATTAACAGGTACGTTATTTTTCACTTCTATGTATTTATTCGTTAAACAGACCTCTAAATTGCTAAAGTAATTCCTAATAATTCGGTGGAAGCCCACTGACACAACCCGGAACTCAAGCGCCGCGCCTAGACGGCCGATCACCAGGCATTATCAAGCTCACCTGCTAACATCACAGTTGGTTTTTATAACAAGAACTCTGAAATTTTTTTTTGCTGAGTGTGCTCAATGGTTACCTTGCCTCGCTTTGTTTTGTTTAACTTCGATAGCTTTTTAACTTTGGTGCTAACTCTTCACCATAACTGAATTTGTCTGCTGCGATTATGTAAATATAATTAGAATATAAAACAAACTTGGCGTTTGAAATGATATGAATGAAATTTGTGCCGTACATAATTTTCATTTAATTCCGTTTAACTCGCACTTTAAACAATGAAGTTTTATAACTAAATATCACTTATTTTACTCATTGACGAAAGGTAACAGTCGCGGTCAAAATACTAAGTAATT
The DNA here is from genome assembly GCA_039881145.1 of Druceiella hillmani. Classification (NCBI taxonomy): domain Eukaryota; kingdom Metazoa; phylum Arthropoda; class Insecta; order Lepidoptera; family Hepialidae; genus Druceiella; species Druceiella hillmani. The sequence continues at coordinate 3,242,381 of JAYKKI010000012.1, forward strand.
TATTACTTTAAATAGGCAAATTTTTATTATTTAACTGTCCATATTTATTTATTTCTATAACTTTCCGATCTGTGTCCAGTTTTTATTGTCATATCAGTTTACTGTTTGAAATTAAAATTGATTCAAGTTAAAACTTTAATGGAAATATAATCGAAATTAATAAATGATCAGTGTAACAATTTATGTACAAAACTAAAGTATCTTCATGACGTCAGCGTTTTTGATATTTAAGAGCTTTTAGGAATAAACTTTGGGAGGCTATGAAAGTATTTAATTTTCCTACTAAGCTTATTAATCCGTGCTAATAACTTTTGCAAATACAAGATCTAGAGTTTAAGTACAGGAAATATTTCTGATTATATTGTCACAAAAGTTATGTGTTTGTTGTTCATCATTGCTTTATAAAAGGTTTAAATGAGATTTTGATTCGCAGAACGAGTTATTTCATGAAAATCGATTCATTTAATTTTATCATTATCTATGACTTTACTTACATGCGTTTTTTCATTAACTATTGAAAATAGACTTCATAAGAAGTTAAAATATATTAAGGCTATTTTTATGAGCTTAAAAATATCTTCAAATTAAGAGAAAAATTAAATTTATCTTGTACAAAATCCTTGTTGGACCCATTTTTATCTACTGCTTTGAATGATAATATATGACTGGGTCAGACTCCAAAAGAAGGCCCTAGTTCACGAAGGGCTATCATTCCATCAGATGATGGAAAAATATTAAGCTAGACTGCATTAAGTTTCGTTCCAAATGATAGTTTGTTGTATTTCAGTGAAAATCGGAGAAGATCGGAATAAAAAAATTGGTAAATATTCGTAAATAGTAAAAAGTTCAATAAATGATAATCTGTGCTCATTTTATTTGTTCAAAATGGTCAAAACATAGACATTTCTATTCATTGAATTTCTATTCGTAAGCGTTTGAATTGTAAGTACTTTTGGAAATATTCGATTAGATAAAAAATATTTAGATTTTTGTGACCGTTAGGTTTTTACGGGATACTTAGAATATCACGCAAAAACTTAAAAAATAGTTCAACAAATAGATTAAGAAATCTATATCAACACTTACAATAAAGTTATGGAATTGGTATGTTTGTACATTGAACACATTTGCAAAAAAGTGATTTAGGAGGACATAATAAATATAACGATACTGATTTTCAAATTTTTGTCTGTTTGTTTATTTGTTTGCGATTCAAAATAAGTACCAATAAAGGGATCTTTATGAGATTTCAACTAGTAAATTTTGTAGTATATGTGTCGACATATAAGCTTTAAAACATAACACTTAGTTTATGATAAAATATTATTGAAGAATTTACAGAAAAAGATCAGATGGTAATTCAAAATTTTGAAAGGAAGCTTTGTTGAAAAAAAAAATTTTATTATATTTATTGATGGCGTCACGCGTATTTTAATCTTCAATCTTACAGTTATTTTAATTATAATTTCCAAAGATCTATATAAATATAATTTCAGGTACAACTATTAACAATAATTATAAATGATTAGTATAATTATAGTATAATTATAGATATAATTTAAGGAATCTTGTCAGTTTAAATAATTTCTTGGAAACTTAGATGGTTAAAATTACGGTGGTTAAAAAGCTCGTCTTGTTAGAGAAGCTTATAATTTTTCACGATTTTTGTTAAATATATAATAGTTAATCATGGAAAAATATTATTTTGTTGACATTTTGTATTATGAAAACCTGACACTCAGTTTTAATATCCGATTCGATATCTGGATTTATCTGCAGCTACTAAAACACTAATTTTATCCTACAAGGTTGTAAAGTGTTATTATTTATAAGTATTATAAATCTGTAGGTGCTGAGAACTGGGTAAATAAATTGAATTGGCATGGCGCTGAAGAGTTTAGACAGGCCAAGAGGGTTCCGCTCAACGGATTCCTAAATGGGTACATCAAGCGGCACTCCAGGTTGCATTTCTGGTCAATACTCAACGCGGGACATTGGGTAAGCCATTTTTTACTTACCTTTTTTTTTAAATGTTCATGTAATGTCGGTACCAGAGGAACAGATAGTTTCAACGAAAATGTTTGTAACTCTTTCTGTGAGAGGCATTTTTCTCAAAAAGGGTTTATCTTAGAAATTTTAAATTTGGAAATGATGACGTGGGGGTTGTGTGGGATATCATCTCCCTCCATTTCCGAAACTGTTCTCCACCTCATCAAAACTAACTGGTCTCTATCTCCGAAGTTGCTGAAGTTGATAACATTAGTTGAAGTTTCCCGGATGACGGTAGAATTTACATGACAATTTCACGACAGTTATACGGACTATGAGAGATTAGAAGTATATTTACGTAGAGAAAAATAAAATTAATATTTGTAAATATTAAATTTATTATTTAAATATTAATTTATATTAAATAAAAAAACTATGTACCCGTAAGTGTGCTTAGGTGTAAACCAATCCCTTACAGTGTTTAATTATTGAGTGTAATTTATTTTTAGCAGGTTTTTTTCTAGACTTAGTGCATTTGTTAGAAGACTTCCTTGTATTTATGAGTTGCAGCGTAAATTTACAAAGAATCTTATTAACATTGCCTTATAATTTAAAATGATATAAATTTCGTTACACTGAACGAACAAGCCGAGCGGTAATTATTTAAATTTACTATTGCGAAGAAAGTTAAAGAATAAATCCTTGTAATTTCGTTCGTTTGTTCCTCTAGATGGCTTCATAATTTACAATTTTAGACATATGCACAAGAAATTTTGGTAACAAATGGATGAGTGATTTTAATTAATAGGTTGAAATGTATAAAAACAATCAAGCCATTATGGGACACCTGGTAAATCCGAAACACCTAATTTTTTTCTGGTTGAATGGCCAGACGTGACCTGCTATCAGAACGTTTTAACTCCCACCGATTAGATATTTAACATCAAAAATCCAAATTCTTAAGGTAATTAGGTTTACCTAAAATATTTTGCACATTCTAATAATAATTATTCTGGGTCTAGCCCAGAGAATAAATATAAAAAAACATATGTTTGAACCATGCAATCAGTATAGCGCCATCTGTCGAAATACTATGTGCACTATAGATAGTATTTTAAAAAACGGTAGCCTTAAGTTTTGGTCAATAAATTTCATAAAATTCAAAATAAAAATATTGGGAAAAATATTTTATACTTAAAAATAATTTTATTTACAGAAATAATGTTAGCAATTTATATCAAAGTTTAAATTATATCAAAATGACAACACTACAACAACGGATTGTTAGTCTAGTAGTATGATTTTCGCTTAGGATACAAGAGGTTCCGGGTTCAAATCCCGGACGAAACAATTATGTTTATGTAACGTTTTTAACATTTTAAGACAACCGGTCGGTCAGTGTATTGAATAATACACTGACCGAATGGCAAGACACGACGTGCCATCGGAACGTTTTAATCTACATCAAAACGCGACATTAGATGTTTCACATCAATAACAATTTTAATATATCATCTCATATATGTACTGTGGCGGTGAATATCTTTCTTTTCATGTCAAGTAGGATATCATTGCATAGGTCTTTTAAAATGAAACTGAGATTATTTTCATATTTTTCTTTTTTAAGACCTTCAATGACTCCAGTTTTCTCTAATTTTTCATTAAATCGTAGACCTTGGCATTTGATTATTTTTGAAAATTCTAATAATATTATTTTGGTCAATTGAAATCACAATTTCAACAGAAATAGTCAAGTATGCAAACCTACTATGTGTTTATTCCGACATGTGCTCGGTTGCTTTTAATTAAGGTTAACGTCATAATAATATTGGGGTTTCAATGTACATTTAGGCACGATACTTACGGCATAATGGTTCATTTCTCACTGGATCAGTTTATTTTGTTATATGTAAATATATTATTCGTATTTTCGAAGGAGTTGAAGATTTTGCTCTTAGAATTACAATCACATCCTTTTAAGATCGGTTTTTTTCTTACAGTTTAATGACAGGAGAATATATATGCTAATATATAAAGTGATCTTTATTTATTTATTTGCGGTAATCTCTGGAACATAGGGGTAGAACTCTGATAAAAACATAACAGAAGTCGGGGAACACTGCATAAATGGCACTATTTAGAGAGAGAGACCAGATTATTTATCGACTGATCATCCCAAGTATTCCCACGGATATATTCCGACTCCGATGACGACATCGTTTGGCGAAAGGAGCTGAAGCGTCTAGTGACCGCGGAGGAGAGGACCGCATAATTAATAAGATAAATCTGCGCAGACGAATCAGATGAGCACAGCTGTTAATAAAATATACACACACACACACACACACACACATATATATATATATATATATATATATATATATATATATATATGTATATAAATATATATATATATATACATAGTTAATAAAATACAAATTATTTTTTAGATTATGCTGTGTAATGAAAATATCCTCGACAGTTTACGATGCGGTTAATTTAATAACCTGGGAATAAATTTGTTATTAATCGGATAAACTCAGAAATTTAATCGGTTCAATTTAACACAAATCAGAGATTTCCTTGTTGAATTAATTTCATTGTTGCGGTTTGTATAATCTCCCAACAGCGAGCGACAATCAACAACATGAATAATACAAATTAACAACGTTAAAATTATATTTCGAACTTTCGTAATTGCCAGTTGTCAAGTAACAAACAGTTTTATTGTATAAATCAATTAGTTGTTTATGAGGATTCGCTTACAATGGTCTTAATGAACCTCCTTAGATATCTTATTTAGTTAAAAGTTTAGAGAAAATTCATCAGTTGAATTTGTCGGCTCTCATTTATGGGTTATTTGAAATTAGTTGGAGTAATTTCATTTCTTATTACCGAAGTGATCATTGATATACTATCAAAGGAATTACGTTTATCCGCCCTCATAAAAATGTTGTGTCTGTTCGTATATTAATGTAAGTTTTCGTACATTATTTCCTGTGACACGTTACGTTCATTATTCTTGGTAACAGTCGGTCGAATTATGGTGAGTTTAGTTGTGGTATATTAGATCAACATGGAAAATTAGGCCGATTGCCCTAGCTTTTTCTAATCAGGTGGACTGATTAGATGAAGCTAGGGAATCTACATAGGGCTATCTGTTTTCTTGAGTCTTTTAATCGATTTGGACAACACAGGGTGCAGAATAACGATTTAATGAGTTGCTAGGCAAATCTTGTATTTTTCAGAGGAGCATTTAGTTTCTTTAAGGATAATTAGCAATCCCAGGTAGCCATGAATCTTTGTGTTGTGATGCAACAGAAAAATCATAAAAATGTTGTTTTGAGCCCAATAGAGGTTGAGCATATGCGACTTTCTAGCTGTGGACTACAGATGTATTTTGGAAGTCCGAATGGGTTTTGTGATTGAGAAGTAAACTCTCAGCTTGTTGCTTGGGTATAAGCAGGACCGGCTACTGAGAAGCCAAAGCCAGAAGCCAGATTTATAAATCAACGGTTTTATTCTGTTTGTTTTTTATAGTAATTACCAGGTAGTAAAATATTATATGGCCAATTAATAGATCAGCCATTTTTTTTTCAAAATCTCGAATGTTTTTAGAACAGAATATAAAGAGCAATGCGTTCGACCTTCCATCCAGTTAGCAATCAAGGATCAGCGAATAAAGAACAAACAAAATATAGGAATAGATGAGAACTTAGAGTATTATTGCATCATGAATTTCGTTTAGGGTAAAAAGTGAGCGAAACAACACTCAATGTATGCACAACGATGGTTAAAGTATTCGCTTCAGTGTCACAGCCATACATGGGTAATAAAGATTCAAGCAAGAAAATTTTATCTCTCTGAAATTGAATTCAGAAAAATTGGTAAAGCGATATTAAAACTGATCCCAGATTAAATTCATTTTATTTTGTAGAGATAATCTCATCCTTCAATAAAAACATAACTTCATGTTTTGAGGAACAAACGGAACTATTTTATTTGGCTCAGAAAAATTGGAAAAGCGATATTAAAACTGATCCCAGATTAAATTCATTTTATTTTGTAGAGATAATCTCATCCTTCAATAAAAACATAACTTCATGTTTTGAGGAACAAACGGAACTATTTTATTTGGCTCAGAAAAATTGGAAAAGCGATATTAAAACTGATCCCAGATTAAATTCATTTTATTTTGTAGAGATAATCTCATCCTTCAATAAAAACGTAACTTCATGTTTTGAGGAACAAATGGAACTATTTTATTTGGCTCAGAAAAATTGGAAAAGCGATATTAAAACTGATCCCAGATTAAATTCATTTTATTTTGTAGAGATAATCTCATCCTTCAATAAACAAATAACTTCAGGTTTTGAGGAACAAACGGAACTATTTTATTTTGGCTCAGAAAAATTGGTAAAGCGATATTAAAACTGATCCCAGATTAAATTCATTTTATTTTGTAGAGATAATCTCATCCTTCAATAAACAAATAACTTCATGTTTTGAGGAACAAACGGAGCTATTTTATTTGTCTACCATATGAATTAACACCACTTTAATTTACATGACAATGTTCGGCCTAACATAGCAAAATTAAATCATGGAAAATATTTTCGCTTGGATAAATTGTGTTTTCTCACCTGGCATACTTTTCAAAATTTCTACTTTCTGAATATTGTGTGTAAAAAAAGTCGAAGGTGCAGACTATCTTAAGGTTGAACTAATCCAATTTTGTAGCCCAGCCCAAATAAATCTACTTGGTAAGAATTTTCTATTTGCAGGCGGGCAATAAGTAATATACAAAGATAATAATTGAAAATGCATGCTTTCAGTTACATCCAATAAGTGTTTAGTTGCTGAACTAATATTAACAAAAAAACAATTAAAAATGCCTCCTCAAAATTTAAATTTTCCAATAGGTAAATTTCTTTTTGCGTGCACCATTAAGCGAGCAGAAATGAAAGAAGTTTTGAGCGGTTTTTAGGTTTTTTTCAAATATTATTTCCATATTTTTATAAAACGGTTATAAAGTTTTTAATATAAAAATCAATTTTATATGATATTAGTTTTCATCAGACACGTTATCAGCCAAGTTTAAAAAATACTTTTCTTTTACTAACTCGATTAGCCATCTTTCTTTCCATTCGTTAAAACTCATATTTCCTTTAAGGTAAATACTTGTTTTGCAAATAACATCTTATAATTACTTTTGCCTTAGTACCTATGGGTCTTTAAACTTTGTAATTATGCTGAATTTCAGCATTCTAGGTTACATGGTTTAGACTTTAAATGGTTGTGACGGCCAGAGAAAAAATACACCAAACTAGACCATGAGTATCCCATTTTAATTTTCTTAACGGAAAACTAAAATCCAGCCAAGTGCATATGGGAACACGTTTAAAGTTGTGTTTAAAATTATATCTCTTTTATCAACTGCAATAATTTTCTAAATTATCAACACTGCAATAATTTTCATTAGAAATTCTAATGAAAGTCTTACCTGATCCCGATTCTGCGATTTTTTGGTATCTGGATCAGACAAATCTCGCCTTGGCTAAGGCGCCAATTCCTAGTATTTAGTGCTCTGAAGTCATTACCTGCTAGGAGCCCCTTAATCGGGACCTTTCTTCTTCGTGTGTATCAGCAGGTTTTGCCAGAAGTCCTGTCTTGGTAGGATTATCGTTATCTATAATTAATTTTAAGGAATATCCTCATCCTCAGACAAAATTATAAGGCCTGTACTTGAATATATTTGGCGTTAATTTTGTAGAAATTTATTATTCAAAATTAAATGAAACTACGTGGTATAGTATTATTTCCACTTTCTTTAAGTTCGTTACCATGACCTAGGTTTCGTTGTATTACATCATCTTCTATCAGCAAAGATCTTTGCTAACAGCCCACCTGAAGATGTTGTAATACAACGAAACCTGGGTCGTGGTAAAGAACTTAAAGAAAGTAGAAATAATACTACATCACGTAGTTTCATTTAATTGTGCCTATAGTTTGATTGCAAAACCCGAAAAACTGGCTGAATTTGTGCTTGACTAATGCAAGTGCTAACAAAAACCTTGATAAGTTTGATGCCTTTTCGTATTAGTATCTTTGCCATAGAACAACTACTAACTATTTTCGTTACACTTGAGAATCATTGTCTATAATCAATTTTAAGGAATATTCCTAGATACGTCTTTGCAGTAAATTTGTAAAGATGAATACCACGAAGGTAAAACGGTTCTACTGTTCGATTGTGAAACCTAGAAAACTAGCTGAATATGTGTTTAACACGTCCACACTATACAAAAGTTTTGATAACTTTTTGTAAGAGTATCATCTTTCGATATATTTGCTACATTAAAGAATCGTTGTCTATAATAAATTTTAAGGAATATCCTTAGATACATCTTTGCTGTAAATTTGTAAAGATGGATACGATGAAATTATAACGGTACTATAATTTGATTGCAAAACCCATAAAACTAGCTGAATATTTGTTTGCCACGTCCACAGTACACAAAAGCTTTAGTAACTTTTTGTGACCGTATCATTGTCCTATATTTTTGTTATATTTGAGAATCATTGTCTATTATCAATTTTAAGTATATAATTAATTTTAAGGAATATATTCATACTAGCGTGACCCGTGCGAAGTCTTCGCATTATAAATTATTCAACAAAATTTAATAAATCAAAATTGATTGCAGGTATTCAATTCATTTCTAATTTTGCACACTGCTTATTACGTTTTTATTCCATTATGAAGCTCAGATGACAGATCAAACAAATATTTTACTAAAATTGACATACAGAGGCGCAAGTATCAAAAGCATTGAGCTAAAGCGCCACTTTATTTATACGTGAGTGGATTTGAAATTAAACAAAAATTTTACCAACCGTCAATCATATTGACGTTGAGCCGTTAGATGGCAACATTGCTGTTTTGTGTATATAATTGTAATAATTAATTAATTTGCAAAAACAATAGCAATAATAAATTTTTTAGTTGTGGATGCCGGTAGAGCAAGCAATTATCTATAAAATGATATATAATTTATGTGGATTAGTTGTGAGGTTTTTTCTAAAAAGGGAGAGTAACATCTTAACCTTAGCGTATTAATATATATGATGATGATGATACGCTTTAGCTGTAAATTCGTATCTTTTATTAAACTAAGGAAGCATTGAAATATAAGGGCATCACATTTTTTTATTATTACATTAAAATACGCTCCACCTTTTATATGTAGTGAAAACAAATTTATTCGTCAAAATTCGTACATATTAATTTATTGAAACCAGTATGGAAATGTACTATCTGAATTATTTTTTTAATTGCAGATTCCATCTGACAATCCAGTCGCAATGGATCAACTTCTTGACTACTTTGCTGCGATTCCTGAGGTGAGAAAACGTTTATTTTGACTAACAAAAAACTGGGCAAATAATTCTCATCAAATAATAAAATGGTTACAAAATTAAGAGATATTAATTGTCTGAATACTAGTTGCCTCTATAGTAGATGTATCCTTTAATCGTGGATAGAATCTAAATATAAATAAGTTAAAGTTAGATTTTGTATTACAGACATTATGGTCCAGACTAAACTCAAATTTGCAATAATATAGTTTGGACTTCTGTTGGCTATGCTTTCTTGCATATTAAGTTGTACCCACTAACGATATATTAAATAAACATTTCATATCTTACAAAAAGAATAAATAACGTGGTTGTAGGTTGTAATTATAGAATTATCATGAAAGTTTATACACATATTTAAATATTGAATAATATGGACAGAAGATGTCAAAAACATGTACAAAAAAGAGATAGCGTAATTACGAAAGTTCTCAAGTTTGTATTATAGGTGAGCGAGTAAGTCATAGGTGCGAATGGGATAGTTTTGTTGTATGGTGGACAGAGAGTGTACTGGATTAGCCCATTGCTCCTAAAAAATGCCGGATGTTATCTTAATCTATAAACAAACTAGGTAATTATGTTACGTTTTGCTACATGTGCACATATTTGCTGCTTCGATACATTGATAGAGCGAGTGTGGCAAGAAAAACTAAATATTCCTATCTCAATATTATTATTTAACTATTGTCTTCTGCACTATTCGAATTAAATCCAAAAAAGTACATGAAAAGTGAAAGATAACTCTAGAAAATGTTTGGGGGTAGCTTGTAATTAAAACATTTTTCATGACGCAGGAAGGCAATATATTTCTATACATCTTTCTGTAAAGCAAGTCAGCAACAACAGATAAATACACACTATGTATTGCAATTCACATTAAATGAGAGATATGTAAAGACATAATAATTAGCTTGTCTTTTGAGTAATGAAATTTCTGATCAGACTGGAACTAAAATCATTGGAACGAAAAGGAATAATATGTCCCATTCCAAATATATTTTGTGTACAAAGTCTATACCTTGAAGAAAATTTTAGGCAGTACTTGCTCGTACGATATGATTCATAGGGGCAATGTAGTGATAAAAAATATAAAAGAAATGGGGAAATACCGTTTAAAATTTACAAATAGAGATAGACCGGGTTATTTATTGACATAATAATCCGAGTATTTCCGCCGGTATATTTTCAACCCCGATGTCCGATGTCGTTTGGCGAATGCGGCGGAGTTGTTTCGTAATCGTAGGGGGGAGAGAAGCATAATTAAATCTATGGGTGTGATATATGCGCGAGGTATAGCTAGTTTATTATAATGTCATTGGTTGTTGCAATTACATCTATTTCTACTTGCTTTACTTTCATTTTTTACTAAATGTAAACATTGCATCCTTTCAGATGGAAACTACTACATTCCAAACGTCGACGACAGCAGATACCACGGAGGACGAGGTGAGTAGTTATAAGAAAACGTCACTATTAAAGAATGTTATTAAATGTTATAAATAGTATTTACTTACTCATGCTTCATACGATTTATTCCTTCACACGGTTTTAGACTAAGACCTAGTAATTCATAGATGGTATCATACATTTTATCCTCACTATTGTGGTGAACTTCATGGAGAAGAGAAGATTGATAAAGGTATCGATTTGATTTAAAGCAAAATTTTGGAATTATATATATATATATATATATATATATATATATATACATAAAACATATTTTTTGTGTTTTTTTTAAATGAACGTACACTACCCAAAATTACGAGTGTATCTCTGAACATGGAATCCGTTAAACATCTACTCGGGCCTAGATATTTTCAGAATATATATATATATATATATATATATATATATATATATATGCGTATATTTATAACATAAAGTATATATCTCTATAATAATCATAGAATTCGTTCTTACATGTTACACGTTTATTGCTTAATGTAAATAAATAGCAACAAGTTATGCTACTTATGCGCAACGCAGTCGATTGATAATTGTAACTGACAACTACCGCAAGAGGTAGCTGGAAAATATGGGAAAGGTGGCCGATTTTCCATTGATTGAAGGCATATGTCCAGAAGTCTGCACAGACGTTAAATGTCTCCCGTTTCCGTCAATCGTACGTAGAGAACGTACGATTTTCTTTTTTAGCGCGTTTTCATTTGTAATGTTCAAACCAGCGAGCGTCGACCATTTTTTGTAAGATCGATTTCTATAGGACGTGTTCATAAAATATATATATATATATATATATATATATATATATATATATATGTCCTATTTTTTCCCATTATTGTCGATCATCAGCATTGCGCGTCAACAGGAAGAACCGCCTACGATAACCTAGACCTCAGAATATTTTATATATCTCTCCATGAAATTATACGACATATATTTACATAAAAGTATATTTGTATAAAATAATTTGGAAGCAATTTTGTAATACAATTTTTTTGGTACAATTCATGATGGATTTATACAATAGTCTTATTTATATAAATTTTTGGTTTTATTTAGTGTTCTCATATTATACATACATATATACTTTTGAAGGGGTCTTTAAAAGATTTTTTCACTTGTGTCTGGCGGCATTGGTGAAATAAACGATTTTTTCCCAATTTTCTGGAGATTTGTTACAGGAAACCTTATATTGCATACATCATTCTCATTAAGGAAACCTTATATTGCATTATCATATTGCATTATTGATGACGTCATCTATTTAAGGATACCCCAAAGGTAAAAAATATTCCCAAGATATCTCATTTGCAGAAACCCGACTATCCGTTAAGGCATTAGAAATATTTGGACAAACCTACACACACATTACTCTCGCTGACGTGCTGCGATCGAGCATAGTTTTGGGTTTGGATTAATACTGCAATTTAAATTTGTAGAAATTCATTATTCACAATTAATGAAAATTACGTTATGCAGTATTATTTCTACTTTATTTAAATTGCATACATCATTCCCTATATTAAGTAATAGTAAAGAATTTAAATAAAGTAGAAATAACACTGCATTACGTAGTTTCATTTAATTCTGAACTTTAAGAAGTTTCTATATTCTAGTAATATCATGTATCAAACGTTAGTTAAAAACTAACACCAAAGCTAAAAATAGGTAACAGGTTAATTTATTTCAAATAATTTTTTTTTGTCAGAGCTATGTGCTTTATAAAGAAAGTCGTTGTTTATACTAGTAGAAGAAGTTTACACAAATTAACTAATTTTTTAGGCTCAAGAAAATTCATTGAAGAACAATTATGAAAGTAAACGAGATATAATGTATGCAGGGTTCCTAAAACGTAGGGAGTTATGTAACTATAATCTAGTTCACTATAGACGTAAATATGTTTATCATTTAATTGTATTTAATTTAATTTCAGACAACAACTGAGAGCTACATAGAGCCGGTAGCCGATAACGACGTAAGGATTCTTTTAATTGAAATTCTTATTAGTTTTTATATATTGTCTATCTAATGAAATCTCCAGCACCATATAGCCTACAAACTTGAATTTGGCATATAGGTTTCCTTTTCCACTAAGAAATAATATTTCAAAATTCAACCCCTGAGAGGGTTCGAAAATGGGAGCGGAAAGTAGTATGGAAGTTTCGAAATAATTAAAATTGGACACATGAAAATTAGTACTTAGAATCTCAGATAGAACTAGAGAAATACATATTTTAGCGTTTTTCGAAAATTGCTAACTGTAAATAATTATAATACAAATAGGCGAGTGAAATAGAAAGCAGTCATGACCATTTTTCTCGGGTCAAGTCGGGAAAGGTAGCTAGTTTTCTATCTAAGTCGTGTTTCAGTAGATACATTTTTCTATGGAAGGATGTAATGAAACGTTTTAATTAACGCAATCCGTAAAAGATCTTTGATACTTACCAGCTTGTAAAGAGTATCAACTCTATGTTTATCATCACACGTGGGTTGGAAAATTTTTACAAGCTATCATGTAACTTGCTTCGTATGTCTTTCTAGTTCAAAGTTTTACTCAAATTTTAATCTACCTAATCAACCGATTAAATTAAAATGTTGTATATGTTTTTTTAGAAAAAAATCAAGACGGCAGTGTTAATATGGCGGACAAGCTTTGTCCTTTGTAGTTCGATTTGAATAAAATTCGATATAAAGGAATTATAAAGGTCACAAATCACAGCTCAAACAAAATTAGGAAGTTCAAAATGGTGAGGTGAAATGGAAGCCTGTAATTATAATATTTTTTTTACTTAAATTTGTTTACCGCATCGCGTTATCCAGACGCCAAATATTTATTTAATATGACCATGATATTTTTTGATAAAAATGATTTGTTTTTCATAGTTTTGTATGTACATTTAAATCAATTTAATTTCGTATGTTCCCTTTTAATGACGATAAATTACATCAAAAGGTGTGGGCCTAGCCCACGTAAACATATGGCTGAATTGAAACTTCATTATTGGTTAATTATTAATTTATAATAATCATTAACTCCTGTAATTGTCATTTAATTTATTTATAGTAATATGCTTAATACATTTTCAATTGTAGCAATTGAATAAATTATGATTTAACAAGTAATTGTGGCCGAAAACTTTGCTTTTGAATAACTGAAAAAAATGTTACGGGTAATTGTTAGGTACAATATAACAGAAATATCTTCATCTATTTAACATGGTAATTTATTAATAAAGTTAGTAAAGCTGTTGTTGAAAAGTGTTTACAATTTAGCCAAATGTTGTTCCTGTTATTGCTCAAACTTTGATACAATTTGCAACTTCATTTTTTTAAAAGGACAAAATATGGTAAAGTAATTTATAAAAAATCTATTTTTTGTTTATGTAGTCACTATGTATATTTACAAAATTAATATTTAGTAATGGTTATGGTTAGATTAATAAAGCCAATGACTTTTGGTTGGAAATGTTAATTTTGCCAAGTTTTTGATTATCGATATTATTTATATTGTTAAATAAAAAAAATGAAATCAAACTTTGCAATGTGCATAACATAGCAATTCTTCCAAGAAAACAATTACTCAGTGAGATACTCGTTAAAGGATGCACTACAAAGTTACTCGGCACTGTGTTGAGATACACCCTAAGTGTGATGGACGCACAGGTTTGAAACACAAGTTTAAGACTTGTTAATTTTTTCCAATAAATGATAAATTAAAAAAAAACAATGAAAATACACAAACGATCTTTGATAGTAATTCTTAAAAGTAGTAGCATTTTCAAAGTCATTATTAAAGACGTTTCACTTGTGTTTTTTTACATAATGTGAATTTCTAGGACATTATTTTACACTTTGAACTACCACCATTAAGGCAGCAAGTATCGAATAAACCAACCATTCATCCAGAAAGTATCCATTAAGGCAGGAAGTATCGGAATTTTGTAGTTTTATGAACTTAGTTTATATTTCAATATAAGATATTGTAGTCCCAAGTTTCACCACAAACGAATAAGCAATGTCGTTTTAATGGTGTTCTAAAGTTTCCTTATTATTATTGTTAAGCGCGTGTACATTACAGACAGACCTACAATACTTGAAGCAGATGACATAAAACTGCATGACATAACCAAAAGGCGGAGTCTAATATTTAGGGGTGTGGATTAATGCGGTAGCAAACACATATATGAGTAAATATTAATGTATAAACATTTAAACTCAAGGTTTTTAGCCGTTAGAGTGCCGAAGAGCGCCATCGCGCTCGTGCGCTAACTAAATTTGCCACGAGCGCGATGGCGTTCGCGAAATCGATTGCTGTTTAGCGCGCGGTAGGGAAGGTCGCTCGCAGGCATCGCTAATTTTTTATCTTTCTACGTGTTACATAAAGTTCAAATTATAATATTATTAGTAATTACAATATAAAAAGGATCCAGGAAAAGAAAATTTTTAATTTTTTAATGATCATTTTTCAAGTTGAAGAAAGTGATAGTGGGAGTGACATTGTGGTGCGCTCACAATTTGGCGTAATGGAAATTTTGAGTGATAGTGATAATAGTGACAATTATTTTGCTTATACGGCGGATGTACCGGACTGCGATGTGACCTTGATTTAAGTTTTTGTTATAATTTTTGTTCCCAATATATATTTCCAAAATTTTTTCTGTATTTTATTATCCTTGTGCAAGTTTTTATTAAGAAAACACCGAAAACTGGATAATTTTTGGAAGAGATATAATTTTTTTCGAGACAAGGGTAAATGAAAAACAAAAGATTTCTTTGGCATTTTTAAGTATATATGAGTAAAAAACCATGGCACTAAAACGGTTAAACTTATCGAAACCTTTAATTCAACCTAAACCGATTCCAAATTAGACGTTGTAATCACATGATACCAACAAGCGCTTAGACAGTTACCGTATTTTATTCATTACATCAATTACTAATAGGTTTTGTTTAATTTTAAAAGTGACATTTTGTGCTTTGATGTATATAAATGCATAAACGATTATAATTCAAATCTGCAGATAGATACTTCAATTTTGTTTACCCGTTTTATATAGCAGAGCTATACTCAATTTTATTGTGGAAAGAGAAAGTAATATTTTAAATCAAAAGTATATTTATCGTATCTTCATTGTATCGTTATTTATTAATATTTATTCAAAATTAATTATTAAAACTTCAATTTTAGTTATTAAAACAAAATAGATGCTTAGATATTGAACAAGACTTCACATAAAATAAATTATGTAATAATAATATATAATTAATATAAAATTTATGTAATCTTTAATCACAAGTTTATATCTTCTTATGCTTGAATACCTAGCTGTATAATTCTGGGAATAAAAATCTTTAAATTAGTTACCATAAGCTACCTTGAAAATAACCCTAAAATAGAAATCAATTATTTGATATTAAACAAGTAGGTAATTGTAAGAATGGGTTGTGATAGGGGAAGGGGGCGGGGTGTGTGACGGGGGTCATAACGGGGTCGTGAGATATGACGGGATCATCATCACATACAAGTAACTACGTGCACTAGACGTGTTTTGTTTACGCTAACAGGCGGTCATTTTGCATCTGTTTTCAGTCTGACAGTGACCGGTGGCTAGACTGCGAGCGTTGGTTTGTTGCGACAGAAAAGTTTTTCGACGTCATTTCATATAATTTCGAGTTATTACGAAAACGCATGTAAAAAGGTAAGTGTTTAGATTACTACTATTGTTTCTTTATTGTGTTTTTCTAGCGACATTACTGATTTATATTTTTAGAACAAAATCACTACAAGTTGTCGATTCTTTTCTTAGTTTATTATTTAAAACAATATTAGACATGGGGGCATGGCTATCGGGCACGATGGGGTCCCCCATTGTGCCCCGTAACTTCTGTCCCCATTATACCCCAGTCATGTAAGTAGTCTGAAAGTCTAATTTGTTCATTTGATAATAGAATTTATTTTGTTTTAGGTATTAAAACGGTATGCACGCACAAAAAGAAAAGTTCGACAGGCAGTTGGTCTGTAGAAAGTATGAAATAGGCAATTGATGCAGTCTTAAGCAAAACATCAGGCTACAGAAAAGCAGTTCACAGACCGCAATGTCGCAGAATAAGGACAGGCGAGCTGTCTCTTAACTCAACTCCAGGTAAATTCAAACCCATGTTTTCCAAACAAGAAGAAGAGGAACTTGTGAGCTATATTAAAGAAATGGAGAAACGTTTGTTTGGATTGACCACTGTCGTCCTACGAAAGCTGGCGAAAAAAATGCTAAGACTCACAATTTTAACCATGATAAAAGATAGCTGGCGTAGATAGGTTAAAAGGGCTCATGAAGCGTCACCCGGATTTATCCATCTGAAAACCAGAAGATACATTGGCAACTCAAGCAACGGGCTTTAACAAAATGGCTGTGGCTGCGTAAATAAATTCTATTTTTTCGTGGAAATATATGATAAATACAATCTGACGCCAGATAGGATATATAATTGAAATGAGACTGGCATATCAGGCGTCTCCAAAACAAAGAGCAAAATTATTGCAGAAAAGGGTAGGAAGTAGCTAGGTTACCTTACTTCAGCAGAACGAGAGCAGACAGTTATGGTTGAGATATGTTTTAATGCAGCCGGAACTGCCTCCCACGCTAATATTCTCTTGAAGCAAGAGTTACCAGATTGAGCTTCTCCAGGGACTACAGCAGAATGCAACGCTCGAGGCTGGATGACTACTGAGATGTTTATGACCTGGTTCCAATGGTTCGTCAAGTTTTATGGTGCATCAATAATTAACCCGGTCTTGATTCTTCTAGATGGTCATGTAACGCATACTCAAAACATGGAGGTTATTGAAATTGCACACAAAAATGGTGTAACGCTTTGCTTTGTCCCGCATTGCACCCATAGGCTTCAAGCCTTGGACGTTGGTTTTATCAAACCTTTGTGTATATTATTACCATACTTGCTCTAACTGGTTAAGCTTGCACTGAGGGCAAATAATTACAGCTTTTCAAATAAGCAAAATCTTTGCTCATGCATATATTCAAGCTGCAACAATGTCTACAGCAATCAATGTGTTCAAAAATGTGGAATATGGCCATTCGATCAAAAAAGCTTTAGTGATTTCGATTTTTTAGCTGCATTAACAACAGATGTACCGCTGATAAATGATGAGCTTGAAACAGCTTCTTTAAGTGCCGAAATCCAATAATACCTGCCTCCCCTTGAAGAGGATTCTCTTGAACAATTTTTGCTTATAATCACGTCACCCTCACATGAGAGAACACCTATCTCAGAGCCTCAGCCTGGACTACCAATATGAAGATGATACAAAACGAAGATGTATGTCGTAATTTAACAACTTTCTTGGAAAATACTTTTCCTAAGGACATTCTCGTGATCCCAATAGTCGAGCAAAGAAATAAAACAAGGAAAAATAATCGCAGAGGCAAAACTGTGGTTTTTACTTCAGTTTCTTACAAAAACGAGTTAGAAGGACGACAACAGCTCAAAAAGACAAAGGAGTGCTCAAATCCAAATGATCCCCGATTCAAGAAAAACGTAAAGAAACAGAAAAGTCTAAAATCCCACTCTGATGTAGAAAATATAGGCGAAGATACCTTATTGCGTTGACGTGAACCACACGTATTTGAAGTCTTCGGAGCGTTGGGTGGCCTGCCAGCTATGTGAACATTGGTATCATACATCCTGCGCTGATGTTGAAAATACAGAAGAATTCCACATCTGCTTATAGTGCGATGCAAAATAATCATTTACCCCGTGCTGCCCCGAATTGGGTACCCTATGGGCAGTATATACTATCCTGAGGCACGATGGGGTTTCATGAGGGTTTTGTAAAATTAAAATTATAACATTATTTCATTAGTTACTTCACCAAACTCTATGCCAAATAATAATTTAATATGTAACCAAAGTGTTGTGATTAGTTTTAATTAATAAATATATTTTGTTTATACTTTTATTGTTAATTTCTCTTAACCTCCCCGTTGTGCCCCCCTTCCCCTAAAATCGAAACAACTTTAACCATCTTAAAATCCAAATCAGTTCTACATTTTTCTTAAAATGTTAACCAAACATAAAATTAATAAAAGTCAGCATGACGTTCTTATTGTAGGACATTCGTGAAATTTTTCCAATTATTTTCTTTAGCTTGAATAGATGGATCACAATCCAACACCAAACGCTTGTCTTCTTATTAGGATAATAAAGGAAGTCCAAAATATAGTTAAAAAATTAAGATACTTAAAAATTACAATACATGTTTAACCACAACAATCATGAGAAAATTGTAACCTGAAATAAACGACGTTGTATGTTATAGACCTTTTTATACAACATACGTAATACGTTATACCTGGTAATTTTCTGTGTGAAATGCTATCTTAATTATAGGCACTAACTTTAACCATTTTTAATGATAATTCTTGAATAAATAATTTACGTAAATGTCGGAACAATAAATAAAACGTCAAATTCAACGCAGTTGACAATTCAGCTTGTCACTTTGTTGTTCTGGCCACACAGAAAATTATGGCGTTGTCACAGTTCAAGTTAAGAAAATATATGAAAGAAATACAATCTCATTTTAATATTACAAGTAAGGACGTAAAGAAAGAAATGAAAGTATGTCAGTCGATATGATTTTTGTTAAATATTGCCCGATTACTTATGTGGCGTCTGCTTCCTAATATTGTAAACCTGTGGGCTTATACTTAATAGTTAAAATAGTTAGTTATACTTAATAGTTAAATATATATTTAATAGTTAAAATAGTTAGCTTAATAGCTTAGTTTAAATATTGACGATTACTTACTTTCTAAATTTAAACTTTAAATTGCCTACCTAAGCTGTATCGTTTTATTTACAGAGTCTTCAAGATGATATGGCATTAGTCTCGACAACAACGGAACCGACTGAAGAAGACGTGGAACAGTACAGTGACAACTGAACTATGCCCCAATACAACTAGGCAATATTTCTATGTTACACTAGAGTTATATAAATTTTAAAGACTAGTAGAAAGCGGATGTAAATTAATTATGGTATTCATAATTTATTTAAAAACTTTCGTTGTATATTTGCAAAATATATTACCGATTTTAATTAGATTGACGTACGCAGAATACATTGGGATTGTACATACATATTTTTTTAAACATTGTTTAAAATTGATTTATAAGTTTAACTGTTAATATATACTAAATAAAATTTCGGTACGAAGTAAAAAGAAGCACGGCATCTTGTTCGATACAGTTTACGACCGGCAGAGAAAATTATTTGCATTCGTCCTTTTGATTTAATTAAATTATTAAAATTAAATCTGTAAATGTTTGACGAATGTTGTTTATTATTTCATTTTTACATTAATATATGTAACTTTTAATGATGTTAAATATTTTGCCTACGTAATTAAGGATGACAACAGCGGACAAAGAGGGAAATATTAATTCTAAATTTTAACATAAATATCAACGTTAGATGTATATATATAAGAAATTTATTATAAGATCTCTATGAGTATGTTAAAGGCAGATACTAGATAAACTGTTAACGGTTAGATCTGTTGACTGTTACCGTTAACAGTCTAACCATAAACGGTTAGACTGTTAACTGTAACGGTTAGAAAAAATACTACGAGATTTCTGTGCATATAATAATTTTATTTTTAGATGCAAAAAAAGATGTATAAAAAATGGTTGTAAAAGATAACATAAATATAAAATCGTTTCTAGCATCATATTTTAAATCTCACTTTTATTTTCACTTTTCAGATCATCCAGGATATATTGTGTTTTAATTCATAGCATCCAGGGTATTGTGGATTTATTATTTCCATTGATCTTGAATACCATGAATAAATCAACTCTGGAAGTAAACAATCTTTATAAAAAATAATCAGTTTCAAAAAAAAAGTCAGTCCCTCTCACCAGTTCATACAACAAACATGCAAATTACTTCTTTGGCTATGTGCACCAGATCTTGTACTTGGTAATATCGATCATGGTTTTTGTTTAAGGTGAGCTGCCCGTCGTTAGATTTCTTCCAAAAAGTAATTTTTTTTTACTAGTATGGCAAAATATATTGACATATTAGCTACAGAGGAAGGACATTTAATTTTAATTAAACAATTTGCATATTTTTGTAACGGTTGGCGTAACTCCTAAGAAACAATAATCTGCATTAACAAATAACTCATATTGGTCAATGCTAATTCCCGTTTGTTGATATAATTCTTGTAATGTGGCTTTATCATTACTGCAGCTATATTTTATGGACGGTATATTGGTGTATTGTCAAATCGAGGACCATACAGTATGCTTCTGATGGGAGTTACATGACTGATCATAGGACGCCGTTTACATACTTTGCCAAAAAGATGCAGTTCGAAGTTTTCGTCGCATTTCCAGCCAATGAGTCAGCAACTCCCACTCTGTAAAATTGTGTCTCTTTCCTGTTTACTTGTTTTTGTTGCTGGTAAGAAGTCGACGACATTTTGTTTAAAAGGAACACTTTTTATCTTTCAAACGAAGTGTTGACAGTTCTAGCTATAACTTGCATCTTCCCTTACAACTTTCTGGATTTGCCTTTAGACTTTTCAGTGATGGTTTGATTATGATATTTATGTCCATTTTCCAGCCAGATTATGAAGTCACACGCTTTGTTTGCAAAAACAGCTTCATATACAACGGATATTAAGGGCTCGTGTATTGAAAGATATAACTGAGCCCATACAGTACCCATTACAAGACCGTTTTATGGCAAAAAACAATTCTATTTCCGCTGAAGAATTTGATAAGCTGAGCATTAAAACTTTTCACGACGTTCTTCGTTACATCGCAAATTAAACCAGCAAACGCTTAGATATTTTTTCACTAAATTTTTCCAATTTACGCATTACGATAATTCTTGATATAAATATGTCTCTATCTTGCCTAGTGGTACGAGTCGAAGGAGTCCAAAAATAATTTGCACAGTTTGCATTGTTGCCAAATACGTGTTGAGGACCATTAAGGATGTCATTTGGTAGGCGTTAAAATTTTTCAGTTAAACTACAGTTTTGTTAACTTTAATGTTGAATAGCTTATAACATTCCAATTTCCAAATGCAAATAATCCATTAATACGGCCATAATTGCTTTGCAGTAATTACGTAATGAATGATTATCACATTCGATCTTTTCAAGTCCCTATCAGAAATAAGTTTATCCTATATAAGTCCCTTAGTCAAAGAATTTTTAAGCCACTCTAAAAGTATACAAAAGGTGTCAAAGGTCATTGGGTTTCTACTAGAAGATGGTGTTATTTTATACATATAATAAAGCAAAATTTAAATTTTATTAAAAAACTAATTCTATGTTTTTAGAATTTTCGTAAGTTTACTTTAATTTTTGTGCTTGGGAATTTTTTTTGCAAGTCAATGTTCCGATTAGAAAGTAGTATTTGCATAACTTAAATGCAAAATATTTATCAAGATTTTTTTATTATTTTTTTTTAAATATTGTAAACAATATAAGTAATGAAAATATATATGAAATTTGGAATGATTCGGGAATAAGGGTTCGTCATCATTTGTATTGATTTTAATATTATTACTGCATTTGGAATGCAATTCGTATATAATAAATTCTCATATATAATAAATCGGCCTTTTTATGGCTTGGAATAAATCGAGTCCGGCAGCCTGGTTATTATGGTATCAGAAAGAACATTAGGAATACTAAGTATTGTATGAATATATTAGTCTTAGTGTTCTGCATTTTCCATTAAAATCTGAAGAGAAACAGTGACTTCAATCTAAATAAGGCCCAATACATGTAGTATCGATGCATGCATACGTATTGATTCCTATACATTAATTCATTAGTAGGCGTACAGAATACATAACTTTCGTTACCCATTTTGGAAACAATAATTTGTACCTTTTCGATAAGACTAAAAAAATAATATAAAACCTCTCGACCGATTGAGAACAGTCCTTAGAATGTCGCGATGTCTTCAGATCGCATGCCGCAAACGAAAGCAATTTTTCTAATTTAACTTGAGCGCACCGCCTTAAGTTGAAGTTAATTTTTAACTTTTCCCTAATAAAATGTTTGTTCTATAGTAATAGCAGCGTTGTAAAGATGTCTCCACGGTATCGAACGCTGATGATAAAATTGGTTTGAAAGGTACCTACTTCTATCAGTATGAAAGTACATAGGGTACATGACAGAGATAAAATATGTTGTTAAATGGTCATCGAGACTTATTGTATAATTAAAGTTGAGAATTAATATTTTTAACTATGATACGGGTTTTTTATTAGCTCAGACAATGTTTGTGGTGTAATTTATTTTTACCTTTTTGTCGTTATGTATAAATTTTTTTTCGTAACGTTTCCTCTGGTCTTTAAGTCGTATTTTATTCTCGCTGTGTCATTGCTGTATCCTGGCAATAATATAGCTACAATTTTATAGGATATTATTACTAATAATTTTATGCATTTTTAGAATTGGAATTGTGAAGCAGCTATAGAATTGTCTTTTTAATTCAATATCTGTTTCATTGATTTTTACTGTGAGGATCTTCGTTAATCCCCGTTTTCTATGATAGACATGAAAATTGTGATAGGGAGAGTGAAACAGTCCATATAAAATATTACAGTCTAACGCCAGAATAGAACTGCTTTGTGAATGTAAAACATGAAAGGAAACATTTTTCGCTTGTCCACACGCAGGGTTTTTTTAAATCGTTGTCAGTCGTTGCGTTAAATTTTCTTTCCCCGAAACGAAATTTTCTTTCTGATATCAAAATAATTAGGCTGATTATTATATATGAGATTTCTTTCAAGAATTTGATTGTAATAACCGTATTTTTAATAAATTTTATTGAAAAAATTATAATTCTAGATGGTGTGAACTTGGAATGGTATTTCTTTATGGTACCTTCCAAATTTCTCTGCAAAATTATCCTAGACGTGTTTTCAGAGGTGGTTAAACCTCTTCTTCACAGGAAGTACCTAAGTTGACTTCCGCCTAAAGTTCTTATGATGTCAGATAACAGATCAGATCAATCCCCGTTAAATTATTATTGATGAAAGATGAGAATGAGTAAGTACGATTTACCTCATGTTTGCTAACTTGGAGAAGCTTTTCGTCAAAAATTATAAGTATTTTAAAAGCGTGTATGAGAAATGTTCTTGTAAGTTCACATGTACCATTATTTCTGAAAAAAGCACGTTGATATTCTGCATGACTGCCTTTTCTCGCCGGTCTTCATCTTGGTCATTCTCAACACTATGCCCGCTATATACACCCGGGTTGTCTCAGAGCCCCTTCGGGGACTCGTAACACCCCCCCCGCATACAAAAGAAGGGACCTTCGGAAGCCTCCTAATAGTGTCCCGTATCTATAACTACAGCCTTTCCGCCCAAAATTGTTAAGTAATGTCCATACTCAATGAGTCATTTAATAAATCCATTTTTTCGAGAACGCACTTAGCGGAGTCTATACTTCAGCGCTCTAAATGACTCAGAGATCGGTGATCTTTCCATCCTCAACCAAAACTCTTGACTAAAGTTCACGTTCTAAGGCCGTTCTTGACAGTTGAATGGAAATCGATATGGAATGAAGGGGCATTGTTAGACGTCTCAGTCGACTTGCACTTCCCCAATGAGCATTGTCTGCTGGGCCATACCCACTGGGCTTAAAATCAACAAGTGAAAATTTTGCAAGTGAGGTTTGGTGTACACATCCAACATGAATACAACATCGCTGCTACTAGAACAAGGCAAGTGAACCTCATAAACCCATTTCGGTATATATATATATATATATATATATACATACATATATTCGGTATATATATATATATATATATATATACATATATTCCGAAAATACCTAGACCCGAGTAGATGTTTAACGAATTCCACGTTCAGAGATACACTCATAATTTTGGCTAGTATACGTTCATTTAAACAAAACACAAAAAATTTGTTCCACTCTTACTTCTGTAATTGAAGAACATAAAACCATGAAAATAACAAGGTTTTTAGAAGCCTATGCGAAAAGTTGTAGAAAAACTATAATGATGCTTCTGCCTATGACAAGTTTTAACTTATTTGCGGTAATATAAATGTCCCCACTTACCTAATTATATCAAGTATTATTAAGTATTTTATATAGTCCATACTAGTAAGTAATTTCACTTCCTTATTTACAAATATTTTATGAATGATCCATTCCCAATATTTTTGTAAATATAAAAAGAAGTTAAAATAAAAATATATAAAGGTAAGTGAACAAAAAGTTTATTAAAATTTGTAGGTGTTTTCCATTATCATTGGTGTGACGTAATGTATCTAAAAGCACGTACTGTATTGAAGACGAATAATAGAAAAGTAAGCGCCCTCGGTCAATAACATACCGATTTCCTTTCAGAAGCACTCTAATGCATTGGACGTCAAAATCATGCTACTTTACTGAGCTTTGTCAATCGCTATCTGGGTTACGTGTATATTTTTCGAATGTTCTGTTACGGACAGATATTTAACGCGATGGGTGGAAGTTCCTATCGGATATAAAATAAAACGACAAAAACGGAAAGAGGGTGGCCAAAAGTTCTGGAGAGGATCCATCCTTATTTTATTCTATATAGTCTTTTATTTAAACAGTTTTAGAATAAAATTCTCAAGGAAAGAAGAAGTATAACCATTGGAAGCAAATCGGGTAGTAATCTGTACTAGAGGAAGTGAATCATAAACAAAATTTGGAGTGACCTGAAAATGGAGTAATTAACACAGCTAAATACCATGAACGTACTTCGGCTTATCAAAGTGATACAGGAAATAAAGAAGAAAATTGTATTTTTTGAAGTTTATAATTGTATAAAGTAATTCATCTTATAAATTCAACTATGTTAATATGTTTTATAACAGACACCGGGCCCTATATTACAGCATTTTTATACTTGAATCATTATATATATTTTTTGGAACACAGATAATAATTATTCTTGCTTTCTTTTTTTGACTGCTGAAATAAAATTTAAGAGAAGTAAAGAAGGGCAGCAATCGGAAAAACATGGCTATGTAGCTGTAAAATAAAAAAAACTTAATTAGGCACAAAATACACCCTGCTGTAGATTGTGAATCAAATCATTAAGTTTTGGCCTCCAACGTATAACTGAAGTTAAAAACAAAGAGGAAAATCGAGAAACAAAAATGATCTGAAGTGCATGATAACTGAACAATTTTGCCAGTACTTGAAGAAAATTGGAGTCAGTGGGCAAGGACAAACCTAGAGGTGACAATACCACAATAATTATAGTAATTATTAAAGATTTGTGAGAAAACGTGGCAAACGATTTAAAATCGCCAAAAGAGATACGCAAAGATATCATTGGACGTGCGACAATACTCTTACTCTTATTTAGGAGTGAACCAGGATTAAAGCGATTAAAGTAGAGGTTTCAACCTTGAAAAATGACTCCGCTTGAATTCAAGTTGCATATAATTGAGATCAAATCAGTCAACTTCATAACTGCGCAAAAATTGAAGCACATGCAAACAAACACCTAAACCTCAAAATTCGTTCCATCACAAAAACTATCACCTTCCAAAATTTAGAATATAGAGGATTCTCAAAGCCTACTTTAGTGACTATCTTAATCATTGAAATAAGCAATATTTTCGAATCTTGGAAAGACTACAGTCAGGCACTATTGTAGGATCCATAGTCGCATATATTTGCACCCCTAGAATCAACGAAAGATGTGAGATATGTAAATAGAGTAAAGTATTCTAAAATAATCAAGAATAAGTCAGAGTTGATATTTAATATTTAAACACGAGAAAAGCAACGGAACAAATGCTATCCCATTGAGATCATCAAAGCTTTGAGAAAATGTGGCATAAACATCTTTAACACGCTGTGTAATAAAATAAGGGGGACAAGCATATGGCCGGGGGAATGGGTACATAC
Organism: Druceiella hillmani; assembly: GCA_039881145.1. Classification (NCBI taxonomy): domain Eukaryota; kingdom Metazoa; phylum Arthropoda; class Insecta; order Lepidoptera; family Hepialidae; genus Druceiella; species Druceiella hillmani. Next base: position 3,269,223 of record JAYKKI010000012.1, read on the forward strand.
AATGTTTTTTCCGTTACTTAAAAAAGGTTCCAACAAGATATGCAGTATTACTGCCTAATTCCCTTAATTTCTCATTCCAGCAAAATTTTAGGGCATATCCTAAACGAACGTCTTAAACGCCTTTTTATCTAAAGATATTGTACCTAAATAGATGTGTTTCGTGAAGAGAAAATGTACCTATGAACAAATTCCAATAGTGCGCTAGATTAATAAAAAATCTTGGGAATTCAACAAACTCCCTATTTGTTGTCGCCGTGGTGTGTTGGGTTGATCACAAGCCATACGGCCTGTGACGACGCCGCGCACCGCGGAAACCCGGGTTCGATTCCCGGCCGTTTGTCGAGCGGGGCTGGACTGGTGTTATGGTTGGCTGCAAGAGATTGCTCTCGTAGCAATAAATCCGCCGTATGTATCAATTAGATACATTAAAATAGATAAATACATTTTTATATCGTTAACTTCTTGAGGACATTTGACACAACAAAGTGACGAAAAATTTGAGAAACGCATCTGGCGATGGTTACGCCAAAATACCTTGTACCCGTCCTCAGGCATTTTAATGAAAATGCAACAGCCTTAATCAGAATAGACGATATATTGCCGAATCACTTCCATCCCAGTACAGGATTTTGTAAAGAATTAATTATATGGTGGCTACTATCTAACATCTATATGGAGTATTGAATATATTTGGCGTTAATTTTGTAGAAATTCATTATTCACAATTAAATGAAACTACGTGATGTAGTATTATTTCTACTTTCTTTAATTTCTTTACCACGACCTAGGTTTCGTTGTATTACAACATCTTCAGGTGGGATATTAGCAAAGATCTTTGCTAATATCCCATTCTTCTTTATTTAATTGTGGATCTATATGGAGCTTAAAATGAGGATTGCTATCGAGAACTGGAGGACGGAATTACGGTTGGTGGTACAAAAATTCAAAATACTCGATATGCTGATGAACCCACTTTATTCGCAGCTAATATTCGTCATATGAAATGTCTACTGCAAAGGATGGAAAGCACAAACCTTGAATTTGGATTCATATACTAAGATGATGATTGTTCACCGTGAATTTGGATTCACATACGAAGATGATGATTGTTGACCGTGAATTTGGACTCACATACGAAGATGATGATTATTGACCGTGAATTTGGATTCATATACGAAGATGATGATTGTTGACCGTGCTAACGATAACTTACCGAAGTCACATGACTAGCGGATTGCGAGGTGGTTCAATCACATGTTTATACGGGGCTTTCATTTCTAATAACGGCGGACGCACTGAGGAAATCAAAAGACGTATAACGTTTACTAAGTCTGCTGTTTATAAGCTGAAGAACGCATGGAAGAACATGAGCGATTGAGTTACCCATATTTCTTTACTTATCTTTCCGATATTACGTGAAAGCGAAAAAAAAGATAGACGCCCTGGAGGTGGACGTCTGGATGGTGTCAGAGAAGAATATTGGGGTATTGTGGACTGAGTTCTATATTAATGGAGTTGTACTCCAAAAAAGTTCGTTCAGCAGTTCTCGTTACACGCCTTAAAAAACAGAAAATATAGCATATTGAAGAAAATATTGTGATTGCCAAAAAAATGAAGTGAATGATTTAATAGGAATTGATTCTAAAGTACTAAAGAGTTAGAAAAAAATGTTAATTACGGTTAGAACACACGATACGAGGATTTCCCATATTTTTAGGTACAGATAATAGTTTAAACATTTAAGTGTTTCTGGTGAATTTATAAGTGTTAATGTTATTTGTCACCGCATTAATATATTAGTTAGTGCATCTTTCATAGGCGTAAAATATCGTGAATTCCTGAAAAAAAACTATATGATCGAGGGTAATTGTTTAAATTGGTAATAAAATAATACTGTATTCATTTGTTATTGGGCCTTTTCTGTTGTAAGTGCGCGGATTGGTTTATAACCAAGTCAATATATGTGATGTATTGTAATGCGCAACGAACGCTGCCTACGCGTTAGGTTTTAAGTAAATACTGTATTATATGTGACAAATCGATCAATGTTCATGGTTTAATAATTATTAAACAGCATAAATAGTTTACAGAAAAAACAATATCTGGTCAGGTGAGAACCGTTAAGTACATCACACTGCTAACAAATTGCTGATACTGTGTTTTCTTATCACTAACCTCATTATTACAAACATTTAACGTCTGTTCAGACAGAACATCTGTTCAGACAGTAACAGAACCAAAGTAAATAAGTGTTTAAAAAGAAAATTGATAGTGACAAACATCCGTGCGTATTATAGGACAAGGCTACTAGTAGAGGGCATTGACTTTGATATTTTCACCACTTTTACACATTCGACACTAAGATTATTGTTTGCTTTAGCAATTAAATTGCATTTAGATATAAGTTAACTAAATGTGAAATAACATTTCTTAATTGTTTCCTAGATAGGACTCTCTATACGAAAAGATCGTAGGTTTGAAATGTGATAAAGCTAGTTAGGCTACAGTTTTTCTACGATCTTCTGGTCAGATTTTACCAATTCTGTTTTTTTCATGAATGTCAAATTTTTAAGTCATCAGAGCACGTTATTTAACATTATGAAAAAAACTCATTTGAGTTCTTTGTAACTATTTTAAACTATACTCTATGCGACATAAAAAAATTAAAAGAAAATATCCTCTAAAATTAGCGAACAATTTTTGAGAAAACCTGGTTGATATCTTATTTGAAAGATATGTGTGTAATCCGAAAATAGCGCGTTTCTCAAAACAAAACGTGAAAGCCCCAGATGGACAAATAACCCAAATGATCTTGCGAAGAGCTTATATTACATTCTTCGTGACAGTGTTGAATGGTTAGTACTTATATTATTAATCCAATGACATATATAGAAGTACTATCCATTTTTAATACGCTCAATTTACTTACAAATTAAGTGACCTATCACAAGCGGAACAATAAAAGGATAGATGTGATATTTTTAACGTATTGCTATGATTTTTTAATGAGTAATACGAACGATAAGATTGTCCAACATCAGGTCATAAAATTATACAGGAGATATTATAAAACACGCTTCATAAGAAATCATTTAAATACTAATAGTTTTGTAAGACCAATAATACTTTACAGAATAGCATAAATAACGTTGGTTAGAAATATTAAGTTTAGAGTAGCTACTCAGTTTAGAAATCATTTAACGAAATCCAAAACATAAAGGTATTTTCCTCACCAGAGGCTAACAAAAAGATTTCTTTCAATTGGTGGCACTTCGATACGACCTAAAGTTATTTTCCCATTATAATTTGACAAAGTTAATGAATTTCAATCTTATTATTTATATGAAATGTCTCATTTTTGTACACCTTTTTATACACATATATATGTATATATATATATATAAATACATATATATATATATATATATACATATATTTTTTTTTTTTTTATTAAGCGCCAATAAACAGGTAGATAACAAAGTCTGTACCTCTTAAAAAACATGTGTAAGGAATGTAGGCTAAAGAGATGAGAAAGTTAAATTAGGTATAATTCTAAAACAGGTAATGGTAAAATATAGAAAAATGAAAAATAACTTAATGAGATGGTTTAAGGACAAAACAGACAAAAGTAACTTATAAATTGATACAATTATCAGCATGAATTCATAAAATTGCTATACACAAATATATAAATTCCTACTTCGATAGCAGAATAATAGTATCTGTCATCTTATAAGAATACATTTGAAGAAAGTGTAATTCAATACTGATTTGTTATTTGCTTCCTAAAAAAATTCACTTTTTACTGATGCAAAAATTTGTACTGACGCATATATAACCATTTACCATTATTTACTATGTACATATATATATATATATATATATATATATATATATATATATACATATATAGGATACTTTCTAAGGTAGGAACTATAGTATCCAGATACTTTGCATTTAAGTTGAACTATTCAGCAGTTGAGTTATCCAGCAGTTCTCACAGTTGCGAAACTGATGATCAGTGTAGTCTCTCCTGGACCAAAGGAACAAAAGCAGTTTTAGACTTCAAGTTGACATTTAAATATTTGTCTTATTTCATCGGATAGTTCTCACCCATGTAAACCTGCGGGTCTTATGATAATCAGGGTAGTAAGTATCCCGTAGTTATAAGTATAAAGCCGATTTCCTGCAAAGCCGATATACAGTATAAAGGTGATTTCATGGTTAATTGAATAATTTGCGCTAGTCTCACTCACAGTACTATTACATCAACCAAAAATCTCACACCACTGAGATTGAGGCTCGGCATTTGGCAAATGTTTTATTTATTAATTATTACCGTCACTCACGAACCAAGTGTGTAAATTCTCCATAATTGGCTCTCAATAGCTCAAATATATTGATATGGCCTCGGACAACGTTAAAAGATATATTTGATATTACTTCGTTTGATGATGATTAATACACTTTTACATTAACTTTAAAATTAATGCATGTTTTGGTTAATAATGTGAATCATTAATTACTACAGAAGAAACTTTTTTAATTACGTACAATTAGTGATTACATCACAAAATATTGAACAAAAGTATATTTTAATCGCACTTAATTGTTTATCGTAGAATTTTTGTCTAATTGCGGATTTTTAAACACTTTGAAAAAACATTCGGATTTTTGAAAAACCTTTTTCTTTGTAAGACTTAATCCATGGTCGAAACTTTAGTATCAATGTTACACTGCTCATAAATTTGAAAATTTGAAAATTATTATTTTCACATACTTTGTAGACATTATTTCCAATTTTTTCCTAGTATTTTTAGTTCTTTCTTTTTTAGCCACAAATTTTTCTTATTGTATTTCTTAATTGACAGCAGATGATATGCATAATTGTATATTATTTCAGTTATTATGTAATTCTTAATAGATAGCTGTGCTGGTAAGAATTTCACTTCGATCTCAAAATTGTTGTATTGATTTTGAATATCTTTTGATTTTGTATATAACAGGTACTATACTGTTTAGCTAACCTTTATACTTGGTTCAAAAATTTGGTTTTTAATATTTCAATTCTTTTTAATAACTAGTGAAGCTAAGTGTGTCGTTCTTTTAATATTTATTAAAAAATGCTCAATTATTTTCTATAGTGAATTCTATATGAAAACTGCTATGTTTGTCTTTGTTCCGTATAATTAAATACATAATATACCAATACAAATTAAATATGATCATGCTTATTACTTTTTCTCCTCTTTTTTTATTTCTAAATGTTATTCATTTGTTGTTTTTATATTTTAAAGTTGTTCTTGTAGTAGAGCAAAATTTTGATGGGATTTAATATAAACTATTATACGGTTAATATTTCACTTCGATATGTCCTCCATTGCTTCAAAGACTTCATTATAATTATCCGTTTTAGTAGATATGGAGTCCCTCTAGTTATTATTTTAAGACTTACGTAATTTCCTTATTGTTTTAATATGGTCGGGAGCCATTTCAATGAGAACATGTTAGGGTTAAAATAAATAATGATAGAAGGTAAGTATAAAAATATATATGAAATTAATAGTAAATAAACGATTTGCTGGTAAGGAATATAAAGGTCTTTTTGTAGTTCAATAAGACTGCAATAAATTTAAAACAAACTATGAATAAATTTAATCATACAATGAGAAACTCAAAAATCTGAAAATACATGAATTAAAAATCGGCCTAGAGCGAGTCTGGCTCGCGTACGTAGGGGAACCCTACGTAGCACCAAATAATTTTAAATTTATAAATTTGTATTTCTCATACACTGTGTGAAACAAAGTTATTGCTGGGGCCGGTATCGTAAATATACCATATCTCGAAAATTACACAACATATCTTATTCAAACTAATTTTTGATAATAGCTTATTTTAATTTCTACTACTTTCATTTTTTTTCAGAATTTTACACATGTTAGTTGAAAACTACTAGAAGCGCGCATCTCATCAACTAATGGCTTGAATAAAAAAGTTATGTTGGAACGTCAATATATTTTTTCAAGACTTATCTAACTATACCATACACGTCATGTAAAAATGCACTTAGCATTGGATTTGTTTCATAATTACACTATTTTATTATATAAATATCCATAGAAGATATCTACCATACAAATTTTATTTATATAGTGCCAATATTCCAATAGTCTTGGATTAAAATGGCTGTGATGGATAAACGGTCATGACGCAATTATTAGGGTTTCGTTTTTGCAATTTGGCTATAGAAGCCTAAAAAAGAATATTTTAAAAATAGGCTTTCAGAAAAAAAATTATTTGTCGAAAATTAAATTTCTCTTGTAAACAAATATATACAAGTTTGTTGTATTATTTTCTTATTTTCCATTTCGGTTTTTTGTAACATAATTTTGTTATTTGATCAATAACCTATTACCAATTGAACCTATTGCTTTCGATATAGGCTTTTAACCGTTATAGTCATTATTTTCTTGGGTATCGTTAGCGTATTTATTCAAAAATATTTACGTTATAATAACTGAATGTAATAATTTTTGAATATATTTGGCGTTAATTTTGTAGAAATTAATTATCACTTAATTTTTATTCACAACTAAATGAAACTACGCGGTGTAGTATTACTTCTACTTTGTTTAAATTCTTAACCACGACCTACGCTTCCTTATATGACAACATCTTCAGGTGGGCTATTAGCAAAGATGATCTTTATAAATTAACCTTGAATACAGTCTGTATTCTGGTTGTAAAATTTCACATGAAAAGAAACAGATTTAAATGTTAATATGGAGGTTGTGACGCAGGTAAAGTTAGAAGAAGTCTATAAGCAAATTTAAATTTAACTTTTTTCTCTTTGTCAAATTTACTTACATCCAGTTGAATAATTTCTCTCTTGGGTATATTTTTTATATTTTCATATTCTTTGTTATTTTCTTTTTTCGAACCGCTTCTTATTTAAACGGAATCATTTACATTTAGTAATTAACATACATTTTAGAAAATAAAAGGAAAGAAGAAAGAATAAAACCTGTACAGAGCAGATTTAAAATTTTCTTAAAGTTAGATTTTTACCTGTTTATGAAACATAAGTTTCAAAAAATTTACAGGGAGCTTATCAAACAAAGCTTCCTTCGAACTTATTGTTAATACACATGGGATTGTTTCATTTAAACCTGTCTTCAAAATCTATAAAACTATTGCAGAGTAGCATAAATTACGACAAATATCCACTAGATTTTAATTGATTTAAGGAATCAGTTACAAATATCTAGGTATCATATATCAGTTACAAATATCTAGGTATCATTTTAAAAAATCTAATTAAATATAAGTTATGAAATTTTGATCAAAGTTTCGTTATGAAACTGTTTCGTAACTTATCGATATTTCTTTTGTTGCTCCCCAGATAAACTTTTCACATTAAAATCGAGCATGCCGTCTGTATTAAAAGTTAACTTTTCCTTAATAATCTGACTGTTTTCTGATTGATCTTGGAGTCGGCCTACGGTGATGATACGGGAGAGTGGATAGGGCAGAGAGAAAGAGAGAGCTATTTTCCATGTATTGCTCTTTAAATTATTTTCTCACCTACCGGAAATACATTTCTGAATTCATATGATTATTCAATATTTGAATAGGAACCAAAATAAGTATTTCAATGAGTTAAGAATAATAATTTGATATTATCTTCAATGAACTCTCTGAAGGATTAATTATTCGATAAATCCAATATTTTTCATATTTTGTGAACTTAATTTTTTACATTTAAATGGTATATTCGATTTCAATTATGTTATGTTTTTTATATCTCCTTTTTAAAGCTTTAATTAAATTTCTAATTACAAAAAAGTTTTTTTTAAAGTTTGGCAGATTCCAAGGGTGTATAGCCCAAACTCCTTTGTTTGTATTGTATAAGCACAATATATATTTTTAATAAAATAAATAGATAAATACACAGCTTGGGACGTAAAGTTTTCGTAAAATGTCATTGCAGAAATTGGTTCAAAGTAAGTTCAAGTAAAATCCTATTTTGATACTTCATTGTATCAATTACATTTAATTTTACAGTTACAAACTACCGTCGTAAACATTATTATTACTAATTTGTTTGTTATGCACAAGCACAAATTCATCCTATCATTAACATGACTAGAATAATGAACGTCATAATTTAGTAAGTCAGCCAGGCCAGGATCCGAGACTTGAATGGAAATAATTTGTGAAATTTACGCCTGATCAATTTAATTAATCGTCTATTAAAATGTTCCATTATTATCAGAAAGTGTCACACAGCTAACTTTATGTTTTGAAAACTGCACGACAAATAAAGGAAATGTGGAAATTGTAAACTCTTTTTGTTGTTTATACATTTTTTTAAGCGTGTTTTATATGTTATTTTGTATTTCTGCAAACAAACAAGGAGCCGCTGCTAAATGTGGCACGCGTACAGTTTACATAGTGTAGTTATACATAGATCATTACCCATTTGAGCTTGTTTCGTAATCGGAAAACTAACAGGTCGGTAAACACTATTTCGATGGTACGAAGTAGAGAGAGGCTGGCTTCTTTATTGACTATTCCCATCAATTTACACCTGATCCTACAATCGATGTCGTAAGTATCAAAATAGGATTTTACTTGAACTTACTTTGAACCAATTTCTGCAATGACATTTTACGAAAACTTTACGTCTCAAGTTGTGTATTTATCTATTTATTTTATTAAAAATATATATTGTGCTTATACAATACAAACAAAGAAGTTTGGGCTATACACCCTTGGAATCTGCCAAACTTTAAAAAAAACTTTTTTGTAATTAAAAATTTAATTAAAGCTTTAAAAAGGAGATATAAAAAACATAACATAATTGAAATCGAATATACCCTTTAAATGTAAAAAAATAAGTTCGCAAAATATAAAAAATATTGGATTTAACGAATAATTAATCCTTCAGAGAGTTCATTGAAGATAATATCAAATTATTATTCTTAACTCATTGAAATACTTATTTTGGTTCCTATTCAAATATTGAATAATCATATGAATTCAGAAATGTATTTCCGGTAGGTGAGAATACAATTTAATGAGCAATACATGGAAAATAGCTCTCTCTTTCTCTCTGCCCTATCCACTATCCCGTATCATCACCGTAGGGCGACTCCAAGATCAATCAGAAAACAGTCATATTATTAAGGAAAAGTTGAAAATTAACTTTTAATACAGACGGCATGCTCGATTTTAATGTGAAAAGTTTATCTGGGGAGCAACAAAAGAAATGTCGATAAGTTACGAAACAGTTTCATAACGAAACTTTGATCAAAATTTCATAACTTATATTTAATTAGATTTTTTAAAATGATTCCTAGATATTTGTAACTCATATATGATACCTAGGTATATGATATATGATACCTAGATATTTGTAACTGATTCCTTAAATCAATTAAAATCTAGTGGATATTTGTCGTAATTTATGCTACTCTGCAATAGTTTTATAGATTTTGAAGACAGGTTTAAATGAAACAATCCCATGTGTATTAACAATAAGTTCGAAGGAAGCTTTGTTTGATAAGCTCCCTGTAAATTTTTTGAAACTTATGTTTCATAAACAGGTAAAAATCTAACTTTAAGAAAATTTTAAATCTGCTCTGTACAGGTTTTATTCTTTCTTCTTTCCTTTTATTTTCTAAAATGTATGTTAATTACTAAATGTAAATGATTCCGTTTAAATAAGAAGCGGTTCTAAAAAAGAAAATAACAAAGAATATGAAAATATAAAAAATATACCCAAAAGAGAAATTATTCAACTGGATGTAAGTAAATTCGACAAAGACAAAAAAGTTAAATTGAAATTTGCGTATAGACTTCTTCTAACTTTACCTGCGTCACAACCTCCATATTAACATTTAAATCTGTTTCTTTTCATGTGAAATTTTACAACCAGAATAAAGACTGTATTCAAGGTCAATTTATAAAGATCATCTTTGCTAATAGCCCACCTGAAGATGTCATACAAGGAAACTTAGGTCGTGGTTAAGAATTTAAACAAAGTAGAAGTAATACTACACCGCGTAGTTTCATTTAGTTGTGAATAAAAATTAAGTGATAATTAATTTCTACAAAATTAACGCCAAATATATTCAAAAATTATTACATTCAGTTATTATAACGTAAATATTTTTGAATAAATACGCTAACGATACCCAAGAAAATAATGACTATAACGGTTAAAAGCCTATATCGAAAGCAATAGGTTCAATTGGTAATAGGTTATTGATCAAATAACAAAATTATGTTACAAAAAACCGAAATGGAAAATAAAAAATAATACAACAAACTTGTATATATTTGTTTACATGAGAAATTTAATCTTCGACAAATAATTTTTTTTCTGAAAGCCTATTTTGAAAATATTCTTTTTTAGGCTTCTATAGCTAAATGGCAAAAACGAAACCCTAATAATTGCGTCATGTCCGTTTATCCATCTGTCACAGCCATTTTAATCCGAGACTATTGGCATATTGGCACTATATAAATAAAATTTGTATGGTAGATGTTTTCTATAGATATTTATACAATAAAATAGTGTAATTATGAAACAAATTCAATGCTAAATGCATTTAAATGCATGACGTGTATGGTATAGTTAGATAAGTCTTGAAAACATATATTGATGTTCCAACATAACTTTTTTATTCAAGCCATTAGTTGATGAGATGCGCGCTTCTGGTAGTTTTCAACTAACATGTGTAAAATTAAAAGCAATAACTTTTAACCAATAACTTTGTTTCACACAGTGTATGAGAAATACAAATTTATAAATTTAAAATTATTTGGTGCTACGTAGGGTTCCCCTACGTACGCGAGCCAGACTCGCTCTAGGCCGATTTTTAATTCATGTATTTTCAGATTTTTGAGTTTCTCATTGTATGACTAAATTTATTCATAGTTTATTTTAAATTTATTGCAGTCTTTTTGAACTACAAAAAGACCTTTATATTCCTTACCAGCAAATCGTTTATTTACTATTAATTTCATATATATTTTGGATAATTACCTTCTACCATTATTTATTTTAACCCTAACATGTTCTCATTGAAATGGCTCCCGACCATATTAAAACAATAAGGAAATTACGTAATTCTTAAAATAATAACTAGAGGGGCCCCATATCTACTAAAACGGTTAATTATAATGAAGTCTTTGAAGCAATGGAGGACATATCGAGGTAAAATATCAACCGTATAATAGTTTATATTAAATCCCATCAAAATTTTGCTCTACTACAAGAACAACTCTAAAATATAAAGACAACAAATGAATAAACATTTAGAAATAAAAAAAGAGGAGAAAAAGTAATAAGCATGATCATATTTAATTTGCATTGGTGTATTATGTATTTAATTATATGGAACAAAGACAAACATAGCAGTTTTCATATAGAATTCACTATAGAAAATAATTGAGCATTTTTTAATAAATATTAAAAGAACGACGTACTTAGCTTCACTAGTTATTAAAAAGAATTGAAATATTAAAAACCAAATTTTTGAACCAAGTATAAAGGTTAGTTAAACAGGTATACTACTATACTATACAAAATCAAAATCAATACAATAATTTTGAGATCGAAGTGAAATTCTTTCCAGCACAGCTATCTATTAAGAATTACATAATAACTGAAATAATATACAATTATGCATATCATCTGCTGTCAATTAAGAAATACAATAAGAAAAATTTGTGTCTAAAAAAGAAAGAACTAAAAAAACTAGGAAAAAATTGGAAATAATGTCTACAAAGTATGTGAAAATAAAAATTGAAAATTTTCAAATTTATGAGCCGTGTAACATTGATACTAAAGTTTCGACCATGGATTAAGTCTTACAAAGAAAAATGTTTCTCAAAAATCCCAATGTTTTTTCAAAGTGTTTAAAAATCCGCAATTAGAAAAAAATTCTACGATAAACAATTCAGTGCAATTAAAATATACTTTTGTTCAATATTTTGTGATGCAAAACATTAATTAATTTTAAAGTTAATGTAAAAGTGTATTAATCATCATCAAATGAAGTAATATCGAATATATCTTTTAAGGTTGTCCGAGGCCACATCAATATATTTGAGCTATTGAGAGCCAATTATGGAGAATTTACACACTTGGTTCGTGAATGACGGTAATTAATAATAAATAAAACCTTTGCCAAATGCCGAGCCTCAATCTCAGTGGTGTGAGATTTTTGGTTGATGTAATAGTACTGTGAGTGAGACTAGCGCAAATTATTCAATTAACCATGAAATGACCTTTATACTCTATATCGGCTTTGCAGGAAATCGGCTTTATACTTATAACTACGGGATATTTACTACCCTGATTATCATAAGACCCGCAGGTTTACATGTGTGAGAACTATCCGATGAAATAAGACAAATATTTAAATGTCAACTTGAAGTCTAAAACTGCTTTTGTTCCTTTGGTCCAGGAGAGACTACACTGATCATCATCAGTTATTCAGTTTCGCAAATGTGAGAACTGCAGGATAACTCAACTGCTGAATAGTTCAACTTAAATGCAAAGTATCTGGATACTATAGTTCCTATCTTCGAAAGTATCCTATATGTGTATATATATATATATATATATATATATATATATATATATATATATATATATATATATATATATATATATATATATACTTAGTAAATAATGGTAAATGGTTATACATGCGTCAGTACAAATTTTTGCATCAGTAAAAAGTAAATTTTTTTAGAAAGCAAATAACAAATCAGTATTGAATTACACTTTCTTCAAATTTATTCTTTTAAGATGACAGATACTATTATTCTGCTATCGAAGTAGGAATTTATATATTTGCGTATAGAAATTTTATGAATTTCATGCTGATAATTGTATCAATTTATAAGTTACTTTTGTCTGTTTTGTCCTTAAACCATATCATTAAGTTATTTTTCATTTTTCTATATTTTACCATTACCTGTTTTAGAATTATACCTCATTTAACTTTCTCATCTCTTTAGCCTACATTCCTTACACATGTTTTTTAAGAGGTACAGACTTTGTTGTCTACCTATCTGTTTATTGGCGCTTAATAAAAAAAATATATATATATATATATATACACACACATATATATGTGTATAAAAAGGTGTACAAAAATGAGACATTTCATATAAATAATAAGATTGAAATTCATTAACTTTGTCAAATTATAATGGGAAAATAACTTTAGGTCGTATGGAAGTGCCACCAATTGAAAGAAATCTTTTCGTTAGCCTCTGGTGAGGAAAATACCTTTATGTTTTGGATTTCGTTAAATGATTTCTAAACTGAGTAGCTACTCTAAACTTAATATTTCTAACCGACGTTATTTATGCTATTCTGTAAAGTATTATTGGTCTTACAAAACTATTAGTATTTAAATGATTTGTTATGAAGCGTGTTTTATAATATCTCCTATATAATTTTATGACCTGATGTTGGACAATCTTATCGTTCGTATTACTCATTAAAAAATCATAGCAATACGTTAAAAAAATCACATCTATCCTTTTATTGTTCCGCTTGTGATAGGTCACTTAATTTGTAAGTAAATTTAGCGTATTAAAAATGGATAGTACTTCTATATACGTCATTGGATTAATAATATAAGTACTAACCATTCAACACTGTCACGAAGAATGTAATATAAGCTCTTCGCAAGATCATTTGGGTTATTTGTCCATCTATCAAGCTTTCATGTTTTGTTTTGAGAAACGCGCTATTTTCAGATTACACACATATCTTTCAAATAAGATATCAACCAGGTTTTCTCAAAAATTGTTTGCTAATTTTAGAGGATATATTCTTTTAATTTTTTTATGTCGCATGGAGTATAGTTTAAAATAGTTATAAAGAACTCAAATGAAAAAATGTTAAATAACGTGCTCTGATGACTTAAAAATTTGACATTCAGGTAAAAAATAGAATTGGTAAAATCTGACCAGAAGATTGTAGAAAAACTGTAGCCTAACTAGCTTTATCACATTTCAAACCTACGAGCTTTTCGTATAGAGAGTCCTATCTAGGAAACAATTAAGAAATGTTATTTCACATTTAGTTAACTTATATCTAAATGCAATTTAATTGCTAAAGCAAACAATAATCTTAGTGTCGAATGTGTAAAAGTGGTGAAAATATCAAAGTCAATGCCCTCTACTAGTAGCCTTGTCCTATAATACGCATGGCTGTTTGTCACTATCAATTTTCTTTTTAAACACTTATTTACTTTGGTTCTGTTACTGTCTGAACAGATGTTAAATGTTTGTAATAATGAGGTTAGTGATAAGAAAACACCATATCAGCAATTTGTTAGCAGTGTGATGTACTTAACGGTTCTCACCTGACCAGATATTGTTTTTTCTGTAAACGATTTACGCTGTTTAATAATTATTAAATCATGAACATTGATCGATTTATCACATGTAATACAGTATCTACTTAAAACCTAACGCGTAGGTAGCGTTCGTTGCACAGTACAATACATCATATATATTGACTTGGTTATAAACCAATCCGCGCACTTACAACAGAAATGGCCCAATAACAAATGAAGACAGTATTATTTTATTACCAATTTAAACAATTACCCTCGATCGTATAGTTTTTTTTCAGAAATTCATGATATTTTACGCCTATGAAAGATGCGCTAACCAATTTATTAATGCGGTGACAAATAACATTAACACTTATAAATTCACCAGAAACACTTTATACACTTAAATGTTTAAACTATTATCTGTACCTAAAAATATGGGAAATCCTCGTATCGTATGTTCTAACCGTAATTAACATTTTTTTCTAACTCTTTAGTACTTTAGAATCAATTCCTATTAAATCATTCACTTCATTTTTTTGGCAATCACAATATTTTCTTCAATGTGCTATATTCTACTATATTTTATCTACTATATTTTACGACGTCTAAGAAGAACTGCTGAACGAACTTTTTTGGAGTACAACTCCATTAATATAGAACTCAGTCCACAATACCCCAATATTCTTCTCTGACACCATCCAGACGTCCACCTACAGGGCGTCTATCTTTTTTTTCGCTTTCACGTAATATCGGAAAGATAAGTAAAGGGTAACTCAATCGCTCATGTTCTTCCATGTGTTCTTCAGCTTATAAACAGCAGACTTAGTAAACGTTATACGTCTTTTGATTTTCTCAGTGCGTCCGCCGTTATTCGAAATGAAAGCCCCGTATAAACATGTGGTTGAACCACCTTGCAATCCGCTAGTCATGTGACTTCGGTAAGTTATCGTTAGCACGGCCAACAATCATTATCTTCGTATATGAATCCAAATTTACGGTCAACAATCAGCATCTTCATATGTGAGTCCAAATTCACGGTCAACAATCATCATCTTCGTATGTGAATCCAAATTCAGTGGGTTCATCAGCATATCAAATATTTTGAATTTTTGTGCCACCAACCGTAATTCCGTCCTCCAGTTCTCGATAGCAATCCTCATTTTAAGCTCCATATAGATACAACATCTTCAGGTGGGATATAGCAAAGATCTTTGCTAATATCCCACCTGAAGATGTTGTAATACAATGAAACCTAGGTCGTGGTAAAGAAATTAAAGAAAGTAGAAATGATACTACATCACGTAGTTTCATTTAATTGTAAATAATGAATTTCTACAAAATCAACGCCAAATATATTCAATACTCTATATAGATGTTAGATAGTAGCCACCATATAATTAATTCTTTACAAAATCCTGTACTGGGATGGACGTGATTCGGCAATATATCGTCTATTCTGATTAAGGCTGTTGCATTTTCATTAAAATGCCTGACGACGGGTCAAGGTATTTTGGCGTAACCATCGCCAGATGCGTTTCTCAAATTTTTCGTCACTTTCTTGTGTTAAATGTCCTCAAGAAGTTAACGATATAAAAATTGATTTATCTATTTTAATGTATATAATTGATACATATGGCGGACTTATTGCTACGAGAGCAATCTCTTGCAGCCAACCATAACACCAGTCCAGATCCGCTCGACAAACGGCCGGGAATCGAACCCGGGTTTCCGCGGTGCGCCGCGTCGTCACAGGCCGTATGGCTTGTGATCAACCCAACACACCACATCGACAACAAATAGGGAGTTTGTTGAATTCCCAAGATTTTTTATTAATCTAGCGCACTATTGGAATTTGTTTATAGGTACATTTTCTCTTCACGAAACTCATCTATTTAGGTACAATATCTTTAGATAAAAAGGCGTTTAAGATGTTCGTTTAGGATATGCCCTAAAATTTTGCTGGAATGAGAAATTAAGGGAATTAGTCAGTAATACTGCAAATCTTATTGGAACCTTTTTTAAGCAACGGAACAAACATTGCATGTACCCATTCCCCCGGCCACATGCTTGTCCCCCATATTTTATTACAGAGCGTGTTAAAGATGTTTATGCCACATTTTCTCAAAGCTTTGATGATCTCAATGGTATAGCATTTGTTCCGTTGCTTTTCTCGTGTTTAAATATTAAAAATCAACTCTGACTTATTCTTGATTATTTTAGAATGCTTTACTTTATTTACATATCTTACATCTTTCGTTGATTCTAGGGGTGCAAATATACGCGACTATGGACCCTACGATAGTGCCTGACTGTACTCTTTCCAAGATTCGAACATATTGCTTATTCCAATGACTATGATAGTCACTAAAGTAGGCTCTGAGAATCTTCTATATTCTAAATTTTGGAGGTGATAGTTTTTGTGATGGAACGAATTTTGATGGAGGTTTAGGTGTTTGTTTGCATGTTCTTTAATTTTTGCGCAGTTATGAAGTTGACTGATTTGATCTCAATTATATGCAACTTGAATTCAAGCGGAGTCATTTTTCAAGGTTGAAACCTCTACGTTAATCGCTTTAATTCTGGATCACTCCTAAATAAGAGCAAGAGTATTGTCGCACGTCCAATGATGTCTTTGCGTATCTCTTTTGGCTATTTTAAATCTTTTGCCATATTTTCTCACAAATCTTTGATAATTACTTCTTCTGGTATTGTCACCTCTAGGTTTGTCCTTACCCACTGACTCCAATTTTCTTCAAGTACTGGCAAAATTTTTCAGTTATCATGCACTTCAGATCATTTTTGTTTCTCGATTTTCCTCTTTGTTCTTAACTTCAGTTATACGTTGGAGGCCAAAATTTAATGATTTGATTCACAATCTACAGCATGCAATGTGTTTTGTGCCTAATTAAGTTTTTTTTCTTCAAGTACTGGCAAAATTTTTCAGTTATCATACACTTCAGATCATTTTTGTTTCTCGATTTTCCTCTTTGTTCTTAACTTCAGTTATACGTTGGAGGCCAAAATTTAATGATTTGATTCACAATCTACTGCAGGCAATGTGTTTTGTGCCTACTTAAGTTTTTTTTATTTTACAGCTACATAGCTATGTTTTTCCGATTGCTGCCCTTCTTTCCTTCTCTGAAATTTTATTTCAGCAGTCAAAAAAAGAAAGCAAGAATAATTATTATCTGTGTTCCAAAAAATATATATAACGATTCAAGTATAAAAATGCTATAATATAGGGCCCGGTGTCTGTTATAAAAAATATTAACATAATTTAATTTATAAGATGAATTACTTTATACAATTATAAACTTCAAAAACTACAATTTTCTTCTTTATTTCCTGTATCACCTTGATAAGCCGAATTACGTTCATGGTGTTTAGCTGTGTTAATTAATCCATTTTCAGTTTACCCCAAATTTTGTTTATGATTCACTTCCGCTAGTACATATTACTACCCGATTTGCTTCCAATGGTTATACTTCTTCTTTCCTTGAGAATTTTATTCTAAAACTGTTTAAATAAAAGACTACATAGAATAAAATAAGGGTGGATCCTCTCCAGAACTTTTGGGCACCCTCTTTCCGTTTTTGTCGTTTTATTTTATATCCGATAAGAACTTCCACCTATCGCGTTAAATATCTGTCCGTAACAGAACATTCGAAAAATATACTCGTATCCCAGATAGCGATTCACAAAGCTCAGTAAAGTAGCATGATTTTGACGTCCAATGCATTAGAGTGCTTCTGAAAGGAAATCGGTATGTTATTGACCGAGGGCGCTTACTTTTCTATTATTCGCCTTCAATACAGTACGTGCTTTTAGATACGTTACGTCACACCAATAATAATGGAAAACACCTACAAATTTTAATAAACTTTTTGTTCACTTACCTTTATTTATTTTTATTTTAACTTCTTTTTATATTTACAAAAATATTGGGAATGGATCATTCATAAAATATTTGTAAATAAGAAAGTGAAATTACTTACTAGTATGGAATATATAAAATCATCATCATCATCATCATCATATATATTAATACGCTAAGGTTAAGATGTTACACTCCCTTTTTAGAAAAAACCTCACAACTAATCCACATAAATTATATATCATTTTATATATAATTGCTTGCTCTATCGGCATCCACAACTAAAAAATTTATTATTGCTATTGTTTTTGCAAATTAATTAATTATTAAAATTATATACACAAAACAGCAATGCTGCCATCTAACGGCTCAACGTCAATATGATTGACGGTCGGTAAAATTTTTGTTTAATTTCAAATCCACTCACGTATAAATAAAGTGGCGCTTTAGCTCAACGCTTTTGATACTTGCGCCTCTATATGTCAATTTTAGTAAAATATTTGTGTGATCTGTCATCTGAGCTTCATAATGGAATAAATAATGCGAAGACTTCGCACGGGTCACGCTAGTACTTAATAATACTTGATATAATTAGGTAAGTGGGGACATTTATATTACCGCAAATAAGTTAAAACTTGTCATAGGCAGAAGCATCATTATAGTTTTTCTACAACTTTTCGCATAGGCTTCTAAAAATCATGTTATTTTCATGGTTTTATGTTCTTCAATTACGGAAGTAAGAGTGGAACAAATTTTTTGTGTTTTGTTTAAATGAACGTATACTAGCCAAAATTATGAGTTTATCTCTGAACGTGGAATTCGTTAAACATCTACTCGGGTCTAGGTATTTTCGGAATATATGTATATATATATATATATATATATATATATATATATATATATATATATATATACCGAAATTGGTTTATGAGGTTTACTTGCCTTGTTCTAGTAGCAGCGATGTTGTATTCATGTTGGATGTGTACACCAAACCTCACTTGCAAAATTTTCACTTGTTGATTTTAAGCCCAGTGGGTATGGCTCAGCAGACAATGCTCATTGGGGAAGTCCAAGTCAACTGAGACGTCTAACAATGCCCCTTCATTCCATATCGATTTCCATTCAACTGTCAAGAACGGCCTTAGAACGTGGTAGCTTTAGTCAAGAGTTTTGGTTGAGGATGGAAAGATCACCGATCTCTGAGTCATTTAGAGCGCTGAAGTATAGACTCCGCTAAGTGCGTTCACGAAAAAATGGATTTATTAAATGACTCATTGAGTATGGACATTACTTAAAAAATTTGGGCGGAAAGGCTGTAATTATAGATACGGGACACTTTTAGGAGGCTTCCGAAGGTCCCTTCTTTTGTATGCGGGGGGATGTTACGAGTCCCCGAAGGGGCTCTGAGACAACCCGGGTGTATATAGCGGGCATAGTGTTGATAATGACCAAGATGGAAACCGGCGAGAAAAGGCAGTCATGCAGAATATCAACGTGCTTTTTTAGAAATAATGATACATGTGAACTTACAAGAACATTTCTCATACACGCTTTTAAAATACTAAAAAATTTTTGAAGAAAAATTAGTCTCGCTGGATTAGGATACTATAACATAAAAAAAATATCAAAAGCTTCTGCAAGTTAGCAAACATGAGGTAAATCGTACTTACTCATTCTCATCTTTCATCGAAGATAATGTAACGGGGGTTGATCTGATCTGTTATCTGACATAAGAACTTTAGGCGGAAGTCAACTTAGGTACTTCCTGCGAAGAAGAGGTTTAACCACCTCTGAAAACACGTCTAGGATAATTTTGCAGAGAAATTTGGAAGGTACCATAAACAAAGAAATACCATTCCAAGTTCACACCATCTAGAATTATAATTTTTTCAATATAATTTATTAAAAATACGGTTATTACAATCAAATTCTTGAAAAAATCTCATATATAATAATCAGCCTAATTATTTTGATATCAGAAAGAAAATTTCGTTTCGGGGAAAGAAAATTTAACGCAACGACTGACAACGATTTGAAAACACTGCGTGTGGAGAAGCGAAAAATGTTTCCTTTCATGTTTTACATTCACAAAGCAGTTCTATTCTGGCGTTAGACTGTAATGTTTTATATGAACTGTTTCACTATTTTCATGTCTATCATAGAAAACGGGGATTAACGAAGATCCTCACAGTAAAAATCAATGAAACGGATATTGAATTAAAAAGAAAATTCTATAGCCGCTTCACAATTCCAATTCTAAAAATGTATAAAATTATTAGTAATAATATCTTATAAAATTGTAGCTATATTATTGCCAGTATACAACAATGACACATTGAGAATAAAATACTACTTAATGACCAGAGGAAACGTTACGAAAAAAAATTTATACATAACGACAAAAAGGTAAAAATAAATTACACCACAAACATTGTCTGAGCTAATAAAAAACCCGTATCATAGTTAAAAATATTAATTCTCAACTTTAATTATACAATAAGTCTCGATGACCATTTAACAACATATTTTATCTCTGTCATGTACCCTATGTACTTTCATACTGATAGAAGTAGGTACCTTTCAAACCAATTTTATCATCAGCGTTCGATACCGTGGAGACATCTTTACAACGCTGCTATTACTATAGAACAAACATTTTATTAGGGAAAAGTTAAAAATTAACTTCAACTTAAGGCGGTGCGCTCAAGTTAAATTAGAAAAATTGCTTTCGTTTGCGGCATGCGATCTGAAGACATCGCGACATTCTAAGGACTGTTCTCAATCGGTCGAGAGGTTTTATATTATTTTTTTAGTCTTATCGAAAATGTATAAATTATTGTTCCCAAAATGGGTAACGAAAGTTATATATTCTGTACGCCTACTAATGAATTAATGCATAGGAATCAATGTGTGCATGCATCGATGTTACTTGTATTGTGCCTTATTTAGATTGAAGTTACTGTTTCTTTTCAGATTTTAATGGAAAATGCAAAGCACTAAGACTAATACATTCATACAATACTTAGTATTCCAAATTTTCTTTCTGATACCATAATAACCAGGCTGCCGGACTTGATTCATTCCAAGTCATAAAAGAGCCGATTTATTATATATGAAAATTTATTATATAATTGCATTCCAAATGCGGTAATAATATTAAAATTGATACAAATGACGACGAACCCTTACTCCTGAATTATTCCAAATTTCGTATATATTTTCATTATTTATATTGTTTACAATATTACCGAAAAAATAATAATAAAAAACTTTGATAAATATTTTGAATTTAAATTATGAAATACTACTTTTTAATCAGAAGGTTGACTTGTAAAAAAATTTCCCAAGCACAAAAATTAAAGTAAACTTACGTAAATTTTAAAAACATAGAATTAACACCAACTTCTAGTAGAAAATCGATGACGGTTGACACCTTTTGTTGCACGACGTTATTTACATACGAGTGTAAATAACGTAATAAATATTATTACTTGTTTAGATACTTTTATTAATAAATGCTGAGAATTAGTTATATAAATGCAGATCATTTATGAATAAATTCAGAATAAAGAATAAATGTACTATTTCTGACAGAAATATTTCTTTTCTTCCCAAAATCATAGGTGCCAATATAAAAGTCGATTTTTGTTTAATTGAAATATAAAATATTTCTCATGACGTTAAATTGAACACTCAGAGATAATTCTAAATCAGTAAAACAAATGTACTATAACATGTTTAACCCAAGAAAAACTGAGTTGAAAGCAATAGTCATGGTTATAGTTGAACATTTTATTTTCTCATAAATTTTATAGAAACGTATCAACGTGAATGTTCATGAATGCCAACAAAAAAATGTAAAATTATTTCAAATGAAACATTAATTGTGATATAAAAGTTAAACTGGAAAGAAAATATTTCAATCCTTCTGCTGATAACCTCGCCAACTGTAAAATCTGTAAATGGACGATGTGATCAGACATGGCCCAAATAAACAAATTCAGAAAATTGGAAAAAAACCATATCAGCGCTAAATTGGATTGTTCCACCATTATTTTATGTAAAACCATGCAAATAATATTAGCTCGTTTTTCCGTTCTCGTGGTGAGTTTATTTTAGTGAAATTATTCAAACATTTTCTATTTCTATTCTATTTACTTGTGTATTCAAATTAAATTAGGCGTCAAAACATTTGTTTATCTATATATTTATATGTCAAATATTTATCGATACTTACACATTCCCAACGCGTAATAACAATAAATAAAAATGTGAAACAATCAAGTACAAACAATTTCTAACGAATCGACAAAATAATAAGACTTGATTACATTCTCATTAAAAAAAAACATATCACGTTTAGGTATACTCGCAAGGAGGCAGGTTACAAGATCCATACCACGATACAGTAGAGTGGCCTGGATATAAATCTGCTCGGGACGGAGTACGGCGGACAGTTTGTTCCTTCGAGTTTTCAAATACTTATCTGGAGCAAAAATATATATCTGGTATTATAATCAATAAATGAAGGTTTTTTAGCACAAACGTATTAATAACGTATTTAACGTTGATAACATGGTACAACAAAATTAACTAATAATGAATACGCAACAGTTTGAAAATAAAAATGACTAATGTTAAATCCCTTCAAAAGTCAATAGGAAACAAAATTTACCATACAAAGAATAAAAAATAAGGAAGAGAAAATGGAAGCATCGTCTGCGACGTAAAAATGTAAAAAATTTACCCATGCTCATATTATAATGAAAAAAAACAGGTTCAAATAGCATACGCACAAAAAATAATTGTATTAGAAACGAGACAATTACCTCGTTTTATGTGTTATATTTAAAGTGCTAATAAAGTGTCTATTCAATATAATATCATTAGCATTAGAAATATGACATTATAAAATACAACACTTTTAATAAAAATATTTAACCGACTCCAAATAACTACGGAATAACAAGACCTCTAAAAAGTATTAAATAATGAAAATACGAGTGCTTAATTAGAAATTTTGCTGTAAAATATCGTCTCCGAACAAATAAATTTGCAAAATACTGCTAAAAAATTTGCAAAATACTGTTAAAAAATTACAAAATGCTGCTAGTGCTAGATATTTTTAATTAATAAGTATATACATTTTCAATGCTTGCGAATCCAGTGTCACCCGAAATATCACGAACTTACGAAGAATTCAATATTACCTTATTGATTGAAATCAAAACAGACATTTGCGACGTTTAACGAACATAAATATATTCGTACATATGTACTTATATCCATACAAACCTGGATCCACCCTCACATACATACATACACAGGTACATACGGAAATGTAAATCACGTTCCCTCTTATGGTTTCACCTTAATCAGTACCTCGTGAGTCAGTACCTCAATCAGTACCTCATGATGTCCTGCATAAACAACTTACTTTCCTACTTATATCCAAGTTACATCATGACTTTGTATACATCTACGTACCTACCTACTAATAACCTAATTGATTTACATCTTTGTAACTCCCTGCAAATACTTGTTTTCCTTCCTAACTACTCTCTAACATTTTAATTTCATTTGTTTAAATCAATATTTACTTACCTACCTACTGACATCTTAGTTGCTTCAAGTATTTGTAAGTACCAGTATATACTTACCTTCTGACTTACTTTTTTACTTATCTGGTTACGTTAAGACAAGTCAAATGAGTCCAAACACGATGAGTTTACTAGTCATCACTGAAGTATCCCTTCTACAACCTTCCAGTTCCATCATTAGAACCTCATTTTAATAAAGAGCAAATTGATGCCGTCTTCAGTCGTTTCGAATATTTAGAGGCTTTATTGTTAGGTTATCATTTGATTAATTAATCAACTCGTCATCATTCATCAACATCAACTCGATCACGACACCCGTGATGTTCCTGTTTATTTATTTTGTTTATTTATGTACTTTAATGTATCTAATTTTTACATATAGCGGACTTATTGCTACGAGATCAATGTCTTACAGCCAAACAGAACACCAGTCCAGTCCCGCTCGACGAGCGATCGGGAATCGAACCATGTCCCCGCGGTGCGCTACGACGTCAAAGGCTATATGCCTTGTGATTCATCAAACACACCACGGCACCGACGATTGTTGAAGAATTCTGTTGCATATCTTTGATTCTTAGTCAAGTTCTAACCAAATTTTAATGGGACCATGCTGGGTGTATACCCTTTCAAATAAAAATTATCCAAATTGGTTGAAAAAAACCAGAGGTATATATATATATATATATACATACATATAAAATACAGTCGAAATAAGAGCCTCCCCCTGGTTTCAAATCGGTTAAAACAAATTAAGGAAGGTTGGAATACAAAGGATCACAAAGGATCCAAAGGAGGAATACAAAGGATCATTAAATTAATTCTCGAACACTTTATTCACCGCTAAGGTCGTAAATAACACTCTCCTTAATGTTAGAACGAGAATTGTTCTATTGAAATATACATTGTACCTGTGAGTACAGATATTAAGTCATTGCTTAAATGGTAGTAACACTCAATGAGTTTTACTACATCTATGAAGGGTATAACACTCTCCTTAACGCTAGAACGAGAATTGTTCTATTGAAATATACACTGTACCTATGAGTACAGATATTAAGTCATTGCTTAAATTGTAGTAACACTCAATAGGTTTTATTACATCTGTGAAGGGTGTAACACTCTCCTTAACGCTAGAACGAGAATTGTTCTATTGAAATATACACTGTACCTATGAGTACAGATATTAAGTCATTGTTTAAATTGTAGTAACACTCTATAAGTTTTACTACATCTATGAAGAGTATGATACTCACCTTAACGCTAGAACGCGAATTTTTCTATTGAAATATACACTGCACCTATGAGTACAGATATTAAGTCATTGCTTAAATTGTAGTAACACTCAATAGGTTTTATTACATCTGTGAAGGGTGTAACACTCTCCTTAACGCTAGAACGAGAATTGTTCTATTGAAATATACACTGTACCTATGAGTACAGATATTAAGTCATTGTTTAAATTGTAGTAACACTCTATAAGTTTTACTACATCTATGAAGAGTATGATACTCACCTTAACGCTAGAACGAGAATTTTTCTATTGAAATATACACTGCACCTATGAGTACAGATATTAAGTCATTGCTTAAATTGTAGTAACACTCTATAAGTTTTACTACATCTATGAAGAGTATGATACTCACCTTAACGCTAGAACGAGAATTTTTCTATTGAAATATACACTGCACCTATGAGTACAGATATTAAATCGTTGTTTAAATCGTAGTGACAGACAAAGGGTTTTACTACATCTCTAAACGTAAAATGTTAAGTCTCCTTTTAAAATTTAACTTAAATACGCTCTCCATTCTCTTTACTGGCTTCATTATTTCTTTTCTTTTTCTGTTTTCATATATGAAAATAAATCTTTACTCATTAATTTTATAATATTATCTAAATATATACAAATGTTAGATATTATCAGAATGAATTACTATAAAATCTTGATACTGTGCCGATTTTAGGTGATGGTATGCTTTCATTTCTAAAACGAAACACTCCAGCCAATGTTCTGTTAACCGAGGTAAAGCACAGTAAACAAAAGATGCCTTCATTTATTTATCGTTCTATTATTGAATATATTTGGTATTAATTTTGTAGAAATCCATTGTTCACAATCAAATTAAAATACGTGTGTAGTATTATTTCTACTTTCTTTAATTTCTTTACCATGACCTAGATTTCGTTGTATTACAACATCTTCAGGCGGGCCATTAGCAAAGATAGATGTTGATGTTGTAATACAACAAAACCTAGGTCATGGTAAAGAAATTAAAGAAAGTGGACATAATACTGCATCACGTAGTTTCTTCTGAAATAATTCAGTTAGTCGTACCTTTTATGTAAAATAAAGAGAGCTGTCATCACTTGAATATTAAATTTCATTACCGTTTCAATTATGTTCATAACTAAAAATGGCTTATAATAATTCAAGCTTGCGTGCTGGCATTTGTTTTATTAAAGTGCAGCCTACGTGTTCCTAGAAATAATGATTACTAAAAGAACTTTTGCTTTCAGTTACACTAAAATTTAACGAAGCATTTTAAATTTGAACAGAGAAATAGCTACACACATCACCATTTTCATCACTGCTTTATGTTTCGAGTGCGTTTTATGAAAGCGTTTTCTAAATTACGTTTTTTTTTAAATTTTTTTAAACTAAATAACTCATTGGTTCTAACTTGGCAAATTACCCAGGGTGATGACATGAATATTATCTAAAAAATGAACTTAGCGAAAATACACTTACAATTCTGTTGAATTTCTATCCGTTAATTTAAATTGGTTTACAGTTCTTACAAACTTCTAATACCACTCATAAACATTCCATAACGTTCCACGATCGATCATTCATCGTAACGACTATAATGATGTGAAAATAACTGCATCTTCAGACATTGTGCTTCCTTTCTATAAACGTCTTAAAAAATCGTCCCAAAACAATCGTTACCAGGAAAAATGTATGTATTTTTTTTTAGAATATAAACTGTATTTCGGATTATTTTCATAGGTTATTTATAGTTCAGCTGTAAAACCAATTCGGTGGGGTGCCGTTTATGGTGCAGTAATGAAATCCTTAAGTATCGAAAGTTTTTTCGACGAAATATCAGAGAGCGGCAAAACAGTTAATTGTATGTATTTATACTTAATTCCGATTTTTATAAATATCTCGTTTAAACAAACCCCGCGAGCGAAATCGCAAGCACAGCTGGTTAAAAACACATAAATGACTACTCCCTCGTTATCTGGCTTGTTTTGGTTTAAAATAAAATGTTACGCATGTTTTAAATAAATGGAAAATTGTTGGTTATGATCAGTGCCCAAATATAATTAGGGTTTTTAACAGAATTGTTGTCGTGAACATGCTGTCACTCTTACTCATTTCATTAAGGTGGAATATTTTTGCTAATAAGACAAATCGAAACGAAAGAGATTTTCTCTTCTCCTTATATTTATTTTGATACATAATTGATTCACGTTAAACGCAAATGTATTTTTATGGTTATTCGTTACTAATCGTTCTTTTTTCTTAATGAATCGTTATTTTTGTATTTTATAAAGTTTACGTTACTTAGGAATTCTTGGGTAAAATTGTAAGCACGTCTTGTGATCTAAATAAACTTACATTTACTTTATCGTGAAAAGCAAATGTTATTATTGTTGATTTCTATTATTGGCTTATAAATACGCCTATTTATATATTTATATATGCGATATATACATGTATATATATATATATATATATATATATTCCTTTCTTTTTTTTAAATACGTATCATTTTATAGCAATAAGCTGTCACTTGAACCGAACGAATTTTTACAGACTTTTTATGAAATTTTCCAAGTATAGATAACTTAGTAATAATAAATATTTCGATACAAAAAATGTATTTATTAAAATCCAAATGATTCTTTATGGATTTTTCTGAAATTTTTTTTAATTACATATATTTATTGCGAATTCTCAATGACTAATATTATTAATTTTATTAGGTTACGTACTTACTAAAAGAAAAACGAAACCCTTATCTGCCTTTTTGTCATGATTTTTCTCAGAAAACACGTTACGTAAAAACTGGAAAATTGGGTAGCGTTAAACTTATTATATCACCTCTCCCTCTCCCTCTCCCTCTCCCTCTCCCTCTCCCTCTCCCTCTCCTCTCCCTCTCCCTCTCCCTCTCCCTCTCCCTCTCCCTCTCCCTCTCCCTCTCCCTCTCCCTCTCTCTCCCTCTCCCTCTCTCCTCTCCCTCTCCCTCTCCCTCTCCCTCTCCCTCTCTCCCTCTCCCTCTCTCTCCCTCTCCCTCTCCCTCTCCCTCTCCCTCTCCCTCTCCCTCTCCCTCTCCCTCTCCCTCTCCCTCTCCCTCTCCCTCTCCCCTCTCTCTCCCTCTCCCTCTCCCTCTCCCCTCCCTCCCCTCTCCTCTCTCTCCCTCTCCCTCTCCCTCTCTCCCTCTCCTCTCCCTCTCCCTCTTCCCTCTCCCTCTCCCTCTCCCTCTCCCTCTCCCTCTCCCTCTCCCTCTCCCTCTCCCTCTCCCTCTCCCTCTCCCTCTCCCTCTCCCTCTCCCTCTCCCTCTCCCTCTCCTCTCCCTCTCCCTCTCCCTCTCCCTCTCCCTCTCCCTCTCCCTCTCCCTCTCCCTCTCCCTCTCCCTCTCCCTCTCCCTCTCCCTCTCCCTCTCCCTCTCCCTCTCCCTCTCCCTCTCCCTCTCCCTCTCCCTCTCCCTCTCCCTCTCCCTCTCCCTCTCCCTCTCCCTCTCCCTCTCCCTCTCCCTCTCCCTCTCCCTCTCTCCCTCTCCCTCTCCCTCTCCCTCTCCCTCTCCCTCTCCCTCTCCCTCTCCCTCTCCCTCTCCCTCTCCCTCTCCCTCTCCCTCTCCCTCTCCCTCTCCCTCTCCCTCTCCCTCTCCCTCTCCCTCTCCTCTCCCCTCCCTCTCCCTCTCCCTCTCCCTCTCCCTCTCCCTCTCCCTCTCCCTCTCCCTCTCCCTCTCCCTCTCCCTCTCCCTCTCCCTCTCCCTCTCCCTCTCCCTCTCCCTCTCCTCTCCCTCTCCCTCTCCCTCTCCCTCTCCCTCTCCCTCTCCCTCTCCCTCTCCCTCTCCCTCTCGCTATGTCTTTTATGAAAATCAGGTACACTGTACTTTGTAGACGGTCATCGCATATTGTATACACCGAAAAACTAGTGTTTGCTTTTAATTGTTCTGTTTTTTATATTATTTGTTACAATTTGATTACAAAACTATATTTTTATACTGCCTGCCTCAAGTTTAGTTCGTGTCTCTAAAAATATTATCTAAATATATAACAATTTTATGAAATCATCCGTACAAACACGTGTAGCAAACCCGTGTGAAAAGCCTACCCTCATAAAGCCCGGGGTGTTTTAACGGTTCAAGACAATGATTAGTTCAGCATGTTTATTATTAGTAGATTTTCAGAAAACTGTTCTTAAGAGTAATATAAGGCGATGATTTTCACCCTACAGAGACTCATTGGATTTTAAGATAGCACATATATTTGTTGAAATTTGCTCTGGTAACGATCACGTTAAAGAACATTGGCAGGGTAGGACTATTGTTCTGTACTATTATTACGCGATCTTACTTGTTCACCTGCTCCCGTTTCGGTTATTAGCTTTGCTGTTTATATGTCTCAGGTTAGAGACACCCTTGGAAGGTTAATGTTAGTAGCAAACCAATAGATTTCAGTGCGAAGGTTAACCAATTCTAGTATGTGTTAAAAATAATGTGACAATATCTTAAAAAGGTTATTAGGTAAATTCTCTTTTAAAGTGCCTGTATTTGTAAGTCATTTTAACTGCAACTAATTACAACATTTGATATGCTGGCCATGTCTTAGATCTCCTCATTTTTTCGGGAAAATATCATAGCAATGCAACAAAAATATTAATGTTTATTATCATTGATAATTTTTATAAAAAAAATATACTAAAAGGAAAATTCGACTTGCCTACCAATGAAAAGAAAAAACATAATAAAACCGTTTTAATACAACGAAACCTAGGTCGTGGTAAAGAACTAAAGAAAGTAGAAATAATACTACATCACGTAGTTTCATTTAATTGTTACCATTTATGGTTCAGTTGCAAAACCATTCGGTGGGGTGCCGTTTGTGGTGCAGTAGTAAAACCCTTAAGTATCAAAAGTTTTTTCGACGACATGTCAGAGGGCGCCAAAACCATTAATTATATGTGTTTATACTTACTATATATTGTTATATTTACATTCCGATTTTTTTTTAAATAACTTATTTAAACGAATCCAAAATTCACGCGAACGAAGTCGTAGGCATAGCTAGTTAAAAACACATAAATGACTACTTCCTCGTTATCTGGCTTGTTTTGGTATAAAATAAAATGTTGCACATGTTTTAATTAAGTGGAAAAGTGCCGGTTAGAATCAGTGCTCAAATATAATTACGGTTTTTAACAGAATAGTTGTCGTGAAAAAGCTGTCACTGACTTATTTCATTCAGGTGGATTATTTTTGCTACGACAAATCGAAACGAAAGAGAGTGTCTGCTTATTTTCATATATAAGTGATTCACGTTAAACACAAATGTATTTTTATTGTTATTTTTACAGGTCGTTCTTTTTTCTTAATGAATCGTGATGGAAAATAAATAGAACACAAACAAGCTCCTAGTAAAACGTACAGGCAATGTGTCATTTCTATGTATCGTAGTTTTATGTTTTTGTTGGCTACGCTCCTCTCTTTGCTACGCAGCGTCACTTTGTTGTGTGTTGTTTTGTTTAGTGCTAACTTTGTTGTTGTTAATTTACTTTAATTTAATTAATATAGGATTACAGTTCATTGCCAAAGAGTTTATTTTCATGAAATCATTATGTTTCGAGTCGAGTTATTGTTGTATTCTATAACGTATACGTTACTTGGGAATTCATGTGTAAAATTGTATGTACGCCTTGTGATCTAAATAAACTTACATTTACTTTATCGTGAAATGGAAATCTTACTCATATTCATTATTTATGTATTTATGTTTACGATTTTTTGCGGGGTACTTACCCGAAATTCTAGTTTATAAAAAAATGAAGATTTTTACAAACAAACAGACACACTCATGCACATATACTAACATACTAAAATTTTAGTAATTTTCGTATTTTTATATTCCTTTAGTGTTTAAGTAATTCAAAAATTGTATTTAAAAAAACAAAATATAAATCCAAATGCAGCCAGATCTTAAATGCCAACTGAAGAAACGTAATTCAATATTGGCTGAAATATTATACAAACAAGCGGGGATAAGGCCGCGAATATAAGTCACGTGTAGGGCGGGCGGCACCTTTCCGAAGATATCACGTAACAGTCGCCCGCTAGAAATATATTACTCATCAAACGTATTGTTTGACCTTATTACCATCAGGCTGCGTGTATACGACTCTGCTCTTTGATGTTATACATACCAACAAACTAAAGTGCAGACGTTTGACAGTAACGTTCGCTGAATAAATAAGTCTTCAGTGAAGAAAACCGCTCATCTCAGCGTCATTTTAAGACTCTTAATTTATTCAAATTCTGTCTGCAGTCCAAGAGGTTCTTTCTTGTTAAAGCTTTGAGACAAAAGTATGCAAACAAATTTTAAAAATTATGTTATTTTATATACATGAAGATTATCTGCCTTTTGCAAAAAAATTTATTAAAATTGATTACTTTCATATTATTCATAATAATTATTTCTTTCGTCAATTCGAAACTGGCTCGCAAGTTTATAACAAAACACGAATCTGCGGGGTGCGCAACATAATAAATGCGAATGTATATTTAATGCAGACCATGTGCACAGTTTAATGGAATTCCGTAAAATAGAGTTTGAAGATTTAATAATGCTAATTGTATTTAATATTGTTCTTTACGAAAATTGTTTGCAAGTGTAATGTAAACTGATAGTTTATATCCGATAAATCTTACATGATCCTAAAAAAGTTACGTTCAGTAACCTTGATACCGATCACATTAAGACATAATACTAGCACATATATATATATATATATATATATATATATATATATATAAATATATAGCTTAGAGTGTTAAGGTAAAGAAGCTCTTACAATATATTTATGTATTTCAAAATTTTACACAGCTATAGTACCTTGGTTTAAACAGGAAATATATTTGCAAGAGGTATTTAAATAATTTCAAAGATATTTAAATATTTATTCTGCTTCTCTACCATATACTCATTAAATGTGTATGAATTAAACGACTCGAAACAAAATTTTTGTTTTATTTTGATTTGAAGTATACTATTAACATTTCCACAAAATAATTGCTGCGATGTCCGACATTGCAATTTCTGTTTGGTAGAACCTTATGTTCCAGCAACCTCTTTTCGTAAAGTTTATTGTTTATAAAAAAATAATTTATGCGACTTGTTTCATGAACTACGGATATGTAGAGTGTTATTACTTTCAGAGAATTTAATTTTATAAAAATTCCCACCTATTTGGGTCATTTTAAAAATTATTTACGAAATGTACCGGTTTTTTTAACCTTTATAAATTTCAAAGAAGAACTTCTTTGAAATAAGGTTAATACTGAGAATTTTTAATAAGGATGCATCCCGAAGGCGGGCCAGGTAGGCGCCCTACCACGAAAGTTTAAGAGATTTTAGCCAATAAGATAATTTTATTTTAAGCACCCATGTTTTTTGTAAATCAAACAAAATGTGTTAACTACACGTTTATTTTGGCAGTCAAACAGTTGACACTATTTTAATAAATACTACATATTCAGAATCTGTGTCAACTAATTCATTTTTTTTGTGAGTGTCTTAATAAAATAAGTCGCTAGTGTTGTAACAGTCTAATAAGAATTAGATATTGTTATTTCACCTATACGTCCCGTAACAGCAAGTATTCTTTAATATGTATGAGTACGTACACTTAACAAATTAAAATTACATGTTACATATTAAATGTACGTTTTTAACTTTTGAGTCTATTGGTAGCAGGGAATAGTATTTATGACCATTTATGGTTACACATTCTTACCCTATCTTGAACTATTATTATCTCAACTTTAAAAATTATTACTTTTTTAAAATCACACGCTCTTTGTATGTCACAACTTATTATTAATTGAATTAGTCATGGTATGAATTGAGTGATTTATATCACTCCAAAATATAAATAAAGGTATTGAGTAAAATAATTTTGCTGTTAGTTTTTGAATTTTACTAGAAAAAAATATATTAAAAAAACGAATTATACAATAATGATCTCTCTTTTCAACAGGTTTTAATTCGATCTTCAACACGATAACCTCAAAATGTTTTTTTCATCAAAATTTCGCGCATCAAAACTTGCTAAAGTGAACATTTGACTTTTTGCACGTAACGTGATAATCATTTTAAAATAGAGAAATTTATTCATAAGAATTAATGTAAGAGTATTTTATGAAAATGTAATTTGGCGTAGCATATAATCCGGCAATGAGTGTAGCTTGAAAAGGATATTAATTACTGGAAGTGTGTAGGTTTTATTTTAGTAAACCTACTGTCAACACACAAACATATTCGAAATAGTCATGAAATTGAAAATTCAAGTAATGACTGCTCACTTTATGTTACATGAAAGACAAGATTAACTGAATTTATGGCAGTAGAAATTTAAATAAATGAAAACACCCTTTGTTAGCGGCGCTTCATTTCCGGGATTAGAATATTAACAAGTGTTCCGCTATCTAAGTGAAAGCATGCTGTCAATAACATGGTTCCAGCCCCAACATACGGGTATCATGGTATTTTATGCTGGTATTAGTAAAAATTTGTAACTATAATTTCATTTCATTATCGTGATCAGCAAATGAACATTTGTGAGCAAAAATTTATTTTCACAGGTGAAAATAGCCCTTTCTGCATAAATTCACAAAAAATAAGGAAACCAGTAAAGAGAATGGGAGCGTATTTAAGGTCAATGTTAAAGCGGGTCTACACTTCACATTTTTTACATATCGTAAAACACTTTGTCTGTTACTATAATTTTAGAAACTATTCAATATCTGGACTCATGGACACAGAATATATTTTAACAGAAAAATTCTCGCCGACACATTGAGGAGAGGGTAAGTGACAGATTCTTCTCTATGGGGTAAGCGCAGCTCATTAAGCCAAATTTAGGGCGGACCATCTTTGGCGAAGATAAATTTCTCGTGATTTAATTAAATCACTTAATTAGATACGCATAAGTGAAAGCTAGATTAGCCAAATAATCGAGGGACGTTTATTTCGATAATCTGGTTAAAATAAAATGTTATCTACGCTTTAAATAAGTGGAGAAGGGTTGGTTACAAATAACGCTTAAGTATAATTAGAGTTTTTCAAAGATTTTTCGCGGTAAACACGCGGTCCCTGTCGCTTATCTTATTTAGGTGGAATATTCTTGTTAATAAATTATAAAAAACAAGTCAAAATAGGACTATTTTTCATATTATACTTGTTTTTATATTTAGGTGTTTGACGTTAAACGTAAATGTGTTTCTATTTTTATTTTTTGTATATATGTTATTTAGGAACTCCTCCGTGAAATATAATTCACCCCTTGTAATTTAAATATATTACGCTACACTTATACTTATTATTTATGCATTTGTGTTTACCGTCTTTTGTGGAGTAGGTATCCGTATTATGCATTTGTGTTTACCGTCTTTTGTGGAGTAGGTTTACCGTCTTTTGTGGAGTAGGTATCCCAAATTTCAAATTCAAAAAATCAAAATTCTTTTTTAGATATTCGTATAAAACTTTTGGATATAAAGTTCCATCGTAATAGGGTCAATGGTTTATAGGTTGGACTAGGCACACTCACACACATATACTTGCATATTCAAATTTTAGTAATTTTCAACCATTCCTTTAAAATATATAAATAAAATATCCAAACTCTGTCTAAGCTCAAATATAAATAAGAGAGACGTAATCCAATATTGGATGAAAAATTGTCAAAACAAGTGGCCATAAGTTCGCGAATACAAACGACACGTGTTGGGCGGGCGGCGCTTTGATCGATGATATCACGTAACAGCCGCCCAGTAAAAACATATTACTCACTAAACGTGCCGTTTGACCTTATTACTCTTAGGCTGCTTGAATACGACTCTGCATCGTAATATCATACGTACCAATAATATGGAGTGCTGATATTTCATAATAATGTTCGCTGAAAATAAATTGTCATTTTAAGGCTCTATTTTAATTTAGACAAATCATGTCTGCATTTAAAGAGGATTTTTCTTACCTAAAGCCGTGAACACCGTCAACATTTAAAGTCGATTGTAACTAATTGTCAATAAAGTATTCGTTTAGTTAAACATGTGAGATTCTATTTATTATTTCATAATTATGTCCAGGCGTCGTTTCTTAGTACATTTTTTAATTAAATAAAATTTCTTAGTAGGATGTCTTAAACGTGTTTTTTTTTTAAAAACAAACTACCAGTTTGTATTATAATTACAAGCTATATTCCAAAAAACATTATATTAAAATTGAAGAGCTAAATAAAAAAATTGGATATAAAATGAATAGTTTAATATGAAAAAGTTGTTAGCTACACGTTGAAATATTTTTCATTAATAAATTTCTTAACCAATTTAATTAAAATATCAGAAACTAGTTTGTCAGCTTTATTAGAATTGTAGTCTATTTGTGGTGGGTTACCGCCTAACCTGCAGTGTTCTAGATCCCATGTTGTAAATGTTCCAATAACAGGAAAGTTAATAACTGATTTTCGTGTTGACACATAATGTAATTTTCATAAATTCTATTAGTAGTGCCGTACTCGAATGTAATTACTCTGCAATGTTAAAGCTTCCAGATAACGAATATTTAAAAAAAATATTCAAATATTTTTTCCAAAAGCTTTATTAGAAGTCGATTGCTCGTAACCCGATTTGTAATTATTTCTATCAACAAAAGTTGAGGCTATAATAAAGCACACGCATGCGGGGTGTGCAATAAAATCAATTTGGATGTATATTTAATATCGACCAAGTGTATAGTATAACGGGATGACGTAGGATCCGATTTAAAGTAAAAGTGTTTAATATTGTCCTTTATAGAAAATTGTCTGCAAGTATAATGTGCACTGATGGTTCATATCAAATATAATTTTGCTTTGTACTACGAAATTAGATTTACTAGACCTTACTTCGATGCCCATCTCCTTAAGAAAGAATGCTAGCACAATAACTATTAACTGTACTCGTTACATTTCTCTCATTAAGAAAGAATGCTAGCACAATAACTATTAACTGTACTCGTTACATTACTCTCATTAAGAAAGAATGCTAGCACAATAACTATTAACTGAACTCGTTACATTTCTCTAATTAAGAAAGAATGCTTGCACAATAATTATTGACTGTACTTGTTACATTTCTCTCATTAAGAAAGAATGCTAGCACAATAACTATTAACTGTACTCATTACATTACTCTCATTAAGAAAGAATGCTAGCACAATAACTATTAACTGAACTCGTTACATTTCTCTAATTAAGAAAGAATGCTTGCACAATAATTATTGACTGTACTTGTTACATTTCTCTCATTAAGAAAGAATGCTAGCACAATAACTATTAACTGTACTCATTACATTACTCTCATTAAGAAAGAATGCTAGCACAATAACTATTATCTGTACTCATTACGTTACTCTCATTAAGAAAGAATGCTAGCACAATAACTATTAACTTTACTCATTACATTACTCTCATTAAGAAAGAATGCTAGCACAATAACTATTGACTTTACTCATTACATTTCTCTCATTAAGAAAGAATGCTAGCACAATAACTATTATCTGTACTCATTACATTACTCTCATTAAGAAAGAATGCTAGCACAATAACTGTTAACTTTACTCATTACATTACTCTCATTAAGAAAGAATGCTAGCACAATAACTATTATCTGTACTCATTACATTACTCTCATTAAGAAAGAATGCGAGCACAATAACTATCAACTGTACTCATTACATTTCTCTCATTAAGAAAGAATACTAGCACAATTACTACTAGTTATGTAATGAGTATAGTTAATGGTTATCGTGCTAACTGTATAACTTTACTCATTTCATCACCTAAGGGAAAGACTTTTTGTTTATTAAACTGACCCTTCAAATTGAGTAGAGCTTTTATTTTTTATAGTTCAGGGTCTTAACAGTTTTTCATTTATTACAATTGTTAAGCAAAAAATCTACGAATGTAGACTAAATTTAAATGAATATCAACAGATGTTAAAGTAGTTTAAATACGATTATTTCATTGATTTTTAGGGATTTCCTGATCGCAGACTTAATTGCTTTCTTTGGACATTATTGTTAAACGGTTATGTTAGTATGTCTGGTATTAAAATACAAGGTCGTAAAGTAAAAGCGGTACGTTTAGTAAATGATACGTTTTTACCGAGTTGCCGTTACGTGGTCTCATCGATCAAGGCGCCGCCCGCCCGTGACGCTCGTCGACTTTCCCGCCGCTCATTTTGACAATTTTACGGCCAGTATTGGATTATGTCTCTCCAGTTTTTATTTAGGTTTTCGCCGAGTTTCAACTTTTTTATTTATATTTTTACAGCGGCCTGCTGTGATGGTCTTATTTATTTACGCGCTGCGTCTGTGAACGGGAAGAGGATATTATTTCGTGTAAGATGACTTGTGGAAATTATTTTTATGTATATTGTCGACATGTTATACATGTTATGACCATATTGCAATTAATAAGCATATTGTAAATAGAAGCATATTGTGATTAATATTATAGAACCAGTCAACACAGAATATTGCACACGCATTTAAGGAAAACCTTCATTATTAGATTTTATTTATTCTTCCATTAAATATAAAAAATGTTGAGACTTTCCATTTTTATGCTTAACGCATGATAAATCTTTCGAATTTGATACATTTCGATAAAAATCGCGGGAAAGTGCGGGAAAATTCTTGATTTACATTAGTTATGTAATTAAAGTTTCAGAGTAGTCAGAGCTCCGTACTTGATGAATCGATGAACTGATCGATGACTATAATTTTGCAGTGTCGTGACCCCTCTTATATGTCATTAAGTGATCCCTTTGCGCGGCCGCCGATTGTCACGCCAGGGGTTACAATCCACCGCCGTCAGAACGTCGCGTAGGTTAGAGCGCCCATCCGGAACATCTCCGTTCGACTTCGAGTTCAAATTCTTGTTTGCTACAGTTCTAGTAATAGTAAATATTATAATTAGTAAATTAATTAATAAGGAAATTGCATCACACTGACGAGGAGCATTCATTGGTAATCATCAGTGACTTAGAGCTCCTCAAATCCAGCAATATTCAAGTGCGGAGTTCTGACCACTGCCTGTCGTTCTGTACAATATATAATTTCCAAAAAGATAACTTTGCAATTGTAATATGAATTCTTGAATTTCTAACATTAGTTACAGATGTGAGTGATATTAAACTTGGAATTAGATCGTAATTTTTTGTAGAATTTTTAAAATGAAAATTTATTCTCACTTACACACAGTACGTTTATACACTGTTACGTAAGATGTATCCACTACAGATTCTGACTTTAGCATTGCGAGTTGAATAAAGTAATAGATTAGGATTTCACAATTTTGTATTCAGTGACGAAATAAATTTAAGTTACAACAAATCTGTTCGCCATTCAATTTCATGTATGGCTTGGAATTTTTCCTACACCCTGTTAGACTAAATCATAATTCATTTGACCACATCATCTGTATCTAGCTTTAGCTGATGATGTGAGCAATATGCATTATAAAAACGTACAGGTGGAGGTTAAACTGCGATAACTTCTTGAAAATGACGCAAGCGCTGAATGAATATTTGATTCAATTCTGTGTAAGAAAATATGTTCAAATTATATAATGTTATTAAATAATGTACGTATTAAGCCTATGTTTAAAACATATTTGAAATCCGTAATATTTGAAATCGACAATGCCGCAATTAGCAGGTTTAAAACCCCATCTACTTGACCATTATGACATTTTAAAACGGACGGATTATTACAAACAAAAGACCATTTACAAAGTATATATGTAATAATATAATCACATCCAGCACCGAGAAAAATGTTTGATCCGAAAGGGATAGATTGAAACTCCCATTAACTGAGTAAAACAGGAAAACGGACAATTTAATTTGAAAAGTTCCATTTCTACTTGCATGTCCATAAGTAGAAATAGAATTGTGAGCCTTATATTTATTTGTTGCGGATTAAAAAAATTTACTGTTGCGGATTAAAACAAAAGACCATTTACAAAGTACATATATATAATAATATAATCACATCCAGCACCGAGAAAAATGTTTGATCCGAAAGGGATAGATTGAAACTCCCATTAACTGAGTAAAACAGGAAAACGGACAATTTAATTTGAAAAGTTCCATTTCCACTTGCATGTCCATAAGTAAAAATAGAATTGTGAGCCTTCTATTTAATTGTTGCGGATTAAACAAATTTGCTTTTACTGTTATTTTGATATAAACCGTTAAATTTGGATATCTGTATATGGGTTACTATAAATACAGACCGCATCAAAAAAGAAACCGTTTTCCTCTTCGTAAATATTGTGGTAAAATGAAAAAGAAAAATGAAGAATGCAATGTCTTTTGATTACCAAGCGAAAAATCAGTCTTTACTCCGCAGTTTTACCAAGTGCGGATAAACATTTTTTTTACGGTCCAGTCACCGGATTCTCAGTTCTCGAGTTACCTAGGGTAAAGTTTTTAAACCTTTACAGACATATACAATATATATGAAACTTTAGCACTTTACAAAAAAAATCGAATGTAAAAGAAAATATAAATAAATTATTATAAATAAATTCTGTTCGATACGAGCAGAACTCGTGCCACGAGTGTCCCTTACACACACACCTATGCACTTATAAACATTTGTACTACACTCTGTCATTCTCCAGTACTCCTGTCAAATTATTTACAAATATTAACTTTATTTTTCTCAATGTAAATATATATTGGTTATTATATCCTTTATAGGCTTAGAAATATCGCGAATTTCCCAAAACCTAGTCTTTCCCACTCTTCACCGGACTGGCATCCAAAGAATATATTACATTAAAAGTTGCGGATTTGGTAATCGCCTTATAGCGCGCCGCAAGTCACTTGAGAGCTTCAAGTTGAGTGGCACAAGTTTCGTTGCGATATTATAAAACTTCATGCGACGAGACATTTGCATTTCAAGCAGTATGCGACGTTTTAAATGATGTAATTAGACTGGCCTTTTGTGTATTTTCTTGCCAAATTTGGGTCGTCGACATTTCTTGAGATAGTAAGGGTTACATTTTCTTTTAATTATGAGGGTTCTTCTTGAGGCCGATATTTCATGTTTGATTAAATTAAATTTTTTT
Source organism: Druceiella hillmani (assembly GCA_039881145.1). NCBI lineage: Eukaryota > Metazoa > Arthropoda > Insecta > Lepidoptera > Hepialidae > Druceiella > Druceiella hillmani. The sequence goes on from JAYKKI010000012.1 coordinate 3,309,483, forward strand.
GTCAAGTTCCTTTCGAGGGATGAAATTTGCACATTTTTTAGTATATATTAATACCAATGCCTGTATTTTGACCAGATTGTTTTTTAAGATGAGAAAAATGACGTTTTTCGTTAGAAAATATAATTATGTTTATCGTTACACTGAATTTTGTATAAATTGCCTTAACCAAAGATACGCCCAGACAACCTTATCGGGGTTTCTTATATTGGTACTGCGGAATGGAGATACTTCCGTCAATTAGGCTTTTCCGCTTATAGATGTAATTCACAAAAAGCCTAAGTAAAAATGATACATGAGTACGTGATCATGAAATCATGCTTCGACAGTTTTATTTCTAGAAACAATAAGTGTGATAAAGCTGATCTAAACTCACTGTGATTTATGTCGTCAAAATAAATTCTTTTGTCATTCCATATCATGTCTTTTGTCATTATACATTTCGGAGCGCTCGAGGAAAGCTGGAATTGAATATGATATTCACGTCTAATTTTTAAATATTCATTAATGCGGTCTATTTAATTATATTTTAGTTATTGGCAACTAATTTGTTTTCTACGACCGTTTATTTGAAATTTCATTTTTCGTACGTCGTATATTGTATTTTTCGTGCATAATTGTAGAAACAATTATCTAATTAAAGAAGGGATTATACTTACCTTTGGTTACTACCGATATTTATTTAATTAATGGGTACTTTTGAGTAGCACACACACACAGTCACACAGTAGAGTATACATTAAGTATAACCAACACCGTGAAATGACAATACATTCGACTATTTTTTTAATTGCGAATTCTTTCGCTTCTATGGGTATTATCGCCTGGCACTATAATATTCTTCTAATAAATAATATTCTTCTGAAGAAATACGGAAACATATCCTCAGGAGTAGCGGTGGTCTCGAGAGATAATTAATATAAGGTTCCTTTTCTACTTATGGACGAATTGTAATGCTTCCTTTTATTTGTCGCGGATTAAAAAATATGCCTTTACTGTTATGTTGATATCAAACCAATAAACTTGGATGTGCTGTACCTAGTTCAAACACTCATATATCGTATGAAAACTAAGTTCAAACACTCATATATCTCATGAAAAATAAAACCATTTTCCCTTTCTCAGAAATTTGAGTAAAATTACAAATATATTGATCGTTATATCTTTCATAGTCATGAAAATATCATAAATTTAGTAAAAGCTATTAGAGTGCTTACATGAAAATACTAACCTTTTTAAATATTTCCATTTCTCTCTACCCTTTCATTATATTCCCCATTCGTAACAGCTAGTTGCTCGTCGATACGCGAAAAGCCAAAATTTAGAACTTTATTGTGCATGATAACTGTTTTTCAAAATTAGCATGATTTTCACCAGAATTTGTCAAAATATTTGGATCATAAAAACCACCTTTATTCCCTTTACTGTATTCTGTTCTGAATAGTAAATAAGACCAGCAAAACTTTTTACTTAAAATGCAACTTCCGGTTAGCCAGCAATATTTATTGTATAAATTGCTATGAAAATGTCGTACACTAGATTTATTAGGAATGTTTAGTTTGAAAATTGATTTTGATTTACCATTTTCAATTTTAATATTTTTTCACGAAAAGATAAATTAAAAATCCTACCTTAATCACATAGTCAACATTGCAACATTCGGCCCCTTTTTGTTTACTTTCACGACGAAACTTTCACAAAATATTAATTTTAATGGAAGAAAACGGTCAACACAGTTTGTAATTTACTAAAAAAAAGTAATACGTATATTTTAAAATTGGACAATAATTAAAATGATTTACAAAATTATTTTCGAAAAAGAACGTTAAACTGACAGCGAGATGGTTGTAATAACACAATAATTCATTGCTTGTATGCAAATGTCACAATTAGGGGATTGTTTCAGTCTGAATGTAGCCGAAGGTAGTCTAACAAGCATCAGCTTGCCTTGAGACTATGGACAGACGCTCTGAATTAAGGTAATCAATTTTAATTTTGTATGGACCGTTTATGATTCGAGAAGTTTTTATTATTTCACACAATATACGAATGAAATACGCTTATGTATGTACGTTTTATGTAAAATTTCAATAACCGGAAACGTTCGCTTTGTGTGTGCGAAGAACAAATCAAATATCGAACTATGTGCTTCGCTTGAATATCACAATTTAATATGTTGAAATTTTTGTAAATCTGTTACATATGTATATTTAATGTTCAGGGTAAGTTACGCGTAAGGGTAAATTACGTGAGGCTACGCTTATAAAGGCACTGCGCCCCACTGCAGACTACGTGTGACGTTTTTTGAACGAAGGCTAGAAACTATCGCAAGATGGATATTTATGTGGAATTACGCCTTATGTGAGATTTGTGTTGTCAAAATATTGCCTTTGTAATATTTTAATAATATTGATCTCACAAAAAAAACAATATGTATAAAATTACCTAAAGAGGGAGCTTTCTGTTTCTCCAAGATGTTTCATTAACAGTGTGCCTGAGTAATGTTGCTTTTTGATTTATATCAGATTTTTTATCAGCAACTTCGTGCATATTATGTTTTATTACTTATAAAGGTATTATTAAAATATTGCGAGGGTTTTTGTAGTCGATTCTGTACGAAACTATTGCGCTGTGTCTTTATGACTGTACAGTTTTCTTCTTTTGTCTTTTCAAATTTTGGAAGTAATCAAAGAAGTAAGTGAATGAAAGTCAGCGTATAATAAAAACGAATCAAACTCGGGTCCGATTTCCAACCGCTCGACGAGCGGTGTTAGAGTGATGTTCTGATTAGCTGTAAGAGGTTGCTCTTGTAGTGATAAGTCCACAAAATGTGTCAATTCTATATAATAAAGTACGCAAATAAATAAATAAATTTATCGTTATTGTTGTTTTATAAAAAGTGTAAAAATAAGATCATAAATATAAAATACGTGTTGCGTATTAGTTCCTATTTAACTAATATTTCTGAATGTAATTATGAATTTATTACAAAATACTTACTTCAGGTGTTATATTATTTAACGCCTTGTAAAATAGTATTTCCTTGTGCCACAACGTGACAATATATGATCTTTGTATTTCATTCCGGCACATTATTACATGTATAAATATATACAGAGTTATTACCCTCAAATTCTATACATGTATACGAGTTTACTCTAAACACGTATACGTTGCAAACCGATAGTAAAATGGCAAAAGTATCACAATTTACACAAGCATGTTATGAAATGGTCATATTTTATGATGACGTTATCAATTGACCTGTATTATTGTAATAATCTGGTGAGGTTAATGAGATGTGCCATAAAAATATGTGGTGCTACATTTAGTTTTGGTTGTGTAGTAAGACAACAAAGGCAACTAATTTTTGGTACTGTTCAAGTTTCGAATAGAAAGTAGGTTTTTGTAGACAAAGTCAAAATGTTAATTAAAAAATTGGGTATGCTGAATTGATCACTATGCTGAGCAGAAGTGAACATTTTGATAACCAATATAATCCGTACCTACACAGTGAGTAATTTTGAATACGAAAATTAAGAAACAAGTACAATTAATTAAAATGATAATATCATAATAAATATAGTATATTAATTTATACAAATTGTAAATAGATACACTTGTCTAAAGAGAAAATATGCGTTTTCATCATAAACGTGGACTTTATATTAGAATACGTCACTTGACATTTCGTTAGTTTCAAATCTCGGTGAATTATTTAAGAATACTATATATTACAGAAAATGAATTAGAATATTACTTATGACAAGTGATATTGTTTCGAAGAGCATGTATCCTTTTACTTCGCTGGTTTTTCGCCCTAAACACCATTCACGAAGAAAGAGTCTTCTAAGTTTTTTTCGAAATACTTCAATTTGCAATATATATTTTTTACTCACCGATTACTCAGTTGCAAACTGAACAGAAGTTCAAACACTTTATTCTTTATATACCTTACAAAAAATATTTTAGAATTTTTTATAACATTCCAGATATCGATTAAAAAAGTAACGGGTTATGAACCAGCCACTTTTTCAAAAAATTGCGAACCTGAATGAAAACTATAATAATCTAGTTTACTTCATGTATCTTGGATAACAGAGAACAAATTTAAAACGGCATACATTTATACTCATTCCGTATATTTGTTAGAATCAGAAGATGAGTCGAATATATTTAGAAAATGGTCTTGCATAATTAAGTTGAGTCCTTGGAAGAATTGTAGTTGGTTCGATTTCACTTACGAATCTGCTTGCTTACCATATCTATTAAAACCGTAGATGCTGACATCGGCAGCTCACGTCATTGAAGTGTCCATATTGATGGAAATCGAAAATAAAACTCAGAACCATGAACAACGGGACCGACTGTGAAACGTTGCTCCTTGGGAATATGATGATTGAATTTTACAAATTTTCATCTTGACACTAAATTCTGTATTTATTAAAATTAACAAAAAATTCATAATGCAGCATGTAAACTAAAAAAAAACACTAAATGGGTAAAAAGCCGATTAAAAAGTCGTAAAAGTTAGAATATAATTATGTATACGATGATGGAGTTTATTGAAATTACGTACTCGGATGTGTAACGTGCGATAATATTGCAGAGTTTGCTTTAATTATATGTACTTAGCTTATATCTGCGGTGTTTCTTGTGTAGTCATAGTTACAAACTTTTTGGAAGAAATTGAAACATGCAACTTAGAATAATTAACAGATTTTCTTGCCCTATGTATTGAGTATGTAGCTTTTCAAAAAGTTCCGTCGAACTGTTGCAACTTGGCTTCGTTATTCCACTTGTGTACTTTTCAGTTTTCAAATTTCCCGAGATAAAAAGTAACCTTACATAGAAAATTATTTCGATTTGTGGCTCTGTTGTGATATGAAAGATGGAAAAAAAACACACGATTTAGGATAATTTGAAGACTATTATATATACAAATTTAATTTACTTCCAATTGCAGCGACCCTTTCATAAGAATTCATCGGTTCTCTTAACTGATATGAACTTACGGTGGCTATATGCAATCAGGGATCTTTATCAGTGATTGAGAAAAAATATCTCATGGTCTGCCTCTATCTCCTGTTGGTTAATGTAAGTTTGAGTGCCTTCATAAAAGGTGGGTATAAAATTTCTCTTGAAAGGTTTAAAAAAGACACTTTCTAATAACAGAATATAAGAAAAATCTCAAATAATAAAAATTGTGGAAAAAGTCAGCACGCGCGGTAAAGTACAGCTTCAACCCCGTGCATCACAACGATATGGTCCGTGTGGTGGAGCCACCACTCAATGCGATGTACGGAGAGTTTCGCATGCCGCAGTGCTGACGGAGAAAAGGAAAACGCGCCAGCCTTTTTGTTCAGCCCCTTTGGGAAGCGGGGCTTCTTCCTGAATGCCCGTTTCCATGATCGCGCGTCTCTGTCGCGGTGCTCTGTATCAAGTTTGATGTGTTGTTGTCTTTCTTTAACGAGTGTTTAAAATAGTATGTCGCGATTCCAACAAACAGCTGTGGGACATGTTTGGACAGAAGTCCATCGCAAATATCTCTCGAGAGCAATAACAAAATGAAAGAAGAAATACTACGCCAAAGAAGCCCTCTAATGGAATTTCCAAGGACACCGGAACAGATGTACAAAAGAGAAGGTTTTTAACAATTTCGAATCTTTTGTTGATTTATTTTTGTTGTAAATCGACTGATCTGACTTTAGCGAAATCGAATTGTTTACTAATAGGAAATTGCTTACTAATAGAGTCAAACGCGAAAGCTTTATAACGGCGAGTCGCTTTTAGTGTATTGGATTGAAATGAAAATGAGACTTTGGCTGGGTATCAAATTTTATTTTAAAATAAACCAGAGATTGACAGCTATTTCGATAGTTGTTTTAATGTCTTCTTCACTCGCTATATTCATCAGTTCGGGTATAGCAGTGGTAGAGGTACTCGCGTCCTCATTCATACAGCGCACCGCGTCAATTTTGCGTCATTAGCGGCCTTTACGCGCGTTCTTAGGAGCGTACAGGATAGCATGCGGAAAAGCTTGCACGCCCAATCGTGTGCGGTTATCTTTTTAAAGTTTGTTTAAACTCCTGTTCTTTGGCGCGCGATTACTCGTGTTCGTTTTTGTCATCGGAAAGAGCGACCGTGTAAAGGCTAATCGCGTAGGATAGACCGCACGAAACGGGTACGTGTTGGAGTATGTGCAGTTCGCACAGTTTTACTGAAGTAAAGCAGCTTGTAAACGTACGCGAAAGGCAACCCTTAGAAACGCGATTGCATACACGACTGATGAGCGCGGCGCGTGGTTTCCCTTTCCTTTCCAACAGCCTTTACACGCGCGCTCTTCGCGCACGATTGCTGTTTCACGCGCAATAAAATGACTGTGTATAGGCCGCTATTTTCGAAACAACTCAAACAAGTACATTGCGGTACCAGCGCATAGCCAATATTCTTCTATTTGCAACGATATCCATGATCTAAATTTACAGTTGGCTCTTGCGTGGACTGATGTGGACATATTAAATTTATACAGTTATTTGTGTATTATTTCTATGTTTTTACTTTTTGAAGACGTTTTACGTCCATATTTATCAATTTAATCAAGTCTCAAGTTCAATTCGTATAATATGACAAATGATGAGTTAGCATTAACATCGATGTTACACTGAATTTGAGGGCAGGTTGAATAGGTACTCCACCTACACATCATGTCTCGTATCGCCAAAATATGTTACATGTACTTATATTTTGCTTAGCGAATTTACATGAGCCACAGACGGCTCGTGCGTTGAAATAATTAAATGAACTTTGTTTACCTACTCGAGTCTCTATAACACGAGTAAGGTTATTTACCTAAACAGTATGTTTTGATGATCGCTTGAGAAGTAGTACAGATGGCATTATTCACAAAAGCTCACAGTTAACTGGATAGCTTACACGAGGTCTCATATAATTAAACGTTATTTATTTTTCTGTTAACTTTTAATTAAGCTAGTTCGAATTTTTGTTTCCTTATTGTTGTCTTTTACAAATATAAAACTTAAAGCACAACACAGCAGGAATTAAATATAATCAGTTATTTTGTGATATATTTCACCAAAAGATATTAAATTCAAGACGGAAAGCAAAATGAAAAATAGAAACTGAGTTGTAAATTATTTGGCACCGCAGGATTAGTCACTAGATAAGCGTTACCGTTATAATTATATAAATCCAATTATTGATTTCAATGACGAGAATTCAAAAAGGGATCATGGTATAAAAGAGACCGATATTTTCTATAAATTTGATTAGAAACAAGCCAAATTTTTTGTCGCGTTAAAAAAAATTAATTGGTACTTCTAACTGTTAAGATTGTGTAGAGTGGTAACAAAAAGAATTATTATTATAATAGATGATAGTAATCTGATGATATTTAATCAAAACACATCATATTCGTAACAAATTTTATCTTATGTGTAATTTCATAAAAAAAGTAAAATTTGAAACACATATTCAACAACAGTTATAATTAACAATTAGCAGAAAAAATGGCTGTAGCGAGGATTTCGTTTAATTTCGCACCTTCTCCACTAAAGTTCACTGGCTAAATGCAATTTAAAACGAATTTAGCCATTAAGAGCATTTTGCCTATTTTATTCTTGTGATTTATTGTCTTGTTTTATATGCGGCAAGCTAAATAATTAAAAATTGACGTTTTGAAATTCAATTTGATATCAATTCAAATTATGCAGCAAGCTAAATAACTTGCACTGATTTCGAAATGTATATTTTAAATTTATTTTTCTTTATATTAAAAACTAACGATGTCCTCTTGACTGTATGTGTTAATTTGATTGTAATTCGATTTGTGCTAGTTGAATAGCAAGCAGTTTGAGTACTGCTGAAAATCGATAATTAAATACTTTAGAATGGAAATCTTATTACGCGAGACCTATCTCGCATTCATTTATTTTTAGAAATTCACAAATGTAAATGTAATTCTGGTCTAGTTGCTTTGAGATCGCTCCTATTTTCGAGTACATTTACACGTTTAATTATTTATAGTTCGTAAAAATTTATTTTCCATTATGTATATTAGACCTTAATAAATTGAAAATATAGCATACAGACATACATACATACATAAATATATATATATATATATATATATATATATATATATATATATAAATAAAACCTGTTAAATTTTTGTTCCAAACGCGTTTAGGCATGTAAAATATTTAATGGTACGCACAGTGCATTGCTATTAAACTATTCACGAATATTAATAAATGTATATATACTACCTACCTTAATATTTACAAACGTAATTATAGTGAATATTTCAAACAATTTCTCCTGTTATCCGGAAAATGGGTATTATAATTTATAATTTATATCTTAATTTTGACTTTAGCTGTTTCGGAGACGGAGGAATATGTTATTGTGTATATTTTGGAAAAAATATCTCTACAACTATCTTACATAAAATAAAAAAAAGGTTTGTGAGGTTTTTTTAATTAATACTTTCAATTCAGCACATATACGATAGAGAAAACTGAAAACAAAAATTAACGACTGTATTTGTCTCCTCAAATTTATATTTAAATATTTTTGATTGTTAACTAATAAAATTTAGGCTATCAATAATTTGCAATATCTACGTCAAACTGTTTCTGAGGAAAACGGCTCTGACAAACAAACAGACAGACACATGAGAGATCTTATAATGGTTCCATTTTTTAAATTTTGAGTCAAGGAATCTTAAAAAGTATCTGAAATAATGTGCTAATCATTTGTAATATTGCTCTTATTACCAACATTTTTGATTTTATACAAATTTTCTAACTGATGATTTTCCAAAATATAAGGGGCGACGGAAATTTCATCGATATATTTTTAAATTTATTAGGATCAAATTTACAATCAAGAACGTCAATTTACTTTTATTGGGAAAAATAAAATAAAATACTTTATCTTCCTCTATGACGCCCACCAAAATAAGTATTAGAAACGAGACTGAATGTATACTTATTTCGCTTTTGTTCAATTAATTTTAAAAATAAGAATCTTTAATTATGTTTCTACTTTATTCTTTTGTAATATATGATATAATACTGATTAAATAATAAAATACGCCATATAAATATTTTTCATTTGAAGATGGCCTAGAAAAACATTTGTAAATTCCGATCAAAAGATGGCAGGCTAATAATAAGAAATTTAAAAAAAATGTACTTTGGACATATCACTTTTGCATCTAAATGTTTATGTGTATAAAAAAGAGAAAACTTAGCCTGTCTTCATATTGAGGATAATTATAAAAGAATGATTTAGGGACCCATAATGAAAATAATAGACAAAAACATACGGTTTTTGGATTTTCAGTTTGTTTTTGGGTTTTTTGAACACGATTCATGTAAAAATTACTCAATAAATTTAGATTAAGTTATTCGGGACATACAGGGGTTGACTTGAATTAATATTTAGTTTTATTTCATTGTAAACGGTTCACTACATTAAAAATTTGTTTAGGTTGAATTAGTACCACAAAAACAGAGAAGTACCTAGCTACTCGATGCTAAGTAATTACACAAATTTGTCATGTCTATGTAGGTAGATGTCGCTGCATATGTTTTATATCGCGTAATTAAATTTTTCACCTGGACATGCATTGGCGAAATGGGCATGGCCAGAGGTGAAATGTGGCGGTCTGTGGGAGGTGTAGGTGCTTAAGTAAGCAATTTGAATTAAGGCAGATGCATGAGAGCAAATATGTTTGTTAGTCGTCTTATGCACATAATATTTTACGGTGTTATACGTATCCGATATAAATTTAATTTGTTATGAAAAACATATGGAAAAAGATGAAAGATGTTTAGGAAACCAGACTGAGAAAGAAATTATGAAAAGCGATAACAACCAAAAATTTGAGAGAAGACTTTTAACTTCTTCTCCTAAAATGGTATCTGGAACTGAAACGTTCAGTAAATAAATTTATTACTAAAAAGACAACCATAGAAAGCTGTAAGTTCACATCGTGTAGTTCACAAAGTGAATTTGCAGGTACGTTAACGTAAGCAAAATTAATGATTATAGAACAATTACAGATTATTTTAAATACTCATAAAAATGTAATGGAAATCTTAAGAAAATAAAGCATCGAGGTCAATTAAAGTGGTGGCTAGAGGACATCAGAGGAAGAAGGAATCACGTAAAATCTTACGGAAAAAGGATAACACAAATCTTTGAAGCGAACAATATAATAAAAAAAGAAAAATCGGAAAAAATAAAGCTTAATCAATTATTAAAAGAAATGGTTATCTCTGTTTATATTTACTTTCCATTTTAATGAAAACATTAAAATATTTACAATATAAGAACTGTAATGAGTTTAGTAGTTAAGTAGAACCGTTACGAAAAATATCCAATGAAGACGTAGCCAAGCCAGAACATAGGTAGAAATATTGTATTAGACTTCGTGAAATGATCTGCATACTTCATAAACATCCTACAATTGAATACAAATTCAGGAAAGATTGGGAAGCAAAATGTGTTAACTCTAGAGGCGAGTACCCAGCAAGCTGAAGAGAGTGTCTAGTTACGATGCAAAAAAGAAATAGGAGTGACAAACAATTCAAATTTACAAAAACTAAGTAGTATAGTATTATAATTAAAAATACAAGCGAAATGATGTCTACAACATAATAACAACCTGCAAAAAACATTCAAAAAAGGATATAATTAAGGCTCATAATTGAGACCTAAATACTAACCGCAATGAAGAATAGATTTTGCGAAGCTACGAGAAGATCTTAATAGACTAGATGCTATCGCAGACTAAACAAGATACAATTACAGACAATCTATTTTCACACCTATGACATAGGAGGCCATTGTTTGGAGTCTGTTAAATGCATACGTGATCTTGGCGTGATGTTCGATCAAAATTTATATTTTGATATTCACGTTAAGCAAATAAACTCTCGAGCTTATCCTTTGCTAGGCTTTGTCTTAAGAACTACCAAATCTTTTAAGCAGATGAAAACGTATCCAATTCTCTACTCAATCTCTATTTGAATATGCTCTTGCAGTCTGGAATCCATACTATCTTACATAATCTGATATGATGGAAAGAGTGCAAAAACGATTTATACGTACATTGCAATATCGCTTCAATACGCCCAAAATAGACTATTGTATGATTGAACGCATTCAAATGCCGTACTCTCCACGAAAGGCGTGTCGAACTTGGAACGGTTGTACTTCATAATATATGTCACAGTCGTTACGATTGCGCCGATATAGTGAATCAGTTGCAGTTTCGTGCGCAAGGGAGAGCGACCCGTAGCTCCGCGCTTTTCTATCTACTTACCGCTCGCACTAATGCCGGTACTCGCGTACCACTACGCAGGCTTTGTGATGATCGCGACAGAATATTTCATTCTTTGGACATATTCACTAACTCATTACTTCAATATAAACAGTCAACGAAACGCATACTATATAACCATTATTCCTTTGAAAGCATTCACACTGCATTTTTTTTTTTTCAAATTCATGTTTTTATAAATAAATTAATTGTAATTATTAATTGTATTACTGATGTCATTATTATGAATTTTGAACGGAACACTACACGAACATTACATGTTTTGTAATTTAATTTAATGTATTTTAAAATTTCTGAATATTTAATGTAATATACAAATATTTATAAAACACTGAGGATACATGTACGTAGAATATTATTTTGATGTAGAAATATTAGGATACAAGTTAATTTAACACTTGAAAAATTTACTTATTGTATCGTACTATGACTTCTGTTTGTTTTTTCCTCATAGTTGATAAATAAATAAATACGGCTTTGAAGACTAATATTTCTTCCATTTACGATTAAAATACTATTCCAACATAATAAATTTATTTTGTTGGTCGATGACGTACACAAAATTGGAGTGGTCGCCCGAACTAAATGTTACACACATAAAGCGGAACGGTCTGTTAGAGGGCAAAACATAAATTTTCGTCTTCTTATATGCGGTTTATCGTAAACTGTTAAGGTTAAGGTCAGATTAAGGATAAAAGTCACATTTTAAATATGTTTATTATCAATCACCTGTTTTACAATTCGTTCAATTTTAAAGCACGATGAAGTTATTTTAAGTACTATTTCAATGAAAAAGAAATTAAACCGGACATATTTCTCATAGTAAAAAAAAGAAATTACGTATAAAAGAAATTCAACTGAAAGATAATGTTAAGGACAGATGATAAAACTATCATTGATAAAAAAATAGTATACGATGAGTTGTATTTTAACTCACAAAAATTTGTTTAGTAAACATTAATATACACCCAGTTGCTAATGCTGGCTCAAGAAGGAAAATATTGCTAATAAAAGAAAAAAATTACTACCACTTTTGCTTCAGTTTTTCTTTTATCTATAAAGATGAAATTATCAACCCGTCAAATTTTCTAGAGGGACTCTTTGTAAAGTAATTTTGTTTATTTAGGTCTTATAATCTTGATATTCGACGAGGCGTTTTTTATTTTATCAACGTTTACTAAAACTTATTTATATGCATTGGTAATTAGAAAGGTTTTCATTGATACAATATAAAGATTTACATTTTTTAGGTTAACATTAACAAATACGATTTTTGTTACATATAAAATTATTTAATTTTTAAAATTTAATTTAAACCGTAAATTATTTTTAAGTCAATAATTTTTGACCGACACTGGTGATTTTTTATTGTGTACTCTTTTTTCCCTTTAAGGCTTAAACAAATTTCAAAAATTAAACATAAAATTGGTTTCGTTAATATGGGAAAACACAGTTCCGTAGAGTCTTCAAGTAATTCAATTCAATTTCGTTTTGTGCTTATTAAATACACGTATAGTAGAAGCTTACTGACCAGCGTTGTTCTTCAGTTCTTGTAATACTGAGCTAAGATCGTGAAAAGTTAATAAAGTCACCGCGCACTACTTACTCAAATACCTGCTGATCTTAAAAGTTATTCGCTTAGAATCTTTATCTTGAGAAGATTATTCATTTTTCAATGGCGTTCGACTTTACGAAGGTTAATTATTTATGAAACAAACGTCCATTATCCGATCCTAGTGATTCAAATCCAATCCGCTTCGACCTTTTTCCGATGCGGGCACCTTTTCAGATATCTTTATCTCGTTTAGCAGATGGCTCGAAGACCATTAATTTCCGTACAGAGCGGGGTGATGTAATATACGATTCTATAACGTTAGCTTTGCAGAATATTGGTCGGAAATAGAAGGCGAAATTTATATTGTATTCTTTGTGTAAAAATTTTTTTAAAAAATTACTTCACGGGTATGGACCTAGATATTCTGCCGTGACTTCTGAGTTTATTTAAATATTTTATGTTGATATAATTTTGAAAATATTTTATGTGTACCTTATTTCTTACAAATACTAAATAAAAATCAATAATATAGCCATTGCGGATTAGTGGTATAATCATTTGAACAGTTATAGAGAGCGCCTGGAGTCAAAACCAACTCAGTCCAGGAAAATACTTTGGGCTGTGACGTTATTTAACTTTAACGTTACATTCAAAAAAAGAAAATGGACTTAACCACTGAGATATTGTTATTTTATTAAACAATTAGAGTTAATGTCTAGCTCTAAGTTCCTCTTATTTATAGGGCAGTAATCTGTAAATATATTTTTCAAGTTCGTATTATCAAAGTCGTATTTGTCAGATTATATGGTACTCGATTTTCTTCCTATGATATGGTTGTTTTAGATCATTTGATATGGTTGTTTTAGATCATTAAAAAGAATGTCATTTAAAACGATTTGATTTTGATTCCTGTCATTGACTTTAGAAAAATTAAGTTACAAAAAATACATAGACTGGTCTTGCGACATCCATCAATTGGCTAATCATTGATCTAAATATTTAGTTATATATTTTAATATTATAAATTCAAAAGTTTGTATGGACATTTGTCAGTTTATAACTCAGTAATTTCTGAATGGATCTACGCGAAATTTTATAACATAGGTAGATTATAGGCTAGATTAACATATTTACTCATTATTACAATATCTAAAATAATATTTGGCATTCATATTCTACGACGGTCATTCTACTTGATCGCCTAGAATTGTCTGTAAGGAACATTTTTAGAGATTTTATCTGTAGTAACTCTTGTGTTCGAGTATCCATATCCGAGTAGGATATCAAATTTTCCCCGTTTTTTAATTCGGTCACGATAGTTGCACTGAACGAGAATGAATTTTGAAAGAATTGGAACAAAATTAATTATATCCTGGATTAGACTACTTTACTGCAGTTGATACAAATGAAAAAGCAGGCAAAAACTTGTAAGTAAAAATTAATTAATAAATCTTACAGTAAATGATGCAAGATCCCGCGCTTAATTATGATAAAATACATTTAATTCCTATGTCTTGCATTTAAATTTCTTTAGAGTTGTACTAAACGTCTAAAATTAATGTCTTTATTTGTCGTTATATCATCCGATTCATTACATTATCAGGATTGAAATTTATTAAAACAGATCTCGTCATAAAAAATAATAATATATTTTCACATACAAGAGGCAACTATATAATCAAAAAGTACAAAACTTTAGATAAGAGCCGGTCGTGATATTACCATGTACGGTTGACAGGGTTGAGTTACTAACCTTCGTGGAGGATATAAACTCTTGATAGAGAAAAATGACCAACAATGACGTTTAAGAACTTGAATTAATAAACTTTTAATCACCGTTATTTTTTTATTAGTTGTTTTTGCTGAAATATACACACTGGATAATCAATAACATATTGAAAATAATTAGATTAAAAGTAAAATTTTTAAATTTTTTTTATAAATTTTAAAGATAAAATGTCGTCATATTCCAGTTTACATAAATTATCTATTTTCAGTTTTGCTTCCATTATTTCCTATTTTATATGAAAACTTCATTATACTTATTTGCATAGAATAGTTTTAAGAATGCTTTCTTTTGTACGAGATTTTACTATTGAAATATAGAGTGAAACGAAAAAGCGCCTCGAAAATATTTTTCAATGCTTATTTATCCATTCAAAAGAACTTTTGAAAAGCTTTTTTATTTTTTGTTATGCATTGTACTGTTTTGCGTTCTTTTTAATTTAACTTTTTATTTATTAGTCAGCGAAGCGTTTTTCTTCAGTCTTTGGACAATAAGACATTTCCGAAATAGAAATGAAATATTTTAACAACTTGACAAATATATTAAGAAATTTGCACTATTGTAGGCCTTTGTAAGCAGGACCATACTTCTGAATTAATTAATATATATGAGGATCTCGGTATCTTAAAATATTTTATACTTTCCTATACGTACATGTAATGTGAATGAAATTTTTTTCTCACATCCTATCGTATGTTGTATCATTGGATATGTCTTTCATAATAATATTGAACTCCTATTTGCTATTCTCCATTTTTAAGCTCCGTTTACGAAATATTATGTTTTAAAAATATGTGCTCCTTGCATTACATTTTGAAGCGTAACATATTACAAATTGGCACTAGTGCAAAATGCGCAAATGTATAGCAGGGTAATATTTCACAAACGTGTAGAAGCGTATCCGTTCGCAAAGGCGTAATCGTAATATTTTGCAAATGTGTAGAATTGTAATATTTCACAGATGTAGAAACCCTAATGTTTCGCAAATGTATTAGCATAATATTTCGCGAATATGTAGAAACGTAATATTTCGCAAATGTGTAAGCATAATATTTTACGAATGTGTAAGCGTAATATTTCGCAAATGTGTAGAAACCCTAACATTTCGCAAATGTGTAAGCAAAATATTTTGCAAATGTGTAACCATGGTATTTGGCAAATGTGTGGAATATAACCCATATTTCGTAAATGTGTAAGCGTAATTGTGTCTCTTCCATTCCACACCCGCCCCTAATCTTTTGTACATTATAATAACATTTCGATAATAACTATTTTGGTTGACTTCCATCAGTAAATTTAAGGGATGGAGTACGTACGGAACTCTAATTTGTGCGAACCGCTATAGCAAACGTTCGATAATGTTTATTAGCAACCAATGCTGTCGTCTGGTATTGTGCCTTGATAGTTTACTCGACGTTCATAGTAACACGCGCCTGACGTTTAGGAGTTGAACGGAAAATCGTTGTCTAGTTAATAATCATTCTATAAAAGGTCGTTGTTTATAGAGATGGACCTGGATAAGTAATAAAGTAGTATGCACCTTAATTCGTTGGAACGGTTTATAAAACTTCCTTATAATGCCAAACCGACCGTACTGAGGAAATATAATGCCTGAAAAGGGCAAACGTGGACTCTATTCAAAAGTTTGTACTTAAAATTTGCGAATTTTAAAATTTAAGCTAAAGTTCGTTAATGGCTGAAGAGTTTATAAAGCGTATAAAGTTTTAATGAAATTTGGAATTTATACTATAACAATACTCATATTTTAAATATTGTGGTATATCCAGTATTATTTTGATATGCTTAAATTTAACTATAAGCACTAGTAAATAAATGCGTAAATAAAAATAATAAAAAAGGATCTACGTTGATTTAATTTCTATCGAATATTCGGTGTCAAGTAAGTTTAGTTTAAAGTTACATCATTATAGGAATGGAATATTCGAATTCAATTAGAATTTTACACGGGATTGAAAGGTTATTTACGAGATAGCCTGTATATTGTTGTATAGTAAAATAAATTTCATTAATATATTGCTGTTGTAAATTACTCTGATAATATACAGTTTCAATTATATTTTAAATATTTTTTACTATTTTAATATTTTTATCGTTATTTTACAATTCTCTATTGTTATTTTTTTCAGTGCTTAGTATTATTTTATATTTAATGTTTTTTTATTCACCTTTTTACTTTGGTTAGCTGGTAAGTATTTCTCACATAGGTATAAAACACATTAAAAACCGAATATTTATTAAACATAAAATTCTTTTTGTATTAATGTATAGGCCGAACTATAAGACCTTAGCATAGTAACCTATTTCTTACAACTGAAATTTTTTGGATCTACTTTACGACATGTGTATTAGAGATAATGAAGGAAGATATGTTCGTCTTTATGAGAAGAAAAACTCTATTCTCAGGATAATTGAAGGTCTTTATTTTAACAATGAGAAAAAATCATTTACAACTTTGAAAAACCTCCAACTACTCATGTATTAAGTTATGGGAATCGACTCGTCGATGCAAAAGGTTGCTGGCTAATTAATATAATCTTTTATAGAATTGCTCCAGTAATGGTTCTATATGATAGGTTAACAGTCAATAATGCCGCCACATTTTTGTTACTTAAAAATTTCCTATTTATATTAATCTTTAGTAGTTTTGTTGCAAGGAATACCAATAGAAAATTGTTGTTTTATGAATTAATCAACGTACAAAGGTCTATTATTAACAACCCGTTAAGCTTGGATACGTAATGATGAAGAGCAAGGTCTTCAATTCAGTTTGGATGATTTGTCAAAATTTCATTGTCTTACCAAGCTGACGGCATTGGAGGTATTGAGGTGTGCTCTAAGCAAGTATGTCTCTTATTTGAAAATTGCGAACGTAAAAAATTATCTAAATAATCTAATACCTAAATAATCCAATATTAATGAAACTGGGTCGATTTTCCCCTAACTTTTTTGTAAGTAATTCTGCTTTTTACTAATTATATTAAAAATATTACCTGGTAATTAATACTCTCTTTTCATACAGGAGATCCAAGGGGTATTTTTGAAGGTTCCATTGTCAAATACGGAACTCTATTAATTTTGTTATGATCGCGCGCGAGCGCGTTTGTGTGTCGGTCTGTTTGCCATACTTTTATCGTCTTTAGCTGTTTGTGACCTGAGTCCTTGAAATTTTGCAAGCACATGTCTTAGATAAATATACCACAATTAACACGTAGCAAAACAATTTTGTTCTACTTTAGTTAATTCCCCTTATTAAGGAAAATGAAATATTTTTAGCGTATTTGTTGAATCCAATGTTTGTTCGTCGTTAGAAACAGTCTTTCAAAATGAATTTTAGGTTGCATTTATTTAGTCCCGTTTAAAAAATATTTTATTGTACTAAGTTTATGGTCGTCTCTAATATCCAGCCTAACATATTTGTGGCAGGTAAAAACTAGAATATGTGAATAAATAAAAATATCTAGGAACCTGGATTACGCAAGACTGAGACAGTAAGGTAAAAATCAAAACTCGACCTAAAATTGACCGCAGAGTTTTCGAAAAAATAAAGAATGTACTTTGTAATCGTAGCCATAAAATACGCTACATATGGAAAATATTTCTATACGGATGCTAGGTCTGCACAATTAAGGAAGATCTCAGGAAACAAAGAAATTTTCGAAATGTGGGCCTATAAACACATGATGGATTCAGAAAATTACCAATGAGGAGTTTTTTCAACGGGTTGACCAGAAACATGAGCTTTTGCAAACCATCAAATAACGTAACATTGCGTATCTGGGCTATGTGATATGATAGATACAAGTTCTTGCATCTAATAATGAGGGGGAAATTGCTGGGAGGAATAAAGCCTCGTAAGCTCTGATCGTAGAAGAAAGTGATGTTTGCGTAACATTCAAGAATGGACAAGGATCAGGAGTGTCGCCGAACTCATTCGCTATGCCAAGGATAAGGACAAGACCAAATATGCAGAGCTGACTGCCAACTTTTACTAGTTGGAGAGACATACTTACAATATGTTTTACAAAATTTGGTTAAAAAAAGTACAGAAGACGAAGGGCGATATTTGATCCAACTGCTGAGGTATGAGCTGAAAATCCTCATATATATATATATATATATACACACACACACATATATATATATATATATATATATATATATATATATAGACACATATTTATTAATTATTTTTAATATACTTTTGAAATGACTACGGAACCTTAATTTACGCGTGGTCCAACTCGCACTTTATTATTTTTATCATTAACTTGTTTGAATTGAAAATATTGGAATGTATAAACTGTAAATAGTAATAATGTTGTCATATTGTAAGTATACAGAAACACAAATCACTTCATTTGTAATGAAAACACTTGTTAAGTACAAGTAGAACTCGTAGTGACTAACTACGAGTCTTACTTATAAACATTTAATAGTACATAGTAATTTTGTTCAAATATTCAAACATGTAAAAATTATTTCTCATCAAAATATATTGTTTAACATATCCTTTATGTGAACGTAAAGTTGGTCGATGCACAAGCCTGATCAAAATGTACGGACGATGCGATTTGCTGTGGTTAATACGAACTATAAAGTCAGAACACGTTGCCACAGGTGTTGTAACATGATAACATTATAACTAGATTGATTACTTACCGTCCCAAATAGTTGTTATTACCTATCAAAATAATTACGACTATCCTAGATTGCTAAATGAACTAACGTGTCTATGCTCCAAGAGCTGAAAGCAAAAATAGGATTCTCCATCATCCGAGTACAAAGAATACTTGCATATTGAAAAAAGGCTAATAGATTATTTTCTGGATAGATAGTCGGATAAGATAAGGAAGCTATGAGGTATGGTCTTCAAAAATTCCATCTGAAATAACCAACTCTGTCGGACAAAAATCCTGCAAATCGGTAACTTCACGTGAATTCGATCCTTAGTCCTGAGGAGATAATCACCTCACTTTATTAAAAATAAAATTTACTTATTGTTTTTAATTGATGCGTGACATAAATTTTAGACTTCAGTACATAAAGTAAATTTATTTTAGATGAGAAATTGTATTTTTAAATTAATTTCACTAAATTAGAAAATGTGTTTAAAGCTAAATTTTAATGAAGGACTAATAATATATCCTCGTAACATATGTATCTGCAGACAAAGGATAACTCATATATGCCCTTTTTCGATGTAGGAAAATAATTATTGGATTTAATATATATTTTAATCCATTTAATAAGTTCAGGGGGATTATTGACGCGACTGAATAAAATATTAATATATATATATTGGCATGAACATTTCTTTAACTGAGCTTTTAAATTGCAAAACACTTTATACGATATGTATTCGTAGATTTTCACATCCTTATGTCAAAAAAGCTTAAATCAAAATACGCAAGCGCGGCTAATTACAATTTTTCCATTTAATTTGGCAAACGCTAATAGAATTAATTATTTTATCATCCATTTCTACGCGAAATAGAACCCTACATTTTTGAAACCTCTTGGTGCCTGCATTGAATCCGCAAGAATTGGCTTACAGCATCATACAAAGATAAATAAGTACTTACGTACGAACTAAGGAACGGAATCGCATGCCGTTTTTCAAAGGCAAATTTTAATCATAATTAATATTTGAAAAAAGTAAAAATTATACATTTTTCGATAAAAATGTCTTCTTTTCAAAAATCAATACAAGAAATTGATAACTCGTAAAATTACTCCCATTACAATTACATCCGTCGTCAAAACTGAAGGTTGGCATTTTTGTCGACAATAAAACCTATATCAGCAGGTGTGCAACACCAATCTTGTATTTTAGCTTTATCCTTGCAAAGCATCGTCCTACTTTACATGTCGGAACATGATTGCCGTAGCCTCTTGTACTAATTCCCTTACTTTGCTTGAAATTTTATAAACAGATTAATACATTTTTATTCCATCTTGAGAGTTTTGGCTTCCTTGACAATCTCATTCCAGATTTTTCCTGCTTATGCTTTTTTTTGCAAATCTCTTATAGCTCTTTAAGTTCTTCTTAATTTTATTGGTCTATTTCTTGGAGGTCATCTAGTCTATCTTTTTTTCGGATTTCTGTTGATTATATTTGTCACAGATCCTATTTTTATTGTTTTTTGATGTACTGTCCATTGAAACCTACGTTTTCTCATTTCATTTATGATATTGAATATATTTGGCGTTAATTTTGTAGAAATTCATTATTCACAATTAAATGAAACTACGTGAAGTAGTATTATTTCTACTTTCTTTAATTTCTTTATCACGACCTAGCTTGTATTACAATATTTTCAGGTGGGTTATTAGCAAAGATCATAAACAAAGGACAAGAATCTTTGCTAATAGCCCACCTGAAGATGCTGTAATACAACGAAACCTAGGTCGTGGTAAAGAACCTAAAGAAAGTAGAAATAATACTACATCACGTAGTTTCATTTAATTGTGCTTCATTTATGATATTAGTATCCCTGAAGAGTAAGTGGTTTCTAGATTTTTTCTAGTTTTCCGGATATTATTTTCCTGAACTTATCCAAAGATTTGTCATAATATTTTCCATCCTAATATTAACAGCAAATTTTTATCCTTTTGGTCGATGTCCAGGTTTCAAAACTATAGGTTACAATTGATCTTATTACAATTTTATATAAATAAATCTTGGAGTTTTTGGAGAAAATTTTGAATTTGAAATGATAGAGAGATGCGTAAGAGGTTTTATTTACATTTGTAATCTTTTTTGTGACTGCATTATCGATTTCACTGACCTTTTTCAGTATTTATCCCAAATATTTAAAATTATTAAGTTTTTCACAATATTTCGTTTTTCTTTTTTAATTTTAAAAGGTCAATATTTATCATTGTCAAAGATTATATTTTAGGTCTCAAAAGACTTTATTTAAGTACTGTTGTACTTAAATAAATAAACACAGTAAATAATATCCACTAAATTTATCTGAAAAAAGCGTTGTTAGTAATTACGCATACGTTAGTTAAATTTCTGAAACCGGAACACTTGAGTTAAAATTTATGTCTAACGTCATATATTTGGCTACAGTAGTTGCCTAAAGTTGTGCAATTTGGTTAAATGCCGTAGAGTAATGGATACGCACCTTTACATTCATCTTAGTTATTATGTTAAGTAGTTTACACATCTGTCTCATGAGTATGTTTAAAGTTTCTAGCGAAGATTAGGCGTTTCATTTCAACGATACACATGTTTACGGCAGTTGCAGCCCGAGTTTCATCCAAATGGTATCGCTCAACATTTGAGCGAGTTTAACCATCGTGGATTTAATGTTTGAATTTGTGGATTTACGGCTATATCGTATACGGAAATACATTCATATAAATAAAGAATGCCGTAAATTTGTCAACTATGTACTATTACTTAGAATACTCGAAGACTTGCGGATTTGTTTTAAATTTATCGAAGTTTTTGGTGTTTTTGAAGCGACATGAATCTTTTCCGTCATCTTCATCTATCTAACCATATTTTTAAAGCAAAAAAAAATTGCTCCTCATATAAATACAGAGAAATCCTTCATCCTTATGTTGTAGATAGTCTTCTTTTATATATCTTTAGGACTTTTATACCTTTTACGGATGACAGAGTTAAAACAAAAATTATTGTTGAATTCAGAAATGTAAGAACCTACGTGAATAACTTTTGGTAATATTTAACTAATTTGTTTCGTTAACATGAAATATTACCTGTCTTGGAAACTAAAAGTAGTATTAACAAAAATACACGAAATAAAGTAAAAATGGATTTCGTGAAGTTTTAATGACCTATAATGTGTATACCCTTAAGTAATAACGATAATATAAAGCAGTGATGTGGAAGTAATATTTTGTATTTAAATTGTTCAAAAATTCACTGTCATATTGGTAACTTTTATTCCAAAAAACTTTATAAAGATATTCAATATCTACGAAAAGACACAGGGCCATCTAATTAACTATTAGTTGCATGATATTATACTAGATGACGTACCTATCGATGGCACGGGAGAAAAATTACAAAAAATAATTAACTTCATTCACTAAGGAAAATAAAAAGTTTCTTGACAAAATTTTGCGGTATTTTAAAAGGATTTTCTAAAAATTCATTATGACATATGTGATAAATCACTCTTCTGTTTTAATTTTCAACCTTTTAAAGCTAATTAGGTAAATTCCGTCCGTCTACGAATTTAACTTGGATTTTAATATAAACTATTTTTGAGCTAAGTTTCATATAAACCGAATTAGAAATATGACTTCCAGGACATCTGTACACCTCATTATATCCCATATATACAAATAATTTAGCAAAACTAAGGGCATACCTAATATTTTGGAAAAATTTTGTGTCATTTTTAAATATCTTTAATATGGATTAAATGGTTCGATAAAAATTAAAAAAGAAACAATATGAAGCGCAATAATGACAGTACTGATAAAATAATTTTATTTTTTCAGGAAATTTGTTGCGGCTAAATATGTTCATACCGCTAATTTTTTTTTGAGATACATTAAATCATATGTTTTATAGTTCTGTATCCCAAAAGTCCGTGCAGAATTTTACTGTGATGTCACTGTCTGTCCATCCCTCAACTAGGATGCAATTGGCCGTAGACTTACATTTTACGCATTTTTGCATTTTTTGGCCCCAAGTGTATGTAATAGAGGGCAGAAGTTTTTGTCAATGTGGGTAATAAAAGCTCTTTGAGTTAATGTATTTTTAAAAACTTTTTACTGTTTAGAATAAAGACGTGAGTGACTATTTTGATATCAAGTCTATCAAGTTAACACTTTTATTCAGGTGCCCGAAATTTAGGTTAGTAGGATTAAATTATAAACATAGTGAGATTATCCGTATGTATATTTAGACGAAAAATATCACAATAAAATTCAAGAATAACAGACTGAACAATTTTACTAATAAAATTATTTATTTAGTGATCGAAATAATCATAGTTTTACTTTAAAACATAGTGTAGTTTAAAACATAAGTAAATGTTGTACATATGTCACATTATTTAAATTAAAAAAGAATTTGTATACAGAGTGCAACATAGAATGTGTTTATTATTCATATAGGTGAATCTGTGCATAAAAATTAGTATATAATATTAAGGAATACTATGAAAATTCTCAATCGTACTCCAAAAAAATTGCGATCCCACGAAAAGAACATGTTTTTTTGGTGTAACTCGCTTTGAATGTACTCAGTAATTCCAACATTAGTGAAATAAAAAAAAGAGTGTCGGGCTCAATATAGAAAGACTTCATGTTGAAATTGTTATTGTATAGGTAATATGCCCTTCTTATTTCTAAGCAAAATATTATCTTCTGTGGGTTCTCGTTCACTGTGCATGCTGTCCAGCTTCTAATATTCGAAACACAAGTTTGTTGATCTCGATTTCATATCACTACCCAATTCATTTTTCACCGATCCTATGCCCTTTCTCTATCTATGTTGATACGTAATTTATTAGTTAATTTAGTTACTATCATCTTAATTTTTTACATAGTTGTATTATCAAGTGTTATATTGTACAGAATAGTTAATTTTACATTGTCTCACTTATAGTCTATTGTAGCCTTTCAAAACGCTGAATTCTTAACTTTTGCTCATGCTGCGATAAGTTCATCACAATTTATTAATACGTTGAAGTTTAAATAAATATACAAAACATGTGATACAATAGATATACAAATATGTCCCTTGTTTTAATGAGAATGATGTTGCAATATTTACATTATAAGTTATATTCTACAATGACACCATAGAGGAAAGTGGTCATAAAAAAACTCATGTTTGAAATACTCACTATTGAAATGAAAACTAATTAATGACTTATATACAATATAATGTAAGAGATTGCAAACATTTTTTTAAACGTAAAAAGTCTGATGTTTCATAAAACTTACATATCTACGCTACGTTTTAAAATGATGTCACAGAGGAGTGTGATCACAAAAACCCATATTTTTTCCATAACTCATAATTTTACTGAAAACAAATTAATTATTTACACACAATATAATGCAATATATGCAAATTTTTATTTTATTTAAAGAGCTTAGTATTAATATAAACTTACATATCGACGCCACGTTTTAAAATGATATCACCGACGAGCGTGATCACAAAAATACCTTTTTTTCTATTGCTCACTAATTTATTGAAAACTAATTAATTACTTATACACAACATAATGCAATAGATATACGTACATTTTTTACTTTAAAGAGCATGATGTTAATATAAGATTAACATATCTACACTACGTTTTAAAATAACATCACAGAGAAGCGTGATTAGAATAACACATATTTTTTCTAATATTACTCATTCCTTTACTGAAAATTAATAAATGATAAACACTATGTAATGCAGTAGATATAGGCATGGTTTGTTTTAATTAAAGAGCATTATGTTAATATAAGATTAACATATCTACACTACGTTTTAAAATAACATCACATAGAAGCGTGATTAGAATAACACATATTTTTTATAATATTACTCATTCCTTTACTGAAAATTAATAAATGATAAACATTATGTAATGCAGTAGATATAGGCATGGTTTGTTTTAATTAAAGAGCATTATGTTAATATAAGAATAACATATCTACACTACGTTTTAAAATAACATCACAGAGAAGCGTGATTAGAATAACACATATTTTTTCTAATATTACTCATTCCTTTACTGAAAATTAATAAATGATAAACATTATGTAATGCAATAGACATAGGCATGGTTTGTTTTAATTAAAGAGCATTATGTTAATATAAGATTAACATATCTACACTACATTTTAAAATAACATCACAGAGAAGCGTGATTAGAATAACACATATTTTTTCTAATATTACTCATTCCTTTACTGAAAATTAATAAATGATAAACACTATGTAATGCAGTAGACATAGGCATGGTTTGTTTTAATTAAAGAGCATTATGTTAATATAAGATTAACATATCTACACTACGTTTTAAAATAACATCACAGAGAAGCGTGATTAGAATAACACATATTTTTTCTAATATTACTCATTCCTTTACTGAAAATTAATAAATGATAAACACTATGTAATGCAATAGATATAGGTATGGTTTATTTTAATTAAAGAGCATTATGTTAATATAAGATTAACATATCTACACTACGTTTTAAAATAACATCACAGAGAAGCGTGATTAGAATAACACATATTTTTTCTAATATTACTCATTCCTTTACTGAAAATTAATAAATGATAAACATTATGTAATGCAATAGATATAGGCATGGTTTGTTTTAATTAAAGAGCATTATGTTAATATAAGATTAACATATCTACACTACATTTTAAAATAACATCACAGAGAAGCGTGATTAGAATAACACATATTTTTTCTAATATTACTCATTCCTTTACTGAAAATTAATAAATGATAAACACTATGTAATGCAGTAGATATAGGCATGGTTTGTTTTAATTAAAGAGCATTATGTTAATATAAGATTAACATATCTACACTACGTTTTAAAATAACATCACAGAGAAGCGTGATTAGAATAACACATATTTTTTCTAATATTACTCATTCCTTTACTGAAAATTAATAAATGATAAACACTATGTAATGCAGGTATGGTTTATTTATATGTATGGTTTATTTTCATTAAAGAGCATTATGTTAATATAAGATTAACATATCTACACTACGTTTTAAAATAACATCACAGAGAAGCGTGATTAGAATAATACATATTTTTTCTAATATTACTCATTCCTTTACTGAAAATTAATAAATGATAAACATTATGTAATGCAATAGATATAGGCATGGTTTGTTTTAATTAAAGAGCATTATGTTAATATAAGATTAACATATCTACACTACATTTTAAAATAACATCACAGAGAAGCGTGATTAGAATAACACATATTTTTTCTAATATTACTCATTCCTTTACTGAAAATTAATAAATGATAAACACTATGTAATGCAGTAGATATAGGCATGGTTTGTTTTAATTAAAGAGCATTATGTTAATATAAGATTAACATATCTACACTACGTTTTAAAATAACATCACAGAGAAGCGTGATTAGAATAACACATATTTTTTCTAATATTACTCATTCCTTTACTGAAAATTAATAAATGATAAACACTATGTAATGCAGTAGATATAGGTATGGTTTATTTTAATTAAAGAGCATTATGTTAATATAAGATTAACATATCTACACTACGTTTTAAAATAACATCACAGAGAAGCGTGATTAGAATAACACATATTTTTTCTAATATTACTCATTCCTTTACTGAAAATTAATAAATGATAAACACTATGTAATGCAGGTATGGTTTATTTATATGTATGGTTTATTTTCATTAAAGAGCATTATGTTAATATAAGATTAACATATCTACACTACGTTTTAAAATAACATCACAGAGAAGCGTGATTAGAATAATACATATTTTTTCTAATATTACTCATTCCTTTACTGAAAATTAATAAATGATAAACATTATGTAATGCAATAGATATAGGCATGGTTTGTTTTAATTAAAGAGCATTATGTTAATATAAGATTAACATATCTACACTACATTTTAAAATAACATCACAGAGAAGCGTGATTAGAATAACACATATTTTTTCTAATATTACTCATTCCTTTACTGAAAATTAATAAATGATAAACACTATGTAATGCAGTAGATATAGGCATGGTTTGTTTTAATTAAAGAGCATTATGTTAATATAAGATTAACATATCTACACTACGTTTTAAAATAACATCACAGAGAAGCGTGATTAGAATAACACATATTTTTTCTAATATTACTCATTCCTTTACTGAAAATTAATAAATGATAAACACTATGTAATGCAGTAGATATAGGTATGGTTTATTTTAATTAAAGAGCATTATGTTAATATAAGATTAACATATCTACACTACGTTTTAAAATAACATCACAGAGAAGCGTGATTAGAATAACACATATTTTTTCTAATATTACTCATTCCTTTACTGAAAATTAATAAATGATAAACACTATGTAATGCAGTAGATATAGGCATGGTTTGTTTTAATTAAAGAGCATTATGTTAATATAAGATTAACATATCTACACTACGTTTTAAAATAACATTACAGAGAAGCGTGATTAGAATAACACATATTTTTTCTAATATTACTCATTCCTTTACTGAAAATTAATAAATGATAAACACTATGTAATGCAGTAGATATAGGCATGGTTTGTTTTAATTAAAGAGCATTATGTTAATATAAGATTAACATATCTACACTACGTTTTAAAATAACATCACAGAGAAGCGTGATTAGAATAACACATACTTTTTCTAATATTACTCATTCCTTTACTGAAAATTAATAAATGATAAACACTATGTAATGCAGTAGATATAGGCATGGTTTGTTTTAATTAAAGAGCATTATGTTAATATAAGATTAACATATCTACACTACGTTTTAAAATAACATCACAGAGAAGCGTGATTAGAATAACACATATTTTTTCTAATATTACTCATTCCTTTACTGAAAATTAATAAATGATAAACACTATGTAATGCAGTAGATATAGGCATGGTTTGTTTTAATTAAAGAGCATTATGTTAATATAAGATTAACATATCTACACTACGTTTTAAAATAACATCACAGAGAAGCGTGATTAGAATAACACATATTTTTTCTAATATTACTCATTCCTTTACTGAAAATTAATAAATGGTAAACACTATGTAATGCAGTAGATATAGGCATGGTTTGTTTTAATTAAAGAGCATTATGTTAATATAAGATTAACATATCTACACTACGTTTTAAAATAACATCACAGAGAAGCGTGATTAGAATAACACATATTTTTTCTAATATTACTCATTCCTTTACTGAAAATTAATAAATGATAAACACTATGTAATGCAGTAGATATAGGTATGGTTTATTTTAATTAAAGAGCATTATGTTAATATAAGATTAACATATCTACACTACGTTTTAAAATAACATCACAGAGAAGCGTGATTAGAATAACACATATTTTTTCTAATATTACTCATTCCTTTACTGAAAATTAATAAATGATAAACACTATGTAATGCAGTAGATATAGGCATGGTTTGTTTTAATTAAAGAGCATTATGTTAATATAAGATTAACATATCTACACTACGTTTTAAAATAACATCACAGAGAAGCGTGATTAGAATAACACATATTTTTTCTAATATTACTCATTCCTTTACTGAAAATTAATAAATGATAAACACTATGTAATGCAGTAGATATAGGCATGGTTTGTTTTAATTAAAGAGCATTATGTTAATATAAGATTAACATATCTACACTACGTTTTAAAATAACATCACAGAGAAGCGTGATTAGAATAACACATATTTTTTCTAATATTACTCATTCCTTTACTGAAAATTAATAAATGATAAACACTATGTAATGCAGTAGATATAGGCATGGTTTGTTTTAATTAAAGAGCATTATGTTAATATAAGATTAACATATCTACACTACGTTTTAAAATAACATCATAGAGAAGCGTGATTAGAATAACATATATTTTGAATATTGAATATATTTGGCGTTAATTTTGTAGAAATTCGTTATTCACATTTAAATGAAACTACGTGATGTAGTATTATTTCTACTTTCTTTAAGTTCTTTACCACGACCTAGATTTCGTTGTATTACAACATCTTTGTTAATAGCCTGAAGATGTTGTAATACAACGAAACCTAGGTCGTGGTAAAGAAATTAAAAAAGTAGAAATAATACTACATCACGAATTTTCGTTTAATTGCGAACACATATTTTTTTAATATAACTCATTCGTTTACTGAAAACTAATAAATTAGTTACATACTATGTAATGCAATTGATATAGGTATCTATGGTCTTTTTAATGAAAGAGAATTATGTTAATACAAGATTTACATATCTACAATGCGTTTTAAAATAACACCATGGAAGAGCGTGATCACAACAAAAATCATCATCATCATCATCATCATCATCATATCATCATCATCATATATATTAATACGCTAAGGTTAAGATGTTAATCTCCCTTTTTAGAAAAAACCTCACAACTAATCCACATAAATTATATATCATTTTATAGATAATTGCTTGCTTTACCGGCATCCACAACTAAAAAATTTATTATTGCTATTGTTTTTGCAAATTAATTAATTATTAAAATTATATACACAAAACAGCAATGCTGCCATCTAACGGCTCAACGTCAATATGATTGACGGTCGGTAAAATTTTTGTTTAATTTCAAATCCACTCACGTATAAATAAAGTGGCGCTTAAGCTCAATGCTTTTGATACTTGCGCCTCTATATGTTAATTTTAGTAAAATATTTGTTTGATCTGTCATCTGAGCTTCATAATGAAATAAAAACGTAATAAGCAGTGTGCAAAATTAGAAATGAATTGAATACCTGCAATCAATTTTGATTTATTAAATTGACTCTAAACACTCTGTTGTAACTAATATGACAGCTGTGAGTTCATTTTCTCATGTGTAAATATTTATAATCTACCACGCAAATTGATACAATGCGAACACTTCGCACGGGTCACGCTAGTTATGTTTGTATAAACGATAACTAAAACATTACTATAGTTGAACATAACCTTAGCATTTTTTGTTTAATGGATAAATATATATTGGAAATATAAACTACAAACTCCGAATTGATTTCATAACTATAACAAAACAATAGGACTGTTTTAACATTATGAATCGATAACCTTTTATCTGGCCTTTTTAATTTATAAGGAATCAGAAGGTGAATCACATGTTTATATTTTTATTTCTGTTCTGTCCCAATCGTTAAATTTAGGATATCACAAATTACGTGTTTATTCAGTTTTCAATACTTTTTTTCACTATTGAAACCTGTGTTTTCAAAAACTAAAAATAGCAAACTTAGGATTACTTAACAATCCCATTTAAATGGATGTCATTTTTATATCGCACTTCTTTTGTGCAAATATTGACAAAAAATAGGTCAAGTATGACTTGCATATCAAGAGTTCCTCGTTTGAAGTGAGATTATTTATCATAAGTTAATAATACCGATTATATTTAATGTTAATATTTAATAATACCTAATATAATTAAATAAGTAAGATATATATATATATACATATATATATATATATCTTTTCTTTTTTTTTGGTTAATATCACAAATAACGTGGACGGGTAATTGTTAATTGTACGAATGTGTATCCTGTGCGTGGGTCGTGTCATTACCAGCTCAGGTAAACATATTATACAAATGGGATAGCAACTGCGTACTGAACAGTGAAAAACAAAGTGTAATATTTATGACGACTTTGCATTCCAACATTGTCTGCTCAAATTATATAATATGGGATCGCCGCTGGACGTTAAAACAGAATTATGGATTTTTCGGATTGAATTTAATACAGTTTGTTATTAAATGCGGAATATAAAGAAAGTCACCATAATCACCTCTGGACTAACACTTTTCATAAACGGAGAGAGAAGGGCGGTAATGGCAGAAGGGTTTGCGATAAATATAATAGTACTTA
This sequence comes from Druceiella hillmani, assembly GCA_039881145.1. Taxonomy (NCBI): domain Eukaryota; kingdom Metazoa; phylum Arthropoda; class Insecta; order Lepidoptera; family Hepialidae; genus Druceiella; species Druceiella hillmani. Next base: position 3,340,860 of record JAYKKI010000012.1, read on the forward strand.
ATTTAAGCGGAGATTTGTTCATTATATCTTAGCTGGGAGTCGATTATGACACCCGATTATTTAAATTTAGTAACAACGCGTATTTTCGCAAACATTTTCAGATTTTTCCTAGATCACCATTAATATTATCACTTAATCTATTCTCAGCACCTACATAAAAAGATTTATATAGTTGTGTGTTATTACCATGATATGGTGTTTTATCAAATTTTAAATCACTCGCAATACCTAAAGTTCATGGGGGGAAAAATAACGGACCAAGATTGGTCTTTATGGACACCACCTGAAATTGAATGGAATTTAGGGGCAAGAGTAATATTGCCAATAAGTAATCTAAGGAACTTATATTATCGGTTGAAATAACATTTAAACGATTCACGTAGTATTGAAGTTTACTCGATAAGATTGGAAAATTGAGGCATCTAAAAGCAAGTGAGCAATCCAAAATAACATGATCAGTTACCTTATCTCTATTGGCTGCTCGTCTTACAGCACTTCTATGTGTTTAATAATATTAAATAAAAGTGCTGTGAGAGGTATTCAGATTAGATGTCTGATCGAGTCAGGGGATGCATTCTAGAAAACTTCCGAGCAGATTATGACATTTTTTTGCCTGTAGGAATAACCGTTGCAACTTATTTTTGCCATTATCTTATATGATTTTCCTTACTTAAGAACTAAATGTTTGTAAAATTTTTTATTTGAATATATTTTAAAAATTAACATCCATCAACAGGCTATAAAAAATATTCCTGCTGTCATTCAATTTTGTTGTCGCATTGTCACTCATGTAAACACAACTTTTTGTTTAATTATGGATACATGAACATTTAACCAATTTTACAAAATTCTTGGTATTGAAAAACTTTCATTCTTTGCACTTCACAATTTACTGCGCTCACCTGCTATCTTTTTGTCATACCACCCTCTCGAACCGAAGTATATCGGAACTCTTCAGATTCTCGCGGTATTCAACTGCTCAACCATCACCCGATCACAGTGGCACTAGAGTGTAATTTGATTATGATGAGTGAAAGTAGATTTGTCCAAATTTTTCATTGTTATCTTTTGCAGTTCTTATGTTTTTTGTATTTATCTAAATGTTTAAACTTTGTTAAGCAATTAACTTTTTTATAATTACGAGCAGGTTACCCGTAATGTATTGATAAATGTACGTGTGTTAATAAATAAATTGACAAATTTTAACGTTACAATCTTAAAATCCCGATAGACCCAAACTCCCTCCCGTAAAGATTTTGGAAGGCAAATTAAATTGAAACAGGAAAGTGGATTATTACTATTTTTTATATTGTCTTGCATCCTTGCGTTTACATTAATACAATGCTGAGCAATTGTTGTCGGATAGGGATACTAAGGTAGGTAATGCGGACAGAAGTGAAAGTAATAAATATTAAGTACATTCTGTAGTTAATATAATAAATAGGCTAACAAATAGACTAATTAATAAATTTTTCCATATGGTAAAGACGCGGAAATTGAAATATTACCCTTACCGGTAGTAAATAAATCATCCCGGATCCGAGGTGAAAGTTTAGAAATAAAGCTATTTTAATTTATTTCGCGTTTTTTTTTCGGGGCTATGATTCTTCTTTGATGGAAAAACTTGATACAATATAAAATACAATTATCAATAAATGATCATAACGGCATAATTTTCGTGAATTTTCACTTATTTATTTCTATGTAACTGAATTATATTTTACCCATGTAATATACTTCTTTTACGCACATAGTTCACCTGAAAGAAAGCGACCTATATTTGATTACACCAATAAAATAAAGTAACATTTTCACTGATTTTGGATAATTAAAGAAATCGTGAATGTCAGCGCTAATTTAAATTCTAATATATGTGTAATATTTTGTTTCTCATAAGAAAGGGAAAAAAGGCAGAAATAAATCTTTTTCTGAAATATAATTTTTCTTGTATTATTTTTCTAAACAGTCCAAATCAAATATAAGTTATCAAACTTATCAAATTTATATTCACGGCAGGGTAAAAATTTAATGAGTAGAGCGGTTAAACTAATTTGTACAATTAAAATAAGAATAATAGTGTTGTAACACCATCTAATACTTAAACTTTAGGCCAAGTTATATCTTTTGTAAATATAAGTTAAAGGGAAAAAGCCCTCTTAAACTTAAGTAACTTTTTGCCAATAGCTTATTGTTTCTACTCCTTTTGAATGAAGTGCTAGCAAACGGCAAATTAATGAAAAGCCGTTGAAGGTTTAGCACAAAGTGGTTAAGCGGTAGAGATTAAATTATAAAGAGGATTAATAGTTAAGCAATCAAGATATCAAATTTTGATGTTTAGAATCCTTCAGATTAGTTAATATCCCGCTCCCAGTTTATTAAATGTTACAGCTGATTAGAGACAATTTATTACGTGACAATAAGCTTGTGCGATAGATTTTTCATCGTGATTAGGTTACTTCAAATTGACTTAAAATTGAATTTAACAATGATTTTATAAACTTTGATTTTTTGATCTCAAAATCTTGTATGTTTGTGCACTGTGGTTTTGGATCATTAGTTTTATTAAATTGAGATCAATAAAGATGCTTATTTCTGCAATAAATAAATAAACAAATATATATATATATATATATATATATATATATGTATATATATATATATATATATATATATATACATATATACACACACACACACATATATATATATATATATATATATATATATCTTCAGGTGGGATATTAGCAAAGATTTTTGCTAATATCCCACCTGAAGATGTTGTAATACAACGAAACCTAGGTCGTGGTAAAGAAATTAAAGAAAGTAGAAATAATACTACATCACGTAGTTTCATTTAATTGTGAATAATGAATTTCTACAAAATTAACGCCAAATATATTCAATATTTGTTACCAAAAATGTTATGAAATCATAAAGAATTAAATAATGATCTAAATATTGAAGTCGAAACAGGCATTTGCTGCGTTCAGTGAACATGAATACTTTCATATATACCTGAATAAATACACGCAGCGATGTATATGTACACACACACACACACACACACGCGCGCACACACACACATATATATATATATATATATATATATACCTATATATAATATACTTTTAATTTCCTCTTCATTTAAATCGTTTAAATAATGCTTTATTTAATAATTCGTGTACATTAATAAAATAACAAAGTTCAAATGATAACCACTTGCTAACACATTTTTTTATAAAGCGACACTAGTCTTGTCTTGACTACGTAACTATTTCGTGTGATTACCACAGATTCTTCTAGCCAACTATATGTCCTTGGGCATAATGGTGACTCGTTTGGCATGGATGGCGCAAAGTTCGTATCTTCGTAAAGCCCACTAGATAAGCCTCGCTTGCTTCTTGCAAAGCCAACACGGCTGCGCTCTGGAATCTCAGGTCTGTCTTGAAATCCCACGTTATCTCGAGGACCAACCGCTGGAAGGGCAGTTTGCAAATAAGGAGATTGGTACGCTTTTGGTAGTGTCTGATTTCCCTCAAAGCGACGGTCCCGGGACGGCAGCGGTGAGGTTTTTTAATGCCACCAGTGGCCGGTGCGCTGTTTCTCGCCGCTTTAGTCGCTTGTTGCTTCTGGGCGCCTCGTTTATATATATATATATATATATATATATATATATATATATATATATATATATATATATATATATATATATCTGTTCTTCATATATATATATATATATATATATATATATATATATATATATATATGCCGAGTCGACCGCTAATGTTTTTTAATACAAATTTAGTTACCTATATCTTAATATTTGTTGTTTTACTATAGAGTTGTGCACTAGAATCAGACCATGTTTGATGGTTTTGTGTAGCGTAGGAACAAAAAACGTCGAAAAAATGTATGTATTTATTATTTTTTGTATGGAGATCTCCCCTTGGATTTGATTTATTGACTTTTATTATTGTAACACATATTCTGTCAACATTTGAAGTGTCTACCTAAGACCGTTCAAAAGACGCTGTCCGTGACGGACGGAAAGACGGAAGGCGGAGGCTTACTAGTAGGGTCCCGTTGGCATCGTTTGGATACGGAACTGGATACGGAACGGAATTTTGTAATAAGTAATTAGATTAGGACATATCTGGCACTAAATCCAAGACAAAACGGAAGTCACATACGAAAAAATTTGTAATACGCTTCATAAACTTATTGAAATTTACGGAATGTGTGACATGCACTTTAGTTACTAAACTAATAATTCTACTAAAATTCTCGTGCTTACTTTACTTTTATTATTGCTTAGACAGAGGAGAATATAAGTATTAGTTCGGGTGTTGGTCCAAAGATTTTGCACCTATGTGGTATATCTTAATAAAAAGAACTTAACTAGTATGATAGTTTTCATTATAGTGACAAAAATGTTAGACCTCAGAGGTATCAAACTATTTCCTGTCGTACTTTATATATTGTAGATTGTTTTAAATTTTTAGTTTATTTAATTAAGGTATTTCTTGTGTTTATTATTCTTAAGAGTTAATATTACCGAAAGAAACACATATTGTCAACAATGATATTTATTGTCGTAAACAATAATAGTAAAACATATCCGTACTTATTCATTAATTACGTAATCTAAGAATTCCGCTGGATGATTAATCGTCATCGTATATGGGCACAATAACCCGGTGTGCATATTGCAATAACGCAACTGCAATAATGATGTGTTATATTCCCTAATCCTTCTATATTGACAGTATATGGGCACAGTAACCTGGTATGCATATTACAATAACGCATCTGCAGTAATAATGTTTTATATTTCCTAATCTTTCTATACTGACAGTATATGGGCATAGTGTCTCGGTGTGTATATTGCAATAATGCATCTGCAGTAATGATGTTTTATATTTTCTAATACTTCGTTGATCAATAAATAGGCATAATACGTTTTGTAACTAATATGCCTGCTCTTTATCCTGATTCTCAACAACCAAACATTTTATTTATCAATGTTAAAATCAGCCAAATCATTTAATAGAATAGGCTGTCTATACACTTGTGTATCCATCGTGCTGCACAAGCTCATTATGATAGCACTTCGATAATTTGAATTTATAAATGCCCAGAGCGGATATTGTCAAATTATTTTCCGATAATTGTGGGAAATTTTGCAGTTGAGGCACTTGCCTCATCTTGCTCTCTTGAGGGGACTTCCCCTGATATATTTTCAAAGACCACTCTTTGCCTGTTTAGGCTTTTAATAATCCCATAATCACTTAGATGATTGGATGTATTTACTTGGCAATTATGAACCTAATAACCACTGGACGCGCCAGACTTGGGTAACCCCACTAACTGTACGAAGATCAAAACCGAAATATGCGTTATTTTCGAAAAATCAAACATGTCAATTGCATATAGGTTACAGTCGCGATCGTGTCGTGTCACAAAACGCGAAATTGTTTAATGTTGCAGAAATTATAATTTTTATTTTATTTTTTTATTTATCATATGTCCCCACATATATAAAAGAGATACAAATCATAGTATGAGTATACGATGAGTGAGTCTTTCAAGTTCTACGTATATATATAATTAAATTATAAAACGTGTAATATTAGTAAACGGACAATAAATATTTTAAACCATTGAAATCAACCCTCCATTCAAAAAACATTAATAAATAATTATCAGTAACAGAAGTTATAATAATATAGCTTTAAAAAAATAAAATATAATATCTATTCTTTCAGTTATATAGTATTCGCATAACAGACTACCTGTATTGGAATAATGAGCTAATATCTTATATAAACTTTTCTCATACGAAGCCTATACATCTTCAATATATCTCATAATATTCCTATATAAATATCTATATAACATATTAAATTAAAATATAAAACTTGTAATATTGGTTTATTGTTTCATAAATATTTAAATTTATTGAAATAAGTTTTTTATCCAAAATTCACTATAATAATTATCAGTAATAGAATTACCAATAATAATAATAATTACATTTATCTCAATATGGATTCGAAAAAAAGAAAATGTAGTATTAATGCTTTCAAAAGACTAAGGGTTGTACAGTATCTGTTTGATAGACTGCTTGAATTGAAGTAATGAGCTAGCGAATGTGTCCAGAGAATGAAACATTCTGTCGCCATCATCACAAAACCGTGAGCGGTAGGTAGATGGAAAAGCGCGGAGCTACGGGTCGCTCTCCCTTGCGCACAAAACTGCAACTGATTCACTATATCGGCGCAACCCTAACGACTGTGACATATATTATGAAGTAGATACAACTGCTCCGAGTTCGACGCGCCTTTCGTGGAGAGTACGGTATTTGAATGCGTCCAATCATAAAATAGTCTATTTTGGGCGTAATGAAGCGATATTGCAAAGGAACGTATAAATCGTTTTTGCACTCTTTCCATCGTATCAGAGTATGTAAGATCGTATGGATTCCAGACTGCAACAACTTATTCAAATTGAGATTCCACAAGAGTTGCGTAGAGGATTCGATACGTTCTCATTTGCTTTAAGGGTTTGGTAGTTATTAAGATGAAGCCCAGTAAAGCATAAGTTCGCAAGGTGATCTGCTTAACGTGAATATCAAAATGTGAGTTGTGATCAAGCATTACGTCAAGATCACGTATGAAATTAACAGGCTCCAAAGAATGACCACCTATGTCATAGGTGTGAAAATAAATTGTCTTGTTTTTAGAAAAAGTAATCGATTTAGACTTACTGAAACTTAATTGTCTCTTGTTTATTCTGAAATATGCATTTAGTCTATTAAGATCTTTCTGTAGCTTTGCATGATCAGAAGGAGAAATATTTAGATGGTCAGAATATAACAGGAACTTGCTGTTTTTAAGCAAATACTGATGTCATTTATAAACATGATAAACAAAAAGGGACCCAATATAGAACCTTGAGGCACTTCTGAAGTCACGAGAACAAGTGGTGATTTGAAACCGTTAATTTTTACTGCTTGTTGTCTGTTGCTGAGATAGGAAAATGGGATATCAAATTTAGAAAAGGATGGCATAACATTTAACATTTATATCACATCAATTATTTTAATGGTATTATTTATAATATGAATTATTTGTAATAGAAATTGACATACACTTCTTATGATACTAGTAGCGGGTGTACACTATATGTCGATGTTTTATCGATAAAAATTATTGTCACTATAGGAATGTGAATCTATATTATAACGGTATCATTATTACTAGTCGAGAATATATATGTGTAATGTTTGTATATCTAATATAAAAGTTTAGTCATTGCATTTGGAAAAAGGACCGTTAAAGAATTTATTTTTAATAGAGAAAAATTTGTCGTTTTCATAACTATATCAAACATTAATTATTATTGGTTTTATTATTTGTATAAATTCACAAAGGACCCAAATTCTTTGCCCTTAGAAATAACTAAGCTTATGTAGATTAAATAACTAGATTAATTTTGTTATAAATATTTAAAAATCTTTGAAAATAAAGATTGCTTATATTTCACAGAGTCTTCCTTTCCAATAGATTAAAGCTTGATATTTGATATTGGTAAATGGCAATGTAGAATTTTATTGAAATGTATTAATCATATTTTTTTTAATGTTACTAAATGCATTGTTCTTCGTTCAAATAGCAGCTAACAATTTGTTTATCACTGATTAAGCAGGCCAGTCGTTTGTATTTTCAGATGAAGTTGTAAGTGTTAAATATATGATGCTCATTCAACAACAATTTGTTTTATTTTCAGTTCCATTTTTTTATTATCCGCCAAGTGATTTTCTTTACTTGAATTTTATTTACATTTGTATTATTTGTTTTTGGTGTACATTGGAAAAATTTGCGCTTTATCAATTATATAAAATTAGTCCACGTATAATTATGATGAAGACGATTTTTTGGTTTGGCAGTTAATACGGAACAGAGGTAAGAGACGATATCGCGCAAACCCTTATAATTTTTATTGTTTCTGAAAGTGTTATTAAATTTTAAAGTTGCTAAAGAATTAATAAATGATGAAGAATGGTCAATCGTAATATCTAAGAAATATCTTCAAGTGCGTTAAAATTATAATTAAGATTAGTTAAACTAAACATGAAGAAACAAAGTACATATCATAGTGAAATATTCGATAATAAGATCAACAACGAATCGATAGTAAGTTAGTACCTAGCTCGTTAATTAAATCCTATCGAACAAGGTTTCTCGATATTGTCATAACCGCAACAGTTACGATTTAAAGTTTGGTGATAAGGGATTGGCGCATTAGTTGACCTATTACAATAACATTTATACACGGTATATATATTCGTGAGTAAATTCCTTAATTACTCGTCTAGTGGTTATTAGGTATTGTATATTGGTATATTGGCTATTCATTATTTCAGCTTCATTAAATGGTATATTGGCTATTGATTATTTCAGCAAAAGTTGCTTCATGATTGTTACCATCCAGCACCGGGTGAAAGCCATTTATCAAATAAGTTGAATTTTTGAAATTTGTAGACTTTGCAAAATTAAAATATTCTTGTTTGAGTACTTGAAATGACGCTCCAATCTCCCTTCAATCACCACCGCGACAGGCTACCTCGATATGGTTACCTACTTTGACTTATTTGCTTGCAAAGTCATTAATGATTCTATTTTCTTTTCCGTAGACATTGGAGTAGTCGCGATATAACCCAGAAACTCTCGAAAATCGTAAATCTGATACGCTACTTCTAAAGCCTCGTTTCAACATAAATGTACCACCATTTCTGTAAAACTATTGAAAAAAAGTGTCTTCGTTGTTCAATATTTGGTTTACTATGTTCGCGTTTAATTGGGGGCATTATACAGTTCGAAAATATCGAATATGTATCCGTCACAACAAGCAATTCAAAATAAGAAATATTTTGATTGTTCCGGGATATTTCTTTTTTATGCCTTAATTAAAAATGATGTTTCAGTTAAGGGAAATCATTTGCAAAACACTCGGACGGAAGTTTGACATTCTCGTTTGCTTCGATTAGCCTTTGGAACTCATGATTGCCGTGATAAATAAATATTGATCTCGTCTTAATTCGCAAACTGTAAAATATATTTTACTTTTTGGAAATATATTTAAATATTTTTAAACCGTGACATACTTTTTTACTTTTGGCCAACATGTCTTAATACTTTGAATGATTTAATAAAAAATAATTGGGTGGTTTTAAGATATTTCTTAATATTCATTGTCCAGTTTCCATCTCATTTTAATTGCCTGTATGGCACATTATTTTAAAAAATATAAACTAAAATTCTTATTGTTAGGATGTCATTTATTAACAGTACAATAAACAAAAAATTGTTAAGGTTATGCGAGTTATCCACGATTTAGTTCCTAAAACTGATTGACAAGAACAACTTCAAAAACGAATGTGTTTCCCAGGATTCTTCCAAGTAAATTGATCCCAAAAAATTCTTAGAATGGAGCTAAATAGTGATTTAATTTAAATTTGATTTCACAATGTATACCTAATAATTTACAATTTCTTGTTGCTTTCTTTGCATTCAAAAACTTTTAGCAAACGTACGTATAAATGACGTAATCATAAAGTACTATTAAAAATATTGTTGTCATAGTTTTAAGCAGCATATCTGTAGAAATACGCTGAAAACATATATAAAGTGTACACCGCTTTCCTATGTTTGAAATTACGAAAGTTAAATTATGAAAATAAGAGTTTCTTGAAATTTACTCACCAAGTTTATAGAAAAGTAATAGTGCTGATCCTGATCCTGTATATATTTTTTGGGAAATGCACGACATTTTTACCTCTATGAAATATTTATATTTAAATGGCAAAAAATAATATTGGTGTTTTTGAATTGTTTTGATAGATACTTACATTTAGTATAAGTGGGCTTCAATTTTTAAACTTTTAAATGTATTGTGCTTAAGTGTATACGAAAACCTTTTACTGCTAGTTTTAATCCTCCACCGCAACTCTTATTTAACCTGCCACTGAAATTAAACCAGAAAAGAATTTCGAACCCAGACGACCATTGTAAGCTTAATATGCGTCTGAGTCACATTTTCCGGTGACAACATTAAAGCGGATGCGCAGATAGTTTGCATTTCATTTCCTTCATGCCGCGTAGAGGATTTAGAAAAGCTTTATTTAATTTTGCTTAGCAAAGAGCTTTCGACCCTTAAGCACATTTCGTACCTTGTAAATATTTAGAGGGTCGCATGGAGTAATCTATATATCAAGGTGAATACTTCATTTTAAGAATTTGACTTCTGAAAATTCATTTATTCGAAAAGTTGTTTTATTATTCAAAGTAAAGTATCTAGTTCTTAATAAACATGTTTTTATTTTTGCTTTAAAGGAGAGTTGTTAGTTGTCATAATAATTTGCTGAATTTTTCAGTGAATATGGTGTAACTTTTGGAGATAAAATTTAAATTTAGAGATTTAATTAAATTAAAATATAGCTTATTGTTATTTTATTTTAAAACAATTCTATAAATCACCTTTATTTCAAAATCTGATATTTATTTAGAATTTACAAATTTTTAATGAACTTTAACATACAGGATGTTAAAGTTCATTAAAAATTTGTATTTTCACCAAAATGATGAAAATATTGCATTAGTATCCAAGTGGGAGTCAATGAATATGGGGTAGGAATGGTATTTTCAAACGTAATGTTAGCGATTCAATACGAATCATATCGGGATTGGTGTGTATGTATGTACGTATATATGTGCATATGTGTGTGAGTTCTTAAAAGCATGTAAAATCTGAAGGGAGAATCAGATTGCCTATGGAATTTTTTATTTGATACTGCTTTGAGAAACACACAAAACCATAGGTTCCCGAGCTTGGAAAACCGTTCTGCCCTTGAGTTATGTCCAGAAAATTTAAAACTATGTCCTACAAAAACTAAGGAACAACTTATTCCATTGGAACCGAATATACCTCGTTCTGTTTACATTGGTCCCTAAGTTTCTCTTATTTTCGGTTATAATTCCAAAATATTTCGGTCGAAAAAATGTTTACGGAATTATTGTTGAATCACTATTGTTTCACAATAGTCATTAAGAGTTTGAAAAACCTGTAATCACAAAAAAATAGTCCAATTTTTATCAAATACCTAATATACATTAGATTAAAATTTAAAAAATGCCATTTTATGGAAGTTCTTTTTGCTTTAATCCGCTTTTGTATACACCATCGGTTTATATACGGATCGCAGAAATTACACGGTGTCCATAATTTAATGTGGTTAATTTAAATTTTATTGTGGTTTTATGCATTTCTCAATTAATTTAAATTTCACTTGTGGTAGTTATACCACTTCTCAACTAATTAAACTTTCACATTTTGTAATTTTAGGTGCTCCTAATTTAATTAAAATTAAAATTTGTGAAGTTTTAAGCACTTCTAAATTAAGTGAAATTAAATTTTTGTAATTTTAAGTACTTCTCAGTTAATAAACATTTCAATTTTTGTAGTTTTAGGAAATTTCCAATCATAACAGATAGAAAGTTAGGTAAATTAACATGATTCTTTAGGTAAATAAACATGATTCTCTCTATTCTTTTATTGTTTTCTGAAGTCCTCGTGCCAGTATTAATTGAAAAAGAAACCTGGTTGAAAAATTCGTTATATGACTTCCTTGGTTTCATTTGATTTCCGCATTTTTTAACATGTTTACAAAGATCCCTTCATATTATGTAAGACAACTTCTAACAAATCAAATAGATTAATACAATATTAATTAAAAGAAACATTTCCCATTTTATATATTTTCTTGATGCAGTGCCATGATGATATAAGGTTTAACAAACTGAAATAATGTGAAAAATTATAAATTTTTTTCAGAATATGTCTTTTTTAGTTGATCATAAAAAAGTCAGCGTTTTTTAAATTTTGTTTCGAATTATATACAAGCGTTCTTAGTATGAATATCTTTGTAATATGGATTTTGTAATACACGAAACTGCCGTTAGATTACGTCCATTACCGCTCTATTTGAATTGAATCCACACATTACGTACTTAGATGACAAACCTTAAACTCTTACTTCCGCGCGTAGAACTCGTTCGTTGATTCACGATTCGTTGTGCAATAAAGTAAAAAGTTTTCTGCGTTTCCTTCAGACAATTCCTTTTTCATTAGACTTTTAAATAGTTTGATAAATGAAAGAACGATTTTGTAGTTTACATATTTAATTATCCAAAAAATAAAAGAATTTACTTCGTCGATTCTAAAGAGGCGATAAAGAAAAATCAAGATAGACTATAATACTTGTCTTCAACGGATAAAACAGTTTGTGAGTACAAATTTAATTTCCTATAAAATTAAAATTAATATTGTGAAATAAATAAATTTACTAATATTGTGAAAACTATACTTTCGTCCTATGTTGTGGTAGTCGGGCTTTCTTAAAAAAAACAAGTATCTACTTAAAATATTTAACAAAAACATGTCGTAATGTAAGTTTTATTAATTATAATACTCTTCATAGACTATTATCTGTAAAAAATATCATATATGTTATTTACACCCCCTATTATTATTAACGCTGATGAATTATAATTAATTCACACCAAAATTTATTACAAATGTATTAATCAAGAATTCATAATATATTTAATTAAACTTTTAAAAAAAACTGAAGTGAGATTTAAATACACAAGTAAAGTCGCTGCGTACCGTACAATCATGGATGTACGTACCTTTGTATATATGTACACGCAACACGGTTTAAAGAAGAGAATGAGATCGGATAGAAATTGAAATGTAGTACGAAATTTAAAAAAAAATATGAATTGTTTTATTATATTAAGAGCATATATTTTAAGAGCATAACTTATTTAAAGTTTGTTTATAAAGTATCTTATCATTGCCACATCTATCAACTAATACTTGGATGCGTAAGATAAATTGCAGCGTGGAAAATTATTTGTATGTGTTAAAGATTCGTTTTTCTCTTAAATCAAAGAAATCAATGAAAACATATAACAGATTATTGTATAGCGTTCTGCAGTAGTTGCATCTTGTATACCTCCTACTATATTTTTTCATTGTTTTTGAAAATGAAAATTAATTATATATAATATTTTAAATTATGTATATTAATATATTAAATTTCGACAAATGTAATATACGACGCTAGAATAGTATGCTGGTTATGAAAGAAACACTGTAAGGTAGATTCGCTAGATTTGATTGCTATTTTCACTTGTATAAACGTTTAGAGGAAGATTATAAGCAGTTACACAGAAGGTGGCCAGACATGTTAAGTTGAAATTAATATAGTATACTGAGATTAATATAGTATATAGTATACTGAGTATGCCCTATTGTCTTCTATTGCTGCAAAAAATTAATTTTTCTTTGGTTTGCGTAAGAAAAAGTTATGGTTCGTATTTTTTGGTATTTATATAAACAGACATTTATAGGGTACTTCTGGTCGACCTACAACTTTGAAAGTCGTCATAATGGGAGTTCTTACAGTATAAGTGAAGGAACAAATCCAAAAATCAACGATTTGTAATTTTATGTAGAACTATACATTGCCTGTGAAAAATATAGTAAGCAATTCATTATAAACATTAATATTTTGTAAATAGTTTATAGAAGCATTAAGTGCCATTAAATATTTATAAAGGCCTAAATGTATACGAAATCCTAGTAGTGCGAGTTCTACTCGTACTTGACAGGCTTTTTTATACGGTTAAAACATTCAAGTCATCTGCAAAATTTTCGTGCACTTCTTCAATTTAGGTTCCGTGGGAAATACCCAAAACGGACCTCTAATTATGTTTTTAGAGCAATGTAGCACTTTTAATTAAATATTTGTATTTAAATTTATTATTAATTTAATGTTGTAATTAAATTACATAAATATATAGAAATAAACAAAAACTGTATTTAAATTTATTTGAAATCTCACTTTCAAATGCAATCAAAAATATTAGGTAACATTTTTTAAATAGCTTCCTCTACGCTAGATGTGAGTCTCCGAATCGACACCCGTCTTCTTTCGATAAACTTACATTAATCAGTTAATAATATATACTGGGCAATATCTTTAAATAGAGAAAAAATATTATTATATATAATAATTTAATAAAAATACTGCGATGTCTCAAATCTTTAAACTTTCATTTGAAGTTGATCAAAATTTCATTAAATCTAACTTTAATTTTGCCATTTAATTAGTTATATTGCGACAAGTGTAATTAATTAGCCGTAGATATAATTTTGGTTGTGGTCAATGCGACATTTATGGCTGCCCAGTCCAGTAAAATTTATTAATCACAAGTAGCTGTTCAATAAACTATATTTAAGGACAGAATCTATTTAGAGATTGATAGAGGGTTGCATAGCTCTTAGTATTTAGCAACCCTTCGAAATTATAGATCACATGAACTGATTGTAACCTCTGTGCTTCCCCATTAGCCTGGGACACCATTACATGAATGTGTTTATCGTAATTGCTGTGCTTATAGAACATCTTATTAATTTATTAATCTTATCAATTATAATTTTTTTTATTTATAGATCCATCATAAATATTCTGATTTTCAGTATACATTTGATTACATATTAAGAAACTGTAAAATATACTTCTGTAAGAATAAATGTCTCATCTGATGAGCACTTCACACTGAGTGTAAACAAAATTATACTATTTAGATATCGATTTTGTTGGACATTTTTCAATGAGAATCAATTGGTCCTTAAAAACGCTCAAAAATATATTAATTTGTTTTGAAACCTGTTCGAACCTAATTTGGGTTTGCAAATGAAACCTTTATATAAAGACATTAAAAAAATTTCATCAAAAGCCTATAGTTGCTCCTTGAATCAGAATATGTCACAAAAAGTAGTAAATAAATAAATATATGTAAATGACATAGACGTGTTGAATATATAAACTGAAGTTTATTTATCTTACAGAAACAAGAAAAAGTTGCAAGCTATTTTTATACATGTTTACGGCCAACTTCTTAATTATCGTTAAATTTATTGAAATCTTTCAAAAATAGTACCTGTTGTAAATAAAAAAAATACCCTCGATAAAAAATAAAAATAACAAAATTTCAATACAAAATTCAACTTCGTAAGAAACTGTCCAAGATTAAACAAATTTAAAAATCCACTATTTTCTAAATGAACATTTTTAAACAATATCCACTATCTTATAAGATCATCAACCACATTCGTTACGATAATAGAGTATGCGTATATAACATTTACCGTAATTTTCCGGGAAAGCCTAAACGGTTTAATAAATAATTTGTGCTTAAGTTGCCTAATTTGCGCAATAATAAAGTCAATTTATCACGAGGCGAAAACGCGGGTTTTCCCCACCGGATATGAGCGTACACAAGTCATAACGCCTCCACTGAGCATTTTATTAACGCGCTTGCCGTTGACATCTTCCGAGCCATCTGTTGGTCCCGCGTCAGCGGTGTAGTCCTTTTTGGTTGAAGGTTATGAGTGTGTTATCTTGTACAATATCGTTGACTAATGTGATGAAGGTACAGAGGAAAGATAATTTTTCTGACACCTGGACTCAAGTAGTGGTTTTTTAAATGATTAAATTAGTTTAGTTTATTTTAGATAAATCCTTTGTAAACAAATCTAGAGTTAAAGATTACTTTCTACACCCTCTTGTTTAGGATGGTTTAGTTATGTAGATTAGAATTAGGGCTATTAGTTTCAGCTTTGTCAGTGTCTCGATACAATTTCTTTGTTAAATATTTTAAGTTTATCATTTCTGTTATCGGTTAAATTGTCTGCTGTTTTGTCTGTTGTGGGCTAAAATTAGAACTTTGATTTTTATTCATTAACTTGTTATTTTACATTTATCTTGACACCGAAATATTTTGTACAATGCATTAACTAATAGTAAAAATATAATTCGATAATTATTATATAATTCGATAATTTATATATTTTATCTATTTCATCATCAAAAGGCAAATCTAGAGTAATAAACTATTTTGAGGCTCTTAAAAGATTTTAAATGTCTTTAATGCTAGTCTAAGTTTATTTATTTTATACTTAGTAATTGAACTTAGTATTGTTTTCTATCATTATAGATATATTATTATTTGTCTGAGAAAAAAATATTGATGTATGTCATGGTAATTCATCACCAAAAAATTAACAGAAACCATACATTTCACATAGTTCAATGAACTTTTTGTTGATTAAGCTGTGGTAAATGTATTATATTACGTACGCTGCATGACACGAGCAGACTCCTCCTTTTTCCTGCTTTTCTGTAGTTATTTAAAATTAAATTGTAAGTGCATGAGCTTTTTAGGATCTCGTAAGGAACTAAATGGATTTATACATATATCCGTCCGTTTATTCATCTTGACAGCCATTCTTTCTCTCAAAACTGTTTGACATAGGAACTTGAATTTAACATTGTGGTAAAGTATATTAGCTCATATTCATTTCAATTATACTATTCACATGGGAATTTGTGAAGAGCAAATAAAGCATTCGTTTTTTTTTAATTTCTCGTACAAACGTGTTATTCGTTTATGAGTAATTAAAACATATTTTGAATTTTGTAATTTTTCGAAAAAGGCGACAAGTTATAGTATGGGGGTATCTATTGAAATGGCTAGACATAAGGCTTTAAACATTTTTTTTTATAATTTCAGTAGCAAATCTTTAGAAGCGTACTGAAAAATTTGCAAAAAAATATGTTCCTCCCCCCCTTATACCTGAACCAAATCAACGTAAAATGATGAAAAAATAAGATATTTAGAAGGCCACACAGAGGTTGCGGGAAAACTAAAGCGATTAATCTAGATCTTATGATTTTTGAAATATGCACAATATTTTAACGCTTGTGAAAATATGAAAAATAATTTTTGCTTTACAATGTGGAAAATATCATCAGTAGTTCACGTATAACAGTGTTTCATTGGTTGTCTGGCCAACATTTTTGGGAAATTATTTTATAATATAATATCCAAATTGTAATATTGGAATGTTCCATGTCGATAGAGGAGGAATTTGAACCGAGTAAGAATTTAATTATTTTTCTTAAACAACATAAAGAAAACTGAGAAACTACTTTTAAAACACATATCTCTAACATATGCGATACCTAAAATAAAAGTCACAGAACATTTTGTGGTATATTTTCATCTGGTACTTGAGTCCTTTTTTTCAAAATAAACATAATTTTATTAATTTGGAAAAAACACTTTTTGAATTGGGCTGTTTGCTTTAAAAAAATGAGTGTTAAATTTATTTCATAACTACTTTGTTTACTCAATCACTATAAACATAGAGATTTTAATCCATACTTTACCCTTAAACACCTTATAATATCAACGAAATTACATTACCTGAATTACTTTTAACCATTAGCATATTTATGCTAAAGTTTATAGTATGTAAACTTTAATATAATGTTGAAAGATATATTTTTCGTAGAACACAAAATAAATTAATGTAAACATATGGCGAATTCAGTCATACATCATACACATAACTTTAGCTGTCAAAAACATACAATTCGTTCTCAACCTTCATAATATTACTTAAAGAAATTACACGAGTTGACACTCTCCTAACAGCAGACAAAAAGAACCTACGTGTTGACGCGATATACCGGAAGCTGCGACCGTAAGAGCTTTAATAATATGGCTCTCATTAGGAACGATCATAAGCGGCATGCTCATATCCGTGTCGTTTGTCCGTTTTGAAGTAAAATTACTGTCGTTTGCGCAAGTTAAGTTCTTTGAGTGCGATTTATTTGATGAATGATTGAAGCAATTTCCGGGGATATTTAATTGGAAGTATTGAGTTGCGAGTTATTTATTTACTGAAATATGTTCATATGAATTTTCATTTGATGTTCTTTGCTTTATTTCAAATTCATTTGAAGTAGAATAATTGTGAATTTTATTATGTAAGATAAATATCTGGACAAAATTGTTAAAAATTAAAATAGTCAAGGATATTTCAGAAAAACGTCTTACCTGACACGATATTCTGTTTATGAAGAATTCGAATATTTTGGATTAATTACTCAAAGCTGCCTGCCAAATGTAAGTATAGCTCATGCTGTGCTGACAGCCTGGTTTGGGGTTTCTCTATCTCATTTGAAATTGAATTACTTATTCATAAATTATCACTAATATGGATTTCCTACTAAAATAAACATTTAATAGTACCTAATATATTTAAGCAGGCAATATAAATATACTCCATCAAAATATTTTTTATAGAAATGTTGTCAAGACTCACTAACCTTTAACTTTTAAAGAGTTATGAGATCTCGTGTAAGCTCTAATTCAGTATAACTTTAGAGAAAGTTATAGGGCTTGGCCGTATCGCAGAGTTATGAAGTTATGTGTAACTTTAGTATTATTTCAAATAATTAAATCATCTGTAATATAATGCACAAAAATTTCACATCATCTGTAGAATGACCTGAGAAGAAATAACTGTTAACTTTATATTAATTTGTCGCAGTTTCCGTGAGTGAGTGGCGAAATTAATGAAATTGCATATTAATAACATTTTAACTACATGACCTAAAAAAATAAATTTAACATGTTTAATAAGTATTGAATATATTTGGCGTTAATTTTGTAGAAATTCATTATTCACATCTAATAGTCCACCTGAAGATGTAATACAAGAAAACCTAGGTCGTGGTAAAGAACTCAAAGAAAATAGAAATATTACTACATCACGTAGTTTCATTTAATTGTGGATGTTGAATAAGTTTTTTAACTTAATTTTATCCTGAAAGTTTGGGCTCTCAATGTTATACAGATCAAAGTTATGAGGGTTCAAAAATACGGCAAGCAAGGTAGCAGTAGCAGTGCCCTGCTCGTCTTGGTTTGTTTGTCTTCACTGTCTCTCAAAAACTAAAAATCTCAAAAACCATTGCATCTGGGGAAATCGTTACAGTTTCCTTAAGTCTTAAAGATGCTTCCAAAACTCCGTTTTTTACAATGTTAGGTTCAACAGTTGCAGAAATAATGGTGTCAGAACATTTTTTTACATTTTATAAGTAGGAACGAAATATAATGATTATTATAAATTTATAAAATAATATAAAAACTTGCCCTTTCAATCGATATTACATTTTTCACAACTAAATTGCCTTTGTCAACTCCTATCAAATATTTCTAATATGTTTTATTATCATATCTAATTTCCAATTGCTACGTCAAACGATTTCTTAGAAAAACAGCTATGACAGAAGGGTGCATAAGTAACCTTATATAATTTCCAGATACGGCTTGTTTTTTTTTGTTTCGACGTATGGGACCCTAAAAATCTGGAAGAATAGATGTTAAAACATCCAGTTTCTCTTGTATTTTTGATCGTTGACTAAATCTAATAAAGTCAGTAGATATGGTGCACTGCGGTACTTCATTTCATACAAATTCCAACACACACTTCATCGTTTACAAAAGCAATGAAGTGAATCAATTGTATAAAATTTAAAAAAGGTTGTGCTGGCTTTAATCATTTCACAATCTTTTTAATATGTGTTTCAAATACCACAGAGATATAAATTAAAGGTATAGTAATACCAGAGACAATCGTGCAGGTATCGATGCTACTTGAAGTTTTTAGTAGTTGCGTGTGATGCGTTTACAACTTTTGGTTCTAGAGTGTTAATGTTGTAATATTTTGATAAATAATGAAAATATATAAAAAAATAAAGCTATCATGTAGTTTTGAATTTTTATGTAGTGAATATAAATAATATTTATTTTTTTGTCTGATTGTAATTCAGACGTAAAAAGTTTAATTATTTACATAAAAAAAAACTTGTCATGTACAAGTTAATGTGTATATATATATATATATATATATATATATATATATATATACATATACATATATATATATGTATGTATTTAACATTTAATAGTATTACTATTAAACTATTTACATGTGTATATTTTGACTAGAATATGTTACAAAAGCATGAAATCATCATAAAAATCTCATGAACTATAAAATCATCGCTCATCACTATCATGAAGAAATTCTTAAGGAGGCAAATAACGTATTCGATTTTTTTTTATGTGAAACATCTATAGGCGCAGGTATAAACTGGATCGTTGGCGTGGCGACGCTTGCCGTGGCGACGGGTCGCCACGCTGTACTAAGGTATATATATATATATATATATATATATATAGTCTATATGTAGTAGAGTGTACGGTATGGCGACGTGTTGCCATGCGCAACCGACTACGCGACCCCCTCATCACTGAGTTCGACGCTGTTGTTTACTACGGTACACATAACCTGTGCTTTATTATTTTTGTATTAATTGTAAATAAATGTTTATTTAATAAAGTCACCATTTTCTGTAAGAAATTCGTAATACTTTATTTTTTCATTATGCTATATTTAGTTCCTGTAATAATCTTGTCTTTTATGCATATTACTTGTACGAACACGATGTTTCACATCTGCCAGGTGTCCCATGACGGCTCACTGTTTTTTTATTTTATGTTTATCTATTGAGTGAGAAAGTTATAAGGATTTTAAAACAATTTTTATCATTTGACATAAGGTAGTTTTAGAGATATAGTTGAAAATATACACTAAAAACCTTCCTCTATTATCAAAACTGTTAAGTCAACATTTTGGAACAAAAACAATATTATCAAAAGTTTACTTAATTTGTTTTTAACTTAATTATTTTTTTCAAAAATTTGCTCGACAGTGGTGATGACAGAGGAACGTGTTTGGTGTACATTTTCAACAATATCTCTAAGACTATCTTTTGTAAAATCATAAAAAATAGTTTTATTTAATTTTTCTTACTCTTCTTCTACTTAATTGTTTTTTCTCCAAAAAAATTAAATAATACTTTTGATGGTAGAGGAAGGTTTTCGGTGTATATTTTCAACAATATCTTTAAAAGTACTTTATATTAAATCCTAAAAATACTTTTGATATCCATATAACTTTCTCACTTAATTGTTAAACATAAAAAAAATCGAGTATCTTATTTGTCCCCTCAAAAATGTTTGCATGAATGTTTTTGTAGGGATTATTGAAATCTATGTGGGTTTATAAACTTTATCATTAGTCAGATTTAAACTTTCGGCGATAAACGATTTCTGATGAAGTTTTATTGGATATTTTTAGTAATATCTCTCAAATTACCTATAACAACATTCTAAAGTAATAGTTTTAGAAACATTATACGTCGTTCTTTCAACTAATATCTCGTTCGATCAACAATTTTTGAGAAACTCATTCACTATATGAGAGTTAGTATGCTTTATAACTTTACCAAATTTAAAGCTTCAAACGTTAAATTTTTTCCGAGAAAAACGATTGCTATAGACGAACAGATGAATTATGAGGATGTCGATTTTTTCCTTTTAAGGTAAATCTCAGTGCCCAATAATCTAAATTTTTCTTATTTTTTTTGGTCGACTGTTTGAGATTGCCATGAAGAAAGCGCTTTTTCAGGAATTTTCAAGAATACGATAAAAATTATATTAAAAAGCTTGTTTATTTTTCAATTTATATTTTAAGTCTTTTATTGCAAATTATAATTTTAAATTTGGAAATTCTATTTCATAATTAAAAACTGTATCCATAAAAAGGAAAAATCTTTGAGAATCAAGTCTAAACTTTCTGTCGGAGACCATATAACGGTCTCCAAAAAAAATGCCCTTGACGGACATCAAAGTAATTCCATTCGTATGCCGCTTTCCAATTCAGGCGCGGAAAAGTAAAAAATATGCAAAAAACCAGAGCGTGACTGTGCCGGTGACACGACCGTGTATTCTACGTGAATACATGTACATAAGCGACTAATATTTTCTTTGAGCGTATTATATCTCATGATTATTCTTTAATACTCAGAAGGCTCTCGGATCTCCATATTGATACAGAAGCGATTATAACAGTCCGGCTTTGGTTCAGAAGCGATTACATTATCCACTTACATTGGCTCGGCCGCCCTAAGGGCACATATGGAGAATTAAGCTTTAGATATTTAAGTATTCGAATACTACCAAATATTTCACCTCGCACACATATTTTTGAACAAAACCTCGTGTGATTGTCAAAGAGAAAAAAAAATTAAATGAGGTTACTTTGAATGATCCCTTATTCTATTATATTTAATTGTTAATGTGATGAACAATAGAATTATATAATTCGTGATAGAACATCATCCTATTAAGGAAGTCAAACTTGATTAAATTCATAAAAGAACCAGAAAGGCTACTCTCCAATTTGCTGAGCGTACTAATTTTGTCGCCGTACCATGGCTCGTGTCTCTTATCTAAAACTTTAACCCTTTTTATGAAGTTTTTCCGTATCTAGTTTAAAGTGAAGCTCCTACCTTTTATTATTATTTAAGTTTTTTGTAAGGGTATATTTAAAGCATTAAAAGTTTGTTTGACCGGCGCCTCAGGTTATAAGGAAGTTAGGTCGTCGTTTGTGTAAAATTGTTTATCGTATCGCAAACATTTCTTTGGGTTCCAGTAATGAATATATAATTTGAGGGTTATTCAAGTTTAGTAAACCTAATTTTAAATTTTAAATATAAAAGATCAGAATTTATGAATTTATAGGACACTTATAGTGTTTCTTTTTGTAATTTGCCTGAAATTAAAGTAAATAACATAGTTGTATCTGTTTTTTTTTTCGAATTGCTTACCTCATGTTTTCACTAAACCAATAGATGTACAGGTCTTAAAAAATATAACTTTTGAATACTTTTTGACTTGTATAATGAAACAATATTGGGATTTGTCTCGTTATACATCATTGGATCTTGGTTTGTATCAGAAGGAATTTTATGTGCTCTAACCACAAACGGATATTTTTCGGTGCTTTCAATCGTACACATCCTAGCATCTTTCAATTTAGTGATGTGCACCATCCTGGATTATTATTCGTCTGCTTGATTGTCAAACTAATTACAATAAATCCGTATTTTTAATGGTTCCCTATATATTACACTATCTGAAAAAAATTAGTAATTAAATTCTGCTCAATGATTGATTCGTTTATGTATTTTATAGTGATTAATCATCAAAAAACTCAGTACAAGGTTTTGGTATGCGTTGTAAGTTAACGAAAACTTAAATAAGTAAATACAGTTATGTGTTCATGTCTTGTTTACATTATTAGTAATTAAAATATAAAGCTGTTCTTAATTCAACAACGACTTACTCTAATAAGGTTATAAAAAGAGGCTTGTAGGTAGCGTGTAGGTAGCGTGGATTCAAATAGCTTCGGATTGCTAACAAAATCAATAATGAATCCTTTAGCTATTACACAGAGAGCCCGACTTTAACCAAGAAGATTTTTAACGCATTTGCCTTTTCCAGAGGTTACAGTTCTTGACGCTAGATAATTGTATATTAAAATAAAAAAGACTCTGTGAGGAAAAATACCAGCAACGACTATATAATACTGGTCAACAGATCCACAGTATAAAAATTAGCAATAGGAGCAAATTGCTACTACTTGTGACTAGAACTAAATATGGAAAGAGACAATATACATACTGCAACCAAAATTACGCAATAAACTAATCAAAGACATACAGGGGATAAGTGACACAACATTTGACTTTTTTAAAGGATACGAGCTAGTTGCTGCGTGGGTATAGGACCAGGATAGTATCAAAACCTGAATGATCTCTTATGCAATTCAAATATGTCAGATCCAAACTACGAATTTAATGAAACCGGATGGCGTGTCTGTCTGTATGAGCGTATGTGGAGATGAGTGTGGTTTTTTATTTCAGTGTAACAATATATATGTATATTAAATATTATTATATATAATAATATGTATATGTTAACGAATCCATACGAGAACATGCATGTATGCATACATGCGTGTTTTCGTATGGATTCGTGTGATAATATTTACATGTTAGTGCGGTACGTATATGTGCGGGCACGTATAATATTTATACATTAATGTGGATATACGCATGTGCATGTAAGTATTGTATAAATATTCTAAAAAAAGAACAATTTAATTTGATTTGTTGGGCAATTAGCATAGACCTGACGGACTTTAACGTGAATCAGTAAAAAACTCTCTTAATGGTTAGTTGGGTGCGCGTATCCTAAAGACATACGCGATTGGTACTATATTTTAAGACGCTAATTTTGTAAATTGGATTTTTTAAAATAAAATAATAATAACAATATGAATTTTTTTAAATACACATGTAGACACCAAAGAATTTTGAAAATATTATACTCATCTGAGTTTTTTCTTTTCATTTCGAATCGAAATATTTTTTTTGAAATTTGAAATATCACGCGGCGGTATAATTTGTAAGCGTTTGTGATGATGTAAATAAAATGTTTACTAAATAACATATATTATAATTAGAGAAACAAAAATCATGAAAAAACAGGGTTGGTAAAACCAAACTAGAAAATTACAGAAAAACTATAAGATGTTTGACTATTTTTTAAATACGCAAGATTTTCGTTACCTGTGAAAGTTATAATATTATGAAGAAAGATATAGCAATGAGTATAGTAGGGAAATATATATGAAACATATAGTAGAATTTATATTGGTATATATTTTGACAGGAATATTATGCACTCTCAGATGTTTATAAGTGTTTAAATGGTACTGTGGGTTCTACTCGTATTTGATAGTTGTTTAAAGTTTTATAGCAACCTATTTGTTTTAATTGGAAACTTGGCTGTCAAAACACCTCGTGGAAAAAGCATATTATACAAATAATGATACATCTTTTTAACAAAGCCACAGTATAACATCAGATAGTTTTCATTCAAGGTAAAAAAAAAATTATAATTTCTACCATTCTAAATAAGTAAAATCTCTTAACTTTCAGGTTCATGACCAGAAAAGTAATCAATCTTTAAATATTTACTTTGAGTTGGACATAAAGACTCTGGAACAACTATTAATTCTTTTTGTTACCTAAGAACATCCTCTAGAAAGATAATGAAATTCCCTAAATTAATGACATGTAAATCAAATACTCATAATTGTAAGATAAACCGATATTAACGAACGTTTACACCTTACAAGTAAACGATTCCTTGAACGGGATACGCTAATCAAATAATACTTCAATCAGGGAACCGAATGAAGTAATAAAAGGTACATCTTTTTGACAAATGATAAATAATGGTGGTCGCCTTGTGGTCAAAATTGCGTGAAAACCCAAGATAATCCGTAGGGGCTGTCATTGCCACTTCTGTTCCCAATATCAATTACATTATAACAGCATAGAAAAGCTATTTGCGGTAGCTAATAGTATTTCAATTAGTCACAAACTGATAAAACTGCAAAATTTTAGCTATAGGAAGGGCAGCCCCAACGAATTTTCTTGAGTTTGTAATTATATTAATAGGTTCTTACTTTGTTTTAGTCGCTGGGGGGGGGGAGGAATTCAAAAAAATTATTCAATCGTCTTTCAATTGCAATGGCTACATTTGTCGCAGGTTTTTTAAACATGTTAAATTTTGCTTTTTTTATATAGTCTTCAGAGATTCCCATTTATCTCTAATTCGTTTGCAACAAAATGTTGCAGCGTCCCCTGGTGAGAAAATACTATAACACATATCTAGGAACCGTCACCGATTAGTCCCAAATATTTTGCACAAAACCGAGTTTAAATTGGTCAAGCCGTTTTGGAGATAAATGGGAATATTAGTTTGCAACAAAATATTGAGCTAGCATAAAACACCTATCTAAGAACCATTGCCGATTAGTCTCAAATATTTTGCAAAAAACCGTATCTAAATCGGTTAAACCGTTGGGAGGATAAATGGGAACATTTATTTGCAATAAAATGTTATTGCGGCGCCCTCTGATGAGTAATAACCGTAACAATAATCTAAGAATCATTACCAATGATCACAACATCAAAATCACAAACATCTTACAGAAAACCGTATCTAAATCGGTCAAACCGTTTTGGAGATAAATGGGGACATTGGATTGCAGAAACAAATAAACAAACAATAAACCTCTCATCCTAAACGCATATACATCCTCCGTTTCGTCGTGAATAAGAAATAAATTTTGACAATTTGAATTTGTATATATTAAGAAAAGTGTTAAAATGTAAAAGGTCATATGTATTCTAAGTTATGGATGGTATTAAATATAGAAGAGATAGGATACATGTATTTGGTTTAGATGTAGCGACATTTATAAAAATGATAAATGTATACTCGTCACAAGATTAGGTCCCTGAGGAAACAATTAGAGATGGTGGGCCGAAAAATTAGAAATTCAAATCTCAGCACTGATATTAATGACTGATGATAATTATTGATGTCATGTTGTAAAACTAAACTTAAATTTCTTGATGTGTCTAAAAAGTAACGAAAAATTTTAAGAATTAAATCCGTTTTTTGAGAACACATCAGTGCCTTGTTTTGGTTAAAAATTAATTAATATCCCGTGGAAGTTGAGGATATAAGACATATGTGAAGTCTCCATGGCAATAATGGACACACTGTTGTTGTCGTCTGGTCAGTCAAGTTCCTGTTGGTATAAATTATAATAAATCGACATATAAATGAATACGATATGAGTTCCTATTTCTTTCTTAAAATAAAACGAGCGATAATGGTATATCATACTACTCCATCTTGATATTTCACGGTTTATTTATTCCTGTACAAAATTTCGTTTCTTTACAATTTCTTATATATTAAAAACACCTCAATTTGTTCTACCAATCGTTTTCATGCTCATACGTTCGACATGATAAAACCATCGAATTATTTCTTATTCATTTTAAGAATCGTAATCTTTCAGGTATCATAGTCTCTTCGAACACCTATGGTTTAATCCTAAAGCCTTTTTCCATAGATATTTAAAAGAAACCTCATTCCACTGCATTCTAATTATTTTCATACTTTTGTGTATTATCAAAGAGGCACAATTCTGCTCGAATAATAATAATATACTATAATCTCGTTTACTTTCTTGATATATTTTTCAACTATAGTACTTTCATCAGAGCATGTCCGTGCATTTCATTTCACGTTATATTCTGTCTTTATGTTCTTTTTCAATAAATATAATAAAATATGTAAACGCTTGTTTCGTGAAAGTCATTAAAATCAACGCCGGGGATGGGGAGACAATCGCTCGCAAATTAGTGATGTCACTGTCGAAGTCAATTATGTAACTCGTCTAAACAGAGACACGGCGTCGCCATTCTTATTTTGTTTTAAAGATGAAGGATGCCATATTATGGAGGATTATTAAGTTAGCGTATCTTTGTTTCAAGTATTGTTTCTTTCATTATTTTTTTCTTAAATAACACTTTGTGTCCTTCGTCATATTATAGATCTTTCATTATATAATTGGTCTTTCAAATTTAGTAGTTTCTTAAATTCTCTTCTAAAATACAGACGGCGTTGTGAATTCGCTCGGGGTTTGATATATTGTAGAACTGTTATTGATGACATTTATAAAAATGACTTTGTATACAATTAAACAAAATGTTCAAATTGTTGAATTATTTTATGAAAATCAGCGTTCAGTGAAAAAGGTTTATAGAAAATTACGTGATATTTATGGTCTACATAAGCATCCATCTAAAAGCACTATTAAACGCATTGTTGAAAATTTTCAACAAACTGGTTCTGTGAAAGATAAGAGGGTAAAAAAATATAGTCCCAGTGGACGTCCACAAGAACATATTGATTTGGTTAGTGAAAGTGTTGCTGAAGTTCTTCAAATGTCCATTAGTCGACGTTCACAACAACTTAGGAAACTAACTCAGTGAATTTTGGACTCAGTAAATCAATAACACGGCTTATTATACGAAAGAATTTAGCTCTGAAGGCATATAAGGTTCAAATAGCAAAGGAACTAAAGCCGTTGAATCATTCAAAACGTCGTGGATTTGTCAATTGGATTACACAACAAATACACGATTTTTCTCAAAAAAATAATCTTTTTTGATGAAGCACATTTCGAAATTGGTGGTTATGTTAATAAACAAAATTGTCGTATTTGGGGTTAGGAAAATCAAAGAGTGATTTACGAAAAGCCTTTACATGTCAAAGAGTCACTGTGTGGTGTGCATTATGGTCTGGTGTTGTAATTGGACCATATTTCTTTCAAAATGCTGCTGATAATGCTGTAACAATGAATGGTATTCGATATCGTGAGATGTTAACTGAATTTTTTTGGCCTGAACTGAATGACAATGGTTTAGAGGAAATATGGTTTTGATATGACGGTACTATACCTTATTTTGCTAATGAAACAATTGCTTTACTGAGACAAAAATTTCCTGGAAGAATTATTTCAAGAAATGATGATGTTACTTGGCCACCAAGATCGTGTGATCTAACACCGTTTGACTATATTCTTTGGGGTTATGTGAAAATCCAGGTTTATAAAAACAATCCATAATCGATTGCAGAACTAAAGGATGAAATTGTTTGAGTCTTCGGTGAGATAGAGCTACAATTATGTCAAAATGTCATTCAAAATTTTAACAAAAGAAACAGGTCACCTTCGAAGCAGCAAGAGGTATTTGTCAGATATTATTTTTCCTATATAAATTTTATAATTGATACTTCAATTATCAATAAAACTTTTTTGAAATCAATATATATTGTGTGTTTTACTGAATGTTTAAAAAATCCGTTTAATTTGAAAGACGGGTTATTATTATTTTTACCAAATAATATTTTATCGGTTATTCACAAATTTCCTTGTCAGGAGTTTATATTTTTTCATCATTCGATATGTATGCATTCCGCATAAGTGATAACATTTTTCACTTTTTTATGGCAATTTAAACATTATATCTATTTAAATTCGGAAGGTTACTTTTTAAAACAACTTAATTACTTTGGTTTACTTTATATTTATTAAATTCTGTTTAATGAATATTTACTGAACCTTTACAACATATAATGAGTGTAAAAATAATTAGTTTTAAAAAAGCGATCCAAAAAAGCGCTCTTGTTTATCCCACGCAAAATAAAAGGTGTTACCAGAAAGCTTAAACTTACATTTCATAAATAAGGGCGAAAGCGTAGCACTTATTTAACAATAAAAGTTACTAAATGTATATTACTTAGATTTAGACGTTAGGTAGAGAGAAGGGTTTTGAAAACCATTTTAAAGCTTAGCATAATGAAATGTACCAATGAAATTATAAATTGAAATATATTTTCCAAATATGAAGTTATATTATTTTACAACAAAGCGTTTTAAATAATACGTAAATATTTTATTTACTAGAAGTGGTGTACTAAATAATAAGTGGAATCGTATTAAAATTTTGTGAAGTAAAAAGAGGCTGGAGCTTAAAATTATATTGTACATTCATCTAGCTCTAACGCCGCAGTATTTCTTATTTCGGAAATGTAAACGGTTGCTTTAAATTTAGTAGTGATTTTATTCGTGGTGTGAATATAATTTTGAACTATTCTGGTGTTTTATAAGCAAACACTATTTATTATGTATAATCAGTTGTTCTCTGGTTGTCAGTTGTATTTGATAATTTAGTCTGAATTATTTTCTAGTATATAATGCGTTAGTATAATATCGCAGCAAATGAATATCGAACAGTAAAATATGTCTTTATTTGAGTTTAACAAATGAAGGTTACTTGCATCAGTTGAAATGAGATAGAGAAGGAAGAGAAAACATTTTAGTGTGGAAATATGCATCTTTCTGTATCCTCACATCTTCCACCTCTAGATAATTTAAATATAAATATTGGTATTTTTTTACTAGATATTACCTTGTTGGCTACATTTTTTTAAAACGCATTAAAAATGGAATTATCCACGCCTTTAATTTGTCTTCATAAGCAGAATAATCTGCTACAGCCTTGGTTGCCTCGACAAGATACTTCCTCTTTGGGTGTACTCTTTCTAAGTTACATCAACATATTGTATTTAACTAAGACAGATTAAATATTTTCAGTAGCAATGCTAATATGCATTCCCTTTATATTTATTAAGTTACTGTACGAAAGAAACGAGAATCTTACGAGATCGACGTTGATATAACACAAACATAATTCACAATTAAATGAAACTACGTGATGTAGTATTGTTTATACTTTCTTTAAGTTCTTTACCATAACCTAGGTTTCGTTGTATGACAACATGTTCAGGTGGGCTATTAGTAAATATATTAGACGAAACCTAGGTCGTGGTAAAAAAATTAAAGAAAGTAGAAATAATACTACATCACGTAGTTTCATTTAATTGTGAATAATAAATTTCTATAAAATTGACGCCAAATACATTCAACAACAAAAATAATTTTTAAAATCGGACTTGGTTTCCAGCTAACAGCGCAAACAAGCAACAATTTTGCTTTATTAATTAGTATATATCATTATATAGGTGCAACAATTAATTTTAACAATATCATAACTCATTTCAAAAATAAAAAGAGAAGGTTTTAAAAAATATCCGATTTTTTATTTTAGAGACGGTGTTGGTTAAATTGTTTTATTTTATATCTTAAAACTTAGAAATATAAAATGCTTACCTGTTTTTTATTGTTTTTAGGATTTACCTCAAAAGTTTAACAACTCTTACACGATTACTAATATTGCATTTTATCTTCGAGTATGTTCAGTCGCAGGAGATTTCGTTAGCAACTATTTGAGGTGCAAACTCAAAATTTGGTGTAGTGATAAATCTTGTTAACCCGCATATTTTTCAGTAGTTAACAAAATATTTGTATAGAAATTGTATGGCAGGATGTTTTGAAAATTTTGTTTTGTTTGGGGTATCAGTTGAAAGAGAAAGATGTGGGAAAATAATTTTAAAGAATTTTATGTAAGGTTATTGTAAAGATATTGTTTAAAATTTTCCCGCCATTAATCTTAGTAAAACTTGGAGTGAAAAACTTGAAATTTGGCATGGTAATGTGGCATGTTAAGCTACGTTTATTTAATATTCAACAATATCCGTGTGGAAATTTTAGAGGGTGAAGTAAAAAAAACATATTTCTTTTGTCCTGTAGGATGTCAACTAAAAGAGCGAGTTACCAATAAGCCGACAGTATAATTTGAAAATCTTCCCTTACTACGATAAATTATTACTAAGGATTTTTGCACATATTAGGGTTCTCAGTAGTTTCAGTTAGATCCTACGTATTTTATAGACTACAATAAATGAATTTATATTGAAATACCGTCTCAGTTATTTAAATGTTGTAAGTTTTCCAGTATTTTATATTATTGTTACGTTGTACATTTTATCATTAATAGTTACTAATTATTGAATTAATTTTTTTTAATCTTCAAAAACGAATTTTATCTAACTAAAAATTAATGTTACCAAGTAAAATATCAAAGGTATCTGTTCACTTTTTTATTAAAATGGTATAGTTCTTGTGCAATATATACTTGTTTTTATAAAATTCACAGAAATTTATGTATACGTTAAATACATAATGTCTTCGAAATATATATATCGATTTCTATAGAAGTTAAGCTAATGCTTTCCTGACGGCTGAAACATATAAGTTCATCAGAAAGCCTCATTTATATTGAATCTCTTAAGTCAACGTTTCAAAATTTCGAAAATAATTTTTTTTTAAACATTTCCTCTCCCACAATCTCCGAAACGGCTATAATCCAAATAATAAAAAAAAACACATTACTAGGGGTTGTCCTTTCGTTTATAGAAAAAATATAGAATTAATTTTTAATTTCATAGTTTTTGAGTAATTTGCCATATTTATACGCTTATGAAAGACACAATACAGAATATGTTTTAATAGCGAAAAATGATATTAATATTTCTAAATAGTTTAACTGTACCTCACTCTTGTTCTGTAAGTTCTGTTTTTACATAACAGTGTTCATTTCAACTTAGATTAACAAATATCAAAACAATATATAAGCACACACATACCTGATGGAAAATCTTTGAATTATCCAACTTTATTATTTTGCTACAAGTCTGGTTTAACTTCTTTCAAAATTAAATAAATGAATCCATTTAAGTGTTAAGCATTGAGTGTTGCTCCTTCTGATTTGAAATACACTTAAAGAAAATAAGTACTTTAAATAAAACTTTTAAATGCTAGAAAAGTAACCTCTCATTGCTTGTGTAATTTAATATTGCTTAATTAAGGAAAATATATTTTAAGTGATACAAAAGGTTAGTGTTTGAGCATGTGACGGTTTAATAACTCGTAAATGTTCCTGAAAACATGATTCATGACCTTAGTTTCGAGTACTTCGGACGTCATTATAAATATATTTGGCATTGTATTAGCTACAATCACTGTTTTAACAAATAAATAGTGAAACTGGTACAATTTAGCTACATTTTTAACAATTGTCATTAGACAAATCATTACCGATTAATGTCGAAGCAAATTTTTAGCAACCATGCCAGAAGCATGTGGGTGTTTAAAAATACGGAGAAATTAATAAATTGAAGGTGCAGGAGTTAGGGAGGGTGTTTACGCTTGAGGACTACTAAATTCACCAATTCACTTTTTTATTAAAACAGCAATTCTTTTTTGTATAACACATATAATATTTAAAATAGCTAATATTCTACAAACAATTATGTTAGTTTCCATAGAAGTTACACTACAATTTTCCTGTTGAATAAAGCTTATAATTTACATTAGAAAACTTAACTTATACCGAATCTTTTCACTCAACGTTCCAAAATTTTCAAAATAATTTTTTTTTAACCTCTCACTCAATATTTGAAACGGGTACAGTTAAACTTATCACAACTATCAGCAGGCAATGCCACTAAGTTTAATGTGGATACAATATCTGGATAAATAATGTACGTTGTATAACTCCGAAATAGTTTTACGCTATAATCATAGTTCCAAATATAATTAGTGGCTGAAGTTATTTAGTTTATAGGAAACTGCAAAAAAATTAAAAGTGAAATTTGAATGAAAAGACCAAACAAATAAAAGTATTGAGCGAAAGTCATTGAATAAATATAACAGACTTCTCTTATATACAAACACAAGTAAAGTTTTGAACACATATCTCTCCTCGCAGAGTGGATATACTAGTTGATTCACTATCAAATTGTTTTTTGAAGTGACATTTTCAAACGCTTTCAATTCCATCAGTTATCAATCAATTCAGTCAGTATCGTGAAAATGTGTTTTGGGGCTATAGCGCGATTTATATAAAATAATATATATATATATATATATATATATAAATATATGTATATATATATATATATAGTATATATATATATATATAAATATATGTATATATATATATACATATATATATATATATATATATATATATATATATATATATAATAGCCCGATACATTAGCATCCCAAGTGATGTCTCTATGTATAATTTGCATAAATTTATAGCATGTAAATTTATAGCATAAATAAATTCACAATACTATTTCATTTCGAAACAAATAAATTTGAACGTTTGCATCCCTGATTACAAACATACGAGGCGTGTTTTTGAAGTAAGTACCGTTTTAAAATAAAAAAAGCTAGCAGACATTTTTCAAAAAAAAGTTTATTCATGTGAAAATCCACATTTTACTCTACTTTTGGACATAATTCCTACTAATATTAAGACACTAGTCGTATCGTGAGACCAGGTTTTGTATTCCATCTCAAATAATGTTGCCGCCTAATTAGGCACTCAGCGTGAACACAATTTCATGGAGAACACTTCTTGAGACTGCGGGAAACTCTTTAGATAAAAATGAAATCGTGAATCGTCTGTTCTCTTTCGCTTTACGGTCTATTTTTTGAGTAAAATCGTCGGTAATGACTGAAGGTCACCCACCTCGTTCCTCATCGTGAATGTTTATGTGGCCATCTCTAAATGCCCTAACCCATTTTCGTACCATTCCATCACTCATAATGCTTACACTATAAACGTCACTGATTTGGCGATTAATTTCAGCCGCTTTTAAGCCTTTAGCACTAAAAAAACGAATAATAGGACGCACTTCACAGTCAGCGGGATTCTCAATCGGTGGCGCCATTTTAATAACACACAAACAAGAGTAGACACAGTCGAATGGCTCCGTAATGGTGTCTATGGCTTCCCAACAGCCATATATTAGTTAATAATTATATCCCTTGGTTTGACTTACGAAGAATTATCTTGATTGTGCTGCGCTAACTCCCGTAATAACTGAACGCCTCCGTTCTGTTCGTTAGATGAGATCGGTCGTAAGGGTCGAGAGTGTATTGGCAGATGACAAATCAGAATTCTAATCCGGTCTTTACTCTGCAGCTATTAAGCGGTGCTCCTCGACTTTAGTTATTTTTTTTAATTACTTCTGAGCATCTATAAATTAGAACATAAAATAAAGACTCTGTAATCTTTTCTAAAGTATGAGCTTTCAAAGAAAATTACTTTTTGAAATCGAGTTAGTAGTTTTAGATATTCGCGTGAACAAATTAACTTTTCCGCATCATATACTTTTGTGGATTACTAATAGTCTGCTAAGAAAGTATTCAACGTTTCCAGGAAAACCTTTAATTGCAATATACAGTTCTTTTTAATTAACATTAGAACTTATTATCTTTATTTCGGTAAAGCATTATTTTATTAATTAATTAAATATATCTTTATATAAATAAACATAGTACGTGTAAAGAAAATACATGTGCTATAATGGGACTTTTGATCAAGCGTTGCCAGTTAAGCAAGTAAATTGAAAAGTAAGGTTGGTTACTAATAAAGCTAGAATAATACTAAATGCCATAATATAATTAAATTTTAAATTATTATGTCGTTAGCATAACAGAAAATAAACACAATAAATATTTTGATTCTGTGCAAAAATTCACTTTCAAATACTTTTGATGAAATAAACCTGTTTTCTAAATAATCTTCGTTATTGTCGAAGATTACATAAGATAGCAGGTAATAGCACTTGGTGTAATTAAAGCCATATTATGAAAGTTGTAATTAGATTATGAAACTTACGTATATTTGATGTCTAAAAATATAAAAGGCATTGTCTCGATTGATTGACGTTTCGACGCTCAGACCAAACCTCTA
Organism: Druceiella hillmani; assembly: GCA_039881145.1. NCBI lineage: Eukaryota > Metazoa > Arthropoda > Insecta > Lepidoptera > Hepialidae > Druceiella > Druceiella hillmani. The sequence goes on from JAYKKI010000012.1 coordinate 3,375,922, forward strand.
ATAATAAAAATTTGAAATTTTGAGAGGATGTTGATTTTATACTGGAGGCATCTTTGAAGAAGGGATTTCTCGAAATTCATCCCTAGGTGAAAAGGGGGTAGAAAATTTGTATGAGAAAAATATTTCTATTGTAAATTGTACATGAAACTTGGTATTAATGCTCTTCAACACAATTAATAATGAAACATGTAGATAAGCATTTTCTGGGATTCAACACCTAAGGGAAAGAAAAGAGGTGGCTAAGTTTGCATAGTACTTATTTCAGTACAACCACCAATGTGGAAATCACCAATAAGTACAACCACTAATGAACAAAGAAGTGCTCCATTAAATTCTTACTTTCTGTTCGCTGCTTTATTTGTGTAAACTAGGTATACATTATTTGTAGAGTTTGTTGATATGTAAATAAATAATGCTCATATACAACATATAAATTTGCACTAATTTAATAAAAATTTAACAGATTTCATATTTTATCTTTTAAACTACAAAACCGATTTTGATAAAATTTTCAGTATTTCCTACCTTTAAAGATATTTACGCCAATAAAAATAGAATAATTGTAATCTGATCAGTCGTTTCTGAGAAATAAACATATAGACAAATATAAATACATTTTTGAAATGTTGAGCATTTGTTTAAAAGCTTGAAGAGACTATCATATTTAACAATATTAAATACATTTGGGTCGAATTGATAACCTCCTTTTTTGAAATTGGTTAAAAATTCGACTTGAGTTTAAAAAACAAATCGTCTACGCGAGCAAAGTCACGGGCAGAAAGCTAGTAATATATTTTATTTGAATTTAATATAAAATATATCCATCACTTTTCCGGAGCATTAAAACACTTTGTGCAACTGGCATCGTCAGGTATCCAAAATACAGTATGAATAACTGATGCGTTGCAATTTCAGAGAATTGTAATAACAGATTTTTTTTTCATTTAAGAAAAGCATTTCCTGAAATGCTAAGATTTTTTCTAAAACCTATTTTCACGGGTAAACTTTGTCACAATAATGTCAATCGTCAATTAAAAGTAAAAATTAACTAAGTAACAAAATTTCATATAGTAACGATTTTACCATTAAATTTCACATAACATTAAATAGTATAGATAATAATGTTATCTTTTGCAATTATTTAAGAAGTTGGTACATAGTATATAGCAGTCGGCGACAACTGCGGCGGTTAACTTAACAGTTCTTTCTTTTATAAACAGGATGAACTCATCCATTCAGAGCAAATTACATTTTGATGTCTTTTGTTTAACCACTGTACGTTTCTGTTCACGAATATAGGATTCATAGCAATATTAACTCTCAAAATAAATAAGTTCTAATGTCACTCTAATAAATATTCAAGAAGCTTACCGAAACCGAATATATATACATATATATATATATATATATATATATATATATATATATATATATATATATATATATATATATTTATATATATGTATATATATATATATATATATATATATATATATATATATATTATATACGTAACGGAATGCTTAAGAGGGTACTAGACTTTAAGCTTATGCCACTAAATTGCCAGTATATTTGTGATGACTTAATAAAATTTAAGTCATAAAATAAAATGAATTGCGAGCTCTTGAGCTCAATTTACATATATTTAACCAATTTACTGTGAATTTGCAGCGTCAAACACTTGTTTTGAAAAATGCGTGTGACGCCCACGGGAGCAATAACGCGCTTTTTTATTGCTGATATGATACACATCTCGTGAAACATTATACGGTAAATGTTTGGGCATAGAATAATTTATATATTTTTTCCTTTTTTGCTGCCGTATTAAACGATTGGCTGTAAATAAGCTATGCGTTGTCAGCAACTATATTAATGAACTAGTGATCTCTGATTAGAATTTCATGCATAGTTTTATGATATATGGAAAGATGTTTTTATCTTTGACATAAAAGAGTGACATAAATTTTACGTTTTTAGTCAACAGAGCTTCAGCTGAAAATATTATACAGACTTTTAGATGCATTTTTTAAGGATTACGTACTTCGAAAAGGAAAAACGGAACCCTGATACACTCAATGTCATCCACTGCTTCCGTCTGTTACAGTCGTTTTTCTAGAAACCGTCTAAGGCAAAGTGAAATTTGAAATTTACAATGATAAGGTTATTTAACATATTAACTCTGATTTACTCCAAAAAATAATATTCAAAAATATTCATATGGATATTTTGAAGGGGACGAATAATGTACTCAAAAAATTATTTCCTTCATTATATATACATATATATATATATATATATATATATATATATATATAAATGTATATACATATATATATATATATATATATATATATATATTTATATATATGTGTGTATGCCACATCATGTGAATACTCAGAAGGACTCTTTTTTCGCGTTCTAGGAACATTATTAAAAACAAAAGAGAACATATATTTCGCCGCACCCACCACTACGTTCGAAATTGCTAAAATTAAATTCAGGAAAAACAGCCTTACCAATAATACATTTAAAGAAAATATTACGTGAATAAAAATCATAATATTAATATTTGTGAATATAAGGGAAATACTACGTAAATTCCTCTTAAATGTATTTAAGTGCTTTAGTGTAAAGGTATAACTTGCATTGAGAGTTCTACTAGTATTTATTTGGTTATATTTATTCGTGTAATATTTTGTATATGGAATGTTTTAACACATGTGTGTGTGTCTTTTTTGCCTTTTTTGTTAGAACTAATTTGAGTTTATAATAATTAGTAAGATACAGAGTGAAACATCCCATAAAATGTTAGTATTGATCCATCATCATCTCTCCAAATGCAATGGAAGACAAGTACTTAAGATTTTTCTTAACTTTAAATAGGAAGCGTCAGGTAATAACAATAACATAATAAAAGTAGAACCAGGGAAATGTTCAGCTTTTTTTATATTTAAAGTGTTCCTAATTTTTGTAGAGTATACAAGTAAAAAAAAATCGTGTATATTATTTTCACAGAAGTTAATATTGAATATATTTGGCGTTAATTTTGTAGAAATTCATTATTCACAATTAAATGAAACTACGTGATGTAGTATTATTTCTACTATCTTTAATTTCTTTACCACGACCTAGGTTTCGTTGTATTACAACATCTTCAGGTGGGATATTAGCAAAGATTCAGATCATCAGAGATCTTTGCTAATATCCCACCTGAAGATGTTGTAATACAACGAAACCTAGGTCGTGGTAAAGAAATTAAAGATAGTAGAAATAATACTACATCACGTAGTTTCATTTAATTGTGGACAGAAGTTAATGTTAAGGAATTATATGGGAATTCTGAATTGTTTCATAAAAATTCACTGGAAAATTGCAATTAAAAAAGTGTGATGTTTTTTTATAGAAACACTCTCAAATGTATTCAGTTGGAAACGCTAAATGATCTGTAGGAATAATAGACGAGTTCATTCTCACATTAAGTTTACATGCGATATAAAAAATTGTTCATTATTCATAGAGACATTCTGTGTATCAAACTGAGTGGAAAATGTTGAGACGGCTCAGCAACTTCGAAAAAAAACCACTATCAGATGTAATTCTTACAAAAAATTATCTCAGTTTTACAGAAATTTACTTCAAACATAAAAATATACTTTGTTGTTGAAATTAAATGAGATGCCCTGTTTCATCACTAATAATATTTGCTTAATAATTAATTCTATAAAATACGACAATGCAATACTTCACTATGGCTAGCTTCACTGGTGGTGCCATTCTGTGAAGAAGAGATGAAAAATCTCATTTCAGGATACATCGAATGTCTTAAAAAACCTCTACTTTTACCAAGTTTTAAGTTTACTTTAAACATATAGTACAATGATTTTGATATGAAAACATAAATTACTTTTTTTCAGTTTCATACATTTATTTAACGAAAATCGGCTTTTGGCAACGCATTTCTCGCCAAAATCGATGATTCATTCCATTGAAATGAGAAAAAAGTGTTAAAATCCTTTAATTTAAAGACATTTCAGTTTTGATTGAGGCAAAAGCTAAAGAGAATAATATTTAGTCAACAAAAATATAGCTTCAATTTTCCATACATTTTATACTTCGTAACAACCCGACTTGTCATTCGGTGCTGACATGCGATACGGATAGTTTGTGTTGTAGCCGCTTTAAATAAAAAAAGTCGTGATTTCCGCTACACTATTAACAATGTATTGACCATTCATAAGCCAAGCTAAAAATTTTATCTAATTGAAATATTTTATTTCGCAATGTCAAATTAATAAACGATTTATTAGTTTTAATTAACAGATTGTCAATATTATTGTTTACGTACCATAATATAAGAATTAAAGAGGGAATAGATAAAGGTCTTAACATTTTTATAAATATTATGAGGAACACAAAAGAACCTCTTTTATAAGTTTAAATTGTATATTCCAAGAAATATGCAAAAATGGAGCCAATTCCCTCGCCTTATTTCTGAAATAACTGAATAAAATATTATGAAAAAATAGGATTGTTAAAATCTGATTGGAAGGTTACAGAAAAATTGTATGCACCATTTTTTACGCCCATAATAGATGTGACAGATAATATATTTACTTTATGAAAATTAATATTTGCAAATAGTTTAATAGAAATACTTAAATGTGTATAACTTCCTAAATGTGCACGGAGCCTCACAGTGCAAGCTCTTATCGTGTTTGATATGATTTTATGTATATTTGAAAATACATATACACGTTATAATTTTGATGTGTCTCTTCCGTAGTCATTTTAGCATTATATTGATATTCCATTATTCATTCCATTTATTCGATTATTTAATATATTTCATTTATTCATTCCAATAAGAGATTTTAGTAAGTAAAATTAACTCGTTCATTCAAAGTGGCGTAATACGTTTATTCAACCGCATGATGAACAATGAATATATAAAATTCAAAGTTAATTATATAGAGGTATTTAAAAGTACGTTTTATCATATCGGTCAGATTTTACCAACCCTATTTTTTATTAAAGTACAATTATATTTTGTGATGTTCGATATGTGATGTCTTATTAAAATAGAATGTAAAAATTTCTTGCGTAATTATCGTAAATCGTTCTTGGCAATTGCACCAAACACAGCCACCAAACACAAACAAAACATTTTCAATACCATTCTTCCTGGAACATCATACTTTCTTTGGGCATTTTCTCTTAGAATTTATATTTGCAAAAAAATATACTTTTTGTTTATTTCTTAATATTTCACTAAATAAAATCTTGTAGTTTTTATTGTTACAAAAAATATTAATAAAGCTTCTTAAACGTAATGTTTCCATTGTTAAATTTAATTTGAATAAGAGGTTTCCACACTTAATCAGGCAAGTCATTGATGGGAAATTGAAGCAATTTCTACTCGTTTGGGAGTTCGATACGACATTGCATAGTAATGGTGTGGCAGTAAAAGTCGTGAGGAAACGTGGTACTAATTAGTAACTTTAGCAATTTTTAATGATTAGTAAGCTTAGGTTTTTTTCACGCACTCATGCAATATTTGGTTTAGATATGATAAAGATCTGTTTTTAGCGAGTTACGAGAAAGTGTCTGTTTTTGTGGTTTCCTTTGGGTTTATGGTATGAAAGATTTAAATTAGTATAAAATATTTCCCTTGCGATTATTTTATTTTTTGTCCTTTATGTTGTTGGCGGTTGAAGATGGTCAACGTTGTCACTAATTACTGCTACCTAAATAAAAGCGCATGTGGAATATAAAATTGGTGTACACAAACATTCTGGTTAGCTGGCCTGGTTAATGGATGAAATTCAAATTAAAACAAGAACAATACTAATATTTTTCATTATTGTGTCGACATAATTTTAATACTGCATACTAAATAAATATTTACAAAAACAAATATAATTTTGATTTTAGTTATGACATAAGATATAAGTGATCAAGATTAGGCACATAAGTTTTAAATTTGACGCACACCAACAAGCGACGTTGCTACGCGTGATTTGTGATTTTATGACTAGTAAATATCCGTTTTCGAGCTGTGGCATTTTGTAAATAAGTCTTAATAATAACGAATGTTAAGTTAAAAAGTAATTCTAATATTAGCATGCGTGTAAATATACACTTATTTCAAAATATTATTCTAGTATTTTGAATCCAAGACGGTACTTGGTTCTCTGTACACGACTTGTACTATTCATTATAAATTAGCAAAATTTTAAGTTATTTAGGAATGGACAAGACGGTTATCTACTATACTTTTGGCTCTGATCAAAGTTACTCTCAACTTTTTCTATTCTTGCGAAAAAAAAAAGATATATTTATTTATGTTTTCTTAAACTTTTATTATATTTTAGTTGTTGATCTCAAGGTATACAATTACTGTTAATAGTATTTTCGGGCATATCTTAATGTACATACCTCTAAATAATTTTACATGCTTTAATTTCTTCTTAATTTTGCGTCATTGTGTAATGAAATAATTAAAATACTTGTTTAAATAAAATATTTTGTTTTTCTTCAGTTTTTCTGCGACTATTGAAAGAAATTGCAGCATGCCTTTTGCTGTTATACATTCTAGGATAGAAAAGTGGAAAATGTAAGTCGATCGGATCAATATTCTGAAATCCCGGGATATCTAAACAAAGAAAGGCTTTTAATCAAACAATCATTATTCGGTAACTGGTTTTGAATAACCACTTAACCTCCTGATCTTCAATTAAAACATTCATCTCTTCACAACCAAGGATCGTTGTTTTCCATAAATTAGTAACAAATCCAAAATTTCATATATTTGGCGTTAATTTTGTAGAAATTCGTTATTCACATTTAAATGAAACTATGTGATGTAGTATTATTTCTACTTTCTTTAAGTTCTTTACCACGACCTAGGTTTCGTTGTATTACAACATCTTCAGGTGGGCTATTACCAAACATCTTCAGGTAAGCTATTTGCTAAAAGCCCACCTGCAGATATTGTAATACAACGAAATCTAGGTCGTGGTAAAATAGTTCTAGTTAGTTGTGAAATCCGAAATTATTTAAAAATATTATGGTCGTAATATCCACCTTCGTATTCAGGTCTCTCATTTATCATTTTATATCAACCACGAAAAAAATTTTTGTTACGTGCTTTATGAAACGAATACATTAAAACTTTTTACGACCATGGAACATTACATTTATAATAATACCTACTCCATGAAAAGTAATATTTTATAATTCATATTACAAAAGCTTTATACTGAAAAGGTCAATTACCTTTAAATCGACAGTACTATACCTTATTCGCTTCAACTTTGTCTCTAGTCGAGGAGTGTAACAAACTAGATAAGAAAAGTAATATTTTCCTCGAAAACGAGAAAAGTTTCATTATTAATAATATTTTTATTAAACATGAATCGCTAAAATGAAAACGATAAATTTGACTTTATGTATGTATAGCATTACACGACCCCCGCAGTAAAATCTGGATTTTAATATTATTTTGTCGGCGGAAAATTTAATTTGCGTAAGGGACGTAAATAAGTTGTATATTTGATTTTATATAGTAAGTAAACATAACCTTTAAGGGTTCTTTCATGTGAGCGTTACTAACGCGGCATTGAGTGAAATTCTGTATTTAGTAGGTAAACGCTTAAAACATTTTACACGAGTGGAATTCTGACGAATTATAATCGCGGCATTAGCATCACGTTTAAACCGACAATAGCTGCGATTCTGTGTAGATATTTCAGATGATTCAGAGGGGTTGAAACTTGCATAATGAAATACAATTATTTTTGCGTCAAAACGACCTTTAATGTCGACTAATGTCGAGATATAGAAAATAATTAATGGCAATTGTTAATTATTATGGTGGATGTAAATTAATATCACAAGATGGTTAACTACTCAATCTTGTACAAGTACACAGAACGTATTAATAAAAAGTAAGTCAAATGTTGATTTTTAAATCAGTTGTGTTATCGCTTTTGAACCCTGAAAAAGATATAAAATGGCAATGATTCTATTAGATCAGAAACGTATTGACAGTACTCAAAATTACAATTTCAGTTAGTTCAAACCATTTTCTACTTTCTGAAGGTCGTGTCCTTGAAAGGCTTTCGTGGCTTTATTTTCAGGTTTCCTCTACTATGACCAGTTTTCAGTTTCCTTCATTGTTGTTATTACAGGAAGACCAGTAATAGCTGTTACTTAGCCATACCAAAGGCTAGATGGTTGACCGCAGGGTCTCTTTCTCTCACCTAACTCACTGCAATCATCTTGTCGAGGTTATCTGGTTGCCGGCAGGCAACGTGACTAAATTAACTGAGAATCTTTAATGACAGATCGTCGAAAATCTAGTTTGATGTATAGATGCTCGAGGATAGATTTTTTCGTTCTTTTGGCGACCCATTGTATGCGGAGCATCATCATCTCCAGCACAACATCTCGAAGGCCTTAATCTTGTTTCGTTTCACTAACTGGATCGTAAGCGATTCCGAACTATACGGAAATATTGAGAAAACTAGAGTCTGGACCTGTCCCACTTTTTGATAATATTGGGGATATTCTTGTCCTGTCACAGACGTGTCAATTGGCTCATTGTAGTCTTGGTTATTTGGGTTCGTTTCTTAACTTTTCACTCGTTATGGTTAATGAATAACGATCCCATGTAGAGAAACTCGTTGACAACCTCTAGATTTGAGAGTTCTCCAGTTCTAGAGATATATAGATGGTCGCATATACGCGTTTCTGTAACTTGTAGATTTATTAACGTCTTTTAATAATTCATAAAAATATTCAATACTTTTGCTAGTACCGTCATTAAATTTATTAAGAATTTGTGTTTTTCTGATTAAATATTTGGTGAAGTGTCTATTTTTATATTTTGTTACGAACAACTAATATGTCCAATAATGCCTATTCTTTGCTTTACGGCAACGATGTAATTTATATACGTAAACACACCACATGCCTCAACGACGTCCATCTTGTAAATGACTAAGATCTACGAAAAGAGCCTTTGAATGGAATATTATAACTTGAAATACAACGTTCGATATAACGCCAAAAAGTTGAATATATATATATATATATATATATATATATATATATATATATATATATATATATATATTGACTTATTATTATTTAGTAATACCCTTTAGAAGTTCATCTCTCGCAACTTTCACACATTTATTTCCTGCAATATTATTGTAAGTTTATCAACAATTTTTTTTTGCTGCCAGTGTTTTTTTACATAAATAAAGGGTGCAACCCTTTATTTTTAGTAACGATTTATTTGGTATTTCTTTAAAAGTCACTCTTGACTTTTCAAAACGCATTTAACGTAGTTATTGTTTTCATTGTCATTTACAGTAAAACCTATTATGTACGAGTGGAATGCATTTGCGTTAAATTATTAACCAATAATAAAATAATTTTTCACCATATGACCATGTCGCTTATCATATGCTCGCAGCAATAAAAGTATTGTGAATTTCTCTAAAACTATTAGATTTACAATCATCACAATCCCGTTCGGTAAATGTAAGGCATATTTTCAGTGATATCCATAAAGTATATTAAATAAAACTCTGAAAAACAAGACTTATCATTGACTTTTTTAATTCATGTCACATAACAAATGAAATTAAAAGGAAATCAAACTTACGCAATGTTATCATATAAATATTGCTGAGCGTTAACCTATTGAGATATATTTTTTGGGTATTTTTGTCAATGTTGGGTAAGAAATAAAATTGGTTAACATACAATTTATTACTCAGAGTAAAGAATATCTTAACAGAGGTAAAGTATATACTTTAAAAATATGTGATGACCTTCAACGATGGGTCTTGAATTTCGAATAGATTTGAGGCCAAAAGTACGACATGTATCGACGTAATTCGCCTGCCAGCGGCACAAGTGACGCGATGTAATCCTATCACGACAGCTTCCGTTAACGAGACGAAGGATGACAGTAGCCAGAGAGTGGAGTTGACTCAGCACTATACTAAATCGGTGAGATGCTGTGCTGTCTAGTTTAAGCAGGCCTTACAGAATCGGTATTCGATAAAAGATCTATTTATATTCCTCTCAAGATCGGAACTAATTCGGAATTGATAATGATCGGAATAAACGAAAATTCCAGATTTGCAGGAACATCTAAAAGGTTGACAGTTTTGCATTTTCAAGTAACAAAACACAATTTAAGGATTTAAAAACGTAGAAAAAATTATTTTAACGATAGTATAGACGTCGATGTATGTAATAAGAAAATTATTTATATTACACTTTATTTTAGTGTATATTTTGATTCTCACACATCAAATAGTTATCAATTTGAAGAATTAAAGTAGTTATATATTCATCAGATTTATTGTTCCATTGGCGATCTCCACGAGTTAATAAAAACATCAGAAGTTAAGAACTTTGCGTTGTAGATGACTACAATAAACGGTTAGTGAGACATTGTAAAGATAGTTATGCATTACAATATAAAAATTAATACATGACAATGTAATTAAGATTAACTTAATACTAACTAAAGTAACGAATAAGGTATTAGATTGGACAGGAAAAGCGGATGGGACAGAGAATAAGAAATCGGGGAGCGATAGGGATTCAAGCTGGAACAACTTTTTTAGACGACTGTAGAAAACATAAATCGCCGATGCGAATGTTAGGATCATGTTTATTCCAAGTTTAGGTAGCATGTACAATGAAGAAGTCTTTGCAACAGTTAATGTTATCTCCAGGAATAAAGAGAACGAGGACGGATTTAGAATGTTATCCAAGGTCATAAACCCTTAGAGCTTCGAATCTAGAATTGAAATAAGGCAGACTACAAGGAAACTTCAATGATTGAAGAGTAGACACAGAAGATGTTTCAATTTGTTAAAAAGCATATATTAATGAAATTAGTTAACTAACACTAGCAGATAATTTTCCGAATCCCGACAATAGTCCGTCTATGTGACATTTGATTTCCCGTAAAAAAGGCTCGGTTCTAATGATATAATAGATAACGTATCAGTTTGGGCGTATAATGTTAAATTATATATGTCATATCATACCCCAGTATCTTATTGCTTTGATATAACGTATATAATTTAACTAACTCACTGCTATTTGGACATATTTAATCTACAGTATTGTGAACAAAATATACGCCTAATTGTGACCAACAAAATGACTAACCAAGTAAATGGTCCCCTTTCAACTTTTATAGTTTCAAACACGATATCAAATTCAATAGGTCATTTTCTAGAGAATTAAAGTGTTTTGACTTCGCCGTCAAACCGCAGCTACAGATAAAACATTATTGAATATATTTGGCGTTAATTTTGTAGAAATTCATTATTCACAATTAAATACGTGATGTAGTATTATTTCTACTTTCTTTAAGTTCTTTACTACGACCTAGGTTTCGTTGTATTACCACGTCTTCAGGTAGTCATCAATCGTTGCTAATAGCCCACCTGAAGATGTTGTAATACAACGAAACCTAGGTCGTGGTAAAGAACTTAAAGAAAGTAGAAATAATACTACATCACGTAGTTTCATTTAATTGTGATAAAATATAACTTAATTGTCTGGGATGCGAAATGGAACCGTAGTGCGAAATGTGTAATGCATAAAAAGTAGAAGTTTATCGTATAAAATACTTTTAAAAGATACTTCTAAACAGATTACTTTTTATTAAATTACACAAGCTCATTAGACTCGTAACAAAATATGTGAGATAAAATGAAATAGTAAAAATGTGTACAATAATAATTTTTGGAAAAAACTAATAGGAAAAATTAGATATACTACCATTTTGGAAATGTGGAAACATATTTTTCTTTTTTGGATACAAGTTGGATAAAGATTATTTAATGTATTTTAATGTAATATCCAACACTTCACAGCTTAAGACCCCAGAAGTAAAACAAACTGCATATTATCAATAGAAGTTCAAAAATGTAGAACTAAAAAAGCTGTAATTTACAGATATTTTTTTTTACTAACGGGCTGAAGTAAGGTTAACAAATAGCAGCGTAATGAATACAATCTAGTCACGACAGCTCGCGGTAACGAGGTGAAAAGTGACACTTGTCAGATTCGTCAGCTGTCGAATCATTTAGAGCCGTCGTGACTGAAATTTTATTCGATAAAAGATTGATTTATACACCTCACGTGATTAAAGCAACAAGTTTGAAACGCAAAAAATGAATATTTTGCAGAAAAGTCTAAAGTTTTTAAATCATAGAATTTAATCGAATAGACAGTCTCGCTACTAACCCACTTGTATCACGTTTTACGTATTTATTAGAGAAGTAGTGGGTAGCAATGACACAGTATATACTGACCGCATTAGAAGTATTATTTATTATCTTAATTCTCCTGAATATTTTGGTTATCGTTGCTTTTTTAAATATTAACTTATCTACTTGATACGGTAGCGCTCTTATTTTAGATCGTAAAGTTTTTGAACTTATTAAATTCGTTAGAAAAATACGCATCGTCGAAGTATTTATTTAACTGGAATTAAGCAAAAGTATTTTTTTAAAAAACATGTTATATATTTAATTTATATAAAGGGTTTTAAGCAAAAAAGTAGAATTATAATTTTTAGAACTAATTTATAATGTGGCTTTTTGTTATTTTTGATGAGCCATAAAATGGCAAAACAAAAAAGAAATAGTTTTTGTTCGTAACATTCACATAAATATTCTACACCGCAAATATCTTTAAACAATATTTGGTATACTTTTACTAGAAAATATGAACAGGTAGTAACATATATGGGTTATTCCGCTTCTTTAATAGTTTCACTTTTTAAAATCATCCCAAATTGGCGAATAATTGAGGGTACATTTCATTTCTAATATAATGTATCATATGTGACAACAAATAGTGTATAAGTATTTACGTAACGAAGTTATACGACAAAAGTAATTTACGATAATCAAATTTATGCATAAGGTAATTTTAAATTCCAATTGTTATTCTTAAATTGAAATGAATGTTTGAAATAAAGTTATGAAGATTGTTTTTGTAAAAAAATTAAAATTAAAATTAACTGTGACCAGATTTTACATAATTTTCAAATAATTCAAGACATGTTTGCGGCGAGTTTCTTGATTTTGACAGTTGCATTATTTTCGCCCGTTTGATTCTTATAAGTATTGTCAATAATACATGATTACGCAAATAATACAGTCAATAATACGCAAATAATACATTATTCTTAATATCAACATGATTTGAAAATAAGCATTGATATTTAAGCATTGATATCATAAAAAGAAACAATTTTAATTGAATTTATACTTTTTGATCCTACAGAAAACTGCATACAATATTTTTAAAGAAAAATATGAATGATATGAAGTGTTGTATCCATTCAGATGATTTAATGAAAATGAACATGGAATGCTCCTTACCTCACGTAATACATTTTTCATTTTATGTAATAAATTATTACTCCGTTGCAGATAAGAACATCATCATCTTTATGTTTGCATAGCTGTATATATGTATGTATAGACCAATACAAAGATGCAATATTTTGTCAAGAATATTGCATTTAGATTACATCATCACCTTTTCACTTGTTCATGGGAGCGAAGCCGCATATTAAAGTTGATTTAGTTTAAATTTATGATATTTGACCTAAAGTAGTACAGCAATTAACGCATACAGTGAAGATTGCAACGTCACCAGTTATCTCATTTCTTCTGATCTTTAAAATTAAAGAAATTGCACCCCCACCCGTACTTTTTTAAAAACGTGTGAAAGTTAGTGTGATGGCGTTCACTTTAAATAAATAATGGTTACATCGATACCCCATTGAAACAATGTCACATATAATTTCGAGTTAAGTTTTTCTTTAATTAATAAAATGAATGTCCACAATTAAATGAAACTACGTGATGTAGTATTATTTCTACATTCTTTAAGTTCTTTACCACGTCCTAGGTTTCGTTGTATTACATCTTCAGGTGGGCTATTAGCATAGATTGAAAGATCTTTGCTATATAATCTTCTCTCTATTTACATCACGTGGTTTCATTTAATTGTGAATTTAATTGGTATATATAAATCTATGTATTTTTAATTTTTCATTAAAAACATGTATCCGAACTGCATTTCGGACACAGTACCCATAATCCAAAGTACTTCGCAGCTATTTCGACATTCATAAGTCAGATCCAGCAAACACTGGAAGTGCGATTTTTATAACAAAGAGAGATGAACACCTTCTTGTGACGTAAGAGTAAGTAAATGAACATGGAACTAGGACACTTTGAATAATTTTTAAATGCTCATCGCTTTAACAACCAGAGTTACGCAAAGGGAAAGTTCTAATTGTTTCCTAGACGTTAAAATATGGTAAGGCGGTGGAAAAAGAAGAATTTATAGCAGCCAAGTTCAATATTATGGTCGATATAATATTCAGTAAACCTAGATACAAAGCTTCTAATTCAATTATCTGCACTTCTCTAGTAAAGCTCGCCAAGGACTTGACTGCGTATTTGACAACAATTTATGGCTGACGTTTTAAAGGAAAACTTGTCTCTTTTTACAGGACGTTTTTCTGGATTTAGAAATACGTCGAATTTATTATTTATCATATGTTCGTAATCAAACTTTCTGATGTCAGTAACTTCAAAAATATTTACGTAAACATTGTTTCAAATATCACCAAGTTTTACGGATCTTAAGCTAAATGCATTTTTATATGGTACATGGAACTTCAGGCATAGATGTAAGGGAAAAAATAAATACTATTTAAATCCATTTTGAAAAGACCATTTTGAAAATGTTTTTGTAGGTAAAAGTAAAATTTTCACCGTTTTTGAAAATATGTTAACATTTTGAATCACTTAGGAAAATCATAAATAAGGGTAGAAATACAGTTTTAATTCATAAATGGAATAAAATAAATATATTGTACGTAAACAGCAGACATACAAATATGCATAGAAAGTTAGAATAACATTTTTTTCACAATGTTTAAGTTTATCATAGTAAAGAGTATTTATCCCATATCTCACAACTTTTATCTTTTCGTAAAAAATACTGTGAAACTGAATATCGTACCTTTTGCAATATTACTTACCGAACATTTCTACACATTTTTAAATATTCAGAATTGAATAATATTTACAATTGTTTTTATTACAATCATGTTTTAAACATTAATAAAACCTCATAGTCAAGACTTTACAGAATATTTAAAAAGTATAACATGCTTGTTTTAATATAAACATTATAACTTATCAAAAGGCGGAGTATCTTACGACTGCCATACTCCCAATTTCAAACATATCGGCTTCGGATACAGGGATCGAAACAGAATAACTTGCGACAAAGTGAAACAAGAGCGAGGCGAGTAGCGTGCTGAAATTTTCTCACGGCGACTCGCGGTAACGAGATGACAAGTTGCCAGGCATCGGCAAATGGAGTTGTCTCGATACATGACGAGTCGACGGGATGCTGCGCTGTCTAATTTAGGCTGACGTCGCTGAACTTTATTTCTGTAACTGATCGATTTGTATTCAGCTCAAGTAGGATGTATACAATTTTGCTGAAGTATCTACTATTTTAAAGCGGTCATGTTACTTAATAAATATAATTTCTTTTTTTAAACTTTTCATTTGATTAGATTATGCATAAATACATAGCGAAGTAGTAAAATTTATGTATTGTAAAATTATGCATTAAATTTATATATATGTAAAATTATGCATTTACTATTATTATACGGATTCAGATTTTTAGTTAAATAATTATAAAACAAATATGCATTTTTGATTAAATGTCGATTTTATGATTTTTTTTAAAAGTGGCCGTAATGTTGTTTATGAGTAGGTGTTATAATTATTTGACCAAAATATACGTACACTTTATATGGATCAGAACACATAAAACTTCCTATATCATTTTTGAAGTAGATCTGGTAAGAAAATTAAATAAAACGATAATTTGGTACTTATTTTATTGCCAAAAAAAAATTGTTCCTCTGTTCGAAGAGGCCTGTTCAACGATTTTCTATGTGCTGATTTGTTTAAGATATCTTTCCATATTTGGAGACCGCTGCCACCACCATTATCTTCGTTAAATAGCCAACGAAATCAATCTATTTCAATAAATAAAGTTTAATATAATAATCATCAAAATAACTTCGAAAGTATAACCCACAAAAAAAAAATTAATAAAAATATTCACTGTGGGTTATCTGCAGAATATAGCTATACGCCACCGCGGACTTTTTGTAGATATTTTTAAAATACACAATTCCATAATACAATATTTTGATATATCGCGTAAAGTTTAGTAATCGTTAGCAATGAAAGCGTCCAAAACTTTTTCACTAAATATTGACTTTTTTATATTTCCTGTAAATATAACTTGAATTTATTACACCTATAAACCTTTCGAAAGAAACTATCTGAATGATAGTGAAAACCGCATTAAAATCCGTTGCGTAGTTTAAATGATCTAAGCCTACAGAAAGACGAACAGGCGCGGGAAGCGACTTTGTTTTATGCTATGTAAGGACAATACATAAGGATAATAAAATTTGAAGAACTCTTTAAAATTGCTATGTAATTATCATATAAATATTTGAAAGCGTCAGCCAATGTGGAACCGGCCTGTTAATATGTCCTATTGTCATGTTTTTTAATTTTAACTTTTTACTCCTAAAGATTCAGACTGATGAGTGATTTTATTATGTTTCCATTTGAAGTAAAAACAATGCATGTTCGTTTGTATGTCTATCCAATAATTTAGTGATTAAACTGATTGGTTAATATGAATGAAATTTAGTATTTGTTAGTCTGTTGCATTGCGTTTTTGTAATAAACCTGGATACACCGTATGGAAGAAGCATTCATAATTAAATTTTGTTACGAGCAGGAGCGATAATTTTCTTCAAACTTTCCACATACTTAGCTCTTTACGAGCTAAGCTATATAGGAATAGTTTGCTTTTCCGCGAACAATGAAGGTACATCGCATATATATCTTAGGTAAATTGTCCGGGTTCGTATGAAAACGGCGTTGCGTGAGACGGAGGGTGATGATAGGCTTTTGTGAGTGCAACAAAACAAACATGTTGAAGCTCAATAGCTTTAAGTTCTAATCGTGCAATATTCAATGAAATTTTGTTGCTCAATAGTAAATTACAACACAAGTTCGTATTTTTAAAAATATCCCTACGAAGCTTAAAACGTCGCGACGCGTCTTACGTCTTTACGCATAAATGTTTCCATCCTCATGATATGATATAGGTTATAATAAAAAAGTTTAAAAAGTAAATTATTAAAAAACTTGCGTCTTCGCGGTGGGAAACTTTGCTAAGCTTATTTTGAACTTTCGCGATTCGAAACGGTGGGACGCCGCCTTTAGAGGGAAGGGGGAGGGGGTACAATGATGGCTCATGTAGGGTGTACTCAACGAGATAGCGAAGTTTAGACGTTCATCGGAAATGGTAGATGTGAATATTATTTATACGCGATCCAGTTCAATGTTTGTTAATAACACTTTCCGGTTATTACATACACTCACACATACACACACACACTTACATGTAGACGTCGTTTTCTAAATTTGCAAATAGTGTGATATATATATATATATATATATATATATATATATATATATATATATATATATATATATAACTGAATGTTCCTATACGTGTGACTTGAGTCTGTCAAACTTGTCTAGCTTTTAATACAAATTTAAATATTCTTTCCCTGCTTTGTTTGCAAGCAACGGAAGAGGGAAATTTGCACAAGCTATTTGTGAAATATTAAAATGTTTAGTTTGAAAAAAATGAAAACCAGTCTTCATTATGTAACCAAATGACTTAACAGGACCAGTCAAATGAACCCAACTTACTTTTTGCCGTTGAGAATTTCCCATGACTATCTTTCTTCTCTATCATTAGATACTGCCGGATGCAATGTGTAACAAAGAGACCTATTAAAGTACATGAAACGAATCTAACCAGTCACTTTTTGCCGTTGAGAATTTCCCATGACTATCTTCCTTCTCTATCATTAGATACTGCCGGATGCAATGTGTAACAAAGAGACCTATTAAAGTACATGAAACGAATCTAACCAGTCACTTTTTGCCGTTGAGAATTTCCCATGACTATCTTCCTTCTCTATCATTAGATACTGCCGGATGCAATGTGTAACAAAGAAACCTATTAAAGTACATGAAACGAATCTAACCAGTCACTTTTTGCCGTTGAGAATTTCCCATGACTATCTTCCTTCTCTATCATTAGATACTGCCGGATGCAATGTGTAACAAAGATACCTATTAAAGTACATGAAACGAATCTAACCAGTTACTTTTTGCCGTTGAGCATTTTCCATGACTATCTTCCTTCTCTATCATTAGATACTGCCAGATGCAATGTGTAACAAAGAGACCTATTAAAGTACATGACACGAATCTAAACCCGTTGGCTTTAATGACAGTTAGTGTTAACTATTGAGTAGTTTTCATGTACACATCTCTCTTCCATCGGTACAATAGGATGTTAAAGTAAATATTGAGAATAGTGAAATGAGCGCACATTCGATGAGTTTACGGTCAATAATTAAGAAGTTTTTAGGATTATCTGCCTCCTCAATTATCAGATCCCCCCGATTACAATGAAACAAGTCAAACTAGCCCAAATTCGATGAGATTACTGTTGGTCATTGAGTAGTTCCAATCATTACCACTCTCCACCACTGTAATGGTAGCTCAATGGTACCATATTATCATATTATCATTAGGATTTCATCAGCTTGCAAAGTGTTATCTGATGTAATTCTGCCGGCAATTTAATAACATGGTACGACACGGTGTATTCATACAAAAAGTAGAAGTGAGTGAAAGTCAACTGGATAGACTTCTGTGCATGTGCAGATACGTACAAAAGAGTTTAATAAAACAGCGTAAAACAAATAACGATGTATATTCTGTGCACCACTTTATGATATGAAATCTTTTGCAATATGACATTTGGCTTCATTGGACGCAATTAAAAATGTTGGCTGTAATAAAATAATTTGCACACCCAGTGGTACCAGTAAGTTTTTTACGTGACCATTGTGCAGTATCGTAGGTCAATATTTTGTAATTATTTTGTTATCACAAGGTAGTTAGCAGGTATTTCTCACAAAATCGGCCGCGTGCATGGTATACTAATGAGTTTAAAAGAACCATTTAGGATTTATTTTTATCTTTTTTTTATATCTAACTAATCATTGAAATTCAGAGTAGCTAAAGTGTATAAAGTTTTATTGAATTTCGATATATGGACCTTCGAAGTTGGTGATTTTGGCACTAGCTGACTCATTGACATATAGGAGATTAAATCCTACTGATCAGTTCCAACAAATATATATATATATATATATATATATATATATATATATTGTTGGAACTGATCAGTAGGATTTAATCTCCTGTATGCTGTATATATATATATATATATATATATATATATATATATATATATACACATATATATGTAAACCGTACAGGAAATTGAATGCGCTGCGTTGCTGTCTTTGTTCTAATTTGTTTTGACGTGAAAATGTCTTACTCCGCAAATGCTAGCGTGCTCAAAGTTTACTTTACAACAATTACCCATCATGGGTTGTTTCTTGGAAACAATAGGTGATACATTCAATATCCTTACATAATTAAAGACCTGAGATATAACTATATATAATAACGCCCAAGGACCGTACCAAAAACTATCAAAGTCAAAACCAATATATCTATACGTATAATAAAACTAGAATTGACGTATCAGTATACTGCAGTTATTTACGAAAAATATTTTAATTATCATTTAGTATAAGTTTATTAAATTCGAAATAACGAATTTCACTCAAAACTGGAAAAAAATCAATAAAAATATATTCATATCTTGAAATGTATTCACTGAAAAGTTTTTTTGCCTATTTGTAATTAACAAACAAAAAAATTGAGATATTTTTTGTATCACGTCCTTTTCTAACCAAACCTGCATCTAACTTCATATCTCCTGTAAACAAAATAATAATATTAGACAGTGAATAACTTATAATGTGTAGATGTAAATAAAGTATAAAAATGTTCAATGTTCGTTTATTTCTTTTTTTAAAGAAAACATTTGTACTAGACGTATTTTAGGTCAGAATGCAGCAAACATAGTTGTGAGTGAATGTAAGGTGAAATTACCAATAGACACGTTCGAAAACTATGTCAACCTCGATTGTTACAGCAATCCATTATTGCGAGTCACCTACTTCGATTATCGACGTAACAAGTAAGATAAATACATCTCAAGTTGTGATATAACTAACATAAGAATGAACTGTGTAGGTCCTCACGGAAAATTTATCTCTCGAAAAGTGCCGTTAAGATCATTAAGTTTTACGGTTATTACATTTCTCGCGCAAACTGAGCACGGTACCTTGCGGATGGACCGCGTTGAATCTGTACTGATATCGTGATGAGGGAACGGAGAACGGGTGTCATAACAATTTGGTAAGCGACGGTCGTCCCCAGGGGCTCGCGAAGCTGCCGATATTTGAAATATTCGTTCTCTTATCAACGGTTATATTTCTTACCAAAGTACAGCTTTCATAATAATAGTCTGTTGATAAAGTGCAATGGTTATGCCCTGTTGATACCCGCAGTTAACTCATGTACCACGATTGAAATTAACGATCATTACAATAATGAATGAATATTAAATATTAATAATCTGATATTAAATGTTAATAAACATCACTTTTTGTAAACCTGTAGGATATTTTTTATCTTACAGCATATATATTATGGTATCTAAAGTCCAATATCGCATATTATACACATGGAAGTATAATATTTAGACGGCCTCTATGTGGTATGTACGTGGCATTAAAACCTATATTATACTGTAAGCAAAACTTATATTGTATAGACAACACTATTGAATAAAACATTGGATGCTATATCTAAAATACGAAGGAACGTGTATTAGTCAATTACGGCACGTAGTGCTGTAAATCTGTTTATTGTTAAAGACCGTTATATAGTAAAACAGTGAACAACGTGATTTTATCATTATTTTTATGCATTTGCATTGTGCTTTTAGATTACCAGAACATTTGCATTGTACAACCTCATATAATAACAACAATTGAATTTATTACGCTCACTGAAATACTCGTATATCGTATAACTCTCGGAAATATAATAAAACCTACACCGCTCCCCTACAATAAACTCACTAACACAAACAGTGGGAAAACCCACACAAACCAGGCTTCCGCTATTGTATTTGAAACATATAGATGCTGTTGGATGTTCCTAAGAGTTAATCTTTGCTAACAGCCCACCTGAAGATGTTGTAATACAACGAAACCTAGGTCGTGGTAAAGAACTTAAAGAAAGTAGAAATAATACTACATCACGTAGATTCATTTAATTGTGGATTATTTTTAGGCTTACCTGTTAGATTTTAAATTAAGACTAATTCATTTAAAAATCCTGTGTTAACCCTAGTTTTCATTTACTATATTAATGAAAGTCATGTCTTATGGTAATCTAATTTTTCCGTTGCTTCTTTCGGATATTTTGTTTAAGTTCGTGGCTTCGTCACCTGTTGGCGTAATTTAGTATAGTGGAATTGATAACAATCGATGGCGCCGAATGTTGAGCGTTCGCAGCGCCGCCCAGACGAACTTAAATCTTTGTTATCAATGTAGAGAATTCATCCTTCGTGTGAAATAATTTTATCATTAATGATTTTACTTACGAGATTTAACTTCGTATTTGAAAATAAGATTGCGCTTACTATTAATAATATGTCAGATATCCGTACAGCCATATAATGTACTACATAATCCGGATTGGCACCAAAAGTGAATAATAATGGGTATGCTGGGCGCATACCCATTATTTTATTTCATCTACCATTTAATATTGAATGAACAAAAGGAAACATTAAAGTAGTATGTGAAATTAGGTATGACGGTTAAAAACTGTGTCGACATGTGGAAGACACTTTTTTTTAAATTCCCCTTATATTTTTCCGTAATATATTTCCACAAAATGAACATAATTATCTATTTTAGCACATTTTAAATTATATCCAAACATATACTAGTTTGTGTCTTGTGTACATTTTATATATTAATGTTTTGAAACTCAATCATTACATTTAGATACTTTTTAATAATACTTTATATATATACATAGCTTTTCAAGAGTCGAATTACATTTGAATCTCATATATATTGTTCATTACATTAAAAAAAAATGTATATGGAATAAATATTTAAATAGTTCACTTAGAGCCTACGAAGTTCGATCAAAGAAAATCAGAAGAAATGTAAAATGGAATTTGGTTTAGTCACACTTCCAACTTCGTGGATCTAGGTTTAATAATTTTCTCATGTTAGCTTTTATAGAAACCGAAATCTAATCGTTCAGGTTATTTTTTTTATATAAAGCATTAGTAAGTTAATATGAATTTAAATATAAAATTCTAAAAGTTTAAAGTTTAATTACGAATACGTGGTTGATTGAAAAGCCACTGGGAAATATAGAATTCTTTCCATAATATAAAAACCATAAACAAAGCAATTATTAGATATAAACAAATTATAGACCAAAGTTAATAACGACTATGTGTTTAATCGTTATTTTAGTTTTTGTTAAACAAGGTGAACATATAAAAGGAATTCTTTCCATAATGTCAAAAGCAATAAACAAAGCAATGAACAGATATAAACGAATTATAAACCAAAGTTAATAACGACTACATGTTTAATGGTTATTTTGTTTTTTGTTAAACAAGGTGATAAGGTCAATTTCATTACATAAGTCTTTTGATACAAAAAATAGGAAACAATTTTACATTATAAGAACAATAAAATGATAAAAACGTGGGTTCTTCTTAAAACAATCGTGCATAATTTATAAATTACAAAGTATAATGTACATCAGAGCGTTCATTTCACACATTCTCCTTGAACTTCACACACGCTCCTGGCGTTGGCGCTCGACTGGAATGGATTTATGGATTACGGTGAACGTTTTGTATTAATTTCCTTTGAAGTTTTTATAAGTTATTCTACGAGTATTTTAGCTTATTTCAATTCATATCCATGTATGGTATGTCATATGTATGGTATCAAAATTTTACAACCCAACTTTAAAATATTCTCAATTTACTGAATATAATTTCTTATTATAAATTTTCTTAATATTTCAAATTAGTCGTTCCAAAATACGACCTTTTCACGATTCCTCACAACTTTAACGACTAATAAATATGATATATATATATATATATATATATATATATATATATACATTTATATATATACATATATATATATATATATATATATATATATATATATATATATAAATATATATATATATATATATAATACACGTTGTTTTTTCTTAAACTCCTTTCCGTTAAAGGACCAACTTTGAAGATAAAGAGTGTATATTTCTAACTAAAAATAATTTGTGGACACGTATTACATTAGATTATTTTTATAGACTTATTGTTTCTAATTATGCTTGTAATGGCATAATTTACGTGACGACCCCTTCAAAAATATTTGTATTATTTTCATTTTATTAGGTAAATATGCAAATAATAATTCGAATAAGCCGTAAACAGAAATGGACAATTTCATATGAAATTTATTATATTAAACGAAGATTTGTACTCAATACTTTTAAAGATATAAATTTTATGCACAGCAAAAAAAGGAAAACTTAATGTATTTGTTATATGAAATAGGACATTAACTACAAGCGTGAGGAAATTGGACGGCAGACATGAACATTTGGTTATATTCACCACTGGTAATAATTCACATAAGTATTTTGCATCGCCATATAAACGAAACGCTTCACAGACTAGGTGTTGACATAAAACACCAAGAGTTATTAACGTCCTAATATTTCAAAGAGGAATTTTTTTGTAGAATTTATATTTATACTGTTATTTTCATATTTCCTCTTCGACTGCAATAAAAAATAAAAAGTCGCCGTCAAATGCCTGTCGGAAAAGTATGTTTCAACGATTTTTTTTATCAATATTGTACATACTTTCAGGAAAAAGTAATAATGAGACACAGTGCATGAGGAAAAATAATTACGCCAAAGTAAAATTCGAATCGACACTTTGATTTGTTGACTTCTTGTAAAAACTTGATTATTTTTTTACAAACGTTGTATTTAATTGTATTATATAAATAATACATTCAGCAGAAATTTGATAAGGGGTGCAACACTTTGCGTTGTCTACGTAGGTATTTAGTTTTGGATGACGTATTTACTTACTCCTCATGAGAAAAAATAAATATTAGTTTTTTAATTAACGACATTTTGGATAACGAATGCAATAAAATACGAAATTAAATGTGATCTGTACATGGAGCTTACACTTTGAAATTACAGTTTATTTTCTTTTTATTTAAAAGTTGTTTTCAATTATATACATATATATATATACATATATATATATATATATATATATATATGTATATATGTATATATATTAGTTTAAGATTTATTTGGATATATTTTTTTACAATTTGAATCGCTGCCATTTTTAAATTATTATACTATTTTGTTCATCTATGAACTTAGCGTAGACGTAGTTATTTTTGTTCAAGTTTCATTATTTTCCAAAAAAAACTCACACACACACGCACACGCACACATGCACACACACACATCTGTTGTCAAATTCCGACTTTCAGATCATAAATTAGACGTTTGCAACTTCCGAATAAAGGGCGAATTCACCTTAAAGTAAAAACGAAACTGTTCAGAAACTGAGTGGAATCGGGAGACGGGATAAGAATGTAAATTTACTGACAAGCAAAGTTGCGAGGGATGGGTCACAAACTAACGTCTTATTATGTTCTGCATTCGTCTAAGTGTTCTCATCTCTGTTAAGCTATGCATATCTTTCAGATATAAATAGGCGCACTTTTGGAAATTAAAGACATTCTAATTTTATTGAATCTACATTTTACTTCACAAACCATATCACCATGTCGGTGATCCGTCCAGGTTTTACAACGGACAAATGGAAGCACGTCAAATATCCATGTTGAAATGTCAGTTACCATAGCGAATGTAATCATACACCGCTTTTATTATTTATCCTGGCATTTCAATACTAATTTTCAAATTACCTTACTTTACATGTATGTAGCGAAACCGCTGATTCCTGATGTAATAAATATTTGAAGTTTTACCAACACTCAACGGATTAAAATTGCACTCGGATAGAAAGATATTTTCCACATTATAATATGATCTAATTTTTAAATAACCTCGATGTAATAAATTAAAATTTATCTATTACTTATATGCACAAAATGACTTTACAAAACAACTTAGTCTTTTAAACAAATTGGGTTACTTTTTAAACATAAAATCAGCAATCAAATATTAATCATAGCATAAAACTGTGAATGGGTTATATTTAAACAACATAAATATGTCTATGATCAATAATAATAAACAAAGTAAATTGATACTATCCTTTCATTTTTCTATTACGTATAAATATTGGAGGCTAAAGACGTCTGAACGCTGTTTACTCTGACTATTTATTGTACGCTCACAATGAATAAACTCAATTTATTTGACGTTACGACCTAAGCCTTATTTTAATATTGCAATATCTTACTCTTCCGGAAGCTTAATGCCTTTTAATTTCCTTTCCCGGATAACGTAACTTTCAAGGTTCTGTAATGCACAGTGTGGATCTTAGTAATAACTGGAAAAATTGAATTTTCTTGATACAAATAAGCTTCTGCACTGTAAATAAATGAAATTAAAATGTACGGTGGTTCTGTTTGTAAACTTGTAGCCCACTTTATAAAAATTCTTCAAAAAAATTTTCCCTTTAAAAAGTTCTACTGTTGATTATGAAACTTTCACCTCGTTTTCCATGACGTGAAAATGAAACTGACCATGTGAGTTAAACTCGCGCAGATTTCATCCCATTGTATTGTTTTATTGTGAAAACTATATTTAATTTAAATGATTTAAATTCCGGGCGCGTTGTGTGTGTGCTTGGACGGAGCGCCGCATCGCGGGGTTCCGAGTAAATTTCTGGTCGCTACCCGCTGCGATCATCAACCCGCCTGCCCGATGTGATGATTATAGACATAACAGTACACATATTAGGAGAGACATATATCCAGCAGTGGACTAAGACAGGCATCGATGATTCAAATTGTATAAAAATTTAAATTTGAATTTATCGAGAGATCAGAAATTTCAAATTTTTGTTTCTTTTTGAAACTCATCAAAAGCTACTTTTAAAATATTAATAAAGCTTTTTTACTCGTAGAGGTTTAGTAACAGAAACAACGAAAGTTAGCAAAGTTATTTTTAAACATTTTAACCAACCTTAAAAAAGGAGGAACTTCTGAAATCGACTGTATTTTTTGAGTAAATTGCCTGATATCTCCTGTATTTATCAAATAATTTTGATCATTTTTTTATTTGGAAGGGTACATTTCTAGCGTATTCCCATGAAAATTTGGTTATAATATCACTATACAAATTGAAGATACATCACAGAATTCCTCAATACTGAACAGTACAGGTGCAGTGATCGAGTTAGGATGGTTTTGATCTAATAATACATAACTCAGGGCGATATAACTTTGATCTGTAACAAAATCAGGATACAAAGATGGTGACGAGAATTCTTTAGTATTCATTTATCTTTAGAATTCTTTACTCATCGAGAATTAAAATTTTACACGTCTTCACGTAGCACGAAAGTAACAAAATAAATAGGTAGGTTAGTATTATACAGGTACATACAAGGGTAAGAAATTATGTTTCTAAACGGCTTCATTTAGGTTCACATTTCTTATTTTGTTGTTTATCCTGATAAACATCACTGAGGTCGATTTTTTGACTACTTTTATGTAACCGATTCTCATGAAACTTTGTATATGTATTTAGCATTCTCAAGCAGAGATTCCATCATTAAACTCCACGAATTAACTCCCCAATCACGATGTCGCAGATATACTGCCAGTTTAAATGGTGAGGCTTGAGTCTCCACTGTTTTCAAATTGTTGCTGTGGATATTCCATCATTAAACTCCGAGAATCCCAACCCCTTAGTCCCAATCTAGATGCTACAGGTGTACTGCCTCTATAAACCGTGGGACTTGAGGTTACGCCTGAGGTTTTTAAATTAGCATTGTGCGTCTCAAACGGAGACTCCGTCATTGAAGTCCGATATGGGAATGTTGCCTATGTAAATCGTGAGTCTTGGGGATCTGCTGTTTTTAAGTTAGTATTGTAGGTCTCAAACCTAGGCTATGCCATTAAACACTGGGTTCCAACTACTCAGTCTTGACGCTATGGAAATGTTGCCCATATAAATCGTAAGACTTCAGAATCTGGTGTTTTTAAGTTATTATTATGGGTTTTCTAACACAGGCTATGTCATTAAACACTCGGTTCCAACTACTCAGTCTTGACGCTGTGTGAATGTTGTCTATATAAATAGTGAGACTTGAGGATGTGCTGTTTTTAAGTTAGTATTGTGGATCTCAAGCAGACGCTGTTTCATCGAGTTTCATGTTCCGACTCCTCAATCCTGATGATGTTGAGATACATCTTAATTAAATAGTGAGACTTGAGGATCTACTATTTTAGAATTAGTATCGTTGATTCCAAACAGAAATTCTGATAATAAAGTCCATGTTCCAATTCCCTATTATGTAACACATAAACAACAATTATATCTAAAATAAATGAATCAAATCAAAGAATAATTCATTAACGTAAAATAATGGTTTTAAAAGAATTTCCTCATAAGTCCATTATTTCGATTCTTTATATATATATATATATATATATATATATATATATATATATATATATATATACACACATGTATATATATATATATATATATATATATATAGATATATATATATATATAAATATATATATATATTTATATATGGCCACTGGTGATGCACAAATTTGATTTTGACAAAAGAAAAATATGTTGAAAAATAATAATTCTTTTCGCACCTATATGCCGATTTCTCAAATATGGCCTAGCAGAACGCTAACGAATGCCACCTTGCTAGCAACAATGACCTTCATTTACACGTTCTTCATAAGCTAAAATCATGTTTTTTATTGTTTTCTTGGAATTCTTGCATTGAAAGTAAAATTTGTTATTCAAAATTTGGGATTTGGCTCAGTCAAAACAGTGATGTGATACGAGATTGTGACATAGGGGGCGGGTAGGACGGCAAATGGACGGAGATGGGGTGACCGAGTTTAGCCGAAGTCGACCCGAGAGCCTATGAATCGAAGTAGACGATATCTCAATCACGGCAACGCGAACGGCCATGTACCCTGAGGGCACACGTTGCTGAATGGTCCTTTAGATTGTATGCTTTGGATTCTATTACCGGCATCCAAAGTTGGGAGCACGTACATAGTTGGAGGGCATTAATACTTTAAGTAGGGGTCTAATGGTAGAGAAGACTAATTGTGACACTATTGCTTGCACTTTACGGTTTTTTTTAACTAATTCCTTTACATTTCTTGTTAGTTTTTTTTTCTTGTAGCTACATGTTAACCACTTAATTTAATTTATTTAAATGTTGTTCCTATGTTTTTCCTTAGTTTTGTGACCTGTAATTGTGTCTTAAATAAATGTTAATGACATGTCTCATTTCGATAATATGAAAGTAGAATATACTGATATAGTATAGTTGTGATGTCTGGCGACTAAATATTTAAAACGGCGCGATCTTAATATCTACTCGACAGCCTTCTAATTACTAAAATATTTCGAATAATTTCGACCAAATTATGTCAAGTGGGATTTGAAAGGGTTTTAAAATAAGTACTGTTTTAAATAGCGATGTGTTTATTTCTAGTTTAGAACATTAAATTACAAAATTTCAACTTTTTTGGTAAGATGATCGTAACTAGTATGTAGGCAGATAAAGAGATGTACATTTCAAAGGGCGATCCATTGATGAGTCTTTAATTATGATCATTAAAAATATTTTTATTATAAATGATGAATTAAATAAAATTGTTTACCATAATTATTACATTATAATGGAAACCATGATCTGGTTTTAGATATGTCTAAATATAATTTAATGAATAAAGCAATACACATACTAATTTTTCCTTTTGTATAGGGTGTCGTTAAATAATATGTTAAATTAATTTCTCTCTTCCACTGATATTCTGACATAATTTAACCCTAAAATATGTACATAGTTAAACACCTAGTGGAATAATTGATAACCACTGGCATCATAATAATAAACAAATTTCGGAAGTATATGTTCTTAGAATATCACCAAATTTGCTTCCCAAAAACTTGCAGTTAATAAACTCCCGTAAATTACGCCCCCGTCGCGCAGTGTAGCGTCGGTCGTCGCCAACTCAACAATTGTCACGGTTATTTAATTTCAAGCGAGAATAAAACAATTTAAACCTAAAATATGTGCATAGTTAAACACCTAGTGGAATAATTGATAACCACTGGTATCATAATAATAAACAAATTTCGGAAGTAAACGTTCTTAGAATATCACCAAACTTGCTTCCCAAAAACTTGCAGTTAATAAACTCCCGTAAATGACGCCCCTGTCGCGCATTGTAGCGTCAGTCGTCATCAACTCAACAATTGTCACGGTTATTTAATTTCAAGCGAGAATTAATTTGCCTGCGTGAACTGTCGCCTGGCTTTGTTCACTCTGCGGGGAGATGATGCAATAAAGACGTGTTTATTGGCGAATTAATAACACACGTGAATTCTCTTTGAGAATTTCGTTTGATCTTTGTCGATCTTGATGCTATGTACAATAAATCGAAATTTTCATAGCTCTAAGAAATATTTCTTATTATTTTACATTTTATTAAAACCGTAAATTTCAACTTTAAAAAGCTGTAAAAAGCTTTAAAAAGCTGCTTACATATATTTTGGACGAAAACATTATAGGACCCTCGGTAAAACCGTAAGTGCACACCGCGCGTTTTTATTGATATTATTTTAAAATTGTATTTTTACTTACAAGTATTTTTATAGCTATTTAAAATATAGTAAATGAAATTTTTTTAATAAGCAAAGAATGGAGCTAATATTGCATTGCTATCCCGTTTTGAGTTATATTTAAAGTTTTAAGTCTCTAGCTCAATGGGAAGTTTAAAACAGTTTGCAGAATTTGTAAAACCGTGATAAAATTACAAATGTTATATTTTTTAAAGAAAAATCTGCTATTGTCCTATTTATAAAAAGCTATATTCACTAGTCGATAATAAAGCATACACCCGCGGAGTGTGCAATAAATCTTATCATAAACAAAAATTTCTCTGCTGTAATACATGCTTAATTATTTTCACGTGGATACAAATTTGAATCAATTTTACGTGTCAAGTTTGTAGTTTGTTACCTACCGTTAATATTCTTATTTGTTTAAACTTGTTTAAATATTTTAAGTGCGCGTCGCTATTTTTTTACGAAAGCAATAATTTTGTTGTATCCTGTTGAAGTGAAAGGTATTGATTAATTTAATTGCTATAGATATATTTTTATATATAGATATATTTTTTGATTGCTATAGATATATAATTGCTATATTTAATAATATTTGGTTTTCTGATATTACATATTATTACAAATAAAAATAAAAAAGGCATTTACAGTCGCATTTTATTTAGGTTCAATTTTTTTCAGTTAATTTTTTTGTGAATGAGGTAGAAATTCATTTTGTAGATTCCATTCCATTTCACTGATGAAAAATTAATAATACAGTTACGTTAGTAAGCAACGAATGTTGAGAATGTTGTGAATTACATTTTGACATTAGTAAGCAACGAACGTGAAAATGTACGGAAAATTCTTATTATTCAATAATTTTATTCATATTATTGTTCATTGTATTATTCGATCTATCCAATATTCAACTACACCGGATTGGGTATTTTGAAGGTTACACTGGTGAAGGCAGGACTTTTCTCTGGTTTACTTAAAAGCGCTGAGCCGAAACTGGAATCCAAGGAACGCTTGGACTGCATACTGAACGATTATACTGATTTTTTTTGTGCTCGTGTACAATTCGATCCTTTTACGCGGCCACCGCCCCGCACCAGGGGTTGTAAACTTGCGACAGCCTAATTGAATTAATTGCAGCGGCATGCACAGTCGGGATTGGCAGCCACATGATTCCTGCGTTGGTTACGGTGGTCTCCGGTATCAGGAACATGAATTCGCGGCCACCCCGTTATCAATTTTTTTCCCGCAGTCTTCGCCGTCGGAAGCGCAGTGTTCAGCGACAAATAGATTGACTAAAAATACATGAGGAGTCTTTCCTTTAGGACGAATGTTGCACAAACATGAATGCAATTATTTTTTAATGTCCCGTCCTAACATTGAAAAATTAACATATTTTGGAATAACCTCAGTACCTAAATATCACAGATATTTTTCCCATCGATCATTTGGCAGAGATATTCGTTATTTCTAACATTTAACTTTGTTCCTTTTCCCAGCGTTCCACTTTAATTACCATGTCGAAAATTTTTTAACTTGAAATAAAATTTAACTCGAAAAACTGTTTTGAGATATATATTTGTACGAAAGCCAATGCGGTTATTTTCGGTTTCTATGTTGTTTCTTTTATCATTGGTATAATGAATTTTCCTTTCCTCAATTGGTGCAGATATATTGCACATTTTAATTTTTGAAATATCACAATGTAATATATAATGCCCGCTTTACTTCATATATCTTATACTATGCCGATTAATATATTATGGCTTTTGAATAAAAAATCTCTCTTTAGATTATGAACCAGTCTCGGTATTTTATAGTATACTGCCTAGTTTCTACAGATTTAATGTGAATAAAAATATTTTTTGATTTTATCGCGTTTTAATTTCAAGTTCTATTTTAATTTTTTTCAAATATTTATCGCTTTGTCATTATGCATTGCTGATATAAATACTTCGGTAGATAATTCATAAATAAGTAAATGAACAAAATATAAACAATTGGCATTGTTTATCGATTTATATTATAGCATAATGCTTGTAAGTAAATAAAACGCAAAGCTCAATATTTGCAAAATAAACCCGGATCTTAACTATACTTCAGCTAGCATTTTTTTTAAAGTGACTTTTTACAGAGGCCGCACCGAGATGAACGACCGTTGATGTGCCCAATTTTCTTTTGATGCTGCAGAATACGCGTTGGGAAAATGAATGACTTGACAATGTCAAAGTGAAAGTTTTTCTACGTATATCTTAAAAAAGGTGAAGATTTCCGTCCCTGCGACAAATCGGAAAACTGCCAAAAGTTTCTACTTTTTTATTATACGTCAAGTTTTGATTAGAAAAAGCTTTTCGTCTGAAGATTCTCGAAGGTTCCCTGTTATATGACTTTTTTCTTCTTAAATATTATTAATTTGATAAATTTTTGTGGCCTGTTTTGTAAACTTGGTAGTTTTCAGGTGTATGTTAGAGCTCCAAGAAACAATCTGAAATAGTACAAGAGTTCAGTGCAACTATGACAATTTTAGCACAGTAATAGTTCAAATAACAAACAAAAGAAAAACAAAGTGGTAAACAATACTCCATTTTGATTTACTCTCCACACCAGTGGAAGTAGCAAAACCATTTATCACCATTTCTACTCGAGAATAGTAAATCGAGAGAGATCATAAAGCGCCTTGCCACTGTGAAAATATTTATACAAATTGTAAACAATTGTTGTGGTTTGAGTACAAGAGGAAAACGTCATTAATAGAGGTTTATTGTTATAATAAATATAGGAGCCGTACTACGTAAATGAAAACAATATACCTTTAAAAGTAATAATAAATAAATTGTGTAATAATAAACTGTCATAATTATTCATAAAACGTATTATTTGGATGTCACAAAAATTGTTTTGTGTTACAAAAATATGTAGAGTTAGAAGAGTGCGGGAAATAATGGACCTTGGAAAAATGCAATTAAAGCTTTTAATTATTATTTTTATATAAATATAGTATCTATTGTATAGTCATATTTCTAATTGTTAAAAATAATGCTATGAATAAGTAACTTTTGCAAAAACAGCGGTTGTTTGATTAAGCTACGTCATTAATAAAATGAAAAACAAAATAAAATGAAAAACATTAATTTTTGAAAATTTGTAATTTTTTACCAAATAAATTAGAATTTGTTAAATGCTTTATGACTATAATTGATATTCGCATATTTTAGTCTACTTTCTGTAAGTGCTTTAGTACAGGCAGAAAACACTTGTCGCTTGGTTTTTTGGTTAATCATAGAGATAATAAAATATAATTTTGCTCATTGTGAAACGCTCAATGTGGAATAATGCATACTTAATAAGACAGGTAGTAAGATTTTACGGAAGTTGCATACACTACACTGTAAGCTTGTGAGTAAGAACAGTATCTGCAAAATAGAGATGTAATAGAAGTGACATAACGGAAGCAGGAATGGAAACATGTTAAGTGAAAGTAATAACGGAAACAAAAACAGAAGCGGATACAGAAACGGAAGTCAGTGAGTACACCCTAAAAACGAAGTTATTTTATATATTGTTTATTTTAAAATGAAAAAAAGTCCGACGTGAATAGCTAGGTACATCAATGTGCAGGTAGGTATTTATTTAATAAGTATTACAGAAAATATTAATATTGAAAACTTATGATTGGCAAATCGTACTTTAATAATAAAAGTTTAACAGCCCTCACTCCGTATAATTTACTCCTTTTTTCATCATAAATTAGAGCTGCTCACTGAACAATTGTAGAGCTGATAAAAATATTCGAACTAATGGTAGTAAAATGGAGTATTTGTGAACATTCTTTTACACCATATCATAGGAATTTCCTTTAATGGAGATATTTTTTCCTTGTTATAATTCTACAGCACCTGTTTTATCATGATAATATGTTCTATTATCATATCAACACCGATATCTTCTTCACTATCTGAGCATAATATAGATTCCAACAATCCCAACGAGTGTTGAATTTTATTCGTTGAAGGCTGAGGTTCATTAGCACTTTCGATAGTACTATTTTCTTTTTTTCTCTTAGACCAAGGATAAGTACAGAAACTATCGTTTTTTTGTACAAAAATTCCTAATTATTCTGTTTCAGTTTCCTGTAGGGTAATCACTTTAAACAATTTGATTTCGTATCGTGGGTTCAAATAGATAGAAATAGCACATAAAAAATTGTTGCCAAATTCACTAAATCTGGTATTCAGTTTTTCCATTCAATTTTTATTAATCTTTCAAAAGCATTTCATGAGCCATTATATTTCTCCCTTTGCAAAGTACTTTAATAACTTGTATAAGTGGTATAACGAATGAAATTGTTATTTGGGAACTACTTAATTTCCTCGTGACTCCTTTAAATGTTATCATATTTACATATTTTTCAACGTTTAACCAATCCTCTGGAGCGAGTATCACGAATTTTTCTTTACTAAGTTATAATATATAGGAATCTTTAATAGTCAAAAAACGCTCTATCTTACATAATGTGTTGTTTTAGCGAAGAAATAATTATCATTATGCATTGTCAACAGTTTATTTATGTAAAGAACTAGTTAATGGATAATTTTAGAAAACAATCACTCTTCTTTATGCGTAAGAAAAAATAAGTATCGAGGAGGTAGCGTTAAATATTACATATGTTGAATACATTTGGCGTTAATTTTGTAGAAATTCATTATTCACAATTAAATGAAACTACGTGATGTAGTATTATTTCTACTTTCTTTAGTTTCTTTACTACGACCTAGGTTTCATTTGTATTACATCTTTAGGTGGAATATTAGCAAATATAGAATCTTGATGATGTAATATTGAGATGTTGTAATACAACGAAACCTAGGTCGTGGTAAAGAAATGAAAGAAAGTAGAAATAATACTACATCACGTAGTTTCATTTAATTGTGAATTGCACGTGTGTAATATAAAATAGATGTTATTTTCTATCATAATTTTATAGATTCTGTAAAGACAACCACAAAATTATTTGAAATGAAATAAAGTATATAAGATTAATACATAGGTATAATTATTATATTCGTCTGATATAGAATATTTACCTAACTTACACAGTCTTGTACAGCACTTAATCGAGATGGACAAAGTGTGTCCGTTTGCAATTTTTGCAACTTTCCTTTTGCTATCAGAGAATGGTTGAAATAAGTTGCAATTTTCTTAAATATAAATACAAGTTGCACTAGCCATTCGTTTCTTTGAGTTTTCTCTAAGTTTTAATGAACCGCTGAATTTTGTGAATGGTGCGCTCGAAATTTTTAGTTGATAACTGTAACAGTGATTTTTAGTCATACAATCATTTTTAGTCATATTTTATGTATTACATACTGAACTATAATTTTTTTGATGCTCCGCTCTTAAAAAAGCCTGAAATTCTGGCTTAAATAGTCTTTCCTGTATGAAGTCCTCCTTCATCAAGTTCATCCCTTGTGCGTTTAAACTAAATAAAGAAACCACTACACTCATATCAGACCAGATGTCACGTGTAAATGAAAATTTTTCAAACTTTCCTAACATCTGTTTTATTCTGCTTGATGCTAAATTGTACAAATCGTCACATATAAATTGCATAAAAAACTGTCGGCCTCTTAATTTATATCGTGGTAAGGTAACACTTATTACTTGGCGGAAACCTATTCCATACACAAAATTAAACGATAAATCCTGCATAGCGATCATTTCGTCAATTAAACGATCCATTTCTTTGATTTTTCGCTATAATGTGTTCTAAATCTCATTTTTTGCAAATATTTGCTGTATGGTTGTTTTTTCTGCTCCAGTCAATGCAGAAGGAGGGTTTTGCTTCTTTTTCTCTTCCAGCTAAATCATAAGATGGCATTTAATTTTTCCCACTGCTTAAAGTCACAGTGAACTATTTCCAAGAGCATTCCTTTTTCCAAATTATATATTTTGCAGCAGATTCATTTTTTCAATGAAGAAATTTTTTTTCACAGAAACCCTTCAAACTGAGCTAGATTTGATTTTTATCATTATATTATACTTAATAAATATAAAGAACGGAATAATTATTGTAGCGACTTAACAAAAGACGTGAAACAATTTAATAGTTATAAAACAAGGAAATCCAGTAAAGAACACCTTACGCACCGGGTAGTTATCACGTGCTGAATAAATAAAATAAAACGAAAAAGCTCGTTCACGTTGGTCTTGACCACATAAACGCTAATTTGAAAGAAATCAGTTGACAAATTACAACCTGTCGCCTCGAGGCACCACTCCAGACGCGCTTATCGTAAAAAAAGTAAAAATAATTGTACATTTCTTTTGTTATACTTCCGTTGTAAAATATGCAGAAGCAGAACTAGAAGAAGATGTTTCAACTGTCCCGGAACTTCTGCATTTGTGGAAGCAGAAGTGAAGCTCTGTTACATCTCCACTGCAAAATCAATTTATTTATTATGTAACATGAATTAATATATATATATATATAGATAGTTTAATATTATCCACTTTCATGGTATCTCCAATTATAGTTCAAAATAGCTAATAGCTTAGATTTCTTTCCATGTATCCCACATCGTTACACGTGGATAAATGCATAGAAAAATTATGGCATGATGCTAATTTTTTTACACAATTATGATAAAACTTTTTCTTTTTCTTTTTAATTATAAAATTTTTGAAACTGAAGTTGTAATAAAATATTTGATTTCTTTAACTTTTTATTACTTTCTCTCTTATTCCTAACATTTTTAAATATTATTACTAGTTCTGCATTGCACTGCGTCAGTTTTTTTTTCGAGTAATAGCCGAATCATGTTTTTTAGTATTTTCGTTTTTTTATTGAATTTCTATCTAAATATAATTATAGAAATACTTCTTTAAGCCTTCAAATTGGAAACTATGCGTTTTATATTATTTCAAATGTAATATATGAATGTAATAAATGCTTTAATATAAAAGTTCAGTGATTATATTTTTTTGTCGATATCGTTTGAGATATGACCATTCATGATGTCAATATGTATTTGAAACCATATTTGGGGAGTTATTACTTTTTAAAAAGCATTGCAAAAATATTGCAACATTAAAAGACCAAAAGGATTAAAGAAATAATTTTTGATGCAATATTCTTAAGCTATTCTGTTGATGAACTATCAGAACTGTTTCTTTCTTTCTCCAAATTTTGTCGTCAATACAATTTGTATAAAAAGGGACGTTAGTAAGCTAAAACTGTATATTATGCATATTCTAGTTGGTTTTTAAAGCATCCTGTATCATTTGATATACGTGGTAAGAAAGTTTAGGAAGATGATTTCATTGCACAGAAGTCAAAGTAAATCTGATTCACTCAGAAGCGCGGAAACGCTCTACATTAATAATTATGCTAAATTGGTGTTCAAGCAAATAGTATATGGTGACTTTATCGACATTACTAATTAGTTAAGGCACAGTTTGGTAAAGAGGATTACTTTTATGCATATATTTTCCAGATTATTAACGTAGAAAATTAGTTAATTATGGCTAAAGATAACCCATTTGAAGTAAAGGAATTGATAATTAATTTAGAAAAGCAAGTAAATATTTGATGAAATGTATATGGGTATTGCGTGTTGTTTGTTAATTAATGTTAGTAGATTTTTCTGTAGCCATGCTACTAAGAATTGTTTTGAAGTAAATTAAATCGAATTTAATTTTAATTTCCACTTTATTTTTTCCTTATATTATAAAAATACCAAGAGTCTTATTATGATCTTTTTAAGATAAATAGTAGACAATTTATTTAAAATATTTTTTTACAATATTTTTGCTATGAATACAAAAACCAGATGTTTATATTTCAAAGAATTACAGCGGCGGACTTATGGAATTTTATTAGAGCAATAGCGTCTATTGGTAGATGCCTGTCTCTCAAGATGTTTAGTGCAAGTCAGTGTTATTTGCCAAGTCATACTAATATGTAACTACCAATAGTCCACAAAACGTTCCCATTGCGAAAATATTTACGAAATAGTAAAGAACATATCAACGTTGTCTTTGGACCGTTTACGTAACAAGACTTGCGTAAAGAGGATGTTTGTTAAAACTTCCGCCTTTTGCAGTAGACTAACTTCCTCAAAGTTTATTTTATACATTCATGAGTTAAAAATGATAGTACGTTTTTCTTTTGTACATTAAAATGGTATTGGAACATGGTATTTTTAATAACTAGTATCTTTTGTGATTTTCAATAATTAATAATCTCATATTTTCGCTAACGCGTTCGTACAATATTTTTTCTTTTTTTAATTTACTTCACATATGAGTGAGATCTGTTTTCATGGGGGTCACGAAAGAGCAGGTTTCAGTCGTTTGTGGTTTCCTTAGGGCTCGTGGTATGAAATATTTAAATGAGTCTAAAACTATTTCCCCTGTGGTTATCCTATTCTCTAGTATTTTATACTGTGGGAGGTTGAAGATAATCAACGCCGTAACTAGCTACTACTATTTTAATAAAGCCGCATCTGGAAGATAAAATCATTGTGCACACTCTTTTTGGTTAGCTGGTCTGGTCAACGGATGAAATCCGAGTTAAAACTGGAATAATACTAATATTATTATTGTTGTTTCGACATAATATTAATAAAGAATAAACAAATCTGGTTACCAAATAAATAACGTATGTTCATTTTAGTTATAATTGCAACCAATTTATAACCTATGCGCGTTATCAAAATGTTGCGAAGAGACTATTAATTTGTTGCACACAACAACACAACAAGCGGCGTCGATATGCATGTATTGGTAATTTTATGACTAGTAAATATTCGTTGTCGAGTAGCGGAATTTTGTAAATACGTCCTTAACTGTCTAGACTAGTAATGGAATGGTTAGCAATACTAAATAACTGCAACATATAAATGAAGTGAATATTTTGCATTATTGTTATAATATAGATACGCAGATTTAAATAATAACAAGACAAAAATGAATTTCTTGTTTCACAACAGAATCCTAAAAAGCATCATAGAAATGTGCATCCTAGAAACTTCCATAACTTCATTCACTGCATTGTTTTGTATGAGTTGTTGATGACAACTACGCTGGCTTAAAGTGAGCTGTCTAGCGCTTCCGCCAGCACCATTCGGTTTAAAGTTAATTACGTTTAATAAGAGTTACATAATCTTTTATGTAAAGAATCTAGATGTGAATAATTATAGTGTGATTCAACGTCGGCAAGATGAATTTAGTTTCGTTTACAGATAGAAATTGGTAAACAACCACTAGAAAATATATTAGTAAGTAGTGTCTTAAATCTATCGTCAAATAATTAAAACATAAGTAGTTATTCACGGCCTAAACATTTATTAAAAAAAATCACTTTATTTTAAATTGTGACAAACCAAAATGTTTATCATCTAGATATTCATTTTATAAATTATTTTTAAAATATTTATGTTATAAAGGAAGAACATTCGACATAATAGAGTTCATTGCCCTATTTAACGATAAATAAAAATAAAGTCGTTTAGTTTTATCACCACACACTCTATAAGTCATCTCTTAATGCTTCACTGTCCACTTAAGGAGCTTAAAGTGTGAGCAGTCAAATCTTTACGACTCGCGAATAATCTGACGTGATTATCGGATTAGAAGGCGGGAGCCAGTTGCGCTTAGCGTGTGCTTGAACCACATTTTCAAGAGATATATTACTGTGAAGGCGATTTACAGTTTGCATTTTGTTTCCTTTGTTTCGCAAATGGAGCTTTAGAGGAGATTTACTTAATATTGTAACGCAAAGATCTTTGGACTTAAAAGCTTGTTTCATGCGTTTCATATATTGAGATGTTAAGATTAGTATTTCAACAAGAGCTTGTTAAGATACATAAGTTTCATGAATTAACTTTTGAAAACTCTGTCGAACGTGTAGTGAGTAAATATTATAAGAACTATACATAAAAGATATATTTTCGCTCAAAATTTAATTTAATTTTTCGGCATTTTGCAAGAAAAAGGCTATGTGGTTCGGTTAATTCTAAGTTTTGCTGACAGCAAGAAAGGTGGCCAGGTAGGAGTCAGACTTGCACATAGAGACTACGTACCTGGCTTAAAATATATTACTTCATTATGAACTTCCGAGTGCAATGAATATTTTCAATACCTAATATAATTAAGGAGATATATATTGTTGTGAATATTTTAAAAGTTATGATGTCCAGAATTACCTTCTCAGTTAGGGTGTCGGAAAACCGTTTTTTTCGTAAATTTAGATATAGTATTTTGGGAAATAAAGGAGCCAGAGGTGGGAATATTTTTAGTATTTTTCAGTACACTTTTAAAGATATACTACACATAATTGACGAAATATTTTTGAGATTCTTGTAATTGATAAATATGGAAAAGTGGTATTTTGGGGTAAAGCGAATAATTTTTGAGAACATTTCTTGTTATAATCTTGCATTTATGATATCGTGAGTAGAAAATATCAGGATTGTGCGTAAGTAATCGAGCTCTTTTCTCTTTTAATATACGATTATCAACTTACTTCATTTCTTTAAATTTTGTCATTATAATGATAATTTAACTTTCGCCTAACCTTTTCATTAAATATTGAATAGTTTCCAATACTGCAGTAGTCACACAGTAACATTTTAGCTGGATTTTAGTTGGATTTAATGATGTATGCAATGTCCATATGTTATTAGAAGAATACCAATAAAAAAACATCCGTACATGAAAGCGTCTAATATTTAATGTGATGGATGGAATGTATGGATGGATGTAACAATGGAATGTATGGATGGATGTACAAATAGATGTAATGTAATGGATGGATGTAACGGGATGGGAAATTCTACTGCCTGTAGATTTTTCAGTTTACGAAATGTCTAATTGAAGCCATGTCCGATTAGCGCCATCAAAAATAGACACTATTCTTGGGAATGTTTCTTTTAACTTTATTCAAATATAAGATTGTTTATTATACTAAACAAAAAGCCAAACAAGTACTGCATTTAGTGAAATACTTATATGTACTAAGAAAAATATTTTCATGATCAAATAAGCAAATTAGCTTTCAAACCCGAAACTACTGTCGCATTAGTGTATGATGGATGAGCTTTTCATTACATCTTTTAATTATTTTTATACGAAGGGCTGTAATTTTATGAAAATGATAATAAATTATTGAATAAAACAAAATAAATTTTATGGTTACACTCTTTAGACGCGTTATGAAAAAATCATGAAGTGCCCGCACGATCCAACAAAATTCGAC
This sequence comes from Druceiella hillmani, assembly GCA_039881145.1. Taxonomy (NCBI): domain Eukaryota; kingdom Metazoa; phylum Arthropoda; class Insecta; order Lepidoptera; family Hepialidae; genus Druceiella; species Druceiella hillmani. The sequence continues at coordinate 3,417,271 of JAYKKI010000012.1, forward strand.
AGTATGAAGTTGCCCACTAAACATATATTTACATGCGTTTGTAAATACATTTAACCTAAGTTATATATGTGCTTTTAAATAAAATTTTTAATAATTGAAATTTAATAGCTGTCAATAAAAAAAACATTTATTTATTGTGAATATTCGTGATGGAAATAGTGCTCATAAACTTTTTAAAATATATTTTAAGTGTGTTTCCCTAAATGAGCTTAAGTTCGGCATGTATTTGTTTGATCTTAATTTATTTTAATTAATTAAACTTTATTTCGATGGCTTTAGTAAATTTAACTATTCATTGTATACATTTTAATTTTTAAAATTTAATTATTCGATTTAATTTAGATTTTACCAACGGTATTTATAATCATGGTTCCGTCCTTTTATCATTCAATTTCTATTAATTATATGCATGAAAATGACGAAGATTGGATTTTTACATAATAAAAAAAAAGAAATATATATATATATATATATATATATATATATATATATATATATATAGACATATTTCCTACACAAGTACCCGATGATGATCCTTTGAGTTTTATTTTATTATTTCTTTAAAAATAAATTGCTAATCCACAAATACATTCTAACATTGTAATTTGTTTTAAGTGGAAAATTACGAATAAGATTTTTAAAAAATATAGCATTCCCCGGAAACGGTTGCAGTTTTTTTATTTAATTTTCATTTATTATGGAAAAAAATAAATGGTTTAATGCATTCATAATAATGTTTTAGATTGCTATTAGTTTAATTAAACTTTGTAGTTACTTAAATTTTTAAATTACTTTCAATCACTATTTGTCTTATTTCGGAAAGATATAATGAAACGCTTTACGGTGCATACACTAATGTGGCATTTGTTCTAGTTTATATTATAGTTCGTGTATGTCAGGCTTTTTGCGGATAAATGTAAATTTACTTTTAAAACTAAAACATATTTGCATTGGTCTAACTGGAAATTGGTTTTGCGAGAACAATAAAGGTATTTTGCTGGTATTAAATGAGGTTGTCCTTGTAATGCAACGATGTTAAAGGGTCGTTAATCATAACGAGTTTATTTCAGGTTGAACTAATGTTACCTGAATATTAAATATACTAGGTTTTAAAACGGGATAATTTATAATAAAAAAGTATGAAACAGAAACAATTTTTCAACAGAATTTGGGGGGGTGGCACAACAGTTGGCAACGAGTGTCAGTTGAAGTAAATTAGTAGGAAAAAACTTTTGCCCATCGCTCGCTCGCAGACACGCGTGCAACTCAAGCACTACACTGTAGACTACGTAGTAACTATGGGTATGGTATACCGGCATTATTTATTCTATAATTTCGCTCAAACAAACGCGCTTTTCATCGTTAAAAAAATATTTGTATGGAATTTTTACGTATATTGTTTTGTAACTTGCGAGAACTAAACAAAATAAATAGATTATTCTGGGACTTCTTGGGGCACCCCCGGGGAGGCCTCGTGCCCCCCCCCCTAAATCCACCTATGAACAGAAATTACTTGTGGATCACGTAATCATAAGGCAAAAAAATAATACATTACGATTTGTTTAAGTTATTTTCCCTACGTAATTTTTGTGTTGATTACTAATCGGTATAACATAAAACTTAAATAAGTAAGTTTTCGATTCCATAAAGCATTTATTAGCAGTGGTATCAGTATTAACTCTTAATATTTCTAAATAGTGATTGTTGTGTCTGTAAGATTATTTATCTTCTACCGAGAGGAGAGGAATTAAAAGCAGTACTATTTGTTTCATATTTCGAAATTTGACCGTCATTTTGCACGGACGTAAGCCATTGAAATTTAGCCACGAGAAAAACGTTCCCATTCTTTGCATTTACACATTAATTTAAGTCTATATTTAGGTGAAAAGTTATTTAACGCACAAAGCGCTAATTTATAGAACGATTGCCATGTTGTAATAAATAAAACATTGTTTTACAGGTTCTCTATTCATTTTCTAATGTTACTATAAATTTTAAGTACGTGGCTTGTAGAAATCAATTTGAAGTAAGAATTTTTTAATACACACTGCTTGATTTTTCTTCTGAGTTTAATGCAAATGAATACATAGCTCTCTCTAAAAGGAATTAATTATTTGACAAGACGTCGATTCGCTGACGCGTTGAAAAAATAATAGAAAGTGTATTCCTGTCCGTCTACAATTTTAAAGTAAAATTTGGATGGAAGATTTCGCGAGATTAAAAATTTCAAAGATCAAAAAATGTCTTTTAGACAAATACATTTCTTTTTCTTCTTTTAGTTGACACAGGGAAATCCTGTCTTCGCCATATTTATGAAATTGGCAAAATTCAACAGATGCAAAGTATTTGGAAGAAATGTGAGTGGTTTTTCTCTCCAGCGTCGACCAATAATTGGCGACGACTTGTCTCATTTAATTTCCTTTATTTTGTGTCATTTAAAATCATCAAGCACAAAAGGATACTTACAAAAGTCCTTAATATATTATTCCGTAATGATACAAGATTAAAATTCTTGTGTGGTGAAACAAGTAAGCCTCTTATATAATGAAAAAAGTAAGCCTCTTAAAAGTTATTTTCCACAATAATTTGTAAATACTATTATATATTATATATACACACGGGTCTCTTTAAACCAGTAAGATGAAACGAAATGCAGTTTGTATCATATTATATTCTTTATAAACATACGCAACATGCTAAGTCAATTTGGAAAAGTACAAAACTACGTAAACTTCAAAAAACAAGTACAAAAAGAGGAAACACATTTATTCAGCAATAGGAAACGAATGTTAAAATTAGTTAACAGTTTATTTTTAATTCATTTAGGCAATGGCTACACATTAAAAAAAGATCAATATTGATCATTTTTTTTAATGGTTTCTAAAAAAGTTATTATCCGTTTCGTTAGATTTTCATTGTTCTTTTTATTTTTGATTAAAAGTTCGAGAATACAGCTTTCTTGCAGCACTTTTATGAACAGCTTTTTGTTTTGTGTTATGGTTACAAATTTTCTTTTATTTTATGCTATTGTCTGATTGTCGATCGCTGGGTTATTTGAATTTTTACTTTTTGAAAAATAAAATAGCGTAAGTAATTAGATTTTATAGACTAGAACTATTTATAAGTTTCACCTTCCATATATTATTCAAAGAATAGACTGTCGAAAGTTGCAAGAAAAGAAAGTGAATTAAATTTATTTCATCTTTTATGGTAAATAAGTATAATAATATTCACAATTAAATGAAACTACGTGATGTAGTATTATTTTTACTTTATTTAATTTCTTTATCATGACCTAGGATTCGTTGTATTACATCTTCAGGTGGAATATTAGCAAAGATACCTAGGTCGTGGTAAAGAAATTATAGAAAGTAGAAATAATACTACGTCATGTAGTTTTATTTAATTGTGAATAATGAATTTCTACAAAATTAACGCCAAATATATTCAAAATAATAATATTATTATACATATTTACATCTCCATTTATTTTATAATGGTGAACATATCATTTAAATAAAATAAAAAAAAACACCGTTTAGCTCACGTTAAACATTAACTATCCAATAATTGCGACATCAAATCGATCACAATATTCGGCATCGCTGCAACACCATCAACAGGGTATTATAAAGTTAATAATTATCTTACCACTGTGTAACTGTTCATTAAATCCCAGTTAGGTCACCAAAAGTCCACTGTTCATTAAATGGAACGGAATAACAGACGTGACTGTACTATATTTAAGAGCGAATGTTTGACTTAGTGATGAGAAATACTCAACATACTTTTGTTGCAAACAACGTACATACTTAAAATACATTTTCATTAATCTTTCTGTTGTATTTTATCTGTTTTCGATCGATGTTGTTTTATTTTCACGTACTGATAGTTCAGAATATTCACATTTAATGAGATTATAAAGAGTTTTCACTTAATGAAATTTGATAACATAATTTTAATTGCTTAATTCTTAATTTCTATAAATTTGTAATGTTCAATATTAATTATCCACAGTCGACACAGAGCGTAAATAGTCCGTATTATATATATATAAATAAAGCGATTTATTATATTTTGGCATTAATAAATTAGCAAAACGCATAATTTCAAAAGCTTCGTGTTTTTTATTTTTTCTAAGCTATTGCTATTGAAAGTTTTTAAAATATTTTAAATGTTTTATAGCATTGTTTTTTATTCGTCCCTAAATGCATAAAGATTTTTATAAAAATAAATGTATGACTTTATAGTATTGTATTTGGTTACACTGGGCTCGTCCGTGTTTTGCGGACAGAACAAAGATGGTTCACTCAAAACTTAACGATAATATAATTAATTGAACATTTGGATATGTAATTTATTATTTATATTTTCATTCAATAGTTGTATATACTTTTTATGACAATAAAGAAAATTGTACGTTGTAATGAATTTCCTTGTATGAGACTTTTTTCTTATGAAAACCGGTATATTTTTTTCAAAATTTTTTAAACTCATAAAAACGTAAGTATGGTACAAATGTTTTGAATATTTAACGACTGTATATGTTTTCTATTAACGTATACATATGCAAAATACTGACCGTACAATTTTCTATATACGTAAATATTTTCATTACAGACGAATAATAAATTTCCTAGTTTTTCGAGCGGCGAAACGGCCGGTATGGACTGGTTCTGGCTCTCCATGGACTAGTAATCAATTTCGCTAACAACTACATAAATAAAAATGTTTACAGAAGCTAAGCCGTATATAAAAAGCTAGCTAACTGTAAGAAACTTATGGCACGTTGGTAAGTCTGAAGTTTATTATATACATTTCTTTTGGGTTTTAAAAGAAGTGAGTAAAAGAAAACTGAAAGCAATATAAGCTATAGATATTTTAAAACTATACATGGAATTGAAAAATTATTTCTGTAAGGTCAATAGTTGAGGTGTAAATATAAGGTTTTTTAAATATCATTTTCAAAAGCATTTCATAAAATATTGATTCTGTCAAAAAAAGTTTCAAATAAAAATTGAATATAGTTAAATACTCTACAAGATTAATGGAGCCACATTTCACATACGATGAATAATTAATGAGATATTAAAAAAAAAGTATATTTATAACCTTAGATGTCTCTCATAAACTACTGAAGCTAAAGTAAAAAGTTTTAAAAATGTGGTAGACAATTTAGTGTTCTATAACTAGACATCTAAAATTGAGGTATTTGGCAGAAACTGTTTTTCTATCTTTAATTCGCTGCTTCTAGTGATAAATTAATTTCACAGAATAGAGTTTACGATAAAAAAAGTATTGTCCCACAAGATTATTGTTTACCATATTAACGTTCAGTCAGCGGGTTGCGAAATATTCCGAAAAATTACCGTTTTTTGAAAATGTAACTCGTCATAACTCGCAAAAATCAGGTTGTAATAAAAAAGGCCCATGAAAAAAATGGTTGAGAATTTAATATTAAAAAAATGGTGGGAGGATTTGTTTGTCGTAGTATTAATAGTTTCAGAGATATTTCGTTTTAAAATTTTCACAAAGATAATTGTAAGACATAATTAATTGAATTTTTAAGTTTGAACTTTATTAAGTTTTTTTGTCAATGTATACTCTATAATCACTGCATATAATTTGTTTGAATTTTGTTCTATTACGTCAGCCAAGAGTGTGTACGAATACGTTATTATCGTCTATTGTTTGCCTTAATTCAATACTTATGAAATTTAAAATTAAATATTTCAACAGTTGAAAAAGAACCTAATTATAGCCTATTTATTTTTTGATAAAATTCAAATGTAAAAAAAAATAATAAGCCGAAAGGGCCGCGTCAAAAAGTTCGTAGATACAATCTTAAATGATTCATTTAAAAAAAAACAAATCGAAAACATCCAAAACTTAATAAGCAGAATGGCTTACGTAGAAAAATAAAAATATAAACACGAATTGATGTACAAAAAAAATAAAAAAAGTCTCTAAAAATTGAAAAAGCAAAAAGAATCACGTAAAAAATTTATAAGCAAAAACACGAATGCTTAATTAAAAAAAAATTAACCCAAAGCATCCAAAACTGAGTAAGTAAAAAGGATTATGAAAAAAATTATAAATGGAAATTGATATAAGAAAAAACAAACTCAAAACCTTCAAAAATTTAATAAGCAAAAAGTATCACATGAGAAACGCGAATTAATATAAAAAACCCTGAAATATTCAAAAGTGAGTAAGCAAAAAGTATTGAAAAAAAGGTTAATTACATGAAAGAAAAAAGGTTAAAATACGTTTCCGCGGTTTTTTAGTCTTGTAATTAAATATGAGTATTCATGAACATTCTTATTAATACATGTTTGCGAAGTCAAGCATGCTTAACATTAATATTTAATCGAAGTTACATTTAACTAGGTACATTAGCTCCTTTTTAGCGTTATATTTAATCATGCTTCGCTTTATCCGTTGATTTAACCGAATTATTATGGTTTCACTAAATTTGCTACTATCCATATCCTTGTCAATCAAAACTGGTACACAACCCACTTATCTATGTTGAATTTATATAGCTAATCTTTTTTATGTGTTTTGCAGTTCCAAGGAGTTTTATTAAAAAGTACGTGGTGTATTGTTCATTTAAAAAAAACTCAGTATAGCTTTAGTTCCCATAAACCATCAAGGTTGATACTGTGCAAAGGAAAATTTACTATTGTTTTAGGATATTATTAAGAATCATGAAAATGAGATTTTAATTTCTAGAACTGACGCTGAAAATTGGAAAAATCCAAATAGGTGACACTAATAATTTAATTGTGAATAGATCAAGTTTGATCACAATTCATTTTATCTTCCACACATTTAACGTATAGTATTATTAGTAGGTCATGAATAAAGTATTTTGGGTTTAAAACGATAAAACGAAACTAATATGAGAATTTATTATTTTTTTAAAACATTCTTTAAGAAAAATAATAAGAATGGTTTTTCCAAGGTATATTTAATGCGAAGGATATTAGACAATCGTACGGTTATGGTACTTCATTGTTGATTCTTTATGTCCGAATATCATAACTTAAATTCTTATTTAGCATTTGTGTTTATCAGGTCAAACGTCGACAATTTAATATCCTAATTTTCAAGTAGCACCAAGTTCGACAAAATGATATACTTCTTTCTTGTCATCATATTATAATTTTAAAATGTGTAACAAATACATATTAACAATAATCAATTTCATGAAAATCAATATCCACATGTGGATAAAAGTAAACTACTATTATCAAAGTTATTACTTAAGCTATTGATGCAAATAACAAAAAGCGCCTGATTCTACTAAACCATATTTTTAGACATTTAGAAAGTATACCTTTTTCAATATTTTAAATTTTTACATTCATTGATATTTTTTGGGACACAAATCAAAAATATTCAATTTCATGAAAGTCGAAGAACATGTATGTAGACATAAGTAAAGATCTCTTTTCGAAGTTATTACTAAGGCTAATCAGGGTAATAACCAAAAGTTTGAAAACTATATTTATAAGCATTTTAAAAGCTTCTCCTCTCACTATTTTCATTTTTACATTTATGTTTTCATAGTAGTTTCTATCACATTTTTTTAAATCAAAATAAACCTTTATTTAATTTTTTTATTTAGAATTTTTGTACTAAACTGTTTAAGGTACCTTTTGCAGAGGGCATGAAGTAAAATTATGTTATTTATGAAGTTTTTTTACAATTTTAAGTTAAATTAATTTAGTGTCATGTACATACTCACACCACGACAATGGCTGCTGTTAGTTTAAAATGCTTGCATGAAGTATACTTTGATGTTATTGGCTGATAATTGAAGTTAAACAAAGACGAATGTGGTCAATATTTGAATGGTTATCTGTAATAAAACAAAGTTCGGCTTCACTATAACAAGTTGCAATTTTTGTAAAATTGTACCCGAATTTTCTCGTGGTTTCTTTTTAAATATTTTAACTTCCGGTTGGTCAAAATATTTGAAGGTAATTATCATTGCCTTGAAATTCATTTTACCCAATATTTTTTGAAATTATTATCAGAATTTGTTGCCACCAGATATATGTATGCAGTCACAAAACCAGCGGGTTAGGAGAGATAAATAAATCAAGACAAAACAAAATACATGACAATTATCAAAAGTAACAACAAATAAATTAATTAACAACGCAACTCGAAAAAGGAGTTCATTGAACTGATATTTAGTAAGCTTAATTTGATAACTACGGTTGAATGACATCGGAGACAAATTCATTTAAATTTTGTAACTAAATTCAGAAGTCCTTTAGCTCAACTTCCATTACAATTCAGATAAGAAGACAGGAACCATGAAATATGAATTTTACATCGTTATCCTTTGTCATTTAAAGTGATAAATTATAAAAGCGCCTGAGGATTGAGATTGAATCTAAACAACTTCTTTAGAAGATGAAAATTTATAACCAGACCGAAATGTGTCAGCTTGAATATCTCTAGTGCGATCAGACTAGTTGTTTACGTTGGTTGTTTTGAGTTTATAAACTTATTATTAAAATCAATTCTAGTAGGGCTAATATTTTAAGTCAAATAATGAAGCATAATAGTGAAAGAAAGTAAATTATGTGAATTAAATTAAGCACGGATACGCGATAAAAATGAATTGATATATTTTCAGAAGGTTTGATTTCTTAATTTAATGTAGTTCAACGGATCTTCTTTGAAACTACGGTATCATGTATAAGCGTATTTGAAATGAAACATAAGAAAGGATAAGAAAGGGGACACCAGATTAGGTCACTGCTTATGGGTTCCTAATTGATAAATATCTAGATGAAAACAATGAACTTTCCTTTGCCTTTTGAAATATACATAGACATTAGCGTATAGAAAATCATGCTTCAATTAAAAATGTAAAGTAAACGGATTTTAATGTTGATTTTGTGGATTGGTTAAGGGAGTAAAATGGGAAATTAAAAACGATTGTTTTTCAAATATTTCGAAAAAAAAACGCTGGCAAGTTTCATATTTACCCATCTCCAAAATATCGTTTAAGGAAATCTAAAAAATATGAACAAATAGTCTATGTAGTACATATTGTACGAAAATTATGAGGGTATCTTACTTTCGACATTTTTTGAATAAAAAAATACAGTTTCCCAATAAACTTTCTTTTGTAGTTTAATGTCACTATCTTGCAAATGGTATAAAACTGTAAAACAGTTTCATATGTATAAGTTTAGATTATCAATTAATTATCAAAAGAAACGTTTGTAACATTTAAAATATTAGATTTGTCCAATTCGATATGGTTTTCTTTTTTAGGCAAAGAAAAAAGGAAAATATTATATATATATATATATGGCTGAAATAAGATCTTTGCGGAATATATAAAAGACCTATTGATCGATCAATATCTAAATTGGGAAGTCGGCCAAATAATGTCAGTCATCATTTCTTCAGCAGAAAACAACATCTAAAACGTCTCCAGTATATATACACATTAAAGTCATAGCACATATGTTAAGCACTATTTCGGTGCTTGAAAGAAACAAGTTGGACAGAAAGACTATAATTTTGGTCCTAAAAAATATGACACTTTGCCATTGACGCTACTGTTATTGGGAAAGCTAGTAAAAAAATATTAATTTCATATAAACGAGAAAAACAAACAATAAACAGGAGCAATCATCAAAAACGTATACGAGTATAAAATTAATTATTGAACGACAAGTTTAAAAATAAAAAAAAAAACTATGAAATAGATCACTATTATTCTAAAGTCGTTGATCAAACATTGGAACAAGTAGGAATGTTCAATATGAAAGGCAACGGAAATATATGTGAATGTACCCACAAAACTTAAAAGAGTCGAATTAATTTTTTTGTACCTTTTCCAATATAATGATAGAGATAATCTTATGCGGAGATGAAATCATTGACTTTGTTTCGCTTTTCCCACAAACGAAATAGTTAAACGGAAATTAATACACTTGCGTTGTAAAAATAACAGAAGTGCCGCCGATAAGTCCCAATATCCAAATATCCTAATTACTGTATGTTCCATGATAAATCCGAATATTCGAAGTGTCGTAGCGTGGATCCAAATATCTTACTTGCAGCATTCCCCATGATAAATCCGAATAAACCAAATACTGTATTCTAATTCCTGCATTCAGCAAGATAAATCCAAATACCTTATTAGGGTTCAGACAGTAAAACAAAGGACTAATAATTTTATCATGTTCGTCCGTTTGTCACAACCTCACAGTTTCTATAGTTATATATGTATTAGAAGCAATTTTGAAAGTAGAAGATTCAAATGGAGGTCTTATTCGTGTAAAATAATCTCAAAAAAACATTTTTTTTGTAATATTATTTTTTCCATTATTGGACATGCCATGAAGGTGTGGTTTCTTTTCCATTTTTAATTTTTAAATTTCGTATTATTTCGTATCAATTTCGTATTTTTAAATTGTATCATTTTTAAATATAGGTAAAAAAACAGAAAAAATTTTAAGTACTGTATATAGCGTTTCATTAAAACTTTAAAACAAAATGATGTTATTCAATTTACCTTGACAATTCCAAGAGATGTAGATAACTACGATATCTCATTTGATTTGTCGGTGCCTCCATATTTATAGGTGATATGAATTATAAATGATATAGATAATATGAGCTTCTACACAATCATTCTTCCATGAAATTGTATAAATGAAAGCGAGAATAATACATAATGACTTACTTATACCAACAATGATGTACGGAAATGAGCTTAGAAACAGTAAAAAAAACGGATTTAAATTGAATATAGTTAAAATAAGATATCAAAATTGTTTGTGTTAGTTTGAATCATAGTTTGTTATTAGATACTTTTCCATTTACAATTGTATTGTATATGTGAAGTAATATTTTCGTTAAGCATTGTGCGATTATCGTGTTATAAAATAAAATTCTGTGATACACAAAAGTACCATGTGCAGCTTTAGTAAGGTTATTTGATTGTAACAAACAATTTTAGCCACAATTAAATGAAACCACGTGATGTAGTATTATTTCTACTTTCTTTAAGTTCTTTACCACGACCTAAGTTTCGTTGTATTACAACATCCTCAGGTGGGCTATTAGCAAAGATTGATCTTTGCTAATATCCCACCTGAAGATGTTGTAATACAACGAAAATTAGGTCGTGGTAAAGAAATCAAAGAAAGTAGAAATAATACTACATCATCTAGTTTCATTTAATTGTGTATCTAATGTAATTATGTAGGAGAGGGGAGCAACATATTATCGTGAATATTTGAAATTAATTATATTAGGGTCAGTAGTCTCGGATATAAAAAAGACCCAACATATATTTTGCATTTGTTTTGGTATATATCTGAAGATATGTAGTGTAAATTAAGAAAAAATACTTTTGAAGCCCTTGTAACTAGTCTTTTTAGTCTCACTTTTCAAAGATATCCAACACCGTTTATCCAACACCGTGCCTACACCTTCTCTGTTTTCCGTCAAAATTTATAATTGTTGAAGGTTGGCTATTGAGATTTATGCGGGTTGGTAATATGCTTTATTACAATGTGAAAAGTCAAGTTTTCGCGTCAAACGGCTTCGGAGAATTCTAACGGACGGATACACGGAAACGTAAGTGATCTTATTAGGGTTCTGTTTTTCCTTTTGGGATACTGAATCCTAAAAACGTTTTAAGACTGGTTTATATTCAAGAAATTTTGCTTCTAGCACAAACAAAACTTTACTTATAAATGTTGACACTTAAGTGGTTTATAGCTTAAATATATAACCATAGCTTATAATATTTCAACCAGACAACATACTTTTTTAAAAGTATCCTTTGCTTTTACACGATAATCCCTCATTTAACGACAGAAACACAAGACCTCTTACAATCCGGTAAATATAGTCGGTCAGGAAACGTACCTCGATAAAGTATAGTTAGTCGGCAAAATGCTGTAGAAAAGGGTACGTGAGATGCGATCTCCGCGACCGTCTCCACAATTGGGTAGGGCGACGTATGCGTTAGGGGTTGTGTGGGATACGTTAACGTCAGTTCTACCGCATACTAGATGTGATTGAGACTTGCATAGTGGTACTCTAGGGAGAATAATGAAAATAAGTAGTTTCCTTATGTTCCCGAACGGTCGTTATTTGAATTAGCTCTGGGTGAGTGCGCTACGTACGGAACCTGGAAAATGTTTATTGAATTTTCTGTTAAGGATATGTCTTGAGAAATTAGTCGGTTAGTTTTACGGTCAGGTTTTTGAAGTGTTTCTGTATTTTTTAGCAAGTCACTTGAAATATCATATTGGTATATTGTAAATGTTTTAAATTTTGTTTGTACTTAATAATGTATTGAATTGTGTAATCATCCTAAATAGATAAAAGCAGTGGAATTATTAAAAGGTTGCTACCGTATACGCAATCATACACACAAATATGAAGGAGAATCATTTTGGAAAAATGTCCACAATGCTTAATCCATTTCGCAATATTTTTTTATTATATCCCTTCTATGTACTACACAATCACGTGAACGATAAGAGTAACAAGAGCCCTTTTTCATCACGGCTAGAGTAGGGGATCATAAAAATGTAATTCAATGAAAACTATCAGTCGAAAATAAGGCAGCGCACAGTACTCGTGTAGAACAAGTTAGCAGGACTAAATTAATTTATTTGTTTTATTGACCGATTTAATGATAAGGTAATATAACATGAATCAGAAAGTCAGGCGAAAAAAATAAAACATAACTTGATGGGACCGGTACCATGGAGTATATTTATTAAAAAAATATTGTCTTTTATACGTTGTAATAGTTTTTTTACATTATAAAAAGTTTTAACGTTTGGATATATAACAATAAAAAAATCAGTACGCGTACATTTAAAATATTACATTAAATTTAAATATAATAAACTAACTTTCCAATAAATAATTATAAATATTAATTACTTACAATTAAATGAAACTTCGTGATGCAATATTATTTCTACTTTCTTTAATTTCTTTACCACGATCTAGGTTTCGTTGTATTACAACATCTTCAGGTGGAATATTAGCCAAGATTAAGTCTTAGGAACATCCAACAGCATTTATATTATTCAAACACAATAGCGAAAGCCGGGTTTGTGCGGGTTTTACCACTGCTTATGTTAATGAGTTTATTGCAGGGGCGCGGTGTAGGTTTGTTATATTTCTGAGAGTTATAGGATATACCAGTATTTTAGTGAGGGTAATAAATTCAATTGTTGTTATTATGTAAGGTTATACAATGCAAATGTTCCGGTGTATGTAATAAAATTAAATGGAAGTTATTATCGGTAATATATTTATACAATAGCAAGGGTATCTGAAAGTAAGGACAAGGTAATACACTAATTCTACATATCTCCGGTTTTATTTATTCATATATTTATTTATTTCTGTCTTTCAATTTTTTTCTTTCTCTTGTTTTTTTATTATTTATTTATATATACTTATATTTATATATGTATTTGGGCTGAAACAATTTGAAGAGTACTGTAGTATCAATGTTGTCTAATTATATTATGTCTAGAAGATATTAATTATGGGTGATGATATTATATTTAGTTGTTCATTTAATATATTAACCTTGGTGTCTTTTTTATGTCTGTTTATTTCTAATGTTTCTAGGATATTAAGTTTATTACCTTTTGTATTTATTTGTAATATATAGGGGGCATTATCAGTATGGGGGTGATGGTTATTTTGAATGAGATGTTTATCAAAGTGCGTAACGTAATAATTTTTTTTTCCTTTTATGAATAGGAGATAATATTTGTCCACACCCATAAATAGTTCTTTCAGGTCACTTCGGAATATTCAGCGCGTGGCTAGCTTTCCTCACTTCAATAATTTGCATTATACAACTGATTTATTAAAAATTCAATCTATATTATCTAATTATGTATTAGAGATTATGGACCACTCTCGCTTCATTTGGAGATTAATAACGATAGTACCATCTGCTCAACGAAATAAGGAAACCTGACAAATGTCCCTGTATTGGAAAAAGGTCAAAGTGGATGTGATCCGAATTGAATCTTTAGTGTAATAAATAGCGGATCTTTGTTTCACAAATAACAGACCTCCAGGAAGCCGAACGCTGGTAAAAAATACTGGACTGGTCATTTTTTACGTGCAGCAGGTGTTCGGGCAACTAGCGCCGAATACCCTCATTAGTTACTTAGTTAAAGTTTAGACCGATTCTTGCGTTAGTTACAGCGGCCTTCAGTATGTGAATTTGCGGCCGCCCGATTATCGCGATGCGGCATTCGGTATCGGTGTTAGTGCGGCATTCGGTGGCGGAGGCTAAGTCGTCGGCAACTATGGTCATTAAACAGAAACCCAGTTCATAATAGGATTCCAATGAAAGATATGTTGTAAGTATAGCCATTATATTTTGTTTTTCTTATAGAAATCCTCGTTAAATTTAATAACACACACTCCACTAGTCCCAAGACAATAAAATTTTGTCTTACGAAATTTCTCTTCAGTTTTCTAGATTTTATAAATTTGTCGTAATTAATAAAAGCTCGAATAGCTAAATGGCAGAGCAATAAGATTTTTACTATTCATTAGGAGACATGATTTCACTTTTAATATTACTAAATATATTTTGAATTCCATTTTTTGGAACATTTTTTCTTTTTATAGCCATCGTTAGTATATGAAACGAAATACGTCAACAATATTTGTAACTTTTCTTATTGGCCAGCTTCATATTTTTCATATTTTGTAAAGAAAATTGTTTTTCTCTTTAAATTTCGTTTGTCCACAAATTCACTGAAAATAAATTCTTTATCTTTGAATGCGTTTAAAATAAAACTTCTTTGTAATTAATTTATTGTTCTTGTTTAAAAACTAATTTCCTTAAGAATAATTAATTGAATAAACAAATTATATAATACATAAACAAATTAAATAATTATGTAAGATATAAGTTCTTGCCAAATATTTCACTTATATAGTTTTTTAATATATTGAAAATAAATATTATTTTAAAGTATTATAGCGCATAAACAAATATTTTTTGCATAATTTATGAAAATATCTAATAACGCCAATTTAATTTTAGGTTTAAACAGTTAACACTAATTTAATTAAACATTATCCATTCCATTACGGCAGGATTTGCAAAGGCAATAATATATGTATTGCCTTTGCAAATCCTCTAGCTTTGCAATCCTCAAGCTCGCATTTATGAGTAGTATATAAATGCTGAATAAATTGTGATTGCCAGCATAAGTATTACATTAGTGTATTGATATGTGCACCAAGGTGTATACACTGTAACGTTAGTTATTTATTACTTAAAATATTTTGCTTATGTGGTTATCATAGGGCACTTAAATGGATACAGTATTCATTTTGGGTGGAACGCTAACCTTCTCTTGTACTTCGAATATACTTCAACAATACCATTAAATTAATATGCATGAATTGAATGCAGTTCAATGTACGTAGTAGGATGGTGCCTCATGACATTTGTATGTTTTGCTAGCAATTTTAATTCGTCCATGGCAGTAGCAAACAATCATTAGAACAATATCATACCTCTCACTAGCTATAAATTTCATGGAAGATGACGATTATAATTTGACATTCGTCGAGACGTTTAACTGCTGCGTAAGTAATTATAAATAATCTATTGGATTTATGGACAAGATACGGCAGTATTATTATTTTAAATGTTGTATGCATATTTAAGCAATAAAATTTATTTTTTCCTTTCAAAACTTCGCTTGAAGAGTTTGTAAAAGTTGTTACTTCAGCTTCACATACTTTCGTTAACCAAACTCGATATTTTTATAACCACAGTTACTACTGGCATAACTGTATTAAATACGCAAATTATAAAAGCACACGTTATTTTGTTATATTCAAAATTCCATTTAGATGCATAAAAATTCCAATAACACTGGCTAACAGCAATCAGAAAAGCAATTTCTCTGTAGTATAAACCATTTAATGGTAATATTGCAATATTGGATTTCGAATAATTTTAAAAAGGTATGTTTTGTGGTGAACATGCTCAGATTCTCAATTTTGTATAACATTTTTTGGTAAAACTCAATTTTATAATAATAATCTTATAATTATTCAGATGTCAATCTAGCTACTATATCATACAAACATTCTTGAAGATAACAACCAAATCCAGCAACAAGTATGTTCTGTTCGGTTTGAATATTTCAAATTATTATTAAAACAGCAAAACTTCAAAATTTGCACAGAAAATAAACGAAAATACACGAACTTTGAGGTAAAAAAACAGTGAGCCGTCACGGGACGCCTGGCAGATGTGAATCATTGTGTTCGTACAAGTAAAATTAATAAAAGACAAGATTATTACAGGAACTAAATATAGCATAATGAAAATAAAGTATTACGAATTTCTTACAGAAAATGGTGACTTTATTTAATAAACATTTATTTACAATTAATACAAAAATAATAAAGCACAGGTTATGTGTACCGTAATAAACAACAGCGTCGAACTGAGTGAGGAGGGGGTCGCGTAGTCGATTGCGCATGGCGACACGTTGCCATACCGTACACTCTACTACATATAGACTATATATATATACCTTAGTATAGCGTGGCGACCCGTCGCCACGGCAAGCGTCGCCACGCCAACGATCCGGTTTATACCTGCGCCGTTTCACATTAAAAGGCTGCAATTTATTTTACGACTTGAATCATATTTCAGTATCACAGCGACGTACTCTTCCGGCAATTTCACTCATTTTATTGTTTATAACTGCGATCAGTATCTTTGGACTTTTATCAGTATTGTTTGGTGAGAAATTTGGCTTTTAGAAGGTAGGGGCCATTAGAATACTTGGCTTCTTTTGGGCCTGTTAATAAATTTGGTATTGTCCAGCACTTAACTTGAACCAGCCGTTCTGCGTATCTTTTCTGGATCTCGTAATCTTCTCAGGAGTGAAATACACGAATACTTGAAGTATTCGTGAATTTCACAATTACGTGTGAACCAAGGTGCACTGACTAAATTATTGTAGTGTTATTATAGGTTATTTTAGTGTAATTTCACGCATTTAAATTTACTTTGTAGAGTAATTTTCAACTTGTACGACTTCACTGTCAACATTTAAACAGACGACACTTGACCAAGTGTTCATTTGATCTGCAGGAATTTTCCGATCTTTAAAAATGTAGCCACGATTCAATCACACATATGTTTTGTTGACAGTGTCATTCAATTTCTGGCATTGTTTATTAAAGGGTAACTATACAATGCAAGTCTTAGTATTCCAGAAGATAGACTTTTATATTACAACTATTTCTTAAAAAATATCTTGAAACTTTGACTCAAGTATTTGTCGAAATATGTGTCAGTAGACCACTACTATATCTTTCGAGTTAAACTTTTTTTTTATATAATTATGACCCATAGAACATGTTGAAGTTACAAAAATTTAAATTAACATCATTACGGAGAGATGGTTATTTAAGGATGATGACTTGGTTTTAAAATAATATGTATGGCAGTTGTGCATAACGATTCAGGCTATGGCTAAAGAACGATTGTCTTCAAAAAATATGGAAATTTTATAAGGTAATTGATGGTACTAGAAGTAGTCCCAACTAAGCAAAAGTTTTAGAATAATGATAAAATATTTTTCACATATTTTCGATGTTGCATTTTACACTTTTACCGATGTTTTGAATACTTTTCAGTGGTAAGATGCGCAATTGATTTCTAATCTAAGTATAGTTTTGGGATAAGTTTCGAAGCCTATTTTGGGTGAAATTTAATTAAAATTTTGATTTAAGAGAGTTTTAAATATTTTTTTTTTCAGAATAATTATTTTATTCTACGAAACAGAAACAAAGGAAAAGACAAAAAGACAGTTAGCTAAAGTAGCATCACTGTCTCTAGAAATGTCACCATATTTCAAATATTTTGGTACTTAATATTATCATGAAGTATTGTAACTTTAGTTACCTGATTGTATTTTATTGCTGATTTTTCGTTTTGGCATCAGATATTTATTCAGATAAAATTTGTTCAACTTTATGGTTTAACTATCTTTTCACAAGCGTACTCTTTTCAATTTCAGGTTTATATATAGGAGTAAGTTAAATACTTCACTTTTATTGTATATTATTTTCTTTTTTCAAACAGCATGTGTCCGGGAAGACATCAAATTATTCTTGTAAAAATAATATAAAGTGGGAGAGCTACTAATAGATCGGCAAAATACATTACGTATATATTCAGAAGAGTACTTCCTCCCTTAACGTCATTAGGGTATGTTATTCAACGAAAATAAAATGAAAGTCGATGTCCCGTTATTCGAATAAAATAACATTTAAATAGGAAAATAGAATGTATTGGAGCTTTTAGATAGAGTTTCGTATTTTAGTTTGTTTGCTCTAAGAGTTGATGGGTGGCATTGTAAAGGTTTCTCCGTACCTCAGAATAATCCAACAAACTCCTAAAAGATCACTCAATATCTATCTTAAAGACAAAGTCACAGCCAATATTTTCAAAAACAATTCGACATGGAAACCTTAACGTAGTGAATATTACTCTAAAATATGCATATGGTAACTATAGAGACAGCTAATGAAGTACTGAAACCTTTTCTATAATTTGATACATAGTTACATTTTGGTCAGTGACCAAATTTTAAGGATCTATTAAGAATCGGCAACTAAATCACATAATAAGAAGAGAAAACAATTTTTTTTGCTCTAGCTAACATTCCCTTGATAAATAAAAGAATATATACTCATACTAGTACTTTAAATTAGCCGCGCATCAACGACAACCAAAAATCATCCCCTTACCGTGCCCCCTCATCTGCCCAGGCGAAACACAGCAGTGACAAAATTAATTCTTTTAGAGCCAGGCACTTAGAGTGTATGTGATTTCCATGTCTGTCTAGCTCGTAAAAAATGTCTGTCCGATCGTAATAGATAACAAGTAAATCTGTAAAGTTTAAATTTTGTGGGGAAATACAACTTTCGGCGTTGTACGTTTTTTTAAGATTTTGTAAACTTTTACGTCATTTACAAATTTTAGCAGTTTATTGAATAATATAATAAAGATTAATAACAACCTTTTAAACTTGTCACGGATTCTTCATTATGAACGAGAAACATTCAAGGTTAACGAAATTTTATTTTAGACACTGGTGCACGAATCGTAACCAAATCTCGGAAGAAGAGTTAGTAAATGTGACATTCGATGTTTTTTTTATAAATCAAAAGGATGCTTGCAATTTTTTCGGTCTCCGTGGAATGAAAACGAAAGTTTTCGTTTAAATTTTAAATCTAAAAATTACTCTTCAATTTTTATCACTGATTGATAAACATTCCTGTATATAGTATGGAATACCCCTCAACAATGTTAGTTATAAGGAACTTAAAAATATTTTAAGTATTCTAAGCTACACACCCTCAAGAAATATGCACCAAAATATGCAAAGGTGTGCATACCCTCCCTTACTTCGGAAAATGCCGTCCAAAATCATGAAAAAACGGTGAGTAGAATCTAGTTAGATTACAAAAAAACTATATCGATTATAGAAGGCTGAATAGTTTTGAGAAATTAATGACATTTTGACGTCTGTAAAAAATACATTAATATAGTGAAAAATAATATTAACATGTATAAATGGTTCAATGGACACCTTTAGCACCCCTAAATAGTTTTACACGCGCTTAGTATGCAAGGAACATTCCACTCATGCTTAACAGATTATTATTATTTAGATCCAGACCGAAACGATGATAGGAATACAAGGTCACGCCTCATTTCTCCAAGAAGTGTAAAACAGCTGTATAACTTCAGTGAATCATGACAGTTAGAGGTACGGAACGGAATGTCGATGTTATAATCTCATTCACAATTTTTTTGAAATGAATTCTTAGATATCTTACATGGCATATAACATAACGAGAAGGAGTTTAAACCTAAAACGGGTCTATATATATATACATATATATATATATATATATATATATATATATATATACGTAATTGTACACATAACCCCCACAACACGAGATTTTACCGGTCCTTAATAAATAACATATTGTTGTCATAATTATTTTTATTCGATTTCTCATTTTGTGATTTCTTGCGGAACAAAAGTTGTTTCTCCCAGCCCCCAAAAAAAATTTAGTGGCGTTAGATCGGAGGAGCGCGGAGGCCACTATACGAGACTGCTAACACTGCCTATCCATCACCCACCAAGCAATTCTTGGAGACGGTTCCTGACTTCAGATGCAGTGTGGTGGAACACTATCATGCTCAAACCACACGTCTCGTAGTCTAGCTCGCCAGATACCTTTGGCGATTCAAAGTACAGTTAATGAAAACAGGGCCAATAATCATATCACCGTGTATACCAGCTCACACGTTAATGGTCCATCTTGCTTTGATGAGATAATTGGCATGTTATATACGGATGTCTACCTTTCTGCGACCAATGGTGACAAATTTGTCGATTCCACATTGAATTTCTTGTTCTTTTCACTATACATTTGTAAAGCCGATGCAGCGTTAATTTATTCTACTGCATAATCTGCCGTCCCAACGCTTGTATTTTTGAATGACGTATAGATATTGGTTGTCTTTTTTTAAAGTTTTATGTACTGACGTATGGCTTAAGTTAAATAAACTACCACAGCGCCTGGTTCTTGAATGTGGCTTCCTTCTGAAGTAACTTAACACATTTTCTTCCGTATTAACCCATATTCCTGGAGTATTACTACGTGATTTACACAGAACGATGGGCGTATTCTCATGTAATTACGTTGATAATGACTTGGGCTCCGCTGGGTTGTCACCGGTTTGGATAACGTTGAGCGTGCAATCTGACGGCTTCTCCGGTATTGTAATAGCATTCGACATATATTAGTACCATATCCAAATATTCACCATCACTAAAAAACGAGATATCCATTCAAAAATATCGTGTTAATAGATATTCCGGTAAATTTATTTTCAAATATCGACAAGAGTATTTTTTGTAATATTAACTGTTTGAGCGAACTATGGATTGACGTCAAAGATTTTCAAATGGCAATAATTTTGGTTTACAAAATGTCAACAAAGTTGACCTTGAAATTTAATTTTGTTATCCTTTTCTTTCCTCTAACATTTTTTTGTAAAATCATGCAAATGAAAGGGATAGTTATAAAAATCAAATTCACCATCGATCGCTAAGAAAGGTAATTATGCAATATCGCCACATTTCGTACGTTTATCGAAATATAAGATATAAGTTGATGCATTGGCATATAATGACTTATGACAATTTTTGAATATCAAAAAAAAGTGTTATGATTTTAAAAGAAAATAGGTATATTAGAATCTACCCATGAAGCACTATTACGGATTTAAGTACAAAATTTCGTTATTTTACATAGTGTATATTAGATAACTAGTGATATATGCATACCGTCTAGTGTGATCTGATTGGTAATTTTACTTCTCAAAGATGATAAAGAACAAATAATATCGTTCCATTCTCTAATAAAATAATACTTACACATTCTTTGCGAAGTGTTGTTTAGACTTGCCTTTACTGATTTTTTCTTCCAGGACAAAATAATTCACCGTCGAATAATTTCATTTCGCTTTCTTTCTACGATAAAACAATTAAATTCTTTTGAGTGCTAACAAGGTATTTTTGGAAATTTATCTTGAGGAATAATAAATAATAGGCAGGCTTGGATCAATACTTCAAGTGCAATGCAATTTTCTGGAATAAAATAAGCTCCTTCGGTGTGTTGTAATTGATATATTCAATGTCGGAAGTCTACTTCTATTTTAATAACAGCTCTGGAAGAGGATGCGAAGCGCATATATCATCGACCATATTTTGAAATTACATATACATTTATCGTCTGTTTAAGGCATTTCATTTAAAATTGCGTACAGGTTTCATTTAAAGTTGCGTTCAGGTTTAGATTATTTCGAAAATGAATGGAAATGCGAAGACAAGAACCCTAACCTAAAACAATATTTGAGTCATAAAATAGAACAACTCAATACACGTGACAGAAATGAAACTTCTTTAGCAATCTGAACCTTGACCAAAAGTATAAATCCGCAGATTGTACTAAATGCGCATAAGATGATTTTTTCATAAGATGAGTATGCCTTCTATTAGGCCTTGTAGTACCAAAAGTTTCAAGGAGGCTTCGTTTCTAGAAATTTGGTCAAAATTATTAGTATCTGCAGCTGCCCCGTTAATGAGAGATTTCTTTCAAGTTCAGGTCTTGAAGATGCATACAAAATGCTGTTCAGGGGGTTGTATAAAGACCTCGATGGCATTACTTCTACAATACATCTGTCATCCGACGATCTCACTGATCACGTCACTTGCAGTCTCTGAGACCAGACTTTTGCTCGGTAGAAAAAGATAGGAAGATTAGGCAAATGAATCTTAGTTTTTTTTGTTATGCTTTTCCCCTTCGAGATCTTGTCGAGTTTTTCCACCTGTGATCTAATAAAAGCACACTGTCTTTTTATCGTTTTTTTGTAAATGTCTATGTTGAAGATAATAGAACCGAGTTAAGTATAGCTTTGTATAAACAAGCTGCACAAACAGATACAAACTAGGAGTGTTTTAAGCAGCGATACTTAAACTTAAAATTAATCAATAAAATTTATTTTTGATATTTTAACTCGAAGCTATTGAAAATGGAAGTTCCATTATATGGAATGTAAAAATATACATGGAAATATATGTAAACGAAGTGAGTGACACTTCATTCAGCATGAAGTTTGCATATGATCTGTGCTAGCTGTCACTTGGACATGTCGCCACGCCACGATAGAAAAATAGGTTATGTTCTTAGAAACGATCAATGAATTATAATATGATATAGTATAATATTTTAATACTTAATTGATACGAACTAGTGAAGCAATAGCTTTAAATGTTGTTTCTCTTTTCAGGTGAGTTTGTGATTAATTAACGTTATAAATTGTTTTGTAAAAGTGTAAACATTTCTTTATGTAATAAATCTCTTTTCAGAGCAACTCAGTGCTATAGTTTTACTGTTCACCATATGATCCAAGGATAAGAATTAGAAACACATTATATATATAATATACATAGCGATTAAAACCAGCTGAAACATGTATTAATGTCATATTTCTATTTTGACCTATTTAATATTCTCGCGACATTACATTTAAAGACATATTATTTCTTCCTTTAAAAACTAAAAAAAACATCATTGTCTGACATATCTTATAATTTTATTAGAGAATACGATATATTCAAATTAGAAATTTAATTTGGAAATATTATTTATGTTCTCAATGAGAAATTATATTAAAAAATTAAATAACTTCTGAGCGGCGTTAATGTATGTAGTGGATAAAATTTCAATTAAATTTTTCGTGAATTATTTATTTTGTCGACATAATAAGCGCAATGGTACTGAGCAAACCTCCCCTGAATTTACCTTTTATTATTTCCAGTCATCAGATCAATGCTGAGTTGCAATTACTGTTCAGGTTGATGCGGAACGCATGAAAAAGTTTTCAATTTTATAACTCCTTTTTATTTTACTTTAGAATATATTATATTTTTTAAGGGTTTTTTAAGAAAATGATCAGAAAAAGTATAAACCCCTTCCCTCTTCCTAAAAGTTGTGCCTTACTGAACTTACACCGTCGTTAGACTTAGGAGAGACTCGATAGAACCTTGTATTCCTCTCGCCATTTTCCGTTGGTTATATATATTCATAACCTGTTAGATACGATAAGGTTCACGGTACGAGGACTATGTATATATATATATATATATATATATATATATATATATATATATATATATATATATATGTCTGTGTGTGTGTATATATATATTCATAACTTTTTAAATTTTATTTTACACGAGGTGTAAAATACAAGACTAAAATTTTTTTGAAGCGAAGCTTCTTAAATCGCGATTTAATAATCGATAAGTGGACGAGAATTGAGAGTAAAATTTGAAAGTCGCGTCACGTTTAGGCACGTTTTGTTACATGAAAAAGAAGAAAGATACGACGTAGAGAGAAAGAGACAGGGAGCTGTACATTCCAACGTCATAAGATAGTATTGCGCATGCACGCGTTGTAGATGTACGCTACAAATGCTACATATGAACAGCTGAGGTACTACGCATACGTTATGTTATTTACGTTACATGTGTCAAAAGGAGATTATCAAAATTGTTTTGATTTATTTATATATTTATGTTCGATTTATCACTAATTATGTATGTACTTCATCCATAACAAAAATAACAAATGTATTGGGTATAAATTGCACTTAATTTAATTATAAATTTGCAATGAGCCTGCACATATAGTCGTAAATATAATTTATAACGCGAGCGGTATTTAAAACTGTTCTTATACTTATATTTCGGTTATTTCTTTTAATTGACAATAGGCTATTTAAATTTATATAAAGATTAGATGTTTACATCTATTTGTACCTAATGACATTTTATTAATTTTTCTAAATGTATATTATTCAAATCATCTTATGCGAACTTAGTACAATCTGCCGATTTATACTTTTGGTCAAGGTTCAGTTTGCTAAAGAAGTTTCATTTCTGTCGTGTACTGAGTTGTTCTATTTTATGACTCAAATATTGTTTTAGGTTAGGGTTCTTGTCTTCGCATTTCCATTCATTTTCGAAATAATCTAAACCTGAAAGCAACTTTAAATGAAACCTGTACTCAATTTTAAATGAAATGCCTTAAACAGACGATAAATATATATGTAATTTCAAAATATGGTCGATGATATATGCGCTTCGCATCCTCTTCCAGAGCTATTATTAAAATGGAAGTAGACTTTCGACATTGAATATATCAATTACAACACACCGAAGGAGCTTATTTTATTCCAGAAAATTGCATTGCACTTGAAGTATTGATCCAAGCCTGCCTATTATTTATTATTACTCAAGATAAATTTCCAAAAATACCTTGTTAGCACTCAGAAGAATTTAATTGTTTTATCGTAGAAAGAAAGCGAAATGAAATTGTTCGACGGCGAATTATTTTGTCCTGGAAGAAAAAATCAGTGAAGGCAAGTCTAAACAAAACTTCGCAAAGAATGTGTAAGTATTATTTTATTAGAGAATGGAACGATATTATTTGTTCTTTATCATCTTTGAGAAGTAAAATTACCAATCAGAACACACTAGAAGGTATGTATATATCACTAGTTATCTAATGTACACTATGTAAAATAAGGAAATTTTGGACTTAAATCCGTAATAGTTCTCAAATAATATTCAAAAATTGTCATAAGTCATTAATATGCCAATGCATTAACTTATATCTTATATTTCGATAAACGTACGAAATGTGGCAATATTGCATAATTACCCTTCTTAGCGATCGATGGTGAATTTGATTTTTATATCTATCCCTTTCATTTGCATGATTTTACAAAAAAATATTAGAGGAAAGAAAAGGATAACAAAATTAAATTTCAAGGTCAACTTTGTTTACATTTTGTAAACCAAAATTATTGCCATTTGAAAATCTTTGACATCAATCCATAGTTCGCCCAAACAATTAATATTACAAAAAATACTCTTGTCGATATTTTCAAATAAATTTACCGGAATATCTATTAACACGATATTTTTTCATTTAGACAAATTATTATCCGTTTCTTATCAATAATGATACATTCATTTAAATTGTGCTTTCAAATAAAATTGTTATGGATTATTTATTATTTAATATGGCAACCCTCACGCATTTCTTTGACAAATAAGAACGTTAAATGTTTTTGAAAGTTTAGTTTTGAAATAACAGTTGACTCGTCTAATGCAGGTGGCTGGCTTTTTATTAAGTAATTTGTAATTTGTGATATCAAGTGAGTGGAATTACGATATCTCGGTTTTTAGTGATGGTGAATATTTGGATATGGTACAAAAATATGTCGAATGCTATTACAATACCGGAGAAGCTGTCAGAATGTACGCTCAACGTTATCCAAACCGGTGACGACCC
Source organism: Druceiella hillmani (assembly GCA_039881145.1). Lineage (NCBI taxonomy): Eukaryota > Metazoa > Arthropoda > Insecta > Lepidoptera > Hepialidae > Druceiella > Druceiella hillmani. Next base: position 3,443,311 of record JAYKKI010000012.1, read on the forward strand.
AGCGGAGGCCAAGTCATTATCAACGTAATTACGTTAGAACATGACCATCGTTCTGTTGAAATCACGTAGTAATACTCCAGGAATATCGGTTAATACGGAAGAAAATGTGTTAAGTTACTTCAGAAGGAAGCCACATTCAAGTACCAGGCGTTATTTAACTTAAGCCATACGTCAGTACATAAAACTTAAAAAAAAGACAACCAATATCCATACGTCATTCAAAAATACAAGCGTTGGGGCGGCAGACTATGTACGTAGAATAAATTAACGCCGGATCGGCTTTACAAATGTATAGTGAAAAGAACAAGAAATTCAATGTGGAATCGACGAATTTGTCACCATTGGTCGTAGAAAGGTAGACATCCGTATGTCACATGCCAATTATCTCATCAAAGCAAGATGGACCATTAATGTGTGAGCTGGTATACACGGTGATATGATTATTGGCCCTGTTTTCATTAACGGTACTTTGAATCGCCAAAGGTATCTGGCGAGCTAGACTGCGACACGTGTGGTTTGAGCATGATAGTGTTCCACCCCACTGCATCTGAAGTCAGGAACCGTCTCCAAGAATTGCTTGGTGCACGCATGTTTCTTAGTTTTTTTAAATCGATGAGTGACATTTCATTTCGATATTTGACGGTTTGCAAAATTTGCAAAGGCGTACAACGTTGCCAAACTGTCATTTAGTGTAAAGGTGTTAATTTAAACATAATTATGATTTCACACAAAATTTAAACTTTAATATAAACTAGGCGACTAATGGAAAAAAATAACGTTTCGTAGGATTACACATGATTAATGGGACAATTGGTTGAAGTGACAAAGTCTCCTTCTTATTCATACTGTATATTACATATAAAACAGACCGACCGTTCCTCATTTAAAAATATAATCTAACTAAGTATGTACAGTAGGCGAACAGGCATTTAATAACTTAAAACAAGTGTCCTATAGTATTTTGGACCATATTATGCAAAATAAGCTAGTAACTTATATTTGAATGGATGGTTAAATGGGCAAGAAAATGGATATTGGGATATGCGAAAAAAATTTACTGGCATGGGATTGTTATTCGCACAAGAATTTTGAAGTGCCAAAAAAGAGCAATTGTGTAGATGAAAAATTGGGTAACGAGATAATTTAGTTATTGTATGTATGAAATATTGAGAAAATAAAAATACGAAGAAAGATGATAAAATAAGTATATGAATATTTAAAAGGAAGGATAAGAACGGAACGGAATGTTATGTAAATAATTATGACAACAAGTAAAACTCGTTTTGTGGGGGTTGTGTGTACAATTACGTATATATATATATATATATATATATATGTATATATATATATATATATTTATATATATATATATATATATATATATATATAAATATATATATAGACCCGTTTTAGGTTTAAACTCCTTCTCGTTATGTTATATTCCCTGTAAGATATCTAAGAATTAATTTCAATTGTGAATGAGATTATAACATCGACATTCCGTTCCATACCTCTAACTGTCACGGTTCACTGCAGTTATACAACTGTTTTACACTTCTTGGGGAAATGAGGCGTGACCTTGTATTCCTATCATCGTTTCGGTCTGGATCTAAATAATAATCTGTTAAGCATGAGTGGAATGTTCCTTGCATACTAAGCGCGTGTAAAACTATTTAGGGGTGCTAAAGGTGTCCATTGAACCATTTATACATGTTAATATTATTTTTCACTATATTAATGTATTTTTTACAGACGTCAAAATGTCATTAATTTCTCAAAACTATTCAGCCTTCTATAATCGATATAGTTTTTTTGTAATCTAACTAGATTCTACTCACCGTTTTTTCATGATTTTGGACGGCATTTTCTGAAGTAGGGGAGGGTAAGCACACCTTTGCATATTTTGGTACATATTTCTTGAGAGTGTGACGAAAACATTTGTTTTCATTCCACGGAGACCGGAAAAAATTGCAAGCATCTGTTTGATTTATAAAAAAACATCGAATGACTGGTCACATTTACTGACTCTTCTTCCGAGATTTGGTTACGATTCGTGCACCAGAGTCTAAAATCAAATTTCGGCGCACGCTGGCGCGTGACAGTTAACCTTGAATGTTTCTCGTTCATAATGAAGAATTCGTGACAAGTTTAAAAGGTTGTTATTAATCGTTATTATATTATTCAATAAACTGCTAAAATTTGCAAATGATGTAAAAGTTTACAAAATCTTAAAAAAACGTGCAACGCCGAAAGTTGTATTTCCCCAGAAAATTTAAACTTTACAGATTTACTTGTTATCTATTACGATCGGACAGACATTTTTTACGAACTGGACAGACATGGAAATCACATACACTCTAAGTGCCCGGCTCTAAAAAAATTAATTTTGTCACAGCTGTGTTTCGCCTGGGAAGATGAGGGGGCACGGTAAGGGGGTGATTTTTGGTTGTCGTTGATGCGCGGCTAATTTAAAGTACTAGTATGAGTATAAATTCTTTTATTTATCAAGGGAATGTTAGATAGAGCAAAAAAAAAAATTTCTCTTCTTATTATGTGATTTAGTTGCCGATTCTTAATAGATCCTTAAAATTTGTTCACTGACCAAAATATAACTATGTATAAAATTAAAGAAAAGGTTACAGTACTTCATTTGCTCTCTCTATAGTTACAATATGCATATTTTAGAGTAATATTCACTACATCAAGGTTTCTATGTCGAATTGTTTTTGAAAATATTGGCTGTGACTCTGTCTTTAAGATAGATATTGAGTGATCTTTTAAGAGTTTGTTGGATTATTCTGAGGTACGGAGAAACCTTTACAATGTCACCCATCAACTCTTAAAGCAAACAAACTAAAATACGAAACTCTATCTAAAAGCTCCAATACATTCTATTTTCCTATTTAAATGTTATTTTATTCGAATAACGGGACATCGACTTTCATTTTATTTTTGTTGAATAACATACCCTAATGACGTTAAGGGAGGAAGTACTCTTCTGAATATATACGTAATGTATTTTGCCGATCTATCAGTAGCTCCCTCGTACTTTATATTATTTTTACAAGAATAATTTGATGTCTTCCCGGACACATGCTGTTTGAAAAAAGAAAATAATATACAATAAAAGTGAAGTATTTAACTTACTCCTATATATAATCGTTACTATTAATTTGAAGCCATTTAATTATTTATCTACAATAGTAGCGCCAATTGCTAGAACCTATCGGGTTGTAAAAGGTTTTTGTAAGAGTTGTAATCATAAAGTTTTTTAAATTTTTAAAAATAAATAGTAAACTGTCTACAGTTTAACCATGACTATGTTCTATTCTTCACACTGTGTAAATATTTCGTTCTTTTTTTAAATACTACAACACGGTTTATTCGACGGTAAAATACAAGTCGATTTGTGTTATTGAAATAACAAGCAGTTATAGCAATGAATATCATTAAAATTTACTTGTGATTCTTGAATAATATGCAGTTTTAATAAAATTGATAATGTATAAATAATTATCTGAACACTAAACTGAGTTATTTTTGTTGTTTTGTTGCAATTTAATTGAAAGGCAAAAGATTACAATAGACACCATCAGACGAGATGTGCCCATTGCAACATAAGTGTAGATAAATTAAAAAGGTATCTTGTACATGATAAAATTGGCAAATGTATCCTTCATGTTTATTCTATACCATAATCAAATGTTACGTGCTCTGGAAGACTCCAGGGTCCTAAGATGGAATGAAATATTAACTGTTACATGCAATGTATTATACCAACACTATCAAACACATTATTCTGGAGGGAAATGTCGTGAAGACGTAGATTGGTAGATAATTACAGTTATTAGGTCAATTACGCAATATGGTCTCAAAGTCTCGCCGGTGCTCTGTGACGGGATGGCCCAGATGTCGCAGGCTCCGTTATGAACGAAATTTGAGGCTAACAGTTTAAAAAGCGTCAGTCGTCCCAACGGGCAGGGTGGTACGTACCGCTCATTAATATTTGTCCTACTTTCTTGCTTATCTTAGGTTATGGTTTGTAATGAAGTGCATTGTAGATATAATGAACTCATTGATAACGAATGGCGGCCACACGGTTTCCATACGATAATTTATTTAGGAATTGTCACATCTAAGAATGACGAGAATCCACAAGATATATTGTCAAAATATTTTTGTTTTGTGAGACATATTTTCTCAATATTTCTATTGTTGTGTATTTTTTCTTTTGTGAATGTCTTTCTAACCGATCTTAGTACATTTTATATAATTTATTCCCCCGTATTTAGGAAAAAATTGGCACTCGTAAAATCAGTGTGATAAAACATTTTCGTTTTATCACTTTTTTGCATTTTAGCGTATTTCTCATAAAATATATTGAAAGATCAAGCGTTACTCGTCCATATACTCGAAAATTTATAGAAAACCCTTTTCATAATAATATTTTTGATTCATTTGTACGGTTTTTTGGTTTTCAGCATCCTTTAAAATTTTATGGGATTTTTACGTTGCACCCAAACATGTCTTTGGTTAAAATTTTATTGTCGTATTTATCAAACTTTAAAAGTAACAACATGCGAGTGGGCGATAAAAAATATTAATAGTATATTTAAATTAAATAAATGTTTTGTATTGAAACGTTTAATTAATTTGTGTTCATTCAGTAAAGGACAGCGAATGAGATATAGGATATATATGACATTGAAATGATTTAAATACCTATTGCAAATATCAAACTTATCGTTCGGAAAACGTGGGTTCACTTTGTGTCTAGGCAGTTCGCGATGTCCGACCATTGCGTACAATTATGGAGATATTTCCTCTTTAAAGAGAGCAAGATATCGGCGTTATGTCTATTTTTAGCCGACGTGTTTAAGTTTAAAATTACTTTGATAGAAAACTGTTGCTTAATGTGGCGCGATTGTCTTCCTATCCTCAAGGATTTAAAGAGATGAAAGAAAATGTATGATGAGATGAAAGAAATGGATTTAGTTTTTACCTATGGCAGAGAATCATATAAATAAATGAGCAAAATTTAATATAAATGTTCGATCGAAACTCGAAAATTAATATTGCATTACTTCAAAGTTAATATAGTTTAATTAATCTTAATATTATACTAGTTGAAATACCAGTCAAGATTTTAATTCTAATTCTATAAGCATCTTCTTATCACTGATGTGTATTTCAATATACACCAGGAATACATAGATTAAAATTTCAGCTGACTGTATATTTCAGTAGACATCAGGAACAAACAGATTAAAACAAAATGCGGATTCTGTAAGGTAACCTAAGATTTTTTTCTTCTAAGAGGTTTTTATTCGAAGTTTAACTCAAAAGCTCACTAATTTTCATGCAACAATTACTGACCAATTTGTCTATAACTGACTGTCTTAATTTTAATTGGTTGGGTTATATTCCTTATTTACTTCTGGATCATCTAAAGCCTTAAAGGAGAATTCTTGAAAAATATGTCAACAAAAATATTATATAATACATAAAAATGTAATAAATTTCTTACATGTATTTTCATACTTTCCGGTTACAATCATACGAGTCGGGCAGAGGGATCAGCTGTAATATGGTGTCTATACTTTATATAAAATCTTACTTCTTAGTATATTTAAAATAAAATACAATATTATACAAATATATTTTTTTCATTAATACTTAATGTGAGTAGTCAAATTTGGTGCTAAGAGCGGCAAATATGACTGGAAACACAAACCTCACTTGATAATAAATATTTGAAACATGTATCTTTAGAGATATGAAATATATGAAAATAGGTATAGAAAGAAAAATGTACGATGTTCAACTAGATATAATGTACTGGTCAAATCAGCACAAATATAGATCTATTTACATAACTTAAAACAGATTCTTAAAATAACCCGTAATTTTATATCAGTGCCTATTGTACTCAGCCTCAATGAATTCCTCAAAAACTCCTACAAAAACGGACTAGCGACACTGACAAACAGTTGCAATGTGACAGATATTTAATATCCGTAAAGAGTTCGCATTGCGACAGAAACGGAAGCCGAGGCTTCTAAACTCAATTATTCCGCAAGGTAAAACTATAAAATCATAACTCATGGTAGAAAGAATCCAACTGAAAGAGAGACGAGATTGTGAGGCGAAAAAGGCTTTTTACGGCAATTGCTATTAACTGCGATCTAAATTGGGCTTGGAGTAGGGTGCAGAAGTTTTTCATTACTATTCAGAACGTTATCAAATATTAATTTTGTATTGAGTTAGTCATTACAACGAATTTCATCAAATGTAACAATAAAATCAGGTCACACTGTTCTTAAAAAACCCAACTCACTGATTACGATGTTATATCTAATAATTTGATTAACTCAATTTTAACATTTGACGAGAAACTATTTTTCTTCCGAAAATGAAAAAAAAACAGTACAGAACTTAATGTCTAATTTTCACGTTAGATAATAAATATAAATATAAAAATTAATAATTGTAGGTCCTTGTTAGTTTTTAACTTTTGCAAATGATTGTGTTGAAATAAGTTTGTAAATCTGGAACCGAATCATTAAAAGAGTGAAATTAATGCTAATCTGTTAAATCAGCTGTTTTTGTGCTGGATATTAAAAGGTGAGTCAAGTAACTTGCACGAGTTGAATAATATTCAATTTGGAGTTAAACATAATTGAAGGAGTTCTCAAGTATTATCCGGACCAGCGGTAATGCCATTCTGTTTGGGATCGCCATCGGATCTTGAAGCTTCCCGACTTTTAACTGGAAGGAGTGCCTGAGAGTGTCCTGGTGCAGAAATCTTCAGGTCAGTGAATGTTAACTGATTATGCATTTGTTGACATTGCAATTCTTAGTATAAACCATGGATACAACAACTATAAATACGTGCCGATGTTACCGCTAGCTCTTCTGCTCAGCCATGGTAATTAACTTTTTGAATCTAGACTCATATTGCCTGGATTCATTTTAATAATACTTGGAACAGCTTTGTCTATTTTATACGTCTATGTCACAATAATCTACATGAAAAAGTAACGGTACAGTAAGTACATTTATGTGATCACGACAATTCGATTTATTTAATGTAAAAAATATTTTTTTACAAAACCAAATATTCCATTTCAAGAGTTTTTATTAAATAAGTTAGAGGAAAATGAAATTTAAAATGAAATAGAAGAATTAAACGAGACTGCACTTCCTCCCTAAGATCGTCATTTAGCTCTTCACACGGATCATTGAGAAACTTTGTTCTATCTTTTATAATTGCGCTGCCGCTAAAAAAATTATCAAACGATTTTTAATTGGATAATATTTTTGCAATCATATCCAGAAATACGAATCCATGACAAACTTAAATTAAACTATTCTAAATTTTTATTGATACGGTCAAACCAATTGTTAATTGTAGCTTATGACAAAAGTGCACAATTTATTATATAAAATGAAATAGAATTCTGTTGTCCCAACCATTTGACATTTTGTTGTAAATAAATTTTATGTCGAATTTTCAGCCGACGTGGTCTTTAAAAAAAGACGGATCTGCAAAATGAAAGGAAAAACATGAAAAACGGCATAGAAACTGTCCTAAATCTCAAAGTTTTTATTTACGCTTCTTTATATCTTATTATGCGCCAAAATTGGCTTTGAAATGGAATATATCATAAGTTATAAAAAACCTGATATATAAAAAATACTAGTAACATTAAATAAACTCATCAAAGTAAAACAAAAGTAAGCGAGAAAGGCCAAATATAAAAACGTTAGGACACGAATTCTTTCGAAGATGAAGTTTTGTTTGGATTTGTAGCGATTACTTTCATTCAGTTAAATGAGGGTTATGATATTTGCAGCTCTTGTGGTGGTTGAGCAGGTAATTGATGTATTGAGACTGATGATAACAATAATAAGACCCACCTTTATTTTCACTGGATGCTGAATTATATGTTTTTTCATTTTGCTCGTTTAATAGTAAAAAAATGTACAGCAGACTATAGAAAAAATGGAAAAATTAATAATTTTTAAAAGTATCTGTTCACATAAATATTATTGGGCTAATTAGAAACAAATATAGTTAAAGATTTTATCGCATAGCTCACGAGTAACTAACATACAACTTACTCCCAATACTCATACGAAAATAGATAACCGTGTTAGTAACATTTTTATAACACTTCATTTATGATTTACTAGTCGTAAAAGTCAAATAATTTTAACAGGGATTATCATGAAACACCCATACTGTTCATTGCCTTAGAGGCAGAATAAACATAATTTCATATTAATGCCTCCATACGCGACCTCCTGAAAAGTTCCGACAAAAAAGTGAAGGAGGTTCTGGCACCGATGGACAAGTGCGAGAGTTCTGTTTCCCAGCGGAATTCGCATTGAGCCAGGAGCCGAACATAGGGTCGCATAACATTATTCTTCAAGATAAAACTGCCGAAATAAAATACCTTAATGGCCGCAGTAATTTAACTCTGCCTATTCAGAAATAGTATACGATATTGTGTAATGTCGTAAACCCTTATCGCGACAAATGTTTTCGGCAACAATTGTTTAAATCGGAAATAGCAAAAAAGAGAAGAAAAACTGATCATTTAGATCATTATTTGGCAGACACCTTTTGGTGGAGAAAGGAAATTAGCCATTGACAACAGCAAGTTTAAAGAAAATAGTGTATCAACTACGATATAGTGCAATCAAATAGAGACGTATGGCAGAAATTAAATACAAGTGATTCGGTCTTTGACTTCATTAAATTCGAATAATAGTGAACAGCTTTTTGAAGGACCTACTAAAATTAGTCATATTTCTCAATTTGTTATGATTTTTTCGGCATCTAATATTCTATTTCTCGCAAATTTTGCAATCAAAAATATAATATTTTTTTAATCCGACATAGGATTCGTGGGCATAAATATTACACACTTACATTTTACCCAACTTTTTACAGTTTTTTATATGCATGCATATATAATGCAATATAAATTGGAGTAGTATCTCCAGTTTTTTTTAAACTTTCTATTAGTATCAAAAGCTTTTCTCTTTCCTTGCGTTATGATGTTGTGAATTGGTTAAATGTCCTTTGGACAGATATTGAGGGCTAAATTTTAAAAACAACGATTGTAGCCTTAATTAATCAACAATCTCAGTATCTGGATCGGAATAAAAAAATTCTGAAAAATAATTAGATTCTGCGACTGTTAAATTTCCTTATTTGGTACTAAAATAAATATGTTGATATTTAGAAAATTAATAAATATTTGTAAAATACTTCCTTGTGTCGTATTAATCATCATAGGTAAAATAATGTTGTTACGTATCTTTTTCTTGGTTTTATCAAGTTTTTGTATTGGCAAGTGTAATATCAACTAAATCAGGAAAAACATCGTACTGGTTAGGCCAATGGAAATAATAAGTGTTATTTTTTGCCAGATTTAGGGAATATTACACTTACCAGTGCAAATAGTTGAGTAAGTCAATAAAACTTTACGAATAATTATGTAAGTATAAATTTATTATAAGACTAAATACAATACTTTTAAAGTTGTTGATTATTGTCACATAGTTGAATATGTATGAAAGCTTCCTCAATATCTTTATTCATTAATCTGCAGCAGAACTTCACATGTAATCACTAAGAACCCTCGAGCCTTGAGTCCTCATTTCGGGAGTATTTTTCATATCCAGATTACCATGAATATTGGATTATGGATCCATTTCAAGTAAATGTAACAGATGTCTGACATCTGCCCAGAAAAATGTAAAAAATAAATACAGACACAGACCGCAAGTAGATGCAGATCTGAGTATCCAACTAAGAAACGTCCACCCAAATATTTTGAGTTACATCGCAAAAAAGCAACCCCAACCATCTCATTGAAATTAAATAAACATAAATACCCCTTTCCATATAGGTGCATTATGTTTAAATATTTTGAAAAGGTACTATTTTCAAATCATTATACAAAATGCGTTTCTTTGTCCATTGGTTTAAAGAATGTGGCTCCAATATATTTTAGAAAACGCAAAAATGTACATTTTTGCGTTTACTGTAAATACTAGTTTTACTACTCCAAACATTAATGAACTCAATTTAACTTTTCTTGTTGATGTCTTTCATTTTAGCTGTTGGTTTCATACTGGCTGTTGCTTCCCCTAACCGTTCGTCCAAAAGGAAGAAGCACCACTTTTCACAGAGTTTATTTCTAACAATATTTCATTATTTTTCATGTTTTCATCCTGTCTTAATTGCCTACATATCATAAACCGATTATAGGTTTAAGATTTTAAGATTAAAAAATAATTGCGGTTACAACAGTCACTAATATATCGATATTGATCCTTATAAAGTGCAGGTATATCAAAACAAGGACAAAATATTAATGACCGGAAGTACCTTAAGACAGTTACACATGGCAGGATATTCCAGAAAGTAATTTCTAATTTACTAACTGATAATGAAACTCTTAAAATTTATGAGGAACAGAGAAATATTAAATACGTAATTAAAAAATATGTAGCTGACACAATGATATATGTTTATGAAAAGATTATATAGCAATTCTGATACAATTTTATTACATATTATGGGCAGATTATATAAAGTTCATAATTTAAATTATATGTTTTATACAATAATAAGTAAAATAAACGATTAATATATTTTTGATATGCGCTCAGTATACAATTCATGCAGAATATGCATTTAAATAGAAACAAAATTTATTAGCGAAAACTAACCAAGAAAATGTGATAATAAAGGTATAGATATTTATATTGAGAATTTTATTCATATACCATATAAATAAAGAAGCGCAGAAAGTGTTAATACATCTTTAATACATACAAATGAATACGATGTTGAATAAATTATTTAAAAAAGAATGAGAGCAATGAAAATTGATGCCACGACGTTTAACTCTAAATAGCTTACTATTTAGAGTTCTGTACTTCATAAGATTCATTCGTCCGCGTATATAAATCAGTCTTGTATTGAACAGGTGAACTTTGAACAATTATACATATGCATGTAAAATTTTTATTTTTTATTAAATAATTTTCTAAAATTAAATGAAACATTGAAAAAGTACAAAAGAATTTAAAATACCTTGTTTCATAGAAACGTAACTGTAAGAAAAAAATAATTATTTCAATAAATATGTGAAACATTCATCAACGATCACATGTAATTAAAGTACTTGTACCCTACAAATAAATACCTAGTTTTGTTCTATGGATGGTTAATCGATCCAACGCCACAAAAATGTGTGATCAGATTAATAACAGCTTTGGCTCAGTTTTGAGCAAGTGACGAATAATTTTCTGAAAAGTTCTGGTTAAACATTTTACAAAAAATATTAAAAGTCAATTACCTATCTCGATCCTCTTGCTTTTGATGTATTCATTTCGAGCCATAAAACTCAAGGAAGTGAAGGATTGACGACAGCTTTTAAATTTATGTATGGACGCACAATCGTGTATAGAATCGATTCATCAATTTTTCGCGAAGATATAAATTGATTTCCAAGTAGAATAAAGACCATAAAATACATGCCATCATAATGTAAAGATTCAGGATAGTAACGATGGTGATATTTTTATATGATTATTTAACCATGCTAATTATCATATTATTTTACATTAACTTAAGAAACCATTTTGGTCTTTGAGTTTTTGGAAATGTAATTCTTTTTTTCAAAACGTAATTTTGCTTAATAAATTTACAACCTATATATTTTTAGATTGGGAATATAAAATTCGCCATTTAAACTCGACTTAAATTTAAAAAAAGTATCTTTAGAGGTAGGTCAAAAAGAACATAAAAACGTTTTTAGGGTTCCTCCAAAAAGAGAGTCGATTTTTTCAGAAAAGGTTTTACGTTAAAACTTGAACTTTAATGTAGTAATAGATTACATTAACCCCATATATTTTACTTTACGATAGTTTATAGTAATTTTAGGGGTGGTGGGAGCAAATTAAGAACATGAATTTTTTTGTTTTATGTATTGTGTGGAATATTATTTGACCTTACAAAATACTAATAAGGAATGCAAGAATATGTTGTTCAGAATTTAAGTGGCATACTTCCAGAGATATGAATCAAAATGTGCAAAATATGCATAAATCCCCCCCACTTGTTTCCGAAACTACTAAATTAAAAGCATTAAAAATAGAGTTCCGGTAGTATCTGACTAGAAAATTACAAAAGAAATGAAGATTCTCTCACTTTCATGCTGCCAAATTGGGAAATAAGTTTGACCCTGATATCCAGAATATTCCATAAATTTACATAGGGAGTTATACATCTACATTTAAACAACTATGCTGGATAAAAACTAAATAAAAATAATTCCACGATTTACCAAAAAATTGTCTTTCATTTGACATCCGAACGCCTCGATATCTTCTCCTCATTTGCACCTTTCCTCATCTCCAAAAAGAGGAAACAATTATTTTTAAACGTTTGACACAAGAGTTAGGGTATACGCAACTAATGAACTTGTCGATAAGGCTACACAGATAAAGAGACAAGCGTATGTCAACGAAGTATCTTCGTAATGGTTCCTTTAGTTACGATTTTGGAACCAAACGAAGGGTTGACATGCAAACAATTGATGTTTTCTATCAATTGTTTGCATTTCAAGCGATATATCGCGACAATTAATATTTTGTAATATCGCACTGAAGCTTTCTGCTGGTTTGCATAAAGCTATGGTGGATGCACAATGAAGCGCCTTCCGAATTTGCGCCTTTTAATATAATACACATATTTTATCGTTACCGTGGTGTCTTGAATTTATCACAAGGCGTACGGCCTTTGATGGGTTAACGCATTACGGGGATCCAGGTTTAATTACCGACCGCTCATCAAACGGGACTAAACTTTTGATCTGGTTGGCTGTAAGAGATGATTTTCGTGGCAATAAATTAATAGTATACATTAAAGCAGTAAATAAATAAATAAATTAAAAATAAATAAATGGACCTTAACTAGTAAAGAGTAAAATAAAATTTCAAACTTTTAGATTCCTTTATCGAGGTCAAACCTGCAAGGAAATTTCATTTACTTTTAAATTACTTGAATTAATATAGCTCACCATACTAAAATTTCTCAGATGTTTCTATATATTTAATATTCAAGATGAGTGACATTATAATTGATCATAAAGTTATTTGTAACGACTCAAATTTCGTGGAAGAACATGCTTAGTTCTTCTTGGTAATAGGGGTTACTTCTTTAAAGGACTTAAGCTAATTTAACAAGTTTTGAATTAACAAATTGTAAGTTCGACCCACTTAGGGTCGAAGCTGATATCATTTGATCTGCAGTAGAAAGGGCTGAGATGAACTGAAAGTCATATGGATAACTAAAATGATCAAGTTCTTTGTGCTTAGTCTTTTAAATCGTTCTCTATATAAATTAGAAACCTGGTCACTGGGTGTGTAGAATCACTGGAATATACATGCACTACAGATGTAATGCTAGAAATATCTTTTTAAGGTTACCTGAATGGTGGTTTACAAAAAAAACATCTACACTAAAGAGCTGAAAGTCAAAGAAATGCTCTCATCATACAGGTTGAAGTTCTTCAGTACAGTTTATTCGTTGCCAAATTAATTATCAAAAATGTGATTCTTCAACCTACAATGGATAACAAATGGATAAAAGGTTCACAATTCTATCCACAAGTAGAAATGTAGTTTCCAAAATGGGACTGTCAAGTTTAAACTTATATATGCATATTTGTAATATTTTCGGCGCGAGACTTTGAAAAAAAAACAAAAATTATACGTGAAAATTTGCATTTATCTCAATGATGAAAATAATTTCACTTTACTTGATATATTGGACATCATTCGTAAAAATATACGACAGCAGAAAAACAAAATTTCGGAATATGTTAATTAAGAAATTTCGAGAAATAAATATTGTTTCAAAAAATTAATCCATGAAAAATTTGATAAACATGTAACGCCCCCAAAAATAAACGTCGACTTGCATATATCGATCTGACACGAATCGCATTAAAAATTAAAGTTTACTTTCGTTATCAAAAACAGAGGTATCTTAATACGATTTGTGTTTTATTAACTCACTTACATTTATCTTTTCTTATCTCCATTTCATCAAACTTTTAAAAATATTTAAATGGGTGGCATAAGTATTGCGGATACGAGAATTAACTTACAGCCAACGACAGCGTGAAAAGTAAGGAATAGTAGTACAATGGTGAATTGAAATATTTGATACAGGCAACGATAAATAAACACCAAAAATTACGTCACGTGAACAAATCAAAAGAAAAAATATATAAATGAAAATTAGGAATAAATGTAAATAAAACAAGAGATGTTATGCATACAGGGTAGGGAGATGAAGAGGGATGAGATGTTTGATCCGCAAATTATTTTAGATAATATAATGGTAACTTGATTTGTACAAAGGTATCGAAGACGCACTACGTATATTTATACTTCGTCTAGTAATCTTGCCTTTGTGAAGTTTAAACGTATAGTCTAGAAATAAAAAAAAAACACTACGAATTTTTCAAGCATTTGAAGGAAAAATGTCGGCTTTTAAATGATTATATTATTTTAATATTCTTCCAATGTTATGTACATTAAAAGGTTTTCATTTATATCTCAATCCCAATGTGGCTATGATCAAAATTATACATGTGAAACTCACTGTTAATTCATATATTTTGGTAGCTTGCCTACGTTTTTTACATTTTTTTATTTTAGCTAAAGAAATACATCTTCAAGACAACCAAGTAGAATCGATGGGTAGTGTAAGGTTTTTTCGTATTGAAAAAAACGGCTCCTTAATTACGACCAGCCTAAAGTAGATCGATTAGCAACGTTAATTTTTTTTATTATAAATATGATTTATCAAAAATGTGACTATCGAGTTCTAGGCTGCCACGATATTTAGTTCTCTTGTATTGTCGTCAGATATCCATTACCCTGATGACCGGTTCCATCTCAGGGTTTTCCTGATTATGCAAATGCATGATGTTTTTCGTTGCATATATGTGGTGAAGGTTACTGCCTCTAACGTACCATGGAGCTTTTATAATTCTCCGCAGCGCTTTATTTTGGAAAGTTTGTGTTTGTTAAATGTTTATTTTCCTGTTATATCCTTAAATTTTATTCTTGATAAAACTTTTCTGTTCAACCTTATGACAATGTAATTTTTATTTATTTTGGTTAGGAAGTGATGCAATGTTCAACTTTAAGAAGAAAAATTAAGAGAAGGAAGCGCATCATTTTATGTTAACTAATTATTTGTGTCTATATTTATCTTCTTATACATTTAATGTAACATAATAATAGTTTCCATTAGAGGTAAGTGACACAAAATGGTTCTTATACAGAAAGGTTACTTCCATGACTATAAATGCACGTAACAAATTTCAATTAACGATTTTCATCTATTTCTAATAGCAGAGTCGATTTGACACTGAAAACTTATGTAATTCTGGTAACATTACAATAATATGGCGTAATCGAACTAATTTCATATGATAATGTAGGAGAGTGGTCATAAGGACGTCTTAATAGCTAAAAGTAACTCATTGGTTAAGAATTTCTTTGATTTCGTCTCAATGAGTTCTTCGGTTACAAAAGCGTGTTTTTTATTTTTTTTCGAATCTATATTTTTTAGTTACTTGCCTAATTATGTACTATTAATCAATGTATATTTTTGTCCAATAAAAATTGATAAAAATGTATAATAAATTGACAAAACACAGTAACAGGATTTAGGAAGAAAGTTAGATAGAAGAAGTTAAAGAGTTACCGTGTAAATTGATGGCGTATTCTGGATAGCAAAGTCAATATTATTTCCTACATGTTCATGCTGCCAAACAGCATGAACATGAGGGAATATTCATAGACGAAGGTATCATGATGGTATTTTCAAAGGAAAGTTCAAAACTATCCGCGGTTAAAATAATTCTGAGCATGATCTAAATAAACAATTAAGATGCGCCCTAAAAAAAAGAAAAAGAAGTCATAAAATTAACAAATACACAAATTTTAAAATAGCTTTAACTTATTTAAGCAATTCTCGATTAGAGCTACAATGCACATATCTTGATGGTATAGCAAAGACAGCAAAAATGTTATGTGCGGGTGAATTTCAGTTTAGAATCATGCTCAGAAGAAGCAAAGATTAATGTTGAAGGAATTACTCGCCTAAACCAACTACCAAAATACATTGAATAGCTGAAGAAAAACTTATAAATTATAAATAAATATACTAAAAAAGTAATACGTAGAGTCCTAAAATACGAGGACATAAGCTACAGAGGGATTAGTGCCCTCCCATTCATCTGTAAAAGTGGAGGTGTAATTAAATTTCGACAAATAACAAATTTCTTACCTTAGAAACGTGCAAAACCAAGAAAAATATAAATTCTTGGAAGCAAGAAAATAGCTGATGAAGTTATTGCTTTCTACGCTTATTTGTTTAGCATCATATTACAAAAGAGAAGTTACACATTCATCAATGATTCTAAACACATACGTGAATTCTTAACGAGAAAGTTAATTATTGAAGCCATTAATGCAAAATAGTTGACGTGTTTTGTTAAACAAAATAAATGAACATTAATATTCTTCTCCAAATTATTTAAAGCCTTGATTTTCTTTTTTTTCTTTTGGAACTTGCAGCTTAAGTTCCAGGCTGAGATAAAGGGCGTAATTAGAAATATAAGAGCTTGTTAACTTTTTGCCAGAGAGTAACCAATCCTACGATCCAATTAACCAATGCCTACGTCTGCGTATCCATGAAATTGTTTACCGTACCAATGAACGTAAAGATATATTGCCAAATCATTAATGAAATGGCTAGTAAAAATTTGGTAAAGATTTTTAGTACAAATTCGAATTGCTTTTGGGTACAATTATGGTCTTCTGGACTAATTTATATTAAGATAATGTTTAAGTAGTATGCTGTGCAAATATGCCCAACACACTTTTCGGAAACGATTTTTAAGGATTATAATCTTTGTAGGAAACCAATTATTCCATCCCGTCTGGATGGAATTTTTGATTTACTTCTTCTTTCTAGAGGCATCTTTAAGTCATCTAACAGCATTTATTCAATGATACCGTCCACTCAGTTGGACTTAAAATTAATATAAAGGCTAAACTATGAAAAGTTCAAAATTTGAAAGTTTGTTGTAATTTTTGATTTGTGTTTGTTGTGGTTGTCCTTTGTGATGAGTCCCAAAATAAACGTTTTTCAAAAGAACTTTTCATTTGTCGTGTATATTATTGATACAACATATAATGTAGACTTTTATCATTAATCAATATATTCATTTTTTTAATTCATTTTACGAAATGAATTAAAAAAAATATCAGTCTTTATTTTCATATCATTACTACACCCAATAATTGTTTTGTGAATTCAATTGCTTTGAAGTGTGGAATTTTTACTTCATGAATATAACAGTTTCCGAAAATGTGCACTTATGCGATAATGACATAAAATGTCCTGCACCAGTGACGTGTACCAGTGCAACGACGTTATCGATAACATTTTCGTATAAAATTTAGAAAATATGTATATTCAAATTAATTTATCGAATGCGAATAACACCGCAATAGGTTTCATTAATATGCTGGTTTTAATTTTTGCATGGAATTATGGCACAAAACTACACTTGGTTTCCAATCGACGAACGACGACACTTTACCACTTATTCTATTTGATCTGAAACTGAAGTATATGTCAACGTGTGGAGAGCAATATATGATACACGGTATAGAGCAATGTATGATACACGGATACACGGATATCCATGCCGCACGTGCCCTGCCTACTTACCATTCTAAATTTTAGTTTATGTTCTATGATAAAAACGACATTTTGTTATGTTCTGACCTATCCTTCTTCAATATACGTGTTAACATATATATTATTATTTCATGTTATAAATATTTTCTTACATATTCTCGAATTTTACTGTTTTTATTTTACTAATGCAGTATTACATAATATTAAGTCTTATACTTATAGTATTTAAATTACTGGATGAGATTTTTAATTTTCTAATGGTAACACGGTGGTTTAAAACAGCCGCAGTCGCACGTACTTGTTTCGACCTTTTTTTGTATTTTATGTAATGCAACATTATTTTTGGATTTAGAAATATTGCGATTACAAAAATTGCAGTTTAACATAAAATAAAACAACTTAACTCTTCGAAATTCATTTGTGATTCTCGTAACAACAATGCTCGGATCTCGATAGTATCAAATATTTTGTAGTCACGGGCTTTGCTTTATGATGTTATTTATTTTGATACTGCGCACAACCTTTTCATTAACTTCATCACTTATGAATAAATTCTAGTCGTATACAACAGCATTTACCCCTACCCTATTTCTGCGAATGCCAGATTCTCATTTTTGTCCGAGCTATTATATTTGATTAAATTGTTTAAATTTCTTCTACACTTGATAGGTCATCTGAATATTTTGAACTTGAGGTAATGAATGTTAATTTACTCCCCCGGTTTGCTTTAAGAAAGAATTGCATTATATTGTTATTACCAATATGTTCACAAGCCTTTATTCGTAACAAAAACGAACACAATAATGTAAATTGTTTACATGAAATAGCAAAAACTTTCGCGCGACAGTTTTTCGATACTAGGCGTGAATAGAAGATGCGATGTCGAAGTCGCAACTGAAACAAAAGCTTTTTATGCACCAGAGAAAGTACGGAAATGAACGTTAATAATTCTTTTTGTACATATTAAACCTATCACGGGCTATTGGAAATGGCGAGTACTTATGATACGAAAGCACAATATTTGCCAAAGGTAATCGATTCAACGCTATGAAATTGCATGAATAAAAATAATTTATGTTGTTTTCGTTGAAACCTAAATTCCAATAAAGAAATTAAATAATTGTGTAACTTTAAATCAAAATAGTCGTCATAAATTAAATAAAGACAGCAGCGATAACGGAAAGAGTTCATAACAAATAAGAATTGTTATTACATACAGGCAACAGCATCCTAGCGAAGCGGCGTACGGGAACTAGCTCCACTCCGACTTTCTTTGAAGATGTTCTTTTTTGCCTATATAAGTTTGCCAGTTGGTAATAGATGATTAGAATGCGCCGAGTGATTTCCTGGTGGTGCAGCGACGGAAGGAATGTGAGTCATGGCGAGGGTTTATTTAGGAATTTGATATCCATTTGAGTAATTTAATTTTTATGCAGTATTTGAATCCTTTCGATTCATTTATGTCCTATTAAATTATGCCTAAAAATCTTTGACATTTTTGAAAAACACTTCGTATTATGAAATAACCAGCTACCAATAACAATTAAGTAAGATAAATTTAAAAATACCGCGATAATAATTAAGATTATCAACTTCTCATATAACTGAAAATATAGAAATTAATAAATTTCCGTGCATTTGATTTTTATTTCTAAGAAAATTTAAAAAATCAATTGTTTATATGATATGAAAGCCGAATCTAATATTTTGATTAATTTTCAATGTGTGTCTTTAGTCTCAAGGCAAAGAAAGCTCAAAATTGGTTCATTTCTTTTTTATTAATAGGTGAAAACTTGAGGAAGCTGTGTGCTAACAGAAAAGTTTTAACAGGGAAACTTCACAACGCTAAACTGGAGCCTGGTATAACATTACCGTAGGGTGCCGCTGAATGCTATTCCAAGCTAACTGACACCGTAACTCGTATTCTAAAATTTTCAAGTTTTCAAACTTTTTTATAAATATATTTATTCGCACATCAGAAATAATTATTCAAATATGGTTTGAAATTTCATGGTTAAATACTAATATATCACAATATCAGAGTATTGAAACAGAATTCTGAGAAAATAATGTTTATTGAATTTACTAAAATATTGTCCGGAAGAATTAAATCCAAAAGAAAATGTTTACCCGAATCAGTTACAGGTTGTTAAAAGTTTAAGCTCGATGATATTCAATTATAATGCTTTTGAAATTCTTTCAATCTCCTTCCACTAAAAGCATGTTTGGTTTTGAATATTCGAAGATATAAACCCTAATATATATGAAACTAAATTATTATCCGAAATTTACAATTGTCTGGAGTTGTCAATTTACCGATTACCCTATTTTTGTTATAAATACACGATTGAGAGAAAGATCTTAAAATAGGCAAAACTTTGCCATACTTTCTTTTTGTGATCATTTCAACTTTATGTAAAAACGAGTGAAAAAAAATTTCTGGGCTCAGAACTCTTTTTTACTATTAATAAATTTACTAGCAGAAGAATTTATACGAGTTGAGACTAGAAAAATTTTAAAAAATACAAACAGATAGAATTGAGAACTTCGTCTCAAAAGATTATAAAAAATTTTTTTTACTAACTTTGTGTACAATATTTTTCGGTACTACACCTGCGGCTCTAGTAACCCATCCTTTGCTGGTTATATTGGTTTGAATTTCATAGGAAGTTATTGTATTGAAGCAAATTTAGTAATAACTATATCACCTCAGACTGCACATTACATGCGAAATACTACAAGATTAAATCGAATTACTAGCACAACTCGTTAGATTTAATAATCAATGAAGCAATGTATAAAAATAATGAAGCAATGTATAAAAATAATTTAATATTTACATATATTTCTTATTTTAAAACAATGATAATAATACTAAATTTTTAAAAAGTTAATATTTTTAAAAATTTACACATCTGAGTTTTAATCTTTTGGAACTTTACAGTATTTAAACACAATGTTTTGAAATATGATAACAACTTCATAACAAGAAAGTTTTTTAAAAAGAACTTGTTGATAGGCACATAGAGAACTTTTGTATTATTTTATAATTATTATATTGAATTAATTTCTTTTCGAATATAACGTTCAAATTAAATTCGCGTAATTAAAATAACTTACTGTTAATTTTCAAGTTTTAATTAATTGATTCAAAAGATATTTTAGAGTTTGAATGCTCCAATTATAATATGAATTCAGTGAATTTCAATGCGGTTTATATTCATTATCGAATTATTTTAGATGCTATATAATTTACCTTTAAGAATTTATGTAAATTTCAGTCGAATAGAAATACTAAACTAATTTCGCCTTACTGATTTAACTTATTTATTTATCTACTTTAATGTATCTAATTGATACATATGATGGACTTATTGCTACAACAGTAATATCTTACAGCCAACCACAACACCAGTCCATCCCCGTTCGACAAATGGCTGGGAATCGAACCCGGGTCGCCGCGGTGCGCCGCATTGTCAAAGGCCGTATGCCTTGTGATCAACCCAACACACCACGGCGACGACATCGATGAACTTTAAACTTAACCTTAGAGTTAGGTTTAAAGTTCATCAAGTAAGATGTTCTATGACTGTGAACATCTTAATTTAGTTATTCAGTGATTTTCAACGTTATTTCCATACTCAGATTTATTTTAGATACTATATATTTTATAACCCAAAATTGATAATAATGTAGTATTTGAAAGTTTTTTACAAGCCAAATTTAAAACTTTTACAAGCCAAACATGTAATAGCCTAATGTTGATAAACATTCAACAGCCTGTTATCATTTTATATTTATCGCCGTTTAACTGTAATGTTAGGGTGAACAATTTTAAGACTGCCGACGCAATCATCCCCTAGCGGTTTCGATACTGTTTTCTTTAAAAAAGGAAATAACATTATTTACTTTTTTGATGACGTCAATTTTATACGTAAATAAATTCATACCGTATTTGAAAATTCAATTGTACCATAGTCGCAATGGTAATCATACTCATTTATGAAATACATAAATATTACTGAATTAAATTGGTACTACAAAACGTATCCGTACTGTCAAGACGTATTCTTTTATTATACTTATACAATAGGTATATATATATATATATATATATATATATATATATATATATATATATTATACGTTATTATAATTTGTATTTTTTCTCACAATTTCGCATCAATTTTGCAAATATAATAAGAAATAAATTTTAACAGATTAGATATGGCATGTACCATGGTCTCGTATTTAGTACTGGGCATTATTTTTTAATTTGGTTTCTATTTTTGAATATACTATATCTGATATAATTCGTTGGCAATTAAAATGTTACTCTCTTACTATTGTTTTGGTATTATATGATTTGAATTAGATTTTAGAAATATAAATGTGTTACAATAAAACCATTTCCTTCCCGTCGAAACGTTTCTTTAAAGTAAACTTGAACAAACACAAACAGAAACATAAATTTAAAATCTGTCTTAATTACTACGCGTAATAATTATTCTCTACTGTGTTGTACTGTTGAGTACAGGAAAGTTTTACGGATCTATAAGTAAGCAGAACTTATATATTGGTAAACAATATTCTTTTAATCACACTAATAATACTATTTGACCTCCTTAGATCACACTAATAATACTATTTGCAAGCTATGCAAAACTTCATAACAATTTCTAATTTCAGATGCTAGGTTTAAATGTCGGATATCAAAAAATATATTTTAGTGCATTCTACTGTATCCAACTACATTACAAAAATCAATTCACATAATTAACAACAATTTAATACAAATGTTGAAGATTTTTTTTACTCGTTGCAAGTCTGGTTTCAACAGAAAATAATACAAGCAGTGTTTTGTAAGCCCTTCATTCCGTGTCGCTTAAGGTGCGAGTGAAAATCAAGCATCCCGACACAGCTCGCTGGTGTGTCAGGGTAAAATGGCAATATTGTCGAACGACAAGCTAGGCTTCTCGCTCGTCTGCGTTGTTTGAAATTTGGTGTTGCGTATCAAATAAAACCACACATGGATTACCGAACAGCGGCCCGTGGTGTCAGTTTGGCAGCTAGTTGCGTCGTATGGACGTATAATGGATTTGCGAACTGAAAGTTAGGAATTTCCTACTGAATTCATGAATGGATTTCGAGAAAATTCATGTCTGTAGAAAATAACTACAACTAAATACAAAAATAAATGTATCAAGCTGTTGGCTCACAACAAATTTTTCGAAATATCAAGAAAATATGAATTTGTAATTTAAAAAAATTAAGCGTTCCACTCATCCCAGCAACAACGACGCATAGCGAGTGAAACCAAAGTCATATTTATCACAAACTTATGTCTTGCTCTATAGATAAAATTATACAATAGATTCAACATTTTGCAAACACTAGAAAAATAGTTGTAATTTTGTATGCAACCCATGTAGACGACTCATCAGGTGTCATCATCAGTAGACTATAATCTAGAAGCGTGCAGTGCTGGTTCATGAGTGGTTTATGGATGACATGTACAGATGAAAATAAAAACGTACAAAGACAGACACTACGCTCTATATATATATATATATATATATATATATATATATA
Organism: Druceiella hillmani; assembly: GCA_039881145.1. Classification (NCBI taxonomy): domain Eukaryota; kingdom Metazoa; phylum Arthropoda; class Insecta; order Lepidoptera; family Hepialidae; genus Druceiella; species Druceiella hillmani. The sequence goes on from JAYKKI010000012.1 coordinate 3,466,721, forward strand.
TATATGAATGTTATGAATGTATGAATGTTATTGGTATTCTCTTGTCTATATTTGTTCTTGAGTTAATGTAAGAAATTTATTTTCGTAAAATTTTCAATTCATGTTTTTCTAAGATCATTTTCAAGCAAACAGGTCATTCTTTTAACAAGTATAAAATTGTTGACTTGGTATCAACTTAGTTGAAATTGATATAAATTATATAGACAGAAAGAGTTTTTAAAATTTCTCTTCAATATGCATTTACAATGAACAACTTTAAAGCTTTAGTATCTGAAATAAAATTGAATGAAGCGTAAAACTAGTTTAATACATTTATTTCAAGTGTCATTTTATTTTATAAAATATTATAATTTTCCATTCACTAAGCTACTTAAGTTTCCACAATTTTCTGAATTTGCACCTCAGCTATTCAATTGTCTTCTTCAGTACATATATCTTCTTTAAAAGCTGGAAATCCCTCAGTTTTTGTTTGTGACTTTTCTTAGAAATGCCAACCTTTATGAAAAATGCTTTCAGAAGTATGCGCTCCTATAATTATAACCAATTTATGAATACATGTAATATTGGGTGTAAATTGGTGATAAATTAATTTTATAAAAAACGTGAAATAGGCTTTGATATAAACATTGAAAAAGCGGATATCAGGTGCCATATAAATTATAATTAAGGAAGTGGTTAAAAACATTAAAGGTTTATATATATCCGTGATGAGAACCAGTATCAAAATGAGTTATACAAGGCCAAGTTATTAATTTTTTTTTTCATTTTATGTTTATTTGTAAACCAGATATTTGGTTTCCGGTTAAATTATAATCCATTGCATCACTAGTTTATATAAAATTAACGTAACGCTCGCAGCCTGGTATATAATTAGTATAATAATGTTAGTACAATTAGTATAATAATGTAAGTACAACGCTGAGACTTATATAGGATTTTGATGATGGTGTTAAAGAAATTACATCAGATGTCCCTTTATAGAAATGCTGATATTGTACTGGGGATCTGCTACCACCAATGCACCTGAACTAATATTTGATTGATCTTTTCTCTGTTTTTAACATGTCTTTGGTTCCAGCACTATCATTATAACATTACCAATTGACATTGGTAAATTATGATTCAAAGTCAGATTCAATTGTAAAAATTTATAATATTTCCAATTATAAAATGCTTTCGTAACCTCTGGCAATTGTATTCATTTCGCGCGATTGTCCACTCTTCTCGATGACTCAATTTAAATCAGTTGCTTCCTTTGCAATAACAAAACAAGAATAGGGTTTTAATTTGTAGTAATAAAACTATTAATCTCCACGTTCTTGGAATTTTAAACTACATTATAATATATTTGTTGCAAAAATGATTATAATGTTTAATTTCATAATTCTGAAAGCGGGTTCAATAATTACAGTACAATCATTTCATGAACATATGTATTATTTGATTATAAATTGAAAAGTGAATATGGATGTTAGTATGATTAGTACCGATAATAAATTTCCAACGTACCAGCCACTTTAAAGGTTTATTATAAAAGTGCCTATTAACCCTTTGTGTTAAAAATAATTTTTCCTCACATACCCATCATGATTTTCTTCACATCACGACCTTTATACATGTGAATAATCAGGCCAATTTTTCACATGTTTAAAGGTTTTTTTATTGCTTTGTGAAGAATGCAATTTTTTTGCTGGATGACTTGACTTTATGAATAAATATAAAGCCACGTCTCTATTAAAGCCTCTATTAAAAGGGTACTGAAGAATTATTAAAAGAATAGTTACCATTGTGCAAAAATAGGAATCATAGGTTGGAATTATGTTTTCACAAGTAAAGTTTGCATCGTTCATAAGCAGCGTTATCAGCAGTTGTTTTCTATCGTGTTTGATTTACAATATTTCAATATATCGGGTGGATATTGACCAACATTTTGAAATACCGGTCGACCTTACTTTAAATCCATTGATTTCAAATGGAAATCATTGTTTAAAATATTTTTAAATAAACATAATACGAAATCGTTCCAGACATATCGGCAACTCAAGGAAGATAAAGGTTACATTGTAATAAAAAACACAATTCGTTGCTCAAACCCGTACTTATTGTTTAAACCCATACCGTCTGACTACCAGAAATGTCTGAACACTATTCCCTCTGTTAGTCTGCTTCTATTGTTTAGTCTACTATTTTTGTTACTTAGGGTATTGATTGTGTTTAGAACATTGTAATGGAAAAAAAACATATATTTTGCATATTTGAGTCAGTCGAACTTATAGGTTGGAGTGAATTTTTTGTCTGTTTGTCACAGCCAATTTGGCAAAATTTGGCACAAAAATAGATCGTATTAATTTCCATATTTTGCCTATTTTACTTTATATTGTATTAAGCTAATACTTTAAATTAAAATTAAATTTGTTTATATGGGAATGTCAGAGGGGCTAGTTAAATAGGTATATGGAAAAATGTCTTTTAGTTTTATGTATTGTGTGGACATCGGTAGTTTTAAGGAACTCAAAATATTTTTTCAATATTTTAAGCTGCATGATCTCAAAGAAGTGTACCAGAATGTGCAAAAAAGTGCATTCTTCTTTCCTTATTCCCAAAAAATACTGAAGTAAAAACCATGAAATGATACAGTTGACAGAATTTCATTAAAGGTTACATCATAACTAAAGTAAATAGACCAGTGCATTGTGTATATTTTTGATGAAGCAGCCTCTTGAGTCAAATACCCAGCGCGGCAGCGATGTGCACTGGTGTGTCACTGTTTTTTATGCTTTTGGTTTTTGTATCGGCTGAAAACAGTTTTGCGGTATCGCATTTTTGTTTTCTTTTTTAACATACTGAATGTCACGGTCTTTTCGAGGATGGCGCGAAATATTTCTGGTGTCCACATTTTTATTGTAGTTTCCAACATTTATACAGTTTTAAAAAAAATAAGGAATGATAAAACATAAACCTAATGCTCAACAAATATGCAAAATGAGCAAGAACATTAAATGATTTTATTTAATTAAAATATCAACTAATTTTTCAAAAAACCTTGGTACTTAATTAAATGAGCGTAGAGAAGTATGCTAAAAAAATAAAACTTACTCTTCAATTTTACAGTCTATTTTTTAGATTTATCTTTTTCCCTCTTAAAGCAAATATTATAAAATGTTTTTTTATTCTTTTTTTTTTAATGAATCTTTCACAAGGTTTATTTATTTAAAATAGGATCACAATTCTTGACAACAAAACAGCGATAGTCATAATTAAATAAATACCGATTTTGATAATATAATAATGATTTAAAATTTTTTCAATGCCAAAAACTTATGATCCTCAGTAAACTGCACGAAAATAAAAACAAAAAACAATTGCAGCTTTAGCAAAGGCAGAAATAAGAGCATAAGAAAGCTGCTAAACATGAATTTTTTACTTAATCACATAAATAATAAACAATTGAACATAATTTTACATGTATAGTATTAGTTGAATGAAGCGTAAAATTCACTTGAATATGTTAGGTTAAACATGTTTTCCTTATAAAAATATAAGAAGTTGTACTACAAGTTTTTTTATACATGACAGTACTTACAGTTACGCATTTTAACGCAGTTACTTCTTATTTATTTGATTATTTAGGCGGAAGCAGTGTACACAAAAAAGTTGATATAAACTGTATCTTAGCTACTCTGGGGCAATTCAATACTAAAATAAATGTAACATACGCGTCATTAATGTGATTTGATTCATATTATAAGGAAGTGACAAATGTATATAGGTGAAACTTTTGACTGGATATTGATATTATTACCGATATTTTTATCGATACCATAACGGAAAAAAGGGTTATATCCGTACATTAAATATAACATTATAGGAAAAAGATATCAAACATTTATCGATATTCCGAAAAATGTTTGGTATCTTTTTCCCATAACGTTACTTCTCTATCTTTTCTTATAATGTACTGTACAAAAGCACTTTCTTCTATCTTTTCTTATAATGTACTGTACAAAAGTACTTTCTTCTGTTTTTTCTTATAATGTACTGTACAAAAGTACTTTCTTCTATCTTTTCTTATAATGTACTGTACAAAAGTACTTTCTTCTGTCTTTTCTTATAATGTACTGTACAAAAGTACTTTCTTCTATCTTTTCTTATAATGTACTGTACAAAAGTACTTTCTTCTATCTTTTCTTATAATGTACTGTACAAAAGTACTTTCTTCTATCTTTTCTTATAATGTACTGTACAAAAGTACTTTCTTCTATCTTTTCTTATAATGTACTGTACAAAAGTACTTTCTTCTATCTTTTCTTATAATGTACTGTACAAAAGTACTTTCTTCTATCTTTTCTTATAATGTACTGTACAAAAGTACTTTCTTCTATCTTTTCTTATAATGTACTGTACAAAAGTACGTTCTTCTATCTTTTCTTATAATGTACTGTACAAAAGAATCGCGTCTCTTCGTCGTCGTTATTATTAATCGTACCTTACGCCGCAATGCAATATTGACTGGCGGCGCGAGTTAAGAAGCACAGTCATGCATTCGCACTTAAGAATGCGTCCAGCATGGGCCAACGACTTATAGACCCAATTTTAAGAGCCCGTAATAGTTTGGTCGACACGTGAACAATAGTTTACTTGTCATTTCTACATGAATATATTAGGAAACTAAAACGTATATTCGATAGACTCAAGCAGTATAATTTCAAAATTTAATAATATAAATCTGATTTCCATCGTACTAAAATATATTTTCTCAGATATACGCTAACTAGTAAAGATTGACGCTGTAATCAGATTAAATAAAGGTATTGATTAATTTTCATCCATCTGAAAGTCGAAACAAAATTAAATAATTCCTGGGTTTGATAAAAAAAAATTCTAAAGGACTCGCTAAGTGGTAAAGATTGACGCTGTGTTCGCTAACTGGTAAAGATTGACGCTGTAATCAGGTTAAATAAAGGTAATGATTAATTTTCACCCATCTGAAAGTCGAAACAATTTAAATCATTCCTGGGTTTGAAAGAAAACAATTCTAAAAGACTTTGCCAAATTAACCAAGCCTAGTTGTCTAAAAACCTGTAAAGTGCGGGTAGAAACGCACTATGAGAGTCTCGTGCACATTTAGATATTTATAAACGTTTAAGCGTACAAAGAATTTCTATTAAACTATTTACAAATATTAATTTTTTACAAAATTAATGTTTGCCTACTGTATCTTTCTATTAAGCAATTTACAAATATTAATTTTTTACAGAAATTAATATTTCGCCTACTATAGACATAGTAGGCGAAATAATAATTTTCATTATTCAGCGATATAAAAACTTCGGGCACAATTAAAAAAATACAAGATTTAAAATAATCGCTATAGTTTTTCTACACTCTATGTGTAGACTTCTAAAAATTTTAGTTCTTTGTGTTTAATAGTTAATATGCTACTTAAAATAATGAAAAAACATTTTTGAAACTCTTATTATTAACCCTTTCAAATTATATCCCTTACTGCAAATGGAATTTAAAAAAAATTCCGAGTATTGCATTTGCCTTAAAATTGCCATACAAATATTTTTCAAGATTAACTAATGAGGAATGTGCGAGTGAACATATTTTTACTAATTCCTACGAATTCCTAAAATTTCAAATTCCTACGTCAACCTATTTCTGAGAAAAACAGCCATGACCAACATGCAAGTGTTCTTATAGGAGTACAGTATTTCGTTTTGAGCTATGAAACCGTAAAAAATTATTCCCATACCCCAATTCTTAGACTCCTTTGAAAAATGCAAAGGACATTTTTTACACAATACCCCCGTTACAATATCCCGATTATCAACAAACCATTCCTTTTCATAACATATGCCTCGAAGGATTAACTCAACTCGATATTTTTACAAGGAATCACCAGTTCCGATAAACCGATGGTGACTTATCTCACGCAGTTGTTTGGCTGCCGATAGTAGACAAGAAATTACTTGCAATCGTATTGATAGGAAACACTTTAGTCTGTATTTATATGGACAAACCTTCACAATTTACACCGATAATAACTCACTAACATGGCTTATGTTCTAATTTTTAAGACTTTAGGTGCTACAAAATTCAAAATTAAAACGTTGGAAGCTTATATTAGAGGAGTAGGTTAATGCAAAGAGAAAGAAAAAGCAAAACGAAAATGCAGATGTCTTATCTAGGATTACACTTTCATAATAACATAGACTTTTTATAAGTTAATGTAGATAATGAACGCTTTATAAAGAAGTTCCTAGAATTAGAAAAATAGAAACAAATTCAACCGGACAACAACGATTAGGCACGCATCACTAACAGGAGCATGACCAAATTTTAAATAAATCTACAGAAATAGTGAAAACTCCAGGTAGAACAGTAAAAAAAACAGCCACGAAATAAACAATAAGTATAGTGATAAACTATAGACGCTGTAGATAGGCAGCAATAAGTATTTCATATTGTAAAAGTTACTGGGACAAGTTTTAGTAGAGAACAGATCTGCTACTTTGCAAACAATAATAAAGGACGTCTCTATATCGGTAAATAATATGGAAATAGAAACTGTTAATTTTTTAAAGGACTATACAACCGCTAATAGGATGTTCCATTGCTAACTTTACAACGAAGAACTTTTTTATATATTTTGTTAAGTAAGTAATGATAGTATTTAATAACCAAAGACCAAAATTAATGAAAGGCTAATCACGCATTACTGTAATACAGAATAGAGCCTAACAGAACGAACCAATTAAACTATGCCAAGAAGAAACAGCCCGCCGTCATGAAATTCAGGGAATGTACAAATACTTAAACAGAAATTGTCATTGGAATAAAGTATTTCTTACTATGCAAATTTAAATAAATTAATGTGAAACATGTTTAAATACGCATACGAGAGGAACTCTCTATAAATCCCATTGTCGTTAACTGAAACGCCAATAAAACTGATAGGATATAAATTATGGATCTGTATTTGTCAGATGTATGACGTTTCTCGTTTTTACACATAACTTCACAAAATGTGCATAAGCAATACCACTACAAGCCACAAACATCATACATACAGCAGAAACACTAATTCAAGTTTTGGCAATAACTATGATTTCTGAATAAACTAACTTGAAAACGAATACATAAGGGAAAGGAGTAAGCACAAGATGGGTCACCACTTAAAAAAAAATGTAATTTGCAGATAAAATCCTGATATTTTGGTCCATTTTTCATTATAAATGGAAGGTGCTACAATTATTTAAAAAGTTTAATGACCTGAAAATAAAAATGATATTCCCATTACAATAAATACATTTAAAACTGTTGGCAATTTTCTGTAGAAAATATGTTATCGCGGTACATGTATGCTACACCGGCTGTCAAATTGACTTCCGTTCAGGCCATTTCGATCCTGTCATAATCGCCGCATACGCAGTACTAGTGGAAGTAAATCTTTAATTTCATTTAGTGACACGATTCTAATTTTTATATTGTTATAACAAAACAAGACGACTCTGGAATGCAACAACTATTTATTTTTAAAACGGAAAATGACTATTGGCTGTTTATAAAATTACGCTTGTGTTTAATATTCCTGTCATAAACTCTACATATGTAGTACTAGTGTAAATGGAATAATTTAATACTATTGAGTGAAATAATTGTTTATATAGTTATAATTGATCAAATGACTGTAACGAGGTTAACGCTCTATGTTTTGAATATATTTGGCGTCAATTTTGTAGAAATTCATTATTCACAATTAAATGAAACTACGTGATGTAGTATTATTTCTACTTTTTTCAAGTTCTTTACCACGACTATGAGGTTTCGTTGTATTACAACATCTTCAGGTGGGATATTAGCAAAGATTCGCTATTGCAATTTTTGCTATTAGCAATCTTTGCTCATAGCCTACCTTTGCTATAGGCGGTACTAATCTTTGCTATTGGTGGTCAAATTGAATGATAAGGTAGATCACTCAAAAATTTCGCAAAATGATTTTAACTGATACTAAATCTGTACAACAACAATCTAGTTATGCAAGTATTTATACAATTCTAAAAACTAACAATGTAATGTTTCTAATTTTGTATTTACAACAATTTTAATATTTTAAATAACATAGGTTTGAATCACAGATAATGTTGTTCAGTTATAATCTCTAACAGCGTAAAACTAACAAATACTTAGGTAAAGTAGAATGCTTGAAAGTTGAAAGATTGTGGTGGTGATATTTATAACTTCATGGTACATCTTCATAACTATCTTCTTATATTTTATTTAATGGCTTTCATTATCTAGTAGTAAACGTTTGCCAATAACCATGATCTATTGTTATAAATATTTAATAGGCAAAGGTCACCAAAAAATGAAACTTTTATTTAATGTCGTCATAATAATTTGAAGAGTTTAAATTACGTAATTCTCATTTGTGCAAATTTTTCTTCAGACCCTTTATAAAACGAGGATGCTCTTTTTGGTATACATAATATCCAAATTAATTGTATCTTGATTTCATTCAACTATTGGAGAAATGATAAGAATTCAGTGGTGTTATAACATTGACGAAAAGAAAAAAGAGCACTCAGACACGGTACAGAGCAGATTATTTGATAAATTATCTGCTACTTTGACGAAATAACTTTACTTATTAATTTTATTTTTGATATAGCTAGCGATGGTTTGCATGAACGTTAAATTTAGTGCCGATATCACAAATCCTAACTCACTGTCAGCAACTTACTAAGCTACTCAGCTATGCAGCGCAACTCTTGGCAATAACTATTACGTGCTATATTTCAAACCTCATATTGAAATACTACAATCTCCGACGCTGCAAAATTGACCTAGAATGTACGAGAGAACAGGATTAATATCTAAATTAATTTGGAAAGAATTTACGATAACTAAGAGTTCGCCCGTTTAACTTAAACTGGTTATAATAATTAGAAATAAGAATTTTGATATGTTAAAGTGCTTATTGTAGAAACATAATCAGTTTGCAATCAATATTCAATACTGTACGTACTTGAAGGTGGGGTGACTGCCTTAACAGGAGGTTTAGGTTCTGGTATAGTTGAAGCCGATTCTTTTTTGGAGCAAGGCGATGGACAACAGTGGTGGTTTGCTAGCTGTTCTCAAATTGAATATGTACTCAACTGATTATATGTTTATCGGGGTGTTGTGCACTAGCGGATCTGAAAAGAAAACTTCAAGAAATATCTCCGAGCAACATAATTGATCAATGTGACGCTTAAAAACATAGCCATCATCCAGTCTCATAGTGAAACTAATTCAGCCTCACAGACTAATCCAGCTCATCCTCCATGGATATAAATGTTGGTACGTATCTTGAGATCCAAACTTCTGGCCATTTTAAATTTACATCACTGAAGATAAATATTCAGTGTCCATCCTTAGAGCCCGCGTAGTGACATGGATACATTGAAAATTCGTGGTAGGTACTTCCCATGGATGCGACGGAACTTTAATTTGAATGCAGGTTGTCACGGCGCAGGCATGGTACGTTTAACAAATGTCTCAATATCATACCAATATTCTACTAGAAACCTCATTTTCTGGCCTACCTTCATTTCCTCTATCTCGAAGTGGGTTGTATGTAGTTCAACAAGAATTGCAAGCTGCAAAGCTTGCGGTATGATAAAATGATAGCCTTTGAAAATCACTCCATCCTACAGGGAAAATTGTTCTTTTTAAACTTTCCCATTTTGCAACTATTGGTAGAGTTGTGCCACATCTGAATCTTTACGAGGTGCTGTTGCAATCGATACACATATGTTAATTGATACTTTATTGGTAGATCCTGTAATCATGATGAAATATGGCAATTTCATTGGTACTAGCATCGAGAGAAGTAGCGCATATGTACATCTTCATTAACCTTCTGACATTTAATGATATGTTTGTCAGCTCAGAATTGTTATTCCTTTTTTTTTCTCTTTATTTGATTTAAAAATATTTTTGTGTAGAAAACCAGCTCGTAGCACGATTTCCATTGGACGATCGTCTCTCAGTTTTTTAGGAGGAATTAATAATATACTCCAACGTGTAGTTATTTTATGTGTTGATGTCATAGAAGAGCAAAGTTTATTTGGAAAATTTTATTTTTGCAGAAACACTACAATAGTGCGATTATGAAATGAATTTAAAGCCTGTCTGATAGGATAGTTGCCGCTTTTTTTTTTCCTGCGTGTTTTGAAGCGTGAACATTAGGTAACCATCTACGTAAATTTCTACTCTTGATAGTTCTTCCGACGACTTTTGTTGTATCTGCTTTAACAAATTTTACAGAAGTTTCTGAAATGCCAATTTTGATGAATCATTCAATTGTGCACGGGAGAAGAAATTCTTGTCGTGTAGGAGTCAAAATTTAAAAAAGGACTATGTCCAGGGAATTTGGATTTTGTACATCTTCTACTAGCGTTTTTTGTTCGAATTTAATGGAAAAATCTTCCTATTATCCCCTTAGTGGGAAATCTCCCTATTATCTGTTTAGTGGGAAAATATTTTTATGATTCCTTTTTGAGCTTTTTCTTGATAAATATGCCTTGTTTTCTTCATTTCTTCATAAAATAGTCAAACAATAAATATATCCATTTGTATAAATTCTTAGGGATAATAACCCGTTATAGAGAGCACTTATATCGGTATTCCGTGTGGGAAGTGCATTCTTTAGCATTAGTTTTAGTACTTTGATTGAAAAGATTATTATTATTCAAATTATTATTATTCAGATTATTATCATTAAGATTATTATTATATTGATAGTTTCAGTATTTTGAGCGGAAAGTTAATGACGTGAAAGTGCCTGAAGCATTCATGCACATAATACTTTTTAATATTTTGCGGAGCTCGGTAGATCTTAACTATTCAATTTGTTTTTTTTTTGCGTCTGCTAGAAACTCCGGATGACAACTTTGCTACACTGTGCATCCCAGTTTCATCTGCAAATATGTCTTATTTGTCTGTATCAAACAATTTTTTTTTAATATTTTGTCTGTAGAATATCACAGAACTTATAAACATTTTCTAGCTTAAACCTTTGTTCAAATGATGTTCAATGGATATACCGGCGAAATGTCTTAACCAAATCTATGGATACTTAATAACAATTTTTTGACTTTGGCACTTTCTTTAAAAAATGGTTTTAGAATTTGTTTATAAAGTTATCATAGTAACGGGCAAATGTTTCGATAATGTTGAAGTACAGGTATTTGATATACATACTCAATGAAGTCCATATCTCACAAGGTACATAAAATTTCACCAAGAAAATATGTACCACACCAGTTATAATTTTATTGGGGTTTTTCTTTATAAAACATTATTTTAATAACCTGGTCCTGTACCGTTATCACAGAATCTGAGTTCTATTTTTTTCTATCATACCTAATTAGATATATAAAAATAATAAGAAAAATGAGGTAAATAGATAAATATACATTATTATTGAACTCTCCACTTCCGGAACTATGGTAGCATTTAAAATTATTTCCTTTGGAATGCCATTATATTACGTCCGAAATCCCGTGTTTGCATGCGTGCGTGCATGAGTGCATGCATGCGTGAGTGCGTGAGTGCGTGCTTGTGATTATATAACATCTGATTTTGATGACAATAAAATTAATAATTTTTTACTTTGCTGTTGAACATCTAGTGCGCGAAGATAAAAAGTGCAAACAAAATTTTTAAAAAATTCTGTCTAGCCCAAGCTACCGGCGTTGATTAATAAAACTTGATTTCTATCCATATTTTTTAATCTGGGTTTCTCTGCATTTCTTCAACAAATTTCCCGCGAATGTTTGTCAAGTTAATTACCTAAGATTAGTTTCCAAGCAAGTTTTCTATGTATAGATTTAAAAATAGATTACTAGGAATATTTTCATACAAGTTTTCTATGAATATATTTAAAACTATGTATTTGACAACGAAAAATGTTCCAAAGACAAAAATTCAGAAAATTTTCTTCAAAACTCAGAATAAATGGTGCTAGTCAACGTCAATTGGGATAATATGTAGTAAATAATTTTATAAAAAATCTCAATTCCCAACTGAAATATATCAATGCTATATGTCACGAGATCCAGCTGAAGGTTAATTACAAAACACCATTTCCTACAGTAGCTACGTGCGATTTCTTAATAAAAATGACCTTTACAAATTAACTCCAAGGAACAAATACGCGAAGTCGTAATTGGCTAGAGCTACAGGTTCGTTATGAAGGCCATAACGTAAATAAATGGCAAGTGATCAACGCTCTGATACATTTTATTAAAAAGGTACTTATTGGCGCATTAAAGCTCCATCAGATATTTGTTGCCACCATCAGATGTCTCTTGTCATTTTTTTAGCAATTATTACTTTTGTAGCATGCTTACGAATACCCTATAATGGAGTACACTTTTAAGTATGTATGACAAACTTCTCGTTAAAATTGTTATAGTATTAACAGGGTCACTTCTCCATGACTCCATTGAGAAGCCTACTGAAGCTGGTTTAAACACATTAACCACACATTTTTGTCCACGTTAACTTTTAACTGCTTATGAGTGGTAAAATTAGTAAGCATTCTCGTACGATAATTACCCGTCCTTATTTTTCTCTAAAGTTATGAAATTCAAAATTGGAGAACTCTTTTCGTGATTCCAGAAGCGTAAATAGTGGTATTCCAAATGGAAATAATTTTGGACACTACCATAGTCTCGGGAGTGGAGATTTCAATAGGAATGCATATTTAAAATAACAAAGTGTCTCTAGGCTTGATTTGGTGATAACAAAGGTGACAACGTAAGGACAAGGTCAACTTATTAAAATAATATGTTTTACAATGAAAAATCCCAATAGAAGTTTGACCCTTTTCTTGATGAAAGTTTATGTACCGTAAGTTATGGACTTCATTGTATACGTAGGGCAAATAAAATACTTACACTTCAACATCATCGGAACATTTGGCCTTTGCTATGATAACTTTCCAAACAGGTTCTAAAACCATTTTCTGAAGAAACCTATGACGTTGCTATTAAGTATCCATAGATTTGGTTTAGGCATCTTACCTGTATCATTTGAGAAAAAGTTTAAGCTTGAAAATGTTTATAAGTTCTATGATATTTTATAAATAAAGCATTGAAGACAATTTTTTGGTATAGGCAAATAAGGTAGCGTTTTGTAGATAAAACTGGGTCATTCAAATTTCATCTGCAGCAAAGTTGTCATCCAGAGTTTCTAGCAGACGAGGAAAATAAATTTATTAAATTGGATATTTATGATCTTCCGAGCTCTGTAAAACAGTAACAACTGTTATGTGCATGAAGACTTCCGGCACTTTTGTACCATTAACGCTAATCTTTCTGAGGAAAATATAGAAATTATTGCTGACGGTATATATATATATATATATATATATATATATATATATATATATATATATATATATATATATATATCTACCGAATGGATTTTGAAAGCGATTTTTATTGTCCTAGGGTATTTATCCAGGAAAATTTAAGTATAGAATATTAGCATGAATGTACAAACAACAATGCTATCTTAATATCTCTGAGGCGTGGCCTTGAACGCGCACAAAAACAATGCGCCATGGATGACGCAACCGCAGCAGTGACACTGGATAGCTGAAGAATTCTCTTTGTCAGAGAGATGATTCAATTCAGTCGTCAATCATGGAAGTTGCAAAGATCACAACATCTCTGCATGCGGAATCTCTGGAAAAAGCTGTATGATCCCAAAAGGAAAATAATAGAGTTAATAAAACTTTGAAAAAATTGCGAATAGTCATAAAATAATGATCTTAAAACTTCGTATTTTTGCAACGTTATCACCTACATTCTGTGTCACTGTGTCACATCGTATCTTAAACTCGCACAGTCAGCACGCGTGTGTATACAAAGTTATGTATACAAAGTACACACAAAGTATACAGAGTGCTATAAATTGCTAGAGGAGTTCACTGATCAAGACGATTGAGTCAGTAATTAATCTTTAACGGTTTGTAAAACACTGTTACGCCGGTGAATTTAAATAGCTGGCCCTTAAACGAAGTGAGATACTTTCAATCAAGTTGAAGGGCGATTCTATTGAAATGAAGGTCCGCAACAGGTGCTCCCCCATCCTGATGGATTCAATGCAAAGGTTTTATAGTCATTCTCTCCAATCGATGATTAACAATACAAACTTCTTTACGGTCTGCCGGTAGAGCCGTACTAAAGACAAAATATGCCGAGCGTTTGTTTTAAGTAGGGTGTATAACCAAACGATTTCTTAGATGTTATCCTTAAACTCGAACTGGAGGCGGATTCGATGACCTCCCTTATACATTATGTCATGATGAAGATTCCCAAGTAGACGAAGATAGTTACAATGATTGATTGTCGGTACAGGCAATTCTAAATAGCATACACATAATTACGTATATACATGAACGAATCGAATTTACATATCAATCTGTTACCCACGACTAACAATTGATAAATAGTCGTATTGGTAAATCCTTTCTAAGATCAACGCGACCAAACAAGCAAAGAAAACATAAAAGGTTTGCATTTTACTCTTGATTTGCCCTTATAAATTGCAACGTGATGGCATATAACCTATAATCTGGCACATAGTATGATTTTTATAACAAAAAAAATATTACTTGGTTGAAAAAGAACTTGATTTGATAGAACGTGTCGCACTAGAGATTAGCGCGACAAATAAACAAATTTTTCAGCTTTATATATTAGTAAAGATGATGGTAAGAAATTGATCTGCAACGAAGAACGTTGAAAACACAGAAGAATTAAATAATATACAAAAAAGACTAGCTTAATGCATAAAAGTATTCTTATAATAATTATTATGGAATGAGTCTTTCATAAAACGCCAGAACAATGGCCAAAATAAATTTAAATAAATAAGAAAATATTTGCTGCAAGAATTTCCATAATAAAATATATAGCACAATTAATTTTTGAAAACGCAACGTAGATGAGTCGATTCTAGACACATAGAATACGGAGATGGATTGAGAGAGATACATTTCTAAAGATGATATCTATTTGGTGATCATGTATACCATTATGTGAATAAAATAATTGGTAATATAGCATATACGCTAATACACAATCATCGTCAACTAATTATAGACAGACAGAAGTCGCAAAATAGTAGTTCAACTAAATTTTTCCAAAATATTGTTTATAACGCAGTGCAGTATTTCAATAATACACTTTCATTGTTCAAAATATTCCGCTAAATCTTTCCTCGCAAAGGATTTTATGCCGGTAATAGATTGGTCCACAAATAGTCCAGGTCTAAACGTTGGAGAACACCTGTAACATAAAGTCAAGCAAAAGTCGCAACGCATAGCACCGGTACTATAAACAAGTTCATGATATTTTTAAGAAGTTTCAAATAAAATTTATATAGATCCATGTAGTTTTTCATGCCGTATTAATGCCAAATTGTTATATCCAACAATGGCAACCACACGTTACTATATTCCACACAGGACACTAAATTGCGATCTGGATAATGAGTCTGCGATCGACGCCAAGTGAAAATAATTATACTTCTGTTTAATATATTAATGCATCTAGGAGTCCAAATTATCTTATTGAAATAGTTAGAGATTTGTCTGCTCACAGCTTTGGAAGAAATCTTATTTCCTCTACTTATTTTCAAACATAAATTTGCCTCACAATGTTTACTCAATCTATCAAATATATTTTCAATTATTTTTTCGCTGTTGGCAACTGTACTTAAATACAATTAAATGAAACTACTTGATGTAGTATTATTTCTACTTTCTTTAAGTTCTTTATCACGACCTAGGTTGTGTTGCATTACAACATCTTCAGGTGGGTTATTAGCAAAGACTCCAATCTTTGTAAAAATAACAATAAAAAATAAAGTAGAAATAATACTACATCACGTAGTTTCATTTAATCGTGAATAATGAATTTCTACAAAATTAACTCTAAGTATATTCAATATTTGTACATTTAAGGTTTAATTTTCTCACATTTATTTCATTTTATTGTGAGACTTTATTCTATCGGTTTTTGTTTAGTACAAAACTAAATGTACGATTAAGGATATAACCAATTCATCGGTAGATGAGTGTTTGAGTAAAATATTTGACATTTCGATCCCTATGTTGTTAGCACTCAGCGCATCCTCCCGCGGTTGGATGAGTCCGGCATTTGTTTCTCAAGCGTTACATAATTTTAACGTTACAGTATGATTTAGATATCGCTAAAGAAGGTTTATTTAAAAAATAAACATTAAATATTATGTATCATCTTATTACGCCCTGTGAGTTGCGAGAACTAATATCGTCTAACTAATGTCTCATAGTAAAATCGTATGTCAAGTTAGCGAATAGAGCAACTTTTCATACTGAGTTCTAATTAAGGTAGATTATGGTTTCTGTTAACGTATATTCTATGTATATATATATATATATATACATAAACATTTTTAAATCTGTTTTGTCTTAAACGTAATATATTTTATGACATAAAGTGAACTCGTAGCTGTACATAATCTCAAAAATATTTTAACTTACGACTCATTATCTATGGATTAAAAATATAAACGTATCACAAACCTCGTGAACTTGATTTTTTTCATGTCACGTAAATTACCTGACTCTATTTTTTCTGCATCTAATAACAAAATTTCTTTAATTGAAACTTTTTGGTGACATCAATTAAAGAAACTGTGTTACTAGATGTAGAAAAATTGTGGATTTTCAACTTTTTGGTAGAGTAGAATTAATACAAATACAAGTTTTTCATTTTTTGTTTCATCAAACATCTATTTTCTAACGAAAGAGTCATTAAGATCAATCTCGTTGCGAATTAGAGACGAAGGTAGAGAAACGAAACAGGGAAACAAAAGATTCTGAAAA
The DNA here is from genome assembly GCA_039881145.1 of Druceiella hillmani. NCBI lineage: Eukaryota > Metazoa > Arthropoda > Insecta > Lepidoptera > Hepialidae > Druceiella > Druceiella hillmani. Next base: position 3,483,657 of record JAYKKI010000012.1, read on the forward strand.
TTTGTATACGTAGTAATAATTCTGTGAGATGGAGCTCATGTATATGTTTGAGTGAAAAATAATAAAGTCATAGACGAATTAAGGATAAAGTTTTGTTAAGAATTGGAAAGAATCTATTGTCTAGCGAACGTCTCATCAGAATTGATCCAGTTATAAATTATGAACAAATAAAGAAAAACACACGAGGGTAATACAAACCATTTAAAATGTTTATTCTTGTTAATAATTACTCAATAAGAGTCGTTCGTAGTGAAGTTTTAGTGAAAAATAAAAAAAAAGTATTAAATGAATTAATGGTTGGGTTTATATATAGTCAATAATATATTTCCTAGTGATAGTGTTTTTAAAATTTTGGTAGTTACAAACAAACATAGAGGAATAGGGGAGAGAAATAAGAAATCTGAAAATTTTCATTCCTAATGACGTGATTCCCATATAGTATTTGGTTTCCATAGAAAATAATAGTGATACGCTAGTTAATAATGGATACAATTTAGAATTTGAAAATATTAAAACTATGTAATTTTTTTATCCAAAAAATATCTGAAAGTTTCCAATGCACATTTTATTCAAAAAAGTTTGTCTCAGCACGGGTGAAGGGAATGACAGGCCGCAACGCACATTTTTACTCTACCATGTAACCCAATGCGCTTTATAAGGCCCATTAATTCCCACACTGAATGCTCGCTTAGAACGGCGAATAGTCACACTTCATGTGCTGCGACGTTGGCTAATTGATTCTATTGTTCGTCCAAGACCAGGGAAGCCAGGAGTTGAGTAGTTTAATATCGCCATCACATGCGTAAATGTCTCGAAATTAATTAATTTCACAAGTCGAGTGGATGATGGCGACTTAAGTGGACCTCGGTCGAGTGCGTCAGCTGCACAACATCGTGACAGATCTCAGTCCACGAGCTCTGTTGTGAGGCGGTCCAGGGAATAATATCTGCTTCGAGATGATGCGTGCTTACCATCTCGTACTGTCCTTCGGCCTGTTGACGTGTTTTATTAGTAAGTTAATGCGAATTTATATTTATTTTATTTAACTTTTTATTTCGGTATATTAGTTTAATACTTTAAAATGTATGAAACTACACAGCAAAACGCATAAATGGCGATGTGCACGATTAGCTTTTTAATTTTATATAACCAAATACTTCAATGCCTAAATTTCAATATTCCAAATAGATAGTGTATTTGTTAAAAAAGACTTAGATTAGTATCTGATCAAAAGTCAAGGCTGCTCGCGGTCAATAAATATTTATTATTTTAATAAAAAGCGCGAACAACATAAGGCTAGTTGTAACATATTTTTATTGGATTTCTAATTAAAAGATTTCTTGCTTTCGTTTAGTGATGAAGTTTGGAGACGCAATTTTTCACTTAACAAAATAAAATTTTACAACGGTATTGAAAACTTATTTTCACATACTTGTTTTGATTATTACATATCTTAAAGAAAATTGTATTTGACGGTCGATTTCTGCTCGTCGAATTATGCTGTTTAATTTTTTACTGCAATTTGTTTAGACAATATCATATTCAAAACCGGTTTTCAGTTTTACATGACCTCTTGTACACACTTCAATCCTTATCATAGAAATTTGTATTTTATTTTATTTTGTATTTTATTTATTGATAAATATAAATTTATTGTTTCATAATGAATCTTGCCAGCTTGTTATTTTTTGTACCTTATAAAATGCGATGAAACTCATAAAGTAAATAGAGTAGAATCGGCAGTAAATGCTTTATAAACAAACGATTGAACAAATTATACAGCAGTCAGCAAATGTTGGACAATTATTTTTTTTGTTCTATGAATATTTATATATGGACATTATACGAATTTTAAAGCAACATGTAAAGTTTTTTGCTTATGCAGGATTCCATTTGTGATGAATATCTTGCTACATTATTTAGTCCAGAATATTTGTTAAATATTCGATGAACATATTGTAAAATGAACGTAGCTATTGAATACAATGTTTATTGCTTCAAATACCCATTGTAAACCTTAAATTTATGTAATGAAATTTTATTATAATTTTATTCCCGTTTTTCATAAAATAGAGCTATTGAAGTCTGTTGTGCGAGGATATTAATATATGCAAATTTTGCTCAGTTATTTGCTAAGGAATATCTTTAAATATTCAATTAAAGTCACGAATGCGCCAACTTAATTTCATTCCCTTAAAGTATCGTAATTAATCGTAGATTAATTTCATGAAGTCCTATTGTTTATTCCAGGAGATTCCCGTCTTTCGAGAAACAAAGTTTTTTAGGTAAATTGTGAAAGTATACTAATGCATAAATATTTTGCATAATTATTTGTTTAGATAACCTTTAAATATTCGATCAATATGATTAACCTAGTCGCTAAATCCATGTATTATTTTCTCAGAAAATGTCATCAACTCTAAACTAACGTCACGAAGTTTTATTTTTTATTCAAAGAGGGTCCAGTTTTTCAAAATATGGAGCTTTTGACGCAAGAAGTATTCATATTTTGCTGGATTGTTTGCTCAAAAATTAACGATTGGCATCATGAACGCAGACTTTTGACACATTTATTATTTCTTCGAAGAACTTTGACTAACTGTAGATTAATATCATGAAGTTTTATTGTTTATTCAATGAGAGTAATCCTAGAATTTCTTATAAAATGAAGTTCTTGACTTAATTTATACCAACATATATTACATGTATGTTTTACCCAATTGTTTTTTCCGGAACATCTTTAAGTTATAGATCAGTAACACGAACGCAATGACTTAATTCATTTATAATTTTCTTAAAAAAATATTATCAATCGTAGATTAATGTCATGAAGTTCTATTTTTAATTTGCCGAGAGTCCCGCTTCTCGTAAAATGAAGCTCTTAAAGTAACTTGTACAACTATAGGAATAGGAAGTAGTAATATATAAAAAGTATAAGAATATCTTTAACTCATCGTTTAACAACACTAATATAGTGAAGTAATACATTTATTATTTCCTTAAAGAACTGTTAACAATAGTAGATTAATGTCATAGAGTTTTATCGTATATTCAACGAGAGTCCCGTTAACGTAAAATGAAGCTCTTAAAGTAACTTGTACAAGAATAGAAATAGTACGTAGTGATATATAATAAGTATAGGAATATCTTTAACTTATCGTTCAATAATACTAACTTAGTGAAGTGATACATTTATTATTTCCTTAAATAACCGTTAACAATAGTAGATTAAAGTCATAGAGTTTTATTGTTTATTCAACGAAAGTCCCGTCTCTCATAAAAGGAAAACGAAATTCTCTTGAAGTTAGTTGTGCAAGCATACTGACACACGTATGTTTTGCTCAATTACTGGCTCGGCAATATCTTCAAATTTTCGATGATCATCACGGATACAGTAAATTAATATATATACTATTTCCCTAAAGAACCGTCCATTCTCTTCCCGACGTTCGAAGAGGCGACGAAGCTCCTGAAATCTGTTGACCAGGATTATGGGTATGTCGAGGTGCGACCGGGTGCGCACCTCTTCTGGTGGCTGCAGCATGCCGGCGGTAAAGTGGCCGGTTCCACCGATAAGCCCCTTCTTCTTTGGATTCAGGGTGGTCCGAGTCTTCCCGCTTCTGGTATCGGCAACTTCTTCGAGTTTGGTCCGCTGGACGTGGGCTTGCAGAAGCGAAATTATAGCTGGGTATGTCAATTAATGTTATGCATTAATGTTGAAATTTTGTAGTCGTTGTATCATTGCTTACATAAAAAATTACAAGTAATCTCGCACTACGAGGGTTATGTACACGTTAAGTTTCTTATGAACATTTAAGGGTACATAGTATTTCTATTAAACTGTTCACAAATATTCATTTTCCGCAATGTATGTTATTGCCTAGTATAAAAATATGGAGTATATTACAAAAATTGTGGCATCTATAATGATCGCTATAATTTTCCGGCAAAACTTTGCATTTTCATAATTTTAAATTGAGTAGTCTTGGAAATAGAGGGGGAGACACATTTCGGACGACAGCCCACATTATACGTTTAATTTTAAAATTGTTTTTCATATTACAAATATGAAAAACAATTTTTATCATCATAAAATTTCTCTATAAATATTTTAGGGTATTAGCTACTGATACATGTGTAAGTTAATGTATTTTATACTATACTAAATTTCAAGCCTCTACGTCAAGCAATTTTAGAAAACAATCCATCTGACAGACGGACAGACAGACACCCATGTGATTTTATAAGTGTTCCATTTTTTCTTTTGAGGTTTGAAACATAAAAAGTATGAAAACGTTATTTATGAATCGAAATCATTCTTCACACAATCTCGATCCTCTGTTGTTACGCAATCGCAAATGTACACCATTCACTCGAGAGCAGAATAGACGACTACAAAACCATTAAAAAATCTATTGGCTGTTGTTAATCAGTCAAATGAAAACATTTCAGTGTCACTGATTATTTTGTTTCCGGACCATTCGCTGGTGTTGAAAATATTCCTCAATTTTTATATAACTTATTAAAGTTGACCTTTATGCCGAAAACATACATTTACATAGAAAACGCAGCCTTGCATCTGCGTACGGTGTTCTTGTGACCATCAGATATGTTAAGTTCATTTTCTTTAGATGTTAATTTGAAAGAGAACGTAACTATTAAGATTTTGCTTTGTAGAACTGCAAAATATTAAATCGAGATTAGAAATTGGAATATATTTTAACTGAGGCGAACCAATAATCCGATATCTGAGGTTTGATGTCCAGTCCAGACATAGTACAAGCTTGACTAAACCAAGTTCTAGGCAGCAACAAAGCATTTAAATATATATCATATGTTAGCATTCAAATACTTGCCTTGATCACTCAAGTTTCTGAGACGTTGTTTTTAAAGGTAATGCATATTTATTTTCGGAAAGAAAATACTAAATTTAAGCGTGGTGAGAGGGTTAATTTTTTCATTCTTTCTCCGTTGAGAAAATAGAACGCGTAGAAATATATACCGATTCATCCTACATTAGATATTTTTAAATCTGTAGAAACAAAGTAGGCGGCGCGAATAATTTTTAATTACAATATTGGCAAAATAATTTTATATTCCATTCTCAAAGGGTATAAACGGAATCTTGTTGTTGTGGTAATGTTGTCTATCTGCCCGTCCCATTATATCCTAAACGAAGTTAATTGTAAATTTAAATTGTATACGTGTAACGCAAGTCTTTGGCTCAGAATTGGAAATTGTATTTAAAGTCAAATTTGATATAACTAAGTGTACGTTATTTTTAAGTCGACGCTGATAGATGGAAAGAGGAAGTGAAAAAAATGATTTCATACCCAGGCATGTCAGATTTTGTTCAAAACAACTATATAAGTAAAGTATGAAAAATTAATTTAAAAAATTTTGTTTATCAAAAAATTATGATAGTGCATTTTTACCCTACGACAACAAAACACCATGCATGGTACAGTGCCGGCAACAGCACGGCGTAGGTTTGCCGCCGTCATGTCGCCGTATGTTTAAGAAAAACCAATAAAAAGGTGAACATTTATAGAGCAGCTATCAAAACAAGAGTTCATTCCGTAAATAATATTTGCTGTATCTGTTACATTAAAGGTACAAATGTAGATGCAACCAATAAAATTCGCCTCCAATAATAAATTCCAATTTAGGAGGTAACATTTTTTAGAATTCTCATTTTAGACATTATAATTAAACTATCCGAAAAAGGGAAGTGGTATATTATTTTAAATAATTAAGGTATACTATATAGTACTTTATAGCATCAAACCCACTTACAATTAGTCAGTTCTTAAGGTTTTTTAATTTAATGGAAAACGTGGAAATTTTATGATCCGTTTCTCAGAAATTGCTTGACGTTTTTCGACAATTTGAAATTTGACATAATAATTAAAAAAAAACATTAAACTGGATATATCATAATAGCTAACACTTAAAACTATTTATATGGAAAATTTTTATGGGGTGTATATAGTTTGGGGGTATCATTAGGAAGGACTGGTCAACGGAGTTCAAATTTTTTTTTATAATTTTAACTAGTATATCTTTAGGCATATGCTAAAATACGTTCTTCGCTCTTATTTCTTAAACCACTAAGTCTAAAATACGGCTGTTAAGGTCAATTGACCGTCACATCGTATGAAAACAAACATCTAGATAATATCCCTTGGGTTAAATAAATTTTGATTAAAATGTGAGATACCGCCAGATTGAAGTAAGACAAGTCTTATATTTTGTATTCCGTATTTTCATCTTGTATACGAACTGTACTTACATTCAACCATTTATTGCCATTGTAAAACTGAATATTTCAAGTTTGTGGTGTATACCACTGCATACAATTCATGTTACCTTATAAAGTCATGATAAAATTAAAGGTGTTTGAAAAAAGTGGATGCTTCCAAAAGTTGTTGTTTGAGTTGATATGACTGGTGAAAAGGTACGAAAGAGGTTATTGGTGCTAATTTCTGCTCAGTAAATATAAGTAGATGAAATGAGGCAGTAACGTGACAAATATAAGTAGATGAAATATGTGTCACGTTACTGCCTACATATCTTTTAAGTCCACTCTGTATAGGTGAGCTGTCCAAAAAAGAGTATTATGAATGCACACTATAGCCTAATGCTGTAAACACTTAAATTATTATGTCCGAATGTAAGTTTTTATTCCACTAAGGAAAGCAAAAAAATGTTTCAGCGATATTATAATAAAAAATATCACTAAATATTAGTGCATAAAAAAAACAGCGAATGAAATAGTTTGGTTGAATTTTTCAGGTAAACAAGAGAAATGTTTTATTCGTGGACAGCCCGGTCGGAACTGGCTTCAGTTATTCAGAAAAAGAAGATCTGCTTTGCAAGACGGATAAAGAAATCGGTAAGTTCTCAATACAGGTAACGCCACATTAATATTTTCGTTGACTGCTATTTTTTGTGTTGAGTAGATTTCAGTTTATTTGCTTAATTATACTTAGAAGTATTTATACACCAATTTAATATAGACAGCTGATAGATAATTATTGAGTATTTAAACGAATAGACGTGACCAGTTCATACACATACGCAAATTTATTCGTTTTTGAAAGTTTTATAACTTGCAAGTGTCTGAAATAACCATGAAAATGTGTAAGTTTAGTGACAAAGTTTCACAAATATAACTGGCTACGTTTTTTCAAGAAGTCATTTTGGAGTTTAAAATAAAAAAGGTATATTAATGCTTTCGATCTTTATTAAAACTATATTTTAATTATTTTTGAAACATCAATTGAACGGAATCTTACGTTGATCATTTCTTCACATATGTACAGATAAGATGCTCCTTAATTAAAAATAAGTTATTAGTAGTGTAGCCACTAGCTTGACACAATATCTAACCTTACCAAGCTGTTCTGGCACTAGACGCATTCGAGTCAAGGAGACATTATCTAATTATTACTCTGAACTGTTTGTTGTGGTTGTAGTTTCTCTCCAACGTATGCCGACTATGAAAGAGACCTAATAAGCAAGCATATTTTAATATTTGAAGTGAAATGGGCATAATTTATAATTATTATGTAAAAATAAGCACAGAATCTATTAGCCATCTTATTCAATCCTACTGATGATATGACCACATATTCAAAGAAATAACTTATATTTGCGATTCATTTTGAGGTTACAATTCTGGTAAACGAAAAAACAGAAAAGATTACAGTTCAATAAAGTAAAATGACTACAATTTAATTAATATGAGTATTTTTAAAATCTGGGGACGGTTCAAACTTCTGAGTTAAAATGTGCTTATGTTTTTATTTTTAAAAATAAACGTGATTTGCAGCAGCTGATAGCACTAACAACAGATGTATAGTGAAATATCACTGAAATACTTCGATTGGCCATCTTATCGTACTGACCATATTGCCCCCAATTATTTCATGTATTTTTAGGGTTTTTTACTCGGAGAATCCGAATGAAAACCTATTGTGGTGGCAATATAATCTGCCTCTATGTCTGTTTGCCTGTAAGAATTTCTAAACGAATTACGGCAGAAACTTGCAGTTAGAAAGCAGTAGATCAAAATTTTGATCTACTGCTTTCTAAATAGTATTGCTTAGGATCGTAAGAATAAATGGTTAATGTTAAGTTGAGAAGTAATTTCTATTTAACTGCGCGTATATATCACGTAAAGTAAAAACTATTGAGTGAAATTGGATAAAAAAATCATTTTTATATAGCTTGACGCACAAAACAAAGAGTAAACTAAAAATGGCATGTGAGTGTGATGTGCGCGCAACAAGTAAGCAACGCTCTGCTTACTTTAAAGTAAGCGTATATCGTCAACACTATTTACCGTTTGCAGTAATGTGAGAAAGTGCTCTTTTATTTTTGCTTAAAGAAAGGAAAATATGTCTTACTGAATTGACTAAAAATAAAAAGCAAAGTTTTTTCGATATTAAAAAAAGTTAACGTTTATTTTCTATATCCAATATTCAAGAGTGCCACTGCCATCCTATTATTACTTAAAATACAGAAAATAGTAAAATAAATTCTATTTGACGTAAACTATAAAGTATTGACAGAAAAGAAATATGAAAAAAGTTCTGACATATTTTAATTTGGTGCGAAAACTTTTACGTATTTGTTTCCAAAGAAAATATTCTAATAAAATACTTAAGATTTTCTTCAATGCCTGAATCATTATGGCCTAAAGGGAAAGTTGATAGACCGATTTTTCTATGAATAAGTTAAATCTAACGCATTTAAAATACTTACTTACCGTTACAGTCGACCTGGAGTTTTACTATTCATGAAAAAAACATTTTTTTTAATAGTTTCCTTTAAACTACTTATATCAGGAGTAAGTATTTATATATACTTCAAAAGCGAATAAAATTAAGCTTTCATTTTAATAAATAACTCGAAATATTATTTAAAGCAACACAGCTGCCTTATTCTATTATTCAGATTAAAGAAAAACAAGCCATTCAGTTATTTCGAATTAACACATCCGTAAAATTTAATCAAAATATGAAGTACTTTTTACTTATCAGGAAAATTAATACAGTATTAGTGTATTTTATATAAAACAGATATTAGTGTTTAAAAGCAGCCTTCAAAAAATAAGGCATTACTTAGTTGTTATTCACGATGAATTTACGATTCATAGCTTGTGTTTAAAACTTACGAACACTATTAGCATGGACTATATATCATTAACGACTACCAACGTTATCTCTAAACTATCTTCTAATTAATTTATATTTTTCAGTAATTTTTCCTTAAACGAGTCATGCAATTTTCGATACCGTGCAAGCGTATTAATTGTCAGTTTTGTAGGTAAATTATATTTTCAGTTTAAAAATAAGTTCCTATTTTACACTTTTCAATTACTGGCGGTTTATAATTATCATGTTTCGTATTCAGTTATTTATCTACAAAAGTCTTTAGGTAACCAAGTCAAGAGAAATATGGTGATTGGAAGTACTCCAATTGAGCAGGCACACGGATAAAACAGTAAACAATAGCCGCACTTTCATGTGCTACACGTGAATTCCCTATTACTAAATTATGGTGTCCAGTGAATGAAGTCATTGGTTACATATTTCTTGGTAACTTTTACCAACATACGTTTAGGAACAGTGGACAAGGTATTTTTATTTTCTGTCGCAGTTTTGCAAATTTTGAGCGATGTGTACTGTAGTTGTTTGAGAATATACACGAGAGCCCCGTCTAGTTTTTATTATTGCATTATAAAATTTAAAAATAGTTAAAAAAACTATCAAGAGTATGAGACGAGCTTGCACTACGGGTGTTCTGTACTTATTTAGGCCTTTAAATAAATTTAAAGATACATGGCATTTCTCTTAAACTATTTACAAACATTAATTTTTTAAATAAATATATTACCCACTTATATCTGTCATCTTAATTAAAAAACAAATAAAATTGTTTAATAGGTGCATTGAAACATTAAAAGGTGTTCTCTTTTATTGGACAAATAATAGTATTAATCGACCAAAAGAATCATATACTCCTCAATTTGCACAATATATATATATATATATATATATATATAAATATATATATATATATATATATATATATATATATATATATATATATATATATATATATATGTATATATATATATATATACATATATACATAGAATAAACGACTCAAGAATTGATAGCAGGTACACCAATGTTATAAAACAAATAAAATCCCAGTGGAACGAGGAGTAAGAAAGGGAGATAACACATTTAGACGACCGTTTACTGCAGTATTATAAGACGCACTTAAAACGATAAATTGGAGAAATGGAGATGTAAATATTAAAGCAGAAAATTTACACTGTTTCAGATTTACAGACGATGTAGCTATTTTATCAAATTCGGCAGAGAAACTAAGATCATTGAGAAAAGTCATTGAAACAGCATTAGATAAAATAGGACTCATCTTAAAGTACAGCAAAATTAAAGTATATGATAAACGAAAAGAAAAGAATAGAGAACAAAAAACATGAAAACGTGGAATACTTCTGTTTTTTGGCCAACAAATTAAAGAAAAAAGGCAAATTAAGAATAGGAAATTGTATAAAAAATAGTAAACGTGTACAGCACGTGCCACGATTAAAGGCATTCTCTAAATGAACGTATCTGTTAAAATGAGAAAAAAACTTTACATAAATCCATCCTCCTCATCGTGACGTATAGGGCAGAAACAGAGGTACGGACACAGGTTATCAAACATAAACTCAAAGTCCACCGACATACTTCAGAGCGGAAATTTTAGGAATAACTTTATAATATCGCGAGACTGACGAGCATACTCGCCAAAGAAAGCAAGTCGATGAGGTTATTAAAAGAAGTGCTTTGTTGAAACGTAAGGAAGAAAATAATATGCATATTTCACAGCCTTAATTACCATATGCAAACACCGCTAAATATCTTGGTATGACTCTTGACGCCGAGCTTCGGTGGAAAGAACATATTAAGAAAAAACTTAGTATCAAGTTCAGAAAAATGTATTGGTTGCTTAGTCGTAATTCTGAGATTTCAATATACAACAAGCTTATATTGTATAAGCAAGTCCAACGCCCAATTTGGAGTTATGCAATATAGCTGTGGGGCTGTACCAGTATATCCAAGTGATACAAATATTTCAAAACAAAGTGCTTAAGTGTGTAGTTAACGCCTTGAAATGTCCGTAACTGTGATCTCCATCGCGATCTTGAGATTGAGATGGTTGACGATACTATTAAAAAATTTGCTAGTTCTCACCAAAAGAGATTTCAAAACCACATTAATCCAGAAGTGTCCAGATTCTCAAATGTGCAAAATACTATTAGACGACTCAAAATAATAAAACCTTTTGAGCTTGTTAAACATTAGAACACTAAGTGATTCAAAGGAAAATCTTAGTTTAGTCAGCACATAGTATATTAATTCAGAAACAAATGAATTGTTAGTTATATAACTAGTTTTAATAAAAATTGTGAATAAAAAAAAATTTCACAGCCTTAAAAACATATAGAATAATCACTATAGTTTTCCTAAAATTTTTGCATAGCCTTCTAAAAACCATATTTTTCATAATTTTAGATTAAGCAGCTTCGAAAACAAAGGGAGGGACATATTTTTTCGCATAATTTTCAATATACCTCTGAAGATATAATTCAAATTATAAAAAACATTTTAGATGTGTTATATTTTTGAAACTCTTATAACTAACATTTTCAAATGATACCTCACACTATATGTGGAATAAAAAAAGTGGAGTATTTAATTTGCCTTCACTAAAATTTCAGAACATTGATTATTAGTATCTGAGACATGTGCGGGTAAATATATTTTATTACCATACCGAATTTCAATTTTCTACGTAAGTGGTTTCCGAGAACAATGGCTGCGACAGACAGATGGACAGACACCTGAGTGAAATTATGAGGGTTTCGTTATTCATTCCGAGGTACGGAAGTCATGTAATTCCGGGTAATGATTATTAGATTTTCGTCCAAAAAGAAAGAATTTATTGTTGAATTGTCAGCTCGGTGTATCTAAAAATGGATTTTTTTGCTGTTTGCTAATTAGATTTAAGTGAATTGAGAAATAAATAATCCAAAATAAATAGCTAGAGCAAAATTGGTAACATCGTTTTAGGGAAAATTAATTTTACTCATTTCCAAAATATAACGTAAAAAAATATAAAATGATAAAAGGCACATCGTTCTACCTATATTAAAAATATACCATCGCCGCCGTGGTGTGTTGGGTTGATCACAAGGCATACAGCCTGTGACGACGCCGCGCATCGCGGAGACCCGGGTTCGATTCCCGGCCGTTCGTCGAGCGGGGCTGGACGGGTGTTATGGTTGGCTGTAAGAGATTGCTCACGTAGCAATAAGTCCGCCATATGTATCAATTAGATACATTAAAGTAGATAAATAAATAAATAAATAAAAATATACCATATGATTAACCCTTTAAAGTTTTCTTTGGTTTACCATTTATGAGTATAGTGGAGTTTCACTATTTTACTGTATTTTTAAAGTCAATTGATAAACATCACACATGCTTCCAGTATTGCCTTTTATTTTCCTATAATAACAGCAAAATATTTGCGTAAATTATGTGTAGTTTCAAAATAAAATATGATTAAACACATTTCTCTGTTCACAGCCGCCGATCTTGCTGAGCTCGTGAAGCAATTCCTGAAAAACCACCCCAAGTTCAAAAGCACTCCTTTCCACATTTTCTCACAGAGCTATGGTGCTAAGGTCGCTGCGCATCTGGCGGCTAGATTACATAGAGTTAGTAATTTCACAATATTCTCCTGCCTAATATCATTGCAGTTTCCCAATAATTAAATAACGGGATATTGATTTGTCATTTCTATTTTACTTTTCCGAGTTTTGCATTAAAGTTTAAAAATAACCCATCATCTCCTAAATGCATATCTGCATAGTGTCTTAGCAGTTAGTATTGCTTACATATTAATGAAGCATTTTCGGTCTTGGGTTTAGATTATTTTGTCACGCCACGATTTCATTGCTAATTCGAATTATGTACATTTATTGCTAATTCGAATTATGTAAATTTAAGGAATTAATTATTTTAAATAAATATTATATTTTTAAGTTCTTCCTTACTGTCATTTTACGGGTTTCTATTCTACCTAAAAGGTTAAAAAGGTTAATTGAGCATAATAATTTATTAATATTTAGGTTATTTTTAATGTTGAGATTTATATATTGGAGGTTATAATCTAAATAGTATACATATATACAAATATATACATTTCTTATAGCGAACCACCAAACGACAAGTGAGAAATAATTAGCACAGTAGTAGGTTTGAATGATTATTATTAGCAATAACAAATGAATACACGAAAAATTAACGTAAATCAAATGAAAATAGAAATAAGAAAAAATGCATAAGTAAAAAACAAATGATAATATGTTGAATGAAATTGTGTATTGACGAATTGGCAACATGTAGAGTGTAAAATTGTATACGACAAAGCTGCGGAGAGGTGATTCTCTTCAATGTCATGAAAAAAACACTGAAAATCATTTTTAGAAATTCGTGACGGTTTCTGAGTATTTATTTTCATATTATAAAATATCGTTCAAGAATTTAATATTATCAATAAAAATTGACATTTCTTTTGTGATACAAAAATAATTGCAAACTTAGAACGGTTGTGTGCTTTCGTTTATTACATGAATTAGTTGATTATTACGTATTTATAATTCAAATATTAATGAAGCATTTGCGAGCTTGGGTTTACAATATTTTGTCACGCCACGATTTCGTATAACCTCAGGCGTACGAATGTTGTTTTTTTTAAATTTTTTTAAATGGTCGTAATTTTTTCTTTATGAAGAATTTTAAAAACGGTTTCTACTGTTTGTCTCTATGACTTTGAGGTATTCTACTTTACACTCTATATGTTATATTTAGAATTCATATTTTTTTCAGGAGAAACAAGAACAAAGGATAGATATAAATCTCCAGACGGTAGGTTTGGGCAGCGCCTTTGTATCGCCGAGAGAAAGCACGAAGGCCATCCCCGGTCTACTTTACCACATGGTATGATATCTCCTTTCATCACGATTTATACTAAGTACTCCTGAACTGGTAAGTGACCGTTTTAATTACAGTATAGTACACATGGACATTATTTGGCTACATACGTTTATTACTAAAATATTTGTATTGTTATTACATAAGTACATTATTTAGATCCCAACAGTCTCTTTAATTAGTAATTTACTGAATTTGGATTTTAAATAAACAACAATTAAAATTATTTTTAAATTATTAACTTTTAAATATTTTTTTCAATTGCATATTCGTAAAAGCCAAATCGTAAAACAAATATATTTGTTTGTCTGTCTGTCTGTTCGAACAGATATAGGCCGAGAACTATTAAATTAATTAACATAAATTTTACGGAACTGGAAAAAAAATTGTTTTTGCGACATTTCATTTTCTTAATTGTTATTACCTGACATTTACGTTTTTCAATTGAATTGGCTCTGTTTCTTAAAATAAATCCTTTCCAAAAAAGAACTTATTGGGAGTACAGCTTATAAATTTATTTAAAATTCTACAATACAACATTTTGTTGTTTCTTTAATAATGGACATATTGAAACTTTTCGAATAGTTTTTTATAGGTCACATCCGCTAATATTTAATTCGTAACATATTTTAACTTAAGAGAATATGATTTTTTCAAAAAGTCATGTTAACGATCGTAATAGTTTTAGATATGTGGTAAATATGTAAATAAGTATACAGACGTAATTGGCTACAGACGTAATGAAGAAATAATAAAAATTTTGCTAAACAAACATATTTTCTAATATGCTGTCAGAAAAAGAAGGAATCTTTTAGTCTTTAATTTCAAACCTTTATCTATAAAAAAGTCTTTCAGCTCTAAGTCTTAAAATAGTCTGGACAGGCCGTGTCCGTAGTTACAAACATTTTCTGCAACCACAATAGAAGAATACCGTGAAAAAGTCGCAGACATATTTGGAAAATTGAAGAAAACTATTAGGAATTTGTATAAAAACGGATATTTTCTATACCGTCATTTGCATAAATTATCTGATAATATTTTTTTTTTAATTATTTTAAAGTAAAGAAAAGGGTAAAAGTTTTTCCCAAAATGTCCAAATAATAGACGAGAGGTACCAAGGACGCTTAGATTGCAACCAAATTACCGATTAATATCGGGGTACCTTACAAAGATATACACCAAACCAAGAACACCAAAGAAAGTCACATATATATGTTACTAAGTAATGTTACTTATGCGCTTTTGTCCCAAAGTTTTTTTCTGTTATTAGAGCGAATCGTTCAAATCCAATATCATTTTCGTAATCAGCAAACTAAAATTGATCCAAATTCATTCACAATCCATTTACCACAGAATGACGTTATCCCGTGTAATAATAGATACATTGTAATTACAGACAATCGGGATAAAATCCGGGACGAACTAAATGTTATGATGATATTGGTATTGGATTTTATAAAAAATGTCTACACATATTTACTTTTTGAGTACCTACACATAAGCATTGTGTAACTCATAATGTATACCTAATGTTGGTCAAATATCATTTAAATACAGTGGAATCTAGTAATTGTCCTGTGTAGAACCATATGACTATTTTACTTTTGATCAGAAGCTAATATATTTTTTACGAAGATGATATCTAAATCTATATATATATATATATATATATATATATATATATATATATATATATATATATATATATATATATATATATATATATATATATATATATATATATATATATATATATATATATATATATATATACATCATATTGAAGTGTTAGTTTGTAATTTTAAAGGAGCTTCTGATGTTATATCGGATGAGTTTCTTACGGGATAACAAAATATAACGAAACACTTTTTGTAGATTTTATTTGTCTGTTCTTCTGGCTATCTTTTCTTCCAAGGTAAACTCAAAAACTGTTAAATGTGCACCAAATTTAGTTATGTAAAAATGCAACGGAGTATAATCTGCACTTTTTCTTTATTCGATTTTGATGTTTAGACAGGTTACGTAGGAAACTAAATAAAATCCCTACCATACGAATAATGGGCAATGGGGGATTGTAGAATATGTGAGGGTGGAAAGGGAAAGGGGAGAGGGAGCGCAAATCGGTCAGTGCGGTATTTAAACTGAAATAATTATTTGTGTCCATTAAAGTGCATAAAACAAGCAAAGTGAAACACTGTACTTGCATTTCGGAGTTCTATGCAAATGAAATCGAAAGAATGAACAGTCATTGAATAAAACTGGATCATTCTGGGACGCTTTAGAATAAGGCAATATAAAAAAAAACGAATTTTTTGGTGTATGTAAACATTTAAGTATATTTAGTATTTTTATTAAATTATTTACAAAATATCAATATTATTTACACATATGACAAAATATCGTAATTAAAAAAAATTATGAGACTTGGAACCATTTCCACATATTTCGGGTAAACTTCCAGTAATATATATTTTTTCACAATTTTGACTTTAGAACTCTCGGAGATGGGGATGGAGGGTGTCGTATATTTTTGTGGACATTTCTAGAATATCTTTAGAATTATCTTCGTAAAATTGTTTATAAATAGTTTTAGAATCTTTATTACTTGCTTCGTAAATTGATACCTCACACACTAAAGGAAATAGAAAATAAAATTTTCTCTTACCTCATTCACTTCCTCCAAAATTTCTGTATGAACATTTTTGGGGATTGCCATAAACATATTTGTATTTCTTTACATGTGAGTCAATAAGGGTTCTGTCATATTCTAAAAAAATATATATTTGTCATAGCAATAAAGCATTATTACTATAAAATTTTTCTTCTATGTCAAATGGTTTAAAAAAAAATGACAGTCGGACCGAATGAGTGGATTTATATGGGTTCCGTTTTTTCCTTTTGAGATTGCAAAGAATTAACTCCCTTCATATATTACTAATTAATTTTGGTGATATTGTCACGCGACAAACTAATATTAATTAAAATACAAAAGTTTCGTTCAATTGTTGTTTGTATTGAATAATTTTCCACCATAATTATGTGCAAGAATAATTATGTGCAAGAATAATCCAAAAAGTGGATCAATCTCTGAAAGTCAACTGAGAAATTATTAGATACAATAAATATGATTTCCTTTAAATAAATTGTGAAATCTTTAAAAGAAATTATTAAATTTATAACATGAAGACTTAAATGGCCAGACATGTACCTACCTATATATACGTATACTCGTATATACATGAAGGTGGTTCAGAAAGTTCGCGGAATGGAGAGCACAGCGAGGGGTGGGGTTTGCTTACGTACGTAGTCGCTAAGGAGAAACTTATTACTAGTCTATGTACCAAGTTTCAGCTTAATTGTATCATTAATCTCTAAGCTATCATCGATCAAGCAATTCATTCTGGCAAAAATCATCAAGTATAAAAAAATCGAATTTCGGGCTGCCATCAAGTTTATGA
Organism: Druceiella hillmani; assembly: GCA_039881145.1. Taxonomy (NCBI): domain Eukaryota; kingdom Metazoa; phylum Arthropoda; class Insecta; order Lepidoptera; family Hepialidae; genus Druceiella; species Druceiella hillmani. The sequence goes on from JAYKKI010000012.1 coordinate 3,501,202, forward strand.
TAAAGCAAGGAAAAACACAAGTGTTCTAGTTAAACCAAGGAAAACACCATAATAGTCTAGTCAATAAGTTAAAAAAGTGACTAAATAGATACAAGTGTCCTACAAATACGTGCTATAGCTCGTTCGCTCCGGAATAATGTCTAAAAAATTGTGCCATAAAAGTGGATTAGCTCATGAAAAATTGCAAAAGTTATAAATAATTAAAGATGAAAAAACAAGATATTTCGTTTTTCGCCGATAGCTCATAAGCTATTAATATACAAGAAATTTTAAAAAGATCTGCTGCTTTTGCACGACAATAAATTTGTACAAATCAGCCATTTTGTAATGGCTACCCTTTACAAGTCCGGCTTTTAAATATTGCCAAACCCACCTTACAACCCAGACTTGGCATCTTGCTACTATTATATATTCCCAAAAATGAAAAAAAACGAGCCCCGCGAAAAAAAATTCAGCGATGATGCAAAGGTCAAGTTTCCAATTTTAACTTATTTCCAATATAAAAAGAAAAGATTGTTGAGAGCATAAATAAATTAATTAACAGATCTGAGAACTGTTTTATGGTTAAGGGAGAATTTATTGAAAAAAAAATGACACCAAATTTGTTTTGACCTTTTTTCCATCCCGTTCCGCAAACGTTGACCTCCGCTTGTATTTACATATTTACATGTATATATGATAAAAAAATAAGTTTGAAAAAGAAATTATTTGAATGTATTTAAAATCGTGAAAATATTACTTCTTAGCACAACTCTTAAATACTGTTCTTAAATAATTTCTTATTTAGAATATGACTTTCTGACATTTAATGGCATTAACTGTAAAAAGTACTTAGTAAAATAATTATAGTTATAAGGATGGCGAGATGGCTTAAATACTTTCTACAGAAATATGGACTGACAATTTTAAGAATTTTATTATTATTCTATGTGCTAAAGTGTATATATAAATATGTCACAGGGATATGTGGATAGAGCGCAATACGAAACGATGCAGGAAGAGGTAGATGAAATTATGAAGTTTTTGGACAACAAACTGTATAAGCAAGCTTTTGATAAGAGGACGGAATTTATTCACCGCTACATTAGAGATGGGAACATCGATGTCAACAACATACTCAAAAAGTTCGACGGAGAGGGATGGATCAGACTGCAGCATTTGATGAATAACTTTGTGAAGCCCGTCTTGGGCTCACCTATTCCTAAGCACGTACAGTGGGAATTCTTCAACGAAACAGTTTGGAATGCACTGAGTGCTCAGTTTATGAAACCAGCCAATCACATAGGTATGTTCAATTTAGTCAACTTATCTGAGAGTCCAAGCCAGTTCTACGAATAACCTTTTTATTTAGTTTTTGTCACTTTTTTATTATAACAAATGATAATTATACGATATGATCTGAATAATAAAAGTTCAATAAGACATATAATCGACAGCACTATAAACTATTTAGAAATAATTATATACAAAGGGTGGATCTTGAGTTTTCATGACTCACTAGAGATGCGGAGTAATAAGGGGGCATATATAAATAATAATATAGTGACATGAAATACAAAAAAGTAGTTCTTTAAGCAATTTAACTAATTAGCAATTAGCTTTAGGCAATTTAACTAATTAGCAATTAGCTGACGAATGTAAAGCAAATTTTTTAATTTTATTCTAGTTAACAGATCTTTTATCTCCCCATTAAGATGTAAGTCGTTAGTATATAAGGCACACTAGCTATATTTTAAACGATAGATAAAAATTCAACACTTACACCAGCAAGACGTTCGCATGTACCTTATGTGAACGTCTTGCTGACGATAGCTTTCTTGAGATGAAAGTTCTACATTACGTAATAGTAATTAACATGCGTGTGATAGATATTATAACAATAAATATATATTGTCACGAATAGAAATAGAAACGGGTATGAATGAGGCGATTACCAGAAAAGAGAAGAAAAGTAAAAGAGAAATTTGTTTTCATTTTTTAAAACGAGTAACTCTGTTTATATATTTAATAATTATTTTGTCTTGACTTATCTACCAATTGTCTGATTTTTATAACAGCAATATGTAAATATGTAAACTATATTATACTTTCATTTATATTTGTCATTCATCAAGTTACCCACTTAACCTACTTAATTAGGAAAAGGAGCTTCCTAGAAAGTGTTTTAACTTACTCTTGAACTTAAAACACCCACAAACTTAAAAGAAACTTAAAAACAATTTGAAAAATACTCGACTTTTACCATTTATGTAATATAAGAATAAGAGAACGTGCCTCAGAAATAGCACTTTTTACGGTTTTTGAGCATTGTACAGAATAAATACACTTTAAAACAAAACAGAAAAAGTCAAGTTAAGAAACAATAATTCATAATGATCAATTGGCGCATGTGACGTATATTTGGTACAGCGACGATAGTGCTCGCGTGGACACACATCACAAGAAAGTTGCTGAAACTGTCGAAGATGCACGGAGAAGCTCAGCTACGAACAATGTGTCGTAACCGTAATGTACTACGAATAGACGAACATACTGTATTTTTTGCATTGTGAAAGAATATGAATCTGATTGTTTTTATATAGGAGTAAAGTATAGGCTGAACAATAAACTTGAAGCGTATAAATTGTGTACTTTAATTGATTTTAAGATACAATGCATTTTTTCTTCCACCGTGTGTTTGTTATTATCTAAACTAACATTTTGAGCTCCTCAAATACTTTTAAATCAAACGGAATGACGTATTATCTAAACAAACTTTGGGTACTAATTATAAATAAATTATATTCGTTTTTTAACAATAACTACGAGCAAGTCTTCATGCAAAGATCTTATCGGAATAAATTTGATATTTGTATAATTTTGAATATTCCTCTTGTTTGTCACTACAAAAATCCTTGGCTTTTATATAAAATTATTTTTTTAAATGGTTTCTTAAAATTTTGTTTGAAAGTTTTTTAAAAATTGCTTCTTATCTCAACCGTAACGTGAAGTAATTTTCAATTATACATTTTAATAAAGATTTATGTGGTCCTTAAGAAGGGCTTACTTGTATATTATGAAACTATGAAACAAACATTGTGTTATTAATTTCTAACTGTTTTATTATGAGTCATGTTGTTAAAGTTCTTAATTATTGAATATATTTGGCGTTAATTTTGTAGAAATTCATTATTCACAATTAAATGAAACTACGTGATGTAGTATTATTTCTACTTTCTTTAAGTTCTTTACCACGACCTAGGTTTCGTTGTATTACAACATCTTCAGGTGGACTATTAGCAAAGATTTATATATATCTTTGCTAATAGCCCACCTGAAGATATTGTAATACAACGAAATCTAGGTCGTAGTAAAGAACTTAAAGAAAGTAGAAATAATACTACATTCATTTAATTGTCAAAGTTCTTAACATTCTCTAAAATAATGTTCACATTTTAAATATAAACCTAATACACCCTTTGATAGACAAGTCATAAAACTCGTGTTCGGCAAAGATTTTACGATTTAAAAATTGTTCATTATTTTATTTAAAAACTTTGTAAATTAAATGAATAATAATTTAGCGGAAAATAAGAGATGAAAGTGTGTAAATCGTGTTTACACATGCAACATTTCTTAATTTGGGTTAATCCTACATGTTACTTCACATTTCAACACTGAACAAGATACCATTGCTTATTTGAAACAACTTTCGGAAAATTAGTGTCGAAACAACATAAAATATTAAATTATGGCGAAACCCTATCGAAGCGGGAGACTATGGGAGATTATTATATGCCAAACGGTTTTAATAGTGCGCGCATTGCCACCTGTTTTTTTACTACTAGTAATAACAAAAAGAATATTTTCTGGCTTTCATATTTTGTTCGTCTATTCGTACATATTTTGTTCGTCTGTTCGTCTATTCGTTCGTCAATTTAATATACATTAAGTTTACGATCAGAACACCCTACCGGACTTTTTCGCTCTCTTCAGTTGAATCTTCTATATTTTTTTCATGCTGAAGCGAGCAAAATACGTCAAATACGTTACTTCACAAAATTAAAACAAACTATAAAAGAATATATCTGAACTTTTAAGCTTATATATTATTGCTTTTTTATGTGTATGAGTGGTATCAATTTTAAATAGAAGTATTTTTCATTTCTCTTTGATGATTTTTTGTTTTCCAATTAAATTTTTTTGTTTTTAAATTGAACAGCAGGAAAAAAACAATATCCTCTTATAATTGAAAAGACTTTAAGAAAAAAACTTATCTGGGATTAGTAGCGTTGACAGTGAAATATTGTTTTATTATTGGATTTATAAAGTATACTTATCCCGTATTTGCTTTTTTTGTCCTGAAGTTAATCATATATTTCTTTGGAGGAAGTTTTTTCTGTAACGATTAATAAATGTTTAAATTTCAGTTGAGGATCTTCTGGAGCAAACCGACTTTAATATAGTTATCTATAACGGAAATATGGATGTGGCCACACCACTAACAGGTATGGTATTTTCACAATGAAGTTTTATAACTAAATATCAGTATTTTTTTCTCGTTGATGATAGATAACAGTCTGTATCAATTTACTTTTAAATAATCTGTTTTTTTAATATCATAATCCATATTATTTCATTGTACGTATTTTTTATTTCCATAGCTTTCAACTTTGTATCCGTCCAGTTTTTAATGGCTACTCCTATCATATTACTTTTCTGTTTAAAATAAAAATTAATTAAATTAAAACTTTAATGCTATTATGAGTAAAATTAATAAATAATCAGTGAGAAAACTTCACGTAAAAAAACTAAACTATATTGATAATAATAGCGTTTTTGAAATTTGAAAGCTTCATCACTTCCATATGGTAATAAATATTTGTTCATTGATTTCAAAGTTGTCTTTGATAGTATTAAGAGAAATAAACTTTTTGAATTTTTGAAAGACCTTAATATTTAAACTAAGCTTATTAACCTGCGAAAACAAATCTTGAAAGTACTATTCCTAGAGATCAAATACAGGAAAGTCTATATTATTGTCATGAGAAATTGTGTGCGATGGGGACATTTTTTGTTATGTTACTCAATGTTGCCTAGTAAAAGTTTATTGGAACCTTAGAAATTAATGAATATGGACATATTTTTATACATCTGTTGAAATTACCATGATATTGACATTAGTATTAGAGTACTCGCTGAACTTAAAGATACTCTCAAAACCTTAGAGGTCTCTGCAAAATTATGGGACTTAAGATCAACGAAAGAAAACTACAAATGTACCAGAAACAAAAGCCAAGGAATGGGTTCTTACTATTTCATTAATTATAAAAATAAGATTTCATAAAAGGGCTTTTTACGAGCTTAGACATTTCTTCAAATCTCTTTTAATTTAAAGAAAAATCGAATTTTTCCTAAACTTATTCCTTAATTTGTACTAAACTCTTGTGTTGTAAAATGTGCAATAAATGATAATATGTTGTCATTTTATATGTTTAAAAAGGTCTAAAACACTTTAGTTATTATTGGTCATAGATATCATTCTTAAACTATCAATATACATTTTCATCATAAATAATATTCAATGAACTAACTTTTGCTAGCAGCTTCAATTGCGTTTTTTTTATTATTGCGGTATAACTTTGCTCTAATCTTAATATAATTACACAATTTTATTTGACGGGGATAAAATCTTACTTATAAATTTAAATAGAATCGCTGTGCGGGTACTTTCAACTTCAAATAAAATCACTGCGAGAGTAACTTTGGACAGAATCGTATCTGAAAGTATATATCCTAAGGCACTTGAATATTCAATCAAATATTCAAGTGTTTGAAGAGATATTCGATTGAAAAGAAAGTTCCTTCGATTTTTTCTGACTCTCAGGCATGATGCTTTAAGGTACCTGCAGCTGGTACCTATATCTATATCCACAAATATAATACAATTCGTATTTTCTATTATAAAAGCCTCTCTTACCAGATACTATTAACACACAAGTTTTTTTCTATGGTGTTATTGTTTATGATTATTATATATCCGTAGGCGCTGAGAACTGGGCAAATAAATTAAACTGGTATGGCGCTGAGGAGTTCAAACGGGCCAAGAGGGTTCCGCTCAATGGATTCATGAATGGGTACATCAAGCGGCACTCCAGGTTGCATTTTTGGTCAATACTCAACGCGGGACATTGGGTATGCAATTCTTCGTTTACTTTTTTCAAAGATTGATCAAAACTGTACCCTTCGATCTCCGAACAGCTGTTTTGCTTCAAAAATGTTTGACTTAGACATTTTTAATTTGGAAGTAATGACATGCATTAACCCATATATCTCAATAATTGACAGTTAAAAATATTTAGACGCACATTTTTGAAGTGAAGGATTTTTTTCTGTATTTTCATGGGTCATGTGAGGCGTTATTTCCTCCACCACCTTCGAAACTGTTCCCAATCTCATCAAGACTGCCTACCTTCTACATCTGAATTTGCTGAAGTCAATAATATTACCAGAAGTGTATCTAAAATTTACGACGACTAAATTGAATAATAATCCTGTATCAATGTTTTTGAGGAATTCATGACATTTATATGATTGTGAAATAGTAATTTACAAATATAGTAATTTAAATGGGGAAAAATGATATAAATATCTTTAAATATATATTTTTAATAAAAACGCTATACACTTAAATGTTTTTAAATGTGAACCAAACCCTCGTTGAATTTATTTAACGGGATCTAATCATTTTTAATATGTTTTAGACTTAGCTCAAAATAATGTATATGTTAGAAGACTTACCTCAATTTGCTAGTTACAACGTGAATTTTCAAAAAGTTAACTTATATTGCTTTATAATTTGAAATTATGTAAATGTCGCTATACTGCGGTGAACAACTTGAGTGGCAATCATTTAAATTTATTATTGCGAAGAGCATATATTTTACATATTTATTTATAGTGGACTTAGTGAGGTGTGTTTTATAGATATATTAATCAATTAAAAGTTAAAGTAAAATTCTTAATTAAATTTGTTTACATTTATGGTTTATTTGGAATTAGTTGAAATAATTTCATTTCACATTTCTCTATGATTATTGATTTACTATCAACTATCAATATAATCAAAATAATGATTTGGATAATTTACTAGTCGAACCTTGTATTTTTCAGAGTACCATTTAAGCGTTTTATTTTCTTCAATAATAATTCGCATTCGCAAGTAGCCATGCATCTCTGTGGTGCCATTGAATCAGGGTGCAACAGGAAAAACTCTAAGAATGGTGTTTTGAGCTCTTTAGAGATGGAGACTATTCGACAACTGTAGTATTTTGTAAATCGTTATGTATTTTTTGATTGAGCAGTAAAGTCTCAAATTATTGTTGAGGCATAAGCAGGACTGGCTGCTGAGAAGTCAGAGGAGATTTCTATTTCGTTAAGGGTTCCATTTCGTTTGTGTTTAATATAGTTCTTCCATGTCATTCTGCGATCCGCGTGAATATACAAATACCTGGTATAAGACAACTGTGGAAATTTCTTCTATTCCACGTCAATAGTTGAGTAGTCTTCATGTCTAAGCGCAAAGGTTATGTGAAGAGATTTATCAGTACTCCTTTTTATACGCTACTTTGGGAACTACTCGTCGGTATTATTGAGTTCCATGCAGTAGTCTACTTGCTTCATTGGAATTGCGATTACTGAGGCGAAACATGGCAGCATCAGCCAACATTTCCGCTGGTACACAAACATTTTAAATAAATCATAGTACAATTCTCAACAGAGAATCCCATGGTTCTCAGGTAATTGTGAAGGGAAAATCTGGGAAATTTAATTTGGAACATTCTATCATTAAGGTGAGGTGGATGCCAATAAAAAGATCGAGTGCGTAGTTTTATAATCTTTCACACGAGACTTCATGCCATACTAGAAAAAATGAAGTTGTATATTTCTTATTTTCGAGGTATTATCATGTAGTATAGTAGGGTCTATGTACTGCGCATATAAAAATGTCTCTGTCTTGTCGTAATTTTGAAACATTTTTGTTCGTATATACTGCGATATATATACGAGTAAAAGATCTATTATTTTTACTGATTTTACATGCTTGTCTTTATGTTTAAATTTTCTGAAGCAGTTTTTATTAAACTGATATATTAAATAAATTTTTATGAAAATAATCTTTAGTTTGATTTCTATCTCTTAAAAATTAATTATACCATAAAACATGACATTGGACATGGTTTCCTCAAAATGGTGGTCCAAATGCTGGTAAAAATCTGGAAATAATGGCCTCAGCGGGCGAGTTTTTAAAATTCCTTTTTTTAAATAAATTGGTAATTAATAATTATTTTGGGAAATTCGTAGTCCTGGCTGCACTTAGGTCTGTTAAATCATAATTTACATAACATAACACATTAGCAAATATATTTCATTATAAAATTCATTATGGTTACGTATTTTTTTCTCCTTTTTGTAATAGAACATTTGTCAAGTAATCTCAGGTAGTTTCTCGTGAGGTGGTGTCTTCCACAGGAAACTACAATGTATACAATCGGGCAATAATTAATTAAAAGTTATAAGCTTTAAATTTAAATTAATCTGTGGCATTATGAGCTCTTAAATCCAATTTAAAAAAAAAGTGTGCTGGGTGCAAATTATATTTGTACGACTACTTTTCCGTGCTATCAGACCTCACTTGAATTATGATTATGCTATGCACCCATCTGCCGCGATACCTGCCGCCGACCGCACCAATGCTATATTTAATGGCATATGTGCGGAGCAGAGCAGGGAGAATTTCGGCTGACCCAAATTCAAAATTTCGAACGTATGAACAAGCAAAAGATGGATGGGCAAAAATATGAAGAAATGTGGGTGTCACACTTCTTCATAAGTCTTCAGGTACGGATTCGTTTTTTTACTATTTCCGTATCCAATTTTTATTAACAAAACGGAATAACACATTTTGTCGGATCGGTATGTTTTAATAGATTCCGGAAAATGTCATATATATGAACATATATATTAACCGAAATAAAAGTGGATCATAGAAAAGCGGTTTTGTAGACGGTTTCTATGTGAATGAGCTCTTAGCTGTAAATTCGTAACGGTTATTAAGAAAAGAAATCATGTGACAATAATATCACATTTTTATTATTACTCTAAAACATACTCGGCCTGCTATATGTAGTAAAATAAATTTTTGTCAAAATTAAATGTTATTTTGCCAAAATTATAACAGAAACGTAATATCAAAATATTTTTTTTATTTCAGATTCCCTCCGACAATCCAGTCGTAATGGATCGGCTTCTCGACTACTTTGCTGCGATTCCAGAGGTGAGAAAAAGTTTATTTTTATTTAACAAAAGAATCGAGTGGATAATTTCCGTAAAATAATTAAATGTTTGTGCAATTAACACATGTTCATCGTATAAATCCTAATTGTCTCTGTTGTAGATGTTTCCTTTACTCGTGGATTAAAATATAATATAGGTTACAATTTTCTTATTTTGATTATGGAATTTAGGGTTCAGACTAAACTCAAACATGCAATAATATGGTTTGCATTTTAGTTGGTAAAGCGTTCCCGTGGTCTACCTTCTGCCCAGTGACGTTATATTAAATAAACCTGTGATATTTAACCAGAACAAACGAAAAACGTGGTTATAGATAGTCCTAACAGAAATGTCATAAAATTTTACGTATATATTCAAATATTGAGTAATATGGACCCAAGAAGTCAAAAAACATGTATAAAAAAGAGAGAAGGAAATGATGAATGTTATCAAGTTTGTGTTATAGGTGAACGAGGACATCATATATAGGTACTAATGGGATAGCATTATTGCATGATGGGCATTATTGAGAATATAATGGATTAGCCCATTACTCATAAAATATGCCGGATATTATCTTAATTAATAAACAAACGAGATAATTATATTTGGTCTATCAATGCTTGCTCAAATTGTTTTCTATAATATTCGAATTAAATCCAGAAAAATGCGTAAGAAGTAAAACGTTATTTCCAGAAATTTCTGGCGGTGAACTAATAATTAAAACATATTTTATAACGCAGGAAGGATATATATTTTGATATGTATATATATATATATATATATATATATATATATATATATATATATATATATTTCTGTAAAATAATAAAGGTGATAACAGATAAATACACACTATGGATTCTAAATCATATTAAATGAGAGCTATGTAAAGACACAATAATAATTTGTTTTTAGAGGGACACTTTATAGAGGTAATGATATTTCTATCAATAATAATGTTTAAAAAAATATTTCTTTATTTGTATACCAAGCTTGAACTAGAAGTAATGAAACGAAATAGAATGATTTCTGATTTCAAATATTCTTTTTGTGTGGGAAGCCTACATGTCGAAAAAAGTTATAGGCAATATCTAAGCCCGCTTTTCCTTAATTTTTTTTCTAAATATAAACATTGAATCTTTTCAGATGGAAACCACTACGTTTCAAACATCGACCACAGCAGATACTACGGACGACGAGGTGAGTACCTATGAAAAACGTCATTTTAAAGCATGTTTTTATTCATATTAAATGGTATCAATGATATCTACCTATCCTTCACATAATGTGATGTATTTCCATTCGTTTATTCCTTCAGACGGTATTCCACTAAGGTACATGAAGTAGTATTCAGTTGATAACATAATACTCTTCATCCTTACTATCCTATATTGCAACTTCATGGTCGGAAGAATAGAGATTGAACTTTTCACCAGGTACATATTTTATACTTTGTTTTATTTTTTAAGGTTATTATAGAATTTTATATTTATTTATTTATTCCATATTTTCGTTACATAATCTATAGCTTGCTGCCAATATGCTGAAAACATTAATGTAAATAAATATACTCATGTGCGGACAGATATACCCGATACGAAAGCTAATGGAAAATATGTGGAAAATGAGATAATAGTTAAATTTTAATATTTTCTGTATTCTTCTTGGATTTATGAACGTACAGAATCTAATATGATGACTAAATGTTTTTGATCACCATATGAGATTCTGGTAGAACATCTATGTGTGGTAAAACCAGTATATTTTGCTGCCGCAAAATAAAATAAAAACTACAAACATAGTGTATGGAAAAGCAATTAAAAAAAAAGACTTATTTTTTGTAGAATAAAAACGTGGGAAAAATAAAACGAGTTCCGTAAAACATGCGAAGGAAGTAGCGGGCAATAGCTAATCTTTTATAATTAACACCTTCGACCCTTCCACTGTATTTTCATATTATTCTAGATTGCGGAGCTTTCCAAAAAGTGCTTCTAGAAATGCAGAATTTAGTACATTTGATCGTAGTAGGACATTCCAAAATTCACCTAATCTCCATTTATATTGGGTTGATTAATGTACGGACACAACAAATAATATTATGGATCCAGTATTGTATTTTGTCACTTCAACGAATCATCTTGGATGTTAGATGCTTCTTCTGATTAGCCATCATATAACGGTTAAATGAGGTGAAAAAAATATTTTTGGGTTAAGTCTGTTTCATTCATTGAAATTTATTGCTTACTGCATTTGCATTTAAGGGAATGATAGTTTATTTGCAAACCCCAGTAACTGTTACGGCTGGAATATATATGTATATCATCAAAATTGTAGTTATTTTTAATTTTCAGTCGACATGAATTTTAATCTAATTATTTTTGAACTTGACAAATCAAATTTACAACTACAATATATTTGATTGTAACACAAAATCAAAATATAGTACATGTATTCTCTTTGAAATTACCTAAGATGGTACATCTATATTGTTTATATTATTCAGGAAATTGTAATAAAAACTAATGTTTAACATTTAATTCCTAAGAAATACTGCGCCATCTATCTGACATCAAATAAAACTTAATTAGTGTTGTAATAAAATTTTAATCTGATTTTGCAAAATAAATAACCAAGTGCCATCTTCCAATAGAAATCGGTTGATTTTGTTGCATTTTTTTATCTATATATCTAGTTTAGATGGCGTATTTGCCATAGAGAAGAAAAAAAACAAAGGTTGTATAATCACTTAATTAGTGAGATTATATTTAAAGATGCATTCAAGTAATTCATAGAATTTACCATTTATAAAATTAACTGATTCACACTTAAATGAAACTACGTGATGTAGTATTATTTATACTTTCTTTAATTTCTTTACCACGACCTAGGTTTCGTTGTATTACAACATTTTCAGGTGGGATATTAGCAAAGACTCAAGCATCTTTACTAATATCCCACCTGAAGATGTTGTAATACAACGAAACCTAGGTCGTGGTAAAGAAATTAAAGAAAGTAGAAATAATACTATTTCGTTTCGTTGTATTACAACATCTTCAGGTGGGATATTAGCAAAGATGCTTGAGTCTTTGCTAATATCCCACCTGAAGATGTTGTAATACAACGAAACCTAGGTCGTGGTAAAGAAATTAAAGAAAGTAGAAATAATAGTACATCACGTAGTTTCATTTAAGTGTGAATAATGAATTACTACAAAATTACCGCCAAATATATTCAAAATTAACTGACATTGTATGGAGATACTATCTAAATACCATAGGCTTGAAAAAGAAACACGAATTTTCATGGTAAAATGAATTTCTGGGAAATTATTTTACATTTTGAACCGTCACCATCAAGGCGAAAAATATTGGACCAATGTTGTCCCTCTACGAACTTAAACTGTATTTTGATATAGAATACTTCAGGGCCAAGTTTCGCCGCGAACGAATAAGAATTGTGGTTTTAAGAGTGCCATCAAGTTTCCTTTTTATTATTTTTAAATACGAGTGCCTTACATTTACGTTTAAATGTTGACGATTACTTACTTTCTAAAGTTAAAATTTAAGTTGTTTACACCTGAACAGTTCATTTCAAAAATATACTAAGCTGTATCGTTTTATTTATAGAGCCTTCAAGATGATGTAGAATTAGTCTCGACAACAACGGAACCGATTGAACAAGACGTGGAACAAAATGGCGACAACTAAGCTGTGTCCGGATACAACTAGACAATATTTTTATGTTACACAAAAATTATATAAATTTTAAAGACTAGTAGAATGTAGTATAAATAATATTTATGGTATTCATAATTTATTTTAAAACTTTCTTTGTATATTTGCAAAATGCGTTAATTTTAATTAGATTTATCCACTCAAAATCCCTAGAGATCGCGAATGTATAAGTCAATGTTTTGTTAATCTTTGAATTTTTTAAATTGATTTCATACATAATTTGAATGTTTGAATGTATGACTGAAATATCAGTACGAAAAATATAATGTGGCTTGAGGTGTACAACCTGTAAAATAAACTATTTGGATTCGTCCCTTTGATTTAATTTCGTTATTTAAAAAAAAATATTATATATATATATATATATATATATATATATATATATATATATATATATATATACCTATCTTTTCATGATGTTGGAAATATTTTGTCTGGGTAATTTAAGTTAGCAATAGTGATAGAGTGGGTGATACTAATCCTTAAATGAATGGTGAAATAGCTATGCTAAATGAGTTCAAATTGGTTTTACGTTTGTAATTCTCCAAAACTTTTGCTTTAAAATTCGTCCAAATTTTTCTTTAAAATAGTAAGACTCTTTTTATTTTTAACAGCAATGATAAGATGGGTAACCTAACTAAAACTTTTGTGTTATAATTTTCTCTTTTGTGGTCAAAGTTATTAACATATTTTTTTCCCTTGAGAATCGAATGGTATTAGCAGTCATTTAATGCCAGTATTATAGTAAGAGATGGACGCGTCACTCAATTTTTGTAAATCTATGAAAATACACAAGTAATGCATCTTTAAAGATAACTTTTAAAAGTTATAGTATTTTCAGTCCTTGGACATATATTCTGGTATCGTTAGCGTTACTCTTGATTATTGACGTAAATAAATTATAAAAGTTAATAAACGTAAACAGTTAAGTTACTCGCAGGTTTTTTCGTATGATTGTTAATGTTAATAACCAAAGTGATAGATTTATTCACGTTTACAAATATTTTTAATCATGAGCATAATATTATGAAAGAGGAAATTGATATATTAATAAAAAAGGGCTAACCAATTTTCCTTTAACCTAATTATTACGTAAACCTTTAAGAAACTATTTTATTATTGGTTGAAGTTGGACTAATAAACTCTGAATATTGGAAATCGTGGTGTTTATAATTTTTAACATAGTTAATATAAAATATTATTTATATAAATAGTATAAAGCACAGATTACATTGTTATGATTTGTCGAAACTCAAGCCGAGTAACCGTCGACTTTTCCTTTTAATTTTAACTTTAAGAACTGTATTAAGTCTCGACTAAATAATTTATGCTCGAAGTTTTTTTGTTTGCTTGCGCTTTTTCTAATAAAATAATGATTAGACTTTTTTAAATTTTCGCGATTCGAACACATATTTTATTTGATTTGAATCGGGTTTTTTCGCGGTAATTATCTATTTAATGAGTAAACCTAGATATTATAAACTAAGTATTCACTATTATTAAGTATTCACCTAACGTCGGGACATAGTGAATACTTAGTTTATAATATCTAGGTTTACTCATTAAATAGATAATTACCGCGAAAAAACCCGATTCAAATCAAATAAAATAATGATTAGTACACATATTATCAGTTTTTATTAGTTTTTGTAGTGACTAAAATAAATAATTTTTTTTACGTACAATATTTTAGTTGTAGTAAATGCTTTATACTAAATAAATATAAAAAAAAATTATTTTAAAAATGTTAGAGTAGTGAAACTTATATGCTACCTCCTATTCTTATATGCCTTCTACTAATTATACAGCTATTATGATATTGTTTATTTATGTTATATATTATTAAAGTCTAATAATGTTAACAAAATAACTATTCAGTACTGTATATTACATATTACAAAGTATAGAATTGAGAATTCAGGTAACTATCTATTTATCTGATAAATTTTCGGTATCTTATATATATATATATATATATATAAATATATATATATATATATATATATATATATATATATATATATACTTTTATCAGATGTCGAGCAGTATGATTACTCGGGGAAGGGGTAAAACCTTCATTTTTACCGGCTGCTGTAATGACTTAGTACACAAAGTATTAAAAATTGTGTATGAATTGCACTATACGAATAAGCTCACACGACTCTCATTACTTTCTGTAATGAGTCATTACAAAACGTGGTCAAACAAAAAGGCTTCATACAGGGTATGATTTCTGTCGAAAAATTGGAAAAAAAAACCGCTACGGCAGATATATTTTTAAATATTAACCATCAAATGTGGATTTTTTTCTTGACCCTTAATTAATCTAACCACAGAGCTCAATTTCTAAATGAATGTAAGATCTTTCTTCCGGTTTTTTATTTTAAAATACATTATTTGTTTAGTATATTTTTGATATTTATACACTATTATCACATTGTAGTCTTGAATACTGTTTATCTTTGATTCATTCGCAAAAAGGTATTAGTTTTACATATTTATCTATTTCATACATTTCATAAAGGTGTTTCTTACATTTATGTTCATGTTTGCTCACACACAATGAGTCGACTCAGAGATGATGATATTCTTCGATTATTTGAAGGTGAGGAAAGTAACAACTCTGACAATTGTAGCTGCTTTGATGAAGATGTAGAAATCCAGAACAAAATGTCCAAGCTTCGAGCAGAAATGAAACATCGTCTCTTTCAAGCGATTATGGAGAACCAGAAGTATCAACTAATTATTTTATTGGTAAAGATAAAGAAACCAAATGGTCGAAAGTGCCAATGGGCCAATGTATTCAAACTCGTACTCATACTTTAATTACTAATTTGCCGGGTACCAAGGGAACTGCTAAGGAAATAACTGATATTTTAGAATATTTTTTTATTATTTTTTGATGCTGAAGTTATAGATTTGATTTTGAAGAAGACATACATGAGCACATATAGAGTATCAAAACTAAAGTCAGCCAGGAAAGAGATGCAATGGATGTAAACCATGACGAACTTCTAGCTTTCTTTGATCTTCTAATAATGACTGGCATACTGCTTCCTTCTCATTTAAACTATAAAGATCTGTGGGCGCAAGATGGAATTGGAGTAGACTTTTTCTTGAACACTATGAGCTTCAACATATTTTTCTTTATATTACGCTGTCTGAGGTTCGATAATAGATTAGAGTGAAAAATTAACAAAAGATAAACTAGGTCCTTTAAGAAAAGTTGTACTCCCATGAGTGATCGATACAAAAAACACTATACAGTTTGCGATTTTGTTACAATTGACGAAAAACTCCCGGTTTTTCGAGGGAAATTTTCTGGAGTCGTATATATGCCTGATAAGCCTAACAAATAGGGCAGCAAATTTTATTCCATGGTAGACTCGAAAATCTATTACTTAAAGTCTTGAGGTATTTGTTAGGGTGTCCCAGGCTACAAGAGTGAAATTTTTTTTTTCGAATTTCGAAAAGCATACCCTCTCTTTTTTTACATTTGACTCCAAAAACGTAAATATTAAATATTATTGACATCGGATAACAATAACCCGTGCCGACTTGACGTTAAAGTTGAATTTTACAAAAGTTAGTGTGGCAAAACTTCTGTAAAACTGCTTTGGAAATGCTTTTGTCTTATTGTTTCGTAAGCTTTTATGGTCTTCAATAAGCACAAATCCTGATAAGGTGTATTTACTGCTAAAATGCATTGGAGCCGTGGTTTGATGTAGGATATCACAATAAACAGACAGACATCTAACAGTACTGCCTTATCCATGTTTGAAAGTCTGAATTGGGAGCTTAGTGATGATATTTTTAATGAATAAATGGCTCTCGCCATCCACCAAGCTTGGTGCATGGCACCTGGAGGCCGAATCTTAAATTTCTTCTCTGTATCTCCACCAATAAACATTATTGAAAGCTCAATTAACTCTTGATAGTCATCTCTAGCTATCTCTTTGGTCAATTCACATCGGTAGAATTGTAGCAGTTTATCAATTTCTGAAACATTTAAACAAGATAGCTTTTCTCTACAGATTTTAATTTTCTCAGCATCGACATTTTTCCAGTTTTCTCGGAATTTTTTGAACAACGGAATGTCTGGACTTGTAGTTACTTGGCTGACTTTTGCTTCAAACACACTTTTCAATACCAATTCGTAGACGTGATGACGGCAAGAAAAAAATGAGCATTTCTCTATCCAGTTTTTGTTCGAGAAGCACACATGCACCATTAATACGGCCTGTGTTTGAAGCAGTAGTTTCACAACAGAGAATCTGCACACTGCCGTCAAGATTTCAGTTGATAATGGCAGTCCAAACTGCCTGTGCCTGTTTGCTTCCTGATGAGCTGTCTAATTTTGGCACAGCGATAAGTTGTTCGTTATTATCGTATGAAATATCTATCGGTAGATGTTATTCTTTGGATTTACGTGAATCTAGAGCCGGCAGCAATTTTTCATCCCAGTGGACAGTTACAGTATCCGGGACCTTGTTTTGGAAATTAACTTTTATAGCTTCAGCTCCCTCTCTTTGCATTTCTGTATGAATTCTATGGATTGAGGACTTGCTTATAGGAAATTAATTCGTGTTATGCCCTAGTACCTCAATAGTATCTTCAATTATAAATACAGAATCTCTCAAACTTAACTGACACCTATCTAATGCGGCAACTAACTTCGGAGTTATGCAATTTTTCCGCATACAAGTTTTATCGGGCCGAGAGGAAGCACCACTTGAGCTAGGTCTATGTTCTTGTGAATCTATTATTTCAGAATCAGAAGATGAGTTTTCTAGAGGTGGTTCATAAGCTGATGTCGATGGAGTTTTCCTCCTCAATGTTTCTAAGGGGCGCTTTTTCTTCTTTTTCTGTTACATTTTTGTCCACTCCGGCTAAGTGACCAGGGCGACCTGGTTCTCTTTGGCGCTACAAGAAAATCCTATCTTCATTTATTTTAATTAGCTGAAGCGCATCGGCATGAGCAATGCCAAACAAATTGTTTAAGTTGGAAAGAAACTCTCGTCGAAGCTGTTCAAACACTTCTTGTGTTTTTTTCGCATTTTTTTGCAAATCTCTCCAAACTTTATATAATGCAACTAGTTTCTTAACACAGTTAGGTATTGATTTAGTCGGTATACGTGCCTTTTCCTAGTAAATAATGCACTCACGAATAGTAAGATTTGCACTTTCATTGACACTTAAATTCACTTCACGAATATTATAGAACAGAACTGCAAGTACTTGTCCATTAGAGGGAAGTTTCGAACCGGTTATTTGATGTTTTACGTCCCCTAATAAGAATATATCCTTTTTGGAACTTCGTAAATCCACAGACATGATGACGACTCAAAAGTAATGCGTTTACTAATAAAACAAACAAGTAATAACAAGCAATCAGTGCGAGATTTCCGTCTCGCCATATCGTGCAAGTACAGACAAGTTTCGATGCAAGTCGGCACGGGTTGTCGTGAAACTAAGTATGCGAAACTTCATTTTTAAATGTTTGGAGACCATTCAAACAAAATAAGAGGATATGCGTGAAAAAAATATCACTTTAATTTTTTTGGGACACCTAATGTTACCAACATTAGGTTTATGGTATAATTTAGGTATCTGGTTGACCAATGTTACCAACACTAGTCAACCAGAAAGAGAATACAAACTTCCAAATGATACTTAACGCATTATACTTCGTCTAACAGAACCTATATACGGAATCGGAAGAAACGTTACTATAGATAATTTTTACACAAGCGTTCCACTGGCACAGATTTTACTATCAAAAAAATTGACTCTAGTGAGTACACTTTGAAAAAATTAAAAAGAAATCGCTTTGAATTTTGTACTAAATGGGCAACGTCAAGAACAAAGTGCTCTCGGAAGTGTCGACACCAATGACCAAATGTGTTCCTCTTACAATGTCGATTGCAGAACAAAGCGCTGACCTCTACTTATATTTTATTATTTGTTTAATGTGACGGCTATAAATTTTTTGATAGTTTATAAGCAAAACACACGGAACAAAAAACGATTATGGTGTGAGATTTGTCCAACATCAAAAGTTTGAAAAACGTAAATTGTTTGCATAAAATGAAATAAACATATTTGCAGTGATAATTCAAAAAATATTTGTTGTAATTGTAGTGATTTTCAAGTATATTTTTGAAAGACTTGTTTTAGTTTAAGATAAGCTATTTATTAAATGTTTATAATCTTGTTCTCATTAACACTGTTCCAACTTAAATATTAATAAAGTTGATTTTCATAAAATAGTTGTTTATTTGAATTTTCAGCCCAATTGTATTTGGGGCTCTGTGACCCCATGCGACTACCAATCCAAGGTTTTAGTGCGAGTGATTAAGGGTTAAATAGTAATTTTTAGGATTCCCTGCCTCAAAAGAGAATAAGGAACTCTTAAATATCACTCGCATATCGGTCTGTTGGATAAGCGTGGGGTATAGTTTGGAAGGGCTCAAAATAAGGGCCTTAAAAATATTTTCTTTTTCTAATTTTAGTTAATATACTTACAAAGAAAAAATATATCATTCCTCCTTATTTCCGAAACTACCCAATTTAAAATTATGATGAAAAATAGAGTTTTTATAAGCCTACGGAGAGGCGTAAGAAATTAAAATGACGTTAGATTTTATAATATTTTACGGGTACGAAAGATATTGTAGGCAATATATTAATATTCTGAAAAATTAATACTTGCACAAATGTGTATGTAGATGACGTAGTGAGGGTTCTAACCGTGATTGACAAGAATTTTTTAAATGCCTTCAAAGCACACTTTCTACTTTAGCTTCAAGATTGCGTTTATCATCTCATTGGGGGACGAGGGAGGGGGTTTAAAAGTTAGAGAAAACGAGCGTTTTAGGACAAAATGTCATTTTGGATAAGTATGGACGATACCGTTGTCTATGAGCGTGAGAGATTGTTTATACATATTTGTGTATTTAAATTTGAAACTTTCTATCTTTGTATATAAATTACATATACTGTATGTTTAAAATTGGAAAAGTAGCTTTAGAAACTCTGGTACAAAACTAGAATTTTCATCCTTCTGCTGGAATATTATAGGCGAAAAGAATATAGAAAGCAGCCATAAGAGTGTAGAATTCATATGCTGCAATAGAAAATGGCTGTCGTATTGGTGTCGCTGTTGCGGTTATGTTATTTAACAGTTCGGATTTACAAAGTTACAAGTATGATTATTTAGTGAGATACTTTTTTCTCTATTCGATTGTTGTGAAGTATTTATTTACTTAAATAAAGTGATCTTAGTTTAAGATAAATAATAATTATTTTAAGAACCCGATACGATGAGAAATTATATATTCACACAAAGTACTCCTGATTCTGCAACCAACTATGTGCTTAATATATTCATGATTGTTTCTGTTATTACATTTTTTTATTTTAAACTTTACACTATTTACTTTGATGTGTTTTTCACTCCCATGTGCATTGAAAATTTCATTTTGATGGATTTTTTTGTGGTGGGTTTTCCACTAGACTGTTCGTTTATAAGTAATATTAAATTTAAATTGCCGAACTATTTAATGAAATAGTGTGAGCATTAAAAACAGCTGATAGTTTATGTTTTCCATTTCATAAAGATTTTTTTATGATGTGTACTCCTAGGCTATTTTCACTATTAAGAGACTATATATTTAATATATTCCCAATGTGTGTGAAAGAGAAAACGTATTATAATGGTTCTTTTGAATATTAAAAAAACAAAACGAAACGAGACTGTTCACGTGTTTGCTAGTGACCTCTCAGAATTGTTTATGTAATGGTAACACGTGAAGTATCTGAATATATCTCTCTCCATAACAAAAATACTCAGAATTACACATTTCACCAGCAAATATTTAAAAACGAATCTCAGTTTTTCTTTAACTATTTTGTGATTCTGAAGAAATTTGTAAAGATAATACTTATTTTACAATTTATTGAAAGAATGTCTGAATTATCAAATATGTGAAAATAGTTGCCAAAACAAAATATAACATATAATTATTTAAAATATATTATGTAACATAATAATTATCTTACATATTTACATAAACATTAAAAATTTTGCGAACACTATTGTATTTGAATTCTTTCATTGTTTTTTTATGCCCCATATATGGATTATATACTAAATCTATGTGAGAGACTATGTAATAGTCACTTCGGGAAGGATTGTAAACTAACAACACTTTAAAAAATTTTCATTTTTGATATGTAAAATATGACGTCCAACATTCGTCGTTTTGTTTTTAGCAGACTTCAAAAGATGAAGCTCTCATTTCGTCTGCATTTTTAATGTACGTTACCTTATATCTTCGGCATTTATCAAACAATTCAGATAATAATTTTTTGTTTGTCTACCCCCAGTAATGTTAATAATTTATTAAACTGTTTCTTGACATTCAAAGGTTGTTGCTATATTTTGATATTTTTGAGGTTTCCGAGTTTCCATTTTCCTTTGGTATTATTATGTTATTGCCAAACAATTAGTTTATTCGACATTATTCAAACAATATTAGAGTCAATAGTCAACTATACCCCCAGTGGGGTCCCATGAAAACTTGGTTAGGACTTGATTATGGCAATTAAAGGTACACCATAATACCTGATAAGATACACCATAGTGATTGAGTTAGAATGATATAGGTAAAATGATAATCCAATAAAGAAGCATCTAAAGCTTTCACACTGAGGAAGATATAAACCTGTACTTTAATAAAATCAGGGTCTAATGATGGAGATGGTGACGAGAATTTTACAGTGATGAAGAGTAAACTCATTGAGTTTGGACTTGTTTGACTTGTCGTGTCGAAAAAAGTAAATTGGAAGGTACATGTAGTACATACAAAGCCACAGAGTAACTAAACATTAATAGATGGTTAAGTAAATATACACCGATAAACTAATGTAACTAAAGTATCAGAGGGTAGTTAGGTAGCAAAATAAGTATATGCAGGAAATTACAAAGATATAAAGCAATCGGGTAATTAGTAGGCTAGTAATTATATATATATATATATATATATATATATATACACATATATATATATATATATATATATATATATATATATATATATATATACATATATATACATACATACCTATCTGTGTGTGTGTGCATACAGGTACGAATGTATGTATGAATATATTTATGTTCATTAAAAGTTTTAGATATCTGTTTCGATTTCAGTAACTGAGATTGGATTCTTCGCTATTCGCTATTTCTCCAGCTAAAGCTGGAAACGGAAGCCACTAAAAATTGATACATTGATTATAAAAATGTCTGGAATTAACAGCATTTTGCAAAATTATTTGTTCAGAAATTATATTTTATCACGAAATTTGCAACCAAGGACTATTACTTTAATTATTTAATACTTTCCATAATGGAATTTCAATTCTGGGTTACTTAGATTCGGTTAAATTATATTCAAAATATTATATTTTGTAATGTCGTCTACTTGCTGTGGATGTTATTACGAATATACCTATTATTAGTGTTTCAAAAATGATATTTAGAAATGAGGAGAAGGTCTCGTTTTCAATATAATTACCTATTTTATACGTACGCTATATGCATTCCCGCTTCGTTCATCACAGCACGCGCGTGATGATCTTTAGAGCTCTTAAATTTTCTTGGATTTTTATATCGCAGCCAATGTGGTTACTTTTATTGCCTCTTCCTTACTTTTTTATCCATGGTATGATAAAATTTTATCGTACTGATTTTCCAAGAATTTAACATTAGTCATTTCAATTTTCAAACTGCTGTGATTTATAGTAGAAACTTGATTATTGGTTAACTTTGTTGTACCTTATTGTGTACGTATCTAGTTTCAGCTAGAAAATTTTCTGACCCATATTATTATACCAGATATATTTTTGCTCCAGATAAATGTCTGTGAGATTACGAACACAAACTGTTCGCCGTACACCTCTCCCGAACCGATTTATATCGGAACACTCTACTGTGCCGTGGTATAGATCTTGTAAACTGCCTCCTTGCAAGCATACTTGAATGTGGTATATTTTTGCGAATGATGATGGAATCTCAGGCGCATTATATTAATTTTTGGTCATTTCTTCAGATTCTTTTTGTATTTGATTATTTTATGTTTTTGTAACACATTGGAAATATGTAAGTATCGATAAATATTTGATATATAAGTGAATAATATCACGTTTATATGATATATAAGTATGATATATAAGTGAATAATATCACGTCTAAAATAATTTTAATACACAGGAATAGATGTAGAAAATATCTATATAGTTTCACAACTATAACCTTAATATCAACAGTAAAAACATCTAATGTTATTATGACGGTATCACACAAAATAAGGGTAGAACAATGTAAACCAATTAAGGGCCTATTCGGTTCTTTATCAAATTTTTTGTATTCAGTTATTTTGGCCTTGTCTGGTTATAACGTCGGTTTACAGGTTTTACTAGTGATACTTTCGAACATGTAGTCACCAGAGAGAGTGAAATATTTTATTTCAAGTAAGTATTACAAATTATTCATAAAGAAATTCCTTCAAGATAAAGAAAGTTAGTTTTTATAACATATTTAATAAACTATATTTACGTTAATATCTTCCTCGAAAATTTATGAGAAAATAAAATATGCAACTGTAACCATGACAATTGTTTTCAACTTAATTTGTCTTGTTTTAAATTTTTTATAGTACACTTATTTTACTGATTTGGAATTGTACTTTAACAACGTAACATGTAAACAATCAACGTAACATGTAAAATATTTTGCATTTAAATAAATTAAAATCAACTTTTGAATGGGCACATATGATTCACAAGAAAAATTAAACATTTTTTTTAGAAATATTACAGTTATTCTCTGTTTTATAGCATTAATTAATAAAAGTACTTACATAGTGTAGGTAGACACGTCTTCTAAACTAAAACCAATATATATTACGTAAATAACGTCGTACTATAAAAGGTGTTAAAGCTAATTCTGTTTATACTAGAAGAGGCCGATACTCTTATTTACATAAGAGGACAAAATTGTTAAACTAAATAAGTTTTTATTACAATTTATATAAATTTATGTCCAAGCGACTACAGTCCTTAGGATGTCGCGGTGCCTTCAGATCGCACGACGCAAACGGAAGTAACTTTTCTCATTTAACTTGAGCGCACCGCCTTCAGTTGAAAGGTAATTTTCAACTTTTCCTCAATAAACTGTTTGTTACATAGTAATGTCAGCGGTGAAAAGATATTGGTGCGTCTTTATTTCTACGGCGACGGCGAACGACGATTATATTTTCCGACATGCTGATGATAAAATCACTTTGAAAGGTTTATATATCTATCAATGTAAAAGTACATAGGGTACATGTTAGAGATAAAATATGCTATAAAACATTCGTATCATCAAAATTTAATATGTAATTCAAGTGTTGTTATAAACCTTTTATTAGCTCACACAATGTGCGTCGTGTAATTTATGTTTGCACCATTTTTTTTGGTAACATTTTTTCTGGTGGTTAACTTGTTTTTAATTTTTTTCTATATCGTTATTGTGGCTTGATAACGAAACAGATACAATTTAAACATGATGCCGTTATAAATAATTTGAGGCATTTTTAGACTATGCATATATATATATATATATACATATCTTAAATCGCTCGTCAAATTACAAACATTTTTCTTGTGTTATCCATTTTTGAGATATAGGCCTCAAAGAGAAAACCTCCTTTGAGAAAACATTTAGGCTACATATCATTATGCTATGACTTATACGTGCAGAATAAGAAAATTAAATGATATGACAAAATTCTGAAAATAATATGTTTACGATACTAGATATAGAGGAATGGTTTATTGACATTAAAATGTCTATAAATTTGGTTTAGTAGCCAGGTCAAAATTTCTGCGAAATTAAATTCAGAAAGCTTATTCTTATTGAGTTTACTCAGGTTATTTCAGTAATTGAAGCTGTCTTAGAGCACAGCGGCTTTATGAGAAAGAAACAGAAATACAGAAGTATGCATATCTTTCAGGCGATATATGTTATTAAGGCCCGAAGCTAGGATCCCTATTGAGATGCCTATGGAAAATCCTTTAGTAGTTCTAATAAAATGTGAACTAATATCGGCCTTAATATAAAAATTTAAATTTTTTGACTCCAGACAATTTTTCAAAAATATCGGCTTATATGAGGTGATATTAGACCAGAAGTTAAGGATAGGGCAACCAAAGAAAAACATTGATCAAGGGGAACCAGAAAATTATCCAAGTGATATTTACTTTAATAATAAAAAATATAATTAGCAAAGTTGATAAATTATATTTTTGCAGGGACATGTGGAACGAAAATACGACTAGAAACAAAACATTAACTAAAAACAGACGTTTTTAACTGTAAATTTTTTAATATCATATTAAAAATAATTTTTAAAAGGCTTACAGAATAATATAAAAATGGATGTACTTCAACTCGACTTGGTCGTGCTCACACTACTACTTAGTCTATCTTACTAAAAAAATTCCCGATCGACATTTCTTATTGCACAGCTGTTGTTTGTAAATAAACTACTGTTTTTATCGATCTCTTTTGATGAATAGAGCATAGACATTTAGGGACTAGAGGTAATAGAAGCACCTAGGGAGCACACATCGAGGTAGCATGTCGCACGAAACTCTTGACTTGTTGACTCCCTACGCAAAGTACATGTTCCAGTGATTTTTTTTAAATTTTCCGATTAATTTCTGATTATTGACATAATTTAGTATCTTTTAACTATTTTTATACGCACATAAAACTGCGGAACATAACTAATATTACATAAAAGATTTGATTTCAAACTATTATATTTGTCACAATCGGATTAAAAAAAATAATTCGGAAAATAT
The DNA here is from genome assembly GCA_039881145.1 of Druceiella hillmani. Lineage (NCBI taxonomy): Eukaryota > Metazoa > Arthropoda > Insecta > Lepidoptera > Hepialidae > Druceiella > Druceiella hillmani. The sequence continues at coordinate 3,527,166 of JAYKKI010000012.1, forward strand.
ATGTGCCACTTAGTATCGATGCTATCGAGTTTAAATGCAAAAAATACAAATATTACCGAAAAAATACGGCAGCGTAACTTTAGAATGAAAGGAAATGCATGTAGCTATTTTAAATAGCTTTTCTTTATATATTACATACCTATGTCTCATTCAAAAACCTCAGTTAGGAACATATATACACTGCCTAGAGTAGGGTATAGATCAGATCATCTACTCTTTGTCTATAAAGTATAGCCGATGTTAAAAGCAACCACAAAGCTCGAGAAACAAAAATGAATTGAAGTGAAAGATTATGCAAAATGTTTAGTATTGAAATAAAATAATTATAGTGCACCAGATTATGACAAAATCCTAAAAAAAGCTCCCTATATTTGCTCCGTTGACTTCAATAAAACATTTGACTCAATAAATGGTCAACATTTTGGGAAACACAACTGGAGATAGATACGCCGAAACATCTTGTATACCAAGCATCTTTATAAAAATGTAACAACTCCCGTCAGAACCGATGATGTATTGCCCAATTACTTCTATCGATATATTTAATATCTTCTCCTATTTATTATCTATATGGCGCTTAAATGAAAATTGCTTTTCGGAACTGGATAAATGGAATCACTATCGGTGGCACAAACATTTAAAATATTCGATATGTATATAATACCACCTTATTCGCAAATAGGATTCATCATATGAGTTTCCTACAATGAAATCATAAGCCTTAAGCAAAAAGAAAATGAAAGCCCTAATCAGTAAAAATAAAAGTAAAGTTCGCGAACATTTGTAAAATAATATTAACTTAATTTTTATTAATGAGTAAATGAAATTCCGTCTCTTGGGGGAGCTTGCAACCCTAGAGAGTGTGTCCCCAGGTGGCGGATAGGGGAATGCCTCCATAGGTTCTTCCTTTGGGTGGTAGGAGGGAAATAAAATACCTCCTGCGGACAAATAGACAGAAGACCAACTTCAAGGCTCTGGCAACTTCTTCCATGAATAGTGTTGTATCTCAGAGGTCTAGTCATGCTACCGTATCCGGAGTAGTCGATGCATCGTGACCTGCAGTCTGGGGTCACGTTGACAGATATGTTACGAGAACAATAAATATCCTTCAACTTAACATAAACGGCACCAAGAAAAAGATGGGCGAAATCACCGACCTCATGCATGCAAATAATATCTACGTTGCCTGCTTGCAAGAAACGAAATTTAACTCTAAACTAAACTAAAAATCAAAGGGCATACTGCAATCAGAGAAGATAGACAAGGCAGTTTAGGAGGAGGACTAACTGTCTTAGTTAAAACCCCTGAAATGAAATATTCTGAACTACTTCTAACCTGTTAAACTTAATACCTCCTTAGCTAGCAGCCCTAAGGCCCAAATATTAAATATCCTTGTCCCAAACCACCCTATTACCTTGGTGAACGCATATCATCCTGACTGCCTATCGACACCAATTTGCTACATAGCCTCGTTGCTACAAAAGCTGAAACCAAAATAATCCTGGGTGACCTCAATGCCAAAAGCCCATCGTGGAGCAGCAATCAACTTGACTCAAAGGGACAACAAATTGAACCTGATGATGCTCAATACGGGAGAAAATATGCACCTCTCTCGAACTAATGACACTGCGTCCGCTCTCGACATCACCGCTATCAGCTGCCATTCTGCAGAAAAGACTCATTGGCAAGTTCTCAAGTTTGCAATTAACGACCACTATCCAGTTATTAGTACCTTCTCAATGGCTCAGAAATATCCTCGGCAGATTAAGGACTCATTGAATTTCAGCAAAGCTGACTGGATGAAATTTAAACAAGAACTGGAACAAATCTGTATTAATTCGCCCGACCAGAAGGATTTGGAAAAAATCCTTTTTGTTTTTATATTTTTACACGTCTAAATTGCGGCCCAACATCATAAACCTAGAAGAAAGCGAAGAGTAAAATGGATCTCTTCCTGGAAGGAACGCCATATCGAGGAGCTGATTTAAGAGAGAGATTCAATTAGTCAAGAGTTCCAAAAAACAAGTGCGAACATTTAAGATTAAAGAAATCAGCCAAAAAGTCGAAAGCAAGATTTCTATCTGTAAACAGCAAAATGGGCAGAGTTTTGTAGCAAACTTGACCCACGAAAAAGAATACCACAATATTTGAATCTGATTATGGCCTTAACCACTCCAGTAGGTCAACGCATGACAAGTTACAGTTAAATATGTTATTAAATGACATTTCTGCCAGAACAGATAAGGAAGCAGTAAGTCTGCTCGCCAAGCAATACGAATATTCTAGTACACTGAAGTTTATAAAATCAGACCAAAGACACTACAAGATATATAAATAAATCATAAAAACAAATGAGAAAACCTTAAATAATAATATTTTTTCTTATGATTTCGCTCACGAGGAACTTGAACTAGCCATCCAATGCCTTGATCCAAATAAGTCTCCAGGACCTGATCTCATCTTTCGTCAAATGACCACATATTTTGGCGAACACGCAAAAAATGTTTGCTTAAAATTTATAATATTTCTTGGCATACAAACAAACTTCCTAAAATCTGGAAGAACGCGACTATCCTTCCTGCCCTCAAGCCAGGAAAAGATGCTTCCAATTGCAAAAGTTATAGACCTGTTTCGCTCATTAGCATTTAATGCAAAATCATAAAACCAATCAACCACACCAGACTGATGAACTGAATTACCGAAAACAACGTCCTACATTATTATCCGATGGCCTACAAGCCCAAACACAGCTCCGTGGACCAACCAGGCAGTTATTGATGGTCTCCAAGAAACGCCCCATAAGAAACTATTGACTCCTGGATTTGTCCGCTGCTTTCAATGGAGTCTGGGGACAGGAAAATATAAACATGCATAAAGCAGGCTTTACAAGAAACTCTCTCATATGGATAAATTACTTCCTCAGAGAAAGTCTTTAAAGTCAAAATGACTAGCACTTTCTCAAAAAGTCATCACTCTCGAACCGGAGTGCCCCAGGGCTCTGTCTTAGCCCCCTCCTTTTGTCTTCTTTATCTGAATACAATTGATATAAGCAAGGGTGCTAAAATAGCATGTTATACGGATAACATTGCAATCTGGCAAATACACTATGATCTTCATAATTCACAAATAGTTTTCAACAGTAGTTTGAAAGGTATTGAAGCTTTGTTCAAAGAGCTTAAGGTTATAAAAAACAAAATTTTGTATCTTCTCTACTATTTAGATCAAAAATACAGAAATTCCTTTAATCTGAATTTAAATTTTTTTAGCTTCAAAATCAATCAAATATTTCATGTCAATTACCTAGGTGTCACTCTCGACCCAGATTTGAGATTCTCCAACCACCTAGAATAAATTTTGAACAAAGCCTTAAAAAGACAACATTTTGTGGAATTTTTGTGGTACATCCTGGCTATCGAAACCAAAAACTTTCCATACACTTCAATTGTAAGACCTTTCTTAAATATGCCGCACCTCTGTGGGCACCATCCGATTCTTCTCTAAAACAAAAGATCGACATAGTCCAATACAGGGCCTCAAAAATTATCTGTTTCTTCAACCAAAAATATTGAAGTAGAATATGAGTGTGATCTTTTCTCCTTAGAAAATTAGCCTTAGTCAAATGCATAAACAAGATTCAGAGCTTACCTGACCATCACGTTTCAAGTAAGACATTTAACCTGTGGAATGACGAAAACAGAATTAAAAGATCCTCTACAATCCAATTTGAAATTCGCAAAGAAATAAGTTTAGAACATGGAGCCATTGACGTAGTCAAAGATCTTGCCATAGGTCCTCCCTCATAGGCAAACATCCACTTAAACCTCATGCAACGATGTACGAAGAAAGAACCTGCCTCGCTCATTAAAGTGAAAGGGATTCACACCATCGCGGAGCTAAAAAATTCAACTCCAAACCTATTGATTGCCTACACGGATGGGTCTTCCGACTCTGACTTGAATAAGGGAGGTGCTAGTGTCTTCTTTGAATGGAAGGGAGAGAAAGAACGGATTCCTTTTGGGATAATTGTCTTCAATATCATATGCGAACTAGTTGCAATAAAGGTGCTGGGATATTTTCCACGCCAAAGTAGCTCAACATCATAGCGGTATTGTTGTATTCTCCGACTCAAGATCTGTAATAAAGACAATCCAAAAAAACACTTCTTAACTAGTTTAGGACATTATTATACTTTTGAGGAAGATAATTGCCACTGGAAAAGCTTATATCCTGCAGAGGATTCCGGCACATGTTGACATCTTCGGCAACGAACAAGTATGACCTTGATAAAGAAGCCCGCAATCAGCCTCAAACATCCAAATCCTTAACACGCACAGATGCTAATGTAGTTGCCAGCCGTAAGCTTACTCATTCAAAAATCAAGATACACACTATTCCAGAGTTTAACTTCAATAAAATCATCTCCACAACAATTACCAGACTCGGTACAAAACATCTCAAGGGAATGACAATATCCCCCGACGGTCAGCCTTTCTACTATAACTGCCCTCACTGTCTGGACTCCCAACTTTCTCCCAGTCACATCTTCAATTGTCTTGCAATACTGGCGAAACTCTTTCAAAAAAAATTCTACATGAACGATTACTTGTCAGGCAGTTTAATGCTAGGGTTATTTTTTCAATTCCATAATTTTAGAAAATTGCCCACTAGTGGAGAGTACGGGAAATTATTCGGGGGATCCCCCGAACCATTTCCCGTACTTCTTCTTTATGCACTATATGTATACACACCAACTAACCATAAAACTCCATGGTACGGTATAATATCCATTTTATTTAAATGTTTAACTATGACCTAAGTTTCGTTGTATGACAAGATGTTCAAGTGGTCAATTTGAAGGCTCACCAAAAGATGTTGTCATACAACGAAACATAGGTGGTTAAGAATTTAAATAAATTAGATATGATACTACATCGTGGAGTTTTATTTACTTGTTAATAAAAAATTAGTTTTAATAAATTTCTACAAACTTTACGACAAACACATTTGATAAATAATGGACTGAAGATGATTGGAAGAAAGTTATTGTTAGACACCAAATAGGAAAGGCGATTTAATGAAATGAGATTTTATTCTAATTGGGGAGGCAAAATTAAAATCTCTAGTGGCACCCTACGTCTCGTTTCATTTGTCGTTACTAATGAGAAAATCAGTCGGCCTACTTGTTCTCGGACATTTATTCTACGGCCTTTTTAAAAGCTATCATGGCTCCTTCAATGTCCAGAAATCGTATTCCTCACAGTTTATCTTTTTTTTTCATGAAAATAAAAAGAAACCGCGTGGTAGAAACCCATAATTTTTACACCCGAGGTAGTCAATTATCACATGACAAAGTGTCCGTGCTAAAACGAGGCGACTATTTTTTTCCAGCATTGTCTTTTTTCACCTTTGTAGGTGACTCTTTAGAACGAAATATCCACTGTCGGGTCTGCCTCTTAGTTTTGGGTTCATATAAGATGCAGCTTTCGCTAGACGTACCAATATCCTATAAAGCATTTGAATTACCTCCGTCGAATTTTTCTAACATTTCGCGATACCAGTCAATGTGACGGTGTTTTTGAACTTTGGTCTAAAATTATGGAATTGAATACCCCTAGCATTAAACTGCCTGATAAGTAATCGTTCGTGTAGAATTTTTTTTATTTAACTCAAGCCAATGCCTAAATTTGTCTGAATGTGCCGTTAGCTTACTCTCTTACTAATTGTTATCATAGTCTGCATAGAATTAGAGTTATTTTTAGTAGTTACTGATGAGGAACACGTAGTTTTTATTTTTCACCTCACACGACGAAAATCATTTAATATGGTCGAAAGAAAAATTTATTTTTTAAATTCAAATCAATTTTTTTATTACCACTGTCATCAATTTTAGGACTAGTTGGAAAATTACATTAAGAAATGGATCTCACCATTTTGAAACATCAATATACACTACATAAAACTTTACGTATACAATGAATGAAGTTACCTTCCAAAAGGATAACGATCCTAAATACATAGCCAATAGATTAAAATCGGTTAGCTTCGCGGGACCTTAAATTGCTAAATATAAAAAAGCTCCATAAATGTGCTATGGGATCGGAAAGAGTAATACGGAAAAAATCATTAGTTTATCCGTCTATACTTCACCTTAGAAATCTTGTCACGGGAATGAAGAAGCTGTTGTTAACAGTGAACAAAGCTATTTGCGAAATACTAAAAAGACTGTGATGAGTGGGGCTAGTTTCCGTGCAATAAAAATAATTCGATTCTTGTTTACTTCCTGTATTTGTAATTAATATTTTCTTCTTCTGAAGCTTGACCTCAGGACTCATGGTCGTGTTTATTTAGAAGCGACATGCGAGCATTTGTTTCTCATTTTCCTAAATTTGTCAAGATTATTATAATACATAGATAATATTACATAAATATTGTTATTTTTTCTGATAGATGAATTGTAATTAAGTGATCGGTTAGAATAGTTCTTATCTATTTAATTAAAATCTCAAGCTCTGTGTTGATTTTCAAATGAAACAATGGAATAAATAGATGTAAATGCATTTTCTTCCATCACCTCCTTGAATTCTTTCAGGTCGTCAGTATTTGTGATTTCTAAGGTGAGACATATTTAGAAGGTGTTTATAATATTCTGTCCAACTGTTTTTAATATCTGTTGCTTTTTTCCATCTGTTGGTCGTTAATTATTTTCCTTTCCACCGGAAATACATTCTTAACTTAATTCAATATTTTAACAGGAACAGAAACAACTTTCAGTTTTATGAACAATGTGTTAAGTTATATTTGAATAACTTTAAAGTACGATAGTGATCGTTTATCGTCAAAAAATATTTTGATTAGTTAAGAAGAATAATTCGATTAATTAAATATATTATCTCCAATGAAATGTCTGAAGTATTGAACTCTATTTTTTAAGCGATATATATGATTTCAATTGTCTTATAATTTTTTTTTAATTCGTAATCATCAAATAAACTTTTTAAACTATAATTAAATTAATAATTGCTAAATTACTAATTTGTTTCTATCAATTTTAAACGAATATTTTGTGTTTTATATTTTGTGATGGCCTATAAGAACTATATTTTTAAAATCCAGAATCTTGAAATCAAATCTTATCTATTCCATAGGGAGTAAAAGTAATCTTAAATGGATTAGTATGTATTTTTAATAATAGAATTTGGCAGATGTATAGCCCATGCTCCTTTGTTTATAATTTATAACAACGACATATGTTTTAGTAAAAGCAATAGATAAACAACACAGCCTAAGACCTAACGTTTTTTGTAAAATGTAATTCGTGAAAATAATTCAAAATATATTCATTTAAAATCATATTACAATATCTCATTTACCTGCTTCAGTGATATTTAATTTTTTCTGATGGTTGAAATAAATTTACGCATGGTTAATTAATCATGTAACTTAAATATTCCGTTATTATTATACAAGTGCCTGGCAGCTAATTTTATAATTTAAAAACGGGATAGAGGAAATAAGGAAAATTCTAAAATTGTTATTATTCATATATTTTTGTCAGTGTGTTTGTGCTGTTTTGCTACTCTACATCGATCTACTCTACGGCGATAAATCAATAATATATAGATCATTTATTACTTGAGTAAAATACTAATTTAACGAAAAGTTTGTTTGGATGTTTGTTACTTAGTCACGTTTAAATGGTGAGACAGATTTTCATGCAACACGAGCAAGATAGTTTTTCATGCAATATAGATATATTATAATTCTAATTAAAATTTATACCAGCTGTCTCTTGTGATTTTATTGGCGTAGAATTTAGTTTAATCTAGTTGCTCTCATCCCTTCACTGTTATTAAACGGTTTTGCTTCGTTCACCAAACGACATCAGTTGTAGAGTCAGTTGTATATCGGTGGAAACACTCAGGAAAATGAGTCAATAAATAAACCAGTTTCTCTCTACTTCGTACCATATAAACAGTTTTTTCCGAGACCTTTTATATTTTTATCATTATTTTTTTCATAATAATATTAGCGTGATGATATTTAGCCTATAATATCACTCAAAGTATGGGCTTTCTAAAACAAATACATTTTTTGAAAATGGACTTGTAATTCCAAATATTATGTATTGGTGATTTTTTTATCCAGAGAAAGAAAATAATTTATGTAGGTTGAATCCGAAGTAGTTGAATTAACATTTTGTATTACGACATATACCGTAGATGTTGTCACGTGTATATTAAATTTATTGCTTATTTATTTCAATGACGGGTTTCCGAAAAATTCAATGTGAAAGAAGCTGCGAACAAAATCTAGTTGTGGTTTAATCTACAGCTGTTACGTGTGGTAACTTATTTAAAATAAACACACGATTATGTAAAGATAATATGTTTGTATAGATAATATATTTGTAAGAAATAAGTGAGGAATCGTATGAATTTATGTAACTGAATTCGATTTCATTGCTGTGGTCCAATGAAGCATGGTTGCATTTGGTCAATCATCCACAAATTGTTAACAGAGGTGGTGATCGCAGTTCAGCTGGCGTGCCAAATATCGATTCTTTAAATATTTAATTAAAATATGTGAAATATTAATGATATCAGTTAATTGTATAACCTACACCTGTAATTTTTGACTGCATTGTAAAATTTCAAAATGAAAACAATTGCATTTGTTTTATTGTGTTTTTTTTTCTTTCATTGGTAGCCAAGCCAACTTTTTAATAAAATAAAATTAAAATATATTAAAATTAAATTGAAAATTAAGAAGCAATCTAAGATACAGCCAGCGTATTTAATATTGTAATTCGTTGCCGTTAAAATAACATACACACACAAGAACTTTAAAAAAGAAACTGCTAGAGAGAGCGACCTAATAAGGTTTTGCACATATTTTTATATTATCTTTAACATATACTGGAATGGATTAACTTTCAGTTAGATCTATTGGTTAACAATTAACATTAACCACTTAAGGCGTGTCTCCAACCGGAGACAAACAAAGAGCCAAGCTAAGACACGAAATGGGACCAGGTGACCTAGTAAGGTCACTTAATACATAATGGTACAGAATAATAGTCCTACCCTGCCATTGTTTCTTATTGTGATCATTACTAGAGCAAATTCCAACAAATAATGTGCTATCTCAATGCTCAATGAGGCTTTGTAAGGATCGCTTTATATTACTTTTACGGGTAGCCTCCTGAGAGTCTAGTAATGAATGTGCTGAACTAATTCTTATTATGTCTAGGACGCTAACATCTAGATCCCTTACAATGCCCCTGGGCTTACAAGGATATGCTTTTTACGCGAGTTTGCTTCATGTATTTTTAGGAATATTTATTTTTAATTTTGCTATATTTAGGTAATATTTTTAGAGAAAATTGAGGGAGACAGTATTATAAATATAAATTTTAAAAACTTTTGGAAAATACAAAACTAAGAGTAAACAGTTATTTAATACGCAGAATATGTAGTGACCAAATACAAAGCACTGATTTTCTTAAAATTACTAGAATTTTGAGTGGCATATTAATAAAAAATAAGAACTGATGCAAAGCAGAAATTAAAATTAATATAGTTCCCCTCCCTCTCTTTCCCACTCCCTCTTATTACCTCCATGGGCCCTCCGCTCTACCTCTGTGCATCTCTCCAATTCTCTATCTCACTAAATTCCCTCCCTCCCTTTCTCCACCTTCCTTCCCTATTTCCCATGGAGAGGAGATAACTATAGATACCTTGGGATCAACCTTGGGACAACTATACACACACACACGTATATTCAAAGAGAACTAAGGTGGGAGAGGGGCAGCGCGTACTGTTTTACTCCATCTCTCCCACTCATAATGGTCCACAACACGCACTGTCTAGTCAATGAGAAGTGTTTCTCCACATCCCAAACATTCATTAAGGAACTTCACTTCCGTTTCATCGCCGCGTTTGTTAGTTTTAATTTTTCTCAATTCGCTCTCAATCACAAATGTCGGTTAAGAATTTCTCTGAATAATAATATAATAATTAAAAATTGTTTATGTTTATTTATTTGTTGTGTCTTATAAACTCAAAACCACGGTGTATGTTATTATAATAATTACATTTCTTAAAGACAAAATGCACAGATGTAATTTTCGTTTTTTTGCGTTTGAAAATACATTAAATGTTTCATCTTGATATCATAAGTATAACGTTATATACCTTCTCAGTTGAGAGAATATCGTACTTAAAGCATCTATAAATTGTAGTCTGTTTTGTATTCATGTAAATATAAACATCAATTACCTGTTTTGTTAAACAAAGCTAAGCTTTGCTGAAGATCTTTAGCAAAATGTTTCACGCTTTCAGTTTTAAAGCTATTGTTACAAAAAATCTAAAAAAAATACAGGTATATAAATCTTAAGAAGTACCTTCATTGAAAATTATATCGGTAAATAATAGCGCATATATCTTCAGAAAAAATTGGTAAAACCATTTTCACAATGAAATTTTTGCCAAGGCTGAATAGCTTTTACGATCTATTGCGTAAAGCTCGAATTAACTTTATATTTCAGTAAGTAAATTGATAACTTTATAAATAATAACCATATTTTATAAATTCGGTGAGTACTCGACTGAACGATTTACTTATATTGTGCGAATCAGAAATTATGTCAAATGTTATTAATGACTGTGAAATAATACTTACAACACATAAAGTTGAAGGGGTATTTCTGTGACTTTAATGTAAATTATTAAAAAGAAAGCTGAGAAAATAATTACGTTATAATTCATCAATATATTACGCTGAACTATAGCAATTTATAGATCAATTTATGAGTAAACGTTTTTATAACACTTTCCATGATATTGAAACTACAGATGATAAACAGCAAGGTTAATTATATTTGTAACTTAAAATTTTAATAATCTTCACGTATTTATTATAAACAATCTCTCATATTTAATTAAAAATCGTGTGAGTAAAGTTTACATCACTGATCAGCCAAGTGCGAACCTAATTCGCGCATCGTAATAATTTATAATTGAAACGATGTAGGGTACTACCTCGTTTCAATTATAAATTATTTGATTTATCATAAGTGATTACTAATATGAAATTCTTAGTGCAATAAATATTTAATGATACCTGTTATAATCACGTATGGAGAATAAGTAAATTATCGTGAATATCTCAGAAACTATCACATCTAGAATCCTCTCTATAGTGTCCCTACAAACTTTACGTAAGCTTCTAAAAACTCTGTTATTTTCATAATTTTAGATTTAGTAGTTTTGGAAATATACGGAATGTACATATTTTTCATTTTTGAAATCCTTGTATGCTTTCTCAAATGATGCCCCACGCTACGTAGGGAATTAAAAACCATTATTCGTGGTTGCCTGTCCTAAAATTTCCATTAGAAACTTGCATATTATTTGTGTAATGCTATGTTACATTTTTAGTTTTTGGGTCTCGTGTTTTCTGAGAAAAACATGACAAAAAGACAAATGAATGAGTTTATAAAGGTATCATTTTTCCTTTTGAAGTAAGAACTCTTAAAGTTGACTAATAATAATAATGATAATTTTACACAAAATTAATAATAAATCTAATATCTGAAATTAAAATAGTTAAAATAAGTTTCACGCCTGTAATTTCACAAATATATTTTTTGTACCGTAATCATTTTTATTATTTACATAAAACTTTATATATATAGTAAATTTTAAAAATTCTGTGATAATTTGTTAGGTTCAAGTTACAACATATTGGTTTGAAATTGTGTTGTGATTAAAATACAAACTTCAAGTAAAAAAAAATAAAGGAATTGTAAAAAAATATGAAGACAATGAATCGACGGAATAAATAGATAACAACGTGATCAGAAAAAATACTTTGAAGGATTAAATGAAATTGTTTGTCTTGAGACGCTTTTCTACAAGATTTACGGTCAATGGATTAAATGTCTGACGATTCATTTCCTTCCACATTTTTATGATCGTTACGGTAGATGGTATAAAAAACAAAGGAATTGTAAAAAAATATGAAGACAATGAATCGACGGAATAAATAGATAACAACTTGATCAGAAAAAATACTTTGAAGGATTAAATGAAATTGTTTGTCTTGAGACGCTTTTCTAAAAGATTTACGGTCAATGGATTAAATGTCTGACGATTCATTTCCTTCCACATTTTTATGATCGTTACGGTAGATGGTATAAAAAACAAAGGAATTGTAAAAAAATATGAAGACAATGAATCGACGGAATAAATAGATAACAACGTGATCAGGAAAAATACTTTGAAGGATTAAATGAAGTTGTTTGTCTTGAGACGCTTTTCTAAAAGATTTACCGTCAATGGATTAAATATCTGATGCTTCATTTCTTTCCACATTTTTATGGTCGTTACGGTAGATGGTCGACCGAGAAATGTTATGAAATATTTAAGAGCCATATGAGCAGTTTGTAAGAACTGAATTGGTATAAATGAAATTTACAATATAGTATAATTTTAGATATATTTTTGAGTGATTATTAAGTTGCCTTTACTAAATATCTCGTAGGTTTTTAGACATAAATCACAGTCTTTGTGGACGTAAAACATCTTTTGTATCGATACCGGGTGAGTGGAAATGTCATTTTAAACTTCAATAACAATTTATAAATTGACACGGTGCCCCCATCTTGTGCTTGTTTTAAAGAGAAATGATTGAAGTATATGCTAATGTTACAGGATTTATTCAAGGATATGCTATTTCTTTTCTGGGTGTTAAATAAATAATGTTTGCAAAAGAATTAAATGGTTCAAAACAAAAATATTATTTGATTTCGATTTACTCGTACTATATATGATTGATTTTCTGAAGTAACTGTGGCAGTGTAATTACATTTTTCAGGGAATTAAATCCCTGCACGTTACCGCTTCCGTCTACGGTCTACCGTTTACGAGCTAATATTCATAAAAAATAATTTATTTTTAATTATATCATGAAGTAGAACGTTTTACAGAAGCCCTTAAGAAATGCATTTACAAATTTCTACCTTCACAATTAAATGAAACTACGTGATGTAGTATTACTTCTACTTTATTTAGGTTCTTTACCACGACCTAGGGTTCGTTGTATTATAACATCTACAGATTTGGTGGTTTATTATAAAAGATTGCCAATAGCCACCAAATCTTTGCTAATAGCCCATCTGAAGATGTTGTAATATAACGGAACCTAGGTTGTGGTAAAGAACTTAAAGAATGTAGAAATAATACTACATCACGTAGTTTCATTTAATTGTGAATAATTAATTTCTACAAAATTAACGCCAAATATATTCAAATTACCTAATTGGTTCATTGTTAATATAATTACGATTATGTCGTTTTCGTAAGAGTTCTAATTTAAAAAAATCCAAGCCAAATCATATTAAGAAGAGATAATAACAACAATTTGCTCAGATGAACTTTAGGATTGAATAAAAATTGCACTTAACGACTTTTTCAATTTGAAAAAGTGCATACACGTAACACATTTAATTTACATGTTTTAATATAAAAAAGGTTTTCAATCTATAAGATTGTCAATACTGAGGTTTTAGAATTTATAACGTTTTATTGTTAACGATTCTTATTATAGCTCGACTGATTAAGTTATTGATATTGAAGAGTAATTAATGAAGTATTTAAAATCACATACATGATAACAAGTTGCAGCTCATTCGATTAAGTATCAAATAAAGTTAATGATTCATGTCATTCCAGGATATATATCCGTGTTACTAGGACGTATAAAAATAAAAAGTGGAAGTTAAATAATTTCCACTTTTTTATTTTTATAACGTTGTTAAAGTCGAATTACATTGAATAAACGAATTACATATTTTTTATCTCATTATTAGTTTCAATAACCTTTAATTTAGTCTTCAAAATGGCTAAATATACTTTTAATCACATCTTGCACCTTAAAACGTTCTCCTAAATTGGAAATTCAACTTTTTGTACATAATGTCAGAGATGTTTTAAAATATAGCACGAAGCTATAAACATAAGAATGAACTAAAGGAAATATTGTGAAAACCTGATTTCACAACTAAATAAAACTACGCGATGTAGTATTATTTCTACTTTATTTATAGTCTTTACCATGACCTAGGTTTCATTGTATAACGATATCTTCAAGTGAGGACTTGGTAAATAAGTTAGCAATCTTAATAGCCCACCTGAATATGTTGTAATACAATGTTGTTTTGCGAGGCAGGTGCCCGAAATTTCAAACATGGAAAAAGTAAAAGGTTTTTTGCATACTCGTATTTATGAAATACTTTCAGACCTCGAATTTAATCAAAATCAGTGCATTTGCCTAACTATTTTAAATCCTATATTATGAACGTTCCAGTAATAGGAAAATCAAAAACTGATTCTCATCGGACAATTAGCGTTGAGATTTAACGTAATTTTCATAAATCCTATTCACGGGACCTTGATCGAACGTAACTACGGTGCAATATTAAAGCTTCAAAGTAATGAATATTAAAAAAAATCAAAAATTGTGTTATTTATTAGAAAAGATCTTTTAATTTTTCAAAAGCTTTATTAAAAATTTATTAATGTAAAATTATCCGAATTGTAATTAACTCCATCGTAAAAATCAAGGCTGACTATATAAAATACACACTTGCAGGATGCACAATATAAAGAATATGAACGAATATTTAATTCCGACCAAGAGCGGGTTTTAGGGATTAGTTTAAAGATAACAGTATTTAACATTGTCATTTATAGAAGAATGTTTGCAACCATAATGGAAACTTATGACTTATGCCTAATATAATTTCGGTAGGACTAAAAAATGATGTTTGGTAGACTACCTTGATGCGGATTAAATGTATAACTATTCTCATTTTTTCACTTATGAGAATGACTTGACCTTTCGAATTGAGTGAAGCTTGTGTTTTTCATACTTGACGACCTTTTCAGGTTTTTACTTAATAACGTTTTCCAGCAGAAAATCTACGAATGTAAACCAAATTAAGATGAAAATCAACGTATTATAATGTAGTCATAATATCATTAATTTATAAGGTTTCTTGACCAAGGACACAATTTTTTCCTTCGAACATCATTGTTAAATTACTTCATGAGTAAGTATGATATTAAAGTACATAGTCGTAAAGTACGTTAATCTAATCTGAAAACGGCACGTTTAGTAAATAATATGTTTTTACTGGGCGGCTGTTGCGTGATCTCATCGATCAAGGCACCGCCCACCCCATACGTGACGCTCGTAAGCTTTCCCGCCGCTTGTTTTGACAATTTTATGGCCAATATTGGATTATGTCACTCTAGTTTTTATCTAAACTTTCGCCGTGTTTGATATTTTTTATTTATATTTTTACGGCGGCCTGTTTTAATGGTCTTACTTATTTGCGCGCGGTATCTGCGAATGTGAAGAAGGTTTTGTTTTGTGCAAAACGAATTATAGAAGTGATTTTTTATGTTACTTTTTGACATTTTCCACAATTACTATGACTCATTATCATGTTGTAATAAATATTATGGAATCGTGCAACACGAAGTATTACACTTGTATTTAAGAAAAGTTTTATTTTCATTTTGGAGAAATATGAAATTATTTATCTGCCTCTACGAAAATTATAAAAATTCGAGAGGTTTTTCTGGTTTAGCATACTCTGTTCTTCATAATGAAAAAAAAACCAAAACTTTATAGATTCACTTTGTAGTTTGTCCGTCCGTCCGTCTGTTTCTCTCGAATGGGTTGAAATATCAAGTTGATATTATTATCATATTCAAAAGCCTTATGGCCTTACGAAAAATTTTTTTTTAAAAAGAAATTTTTAGTTCACGCGGCAACGAAAAAGATATGGCTCTCTTAAAGTGTTTTTTTGATTCTTATAAAAGTCTAACTTACAAGTAATTTTTTATAAAATTTACATAAATTATTTAGAAAGATTTTTTATTGATCTAGATTGACTACTTTGTAACCTTTCTTCTTCGCATTATTCGATGTATGAACCATATAACATGTTTCTCAATTGCTCTTATTCTTCAAATGTTATGCTATTGTGTGGATTGTTGAAGAGTTTTCTTTGATTTAGATCAGTTATTACTGTATCGTCTAAAGATCTCACTGCACTAAGAGCCACATAAGCTTGCCCTTTGGTGAATGTTATTTTTAAGCTATTATTATTATTAGTTATTAAGACTAATTATAAAAAGCAAAATTACAATTTTGATTAAACCCACGATAGATGTAAACGTTTTATTCAAAAAAGTATAAATTAAAAAGCAAAATTGAAATGTTTTGGTAAAACCCATGATGGATGTAGTCAATGTAGTTGAAAAACCATTAAATAATTTTTTTGAAAATCCCCCGACTAAAATATAGTAAGAACATATTAATATAATAACAAACCTAAAAAATCGGTCGAGGCTGCCAGGCCCTGCCCGTGCCTAAAATTTTGCAAATTTATCAGTTCCTGACTAATTTAAATTCTTTTAGGTTTTCTATGCTGCTACTGTGTAATTGATATTGCGAACGGAAATAGAATTGGCAGGCCCGACGGATTTTCTTGGGTTTGTAATTATATTAAAAGGTTATTACTTTCTTTTAGTCGAATGGTTTTCAAAAAAATTATGCAATGGTTTTTCAATTACAATGACTACATCCGTTGTAAGGTTTTTTAATTTTTTATCTGCTTTTTATTAACACTTTTCAATTACTTGAAATTTTACATTTTGCAGTTTAAGTCATTTTTCAATTGTAGCAGGTAGAAAGACAGGTGAATTGACACAGTTAGTACATTTGATTATCTTTTACTATTGTGTAAAATACTGATACCAATAAAAAAAGAATGTGTTGTATTTAGTACATGGCTTTGGTTTCATAGGATTTCGGCATTTTTATTATGTTTACATAAGTCTCTTTATATAATGTGACACAATTTTTTTAAGTGAATCGAATAAATGGATACAAATTTAGATCGAGTTTGCTGTTTTAAATATTAATTTATGCCCTATAATTTTTTGATTAATTTCTTTACTATGAACGACGAAATATTGAAAGTATATCTGTTTAAAGGATATTTATTTGTATATGTATTATATACAATGAAATGTATAGGCATTTAAATAGAAGTCAGTATTTTAAAAAGGTTATCATAAAAGGAAAATTTCCTACTTTATGTATTTTCCTAGTGCAATAGCATGATAATATAAGATTTAAGAAGTTTAAATTATCTGAACAATTATACAAATTATTATATTATATTATATTTATGTATTTATATATTATATATATTTATATTATATTTTGTGTTCGCAGAGCGTTTATCAAAAAAAACCCATCGGCTTTTTAAAATTTTGTTTCGAATTATATAGTGACGAAAGTTTCCATGACGAAACACGTATTATCTCTCTAAAAAAATTATGTAAATTTTGTAAAAAATGAAGTTGCATCTACAAATGATATACACAAATGTCAAAGTTCAAACCATTATTTGCGAGAGGTTGGAATGTTCATAAAGTGGAAAGTTTTCTTTGTCCTTAAGACTTTCATGTATTCATAATCAACACTCTCACAATATTTCGATAAATGCAAAAAAAAAATTTTGAATCCAAAGAAATAATAAAGAAAAATCAAAATAGATTCTTATACCTAATTTCAAAACAGTTTACGAATGTAATCTTTTTCCATTAATGTTACCATAATTATTTTTAAACAAATAAAATTACTGGCATTTTAGAAACTATACTTTTATTATTTATTGTTAGGGCATTAGATGTAGCCAGGTTCTGGTAAAATACGAGTATCTACTTAAAATATTTTACAAAAAATTGTCATAATGTAAGTAATCATTAATTAAAATACTTATCATAGACTATTATTTATTCAAAATATCATATACGTCATTCATACTTTCTAGAATTAACAACACCGTTTAATTGCAATTAATTTACACCAAAGTCTATTGCAAATATATTAATCAGTAAACTAAGTAAAATCACGAATTTGATTTAAAAAACTGAATTGACATTCAAAAATCAATAATTTACAATTCTATATGTAATTATAGATTTCCTGTGAAAGATATAGTATGCAATAAGTTCTGAAAATGAAAATTTTGTAAATGGTTTAATAGAAATTTTAAGTACCATGAAATATTGATATTTATTTAAAAGCGTACGAAACCTTGGCAATGCGAGTTCCACTCGCGCTTGATAGTTTTTTATGTGGTTAAAACATTCAAGTTATATGCAAAATTCTTTTACACTTCTTCACTTTTGTTTTCCGTATCAAATGAACGCTAAAATGCAATTAGAACGGTTTAGTTAAATGCAGATTGTTACGAAATGTTATAGGAACTTGTAGTTAAATTACATAAACACATCGTAATAAACAAGAACTGTATTTAAATATTTTATGAATTTTTTTCCTTACAGGAGTCACTTTGAAATGCAATCAAAAACATTCGATAACATCTTTCGAATGTCTGAATCGATCCTCGTCTTATTTGGATAAACTTATATTAATACATTAATGAGGCTATATATTTAAATAGTGGGCAATATATTTAAATAGTGAAGACAATATTAATATCTGAAATAATTTAATAATAATACTAGCTAGTCTCAAATTTTTAAAGGATAGATACGAGCTAGTTGCAGGGTAAGGTTATGACTACTGAGCATCAAATCTAAATAATCTATTATGCAATTCAAACAAGTTCGATCAAAACTATAAGGTTTAACTTTGGTTTGAAACGGAAGAAAATAAATTTATAGCTTATCAAAGTATAATTATAACTAATCTTCATTTTGCCACTTAGTTATATTGCGGCAAGTATAATTAATTGGCCGTAGAAATAATTTAGGATGTGCCCAATACAATATTTATTTCCATCCTATCCAATAAAATTTGCTAATAACAAGTACTCGTAGTTGTTCAATAATCTATTTTGCATACATAATATATTTAAAACTCCTAATATTTTGCCATCCACTTAATTTATAGCCATCATGAGCCATCTATATAATCTCTGCACTTCCTCGTCAGCCTTGAACACTGTTAAATAAATTTGGTAATCATAATTTTTGTGCTTATGAAATATTTCAGAGACGTAATTATACTAAATATCCAGATGCTCTCATGTCTCTCATGCTCTCATGTCTAATAAACAACCACACGTTAGAAAATATTATCTGTTGCTTTAATGAATAGTAATTTTGGTTAAGTATTCCTAATACAGTACTTCGTCATCAAAGTAACGTCAAGATAAGTAAACACTATCTAATTTCATATCTTACTTTTCAGAAGACCATTATATATATATATATATATATATATATATATATGTATTTATGTATATGTGTATATATATATATATATATATATATATAGACATAGATATGTTGGATATATTCTTGTTAATAATCGATAAATTTATTGCATCCTTTCAAAAATATGCCTGCTGTAAATAACAGTATCATCTCTGTAAGAAAATACGAATAAAAAAATTTCAATATAACATACAGCCTCTTAAAAAACCGACCCCGTTCAAACAAGTTTAAAATTTTTTTATTTTATAAATAAACATTTTATAACCATACCCACTATCATATAATGTCATCAACCACATTAGTTAAGATAAAAAGGCAGACGTACATGACATTTGACGTCATTTTCCAGGAAAACCTAAACTATATAATAAATAAATGGATCTAATTTACGCAATAATAAAGTATACTTATTACGAAGTAAATAGTGGGCCGTTTTTTATCACCATGCGGTGTTATGGGTGTGCACAAGTAATATTCGCCTCCAATGAACGTTTTGTTAAGGCACCTGCGGTTGACAGCTTCTGAGCCATCTGCTAGTCCTGCGTTAGCGGTGTAGCCCTTTTTGGTCGACGGTTATAAGTTTGTTATCTTGTACAATTTCGTTGACTAATTTAACGAAGGTACATAGGAAAGATATTTTTTATGATACCTGGACTCAAGTAGTGGTTTGTCTAGAGATGTCAAACACTCAAATCATTTCCTTATCCATCCGAATATCTAATTAAAATAATATAATTATTGGTACCAGCATTTCACTTTATGTATATCTCAATTCTTAGGTTTAGAAGTAAAACATGAATTTAAATGATTTAATCAGTTTTGTTTATTTTAGATCCCTTGTAAACAAATGAATCTCTGGAGCCAACGATTACTCCCTACGTTGTAACTATGTCAAAAGTTAAGCATCTTATTTGGGAGGGCTTAGTTATGTATATTAGAATTTAAGCTTAAGCTTTGTTAGTTTATCGAGAAAATATCTTGGTTAAATGTTTTAAGTTGATTAAATTGCTTGTTATCGGTTAAAATTAGTATATAGATTTTATTCATAAAGTCATGATTTTGTATTTGTCTTAAAACAAAAATGTTATACAAAACATATTAGGTAATTGTATAAATATAATAAGATAATTAAAAGACTTATTTTATTGTTCAAATTAAAATCTAGAACAATATAAAATATTCTAAGGCTCTTAAAACATTTGAAAAATCTTTAATCCTAATCTAAGTTTATTTATTTTATACTTAGTAATTAAATAAATCTATCACTATGGACATGTTATTATTTGATTGAGGAAAACATATTCATATAAATCAATGTAATCAGTGTAATAATACACTAAGATACCAACTACTACCTATTAAAGTTGGTATAAATTAAACCGTTATCAGATGTAAATGAGTCACGAAATTTTGACCAAAACTTAATAGAAACTGCCTTTTGCCTAAGTTAACAAAATGTTTGTTGATTAAATTATACTAAATTTTTGGTTTCCATTAATTGTGTGATATGAGATGAGTAAAACCTCGGCATATTTCTTACTTTTCTGGAGTTATTTAAAACGAGAATGAAAATGTAATTGTTTTTCTTTTTTAGGCGCCTCTAAAGGAAGAAAATGGACTCGCGCAATTTATAACAATATCAAACCACATATCCGTCAGTCTATTCATCTCCCCAGCTATTTTTTTCACAAACTGACATAGAAACTTGAAATTTGGCATCGTCGTCAAATATACTAGTACATATTCATCTCAATTATACAATTCACATTTAGATTTTTGAGGGCAAATAAAGCGTTCGATTTATTTTTAAATTTCTTATATAGTGTGAGATATTTTACAATTTTATGGATAATAGTTCTAAAAGTCTACCATGTTTCTAGAGTTCCGACCCTTGAAAATGGAACCCGTATAAGATCACTTACGTGTCTATTTATTGAACTATCACATCCGTTTTTCTCAGAAATCGCTTAATTGTCAAAGCTTGGAGATTTTAATAGTTATAAAATACAATAATCTACACATATTCACTTAACTAACAATCAAAAATATCCATAAGCTAATTTTAAGAGGGACAACTTAAGTACTATAATTTTTTTAATTCCATTTATAATATTTCCATACTATTAGGGATATTTTTAGTGTTAGTTAAATGGAGGGGTTTAGAAATAAAGCATAAATTCAAATATAAAGCTAATTTTAGGAGGGACAACTTAAGTACTAGACTTTTTTTAATACATTATTAATATAATTAATTATTAATTAAATTATGCTCATATGAATTTCCATTTTATATTTTTTTTGCTTCTTTTTAATATCATCTGAAGTAAAATACATGTGAATTTTATTGAGAGTAATAATATTGTTGTTAAACATGTAATTGATTTAATTGTTGAATTAAAACAAATACTTGTTGTAGATTGGGTTATAATAATGGAAACTTTGAGGAGTTCAAGAAG
Organism: Druceiella hillmani; assembly: GCA_039881145.1. Lineage (NCBI taxonomy): Eukaryota > Metazoa > Arthropoda > Insecta > Lepidoptera > Hepialidae > Druceiella > Druceiella hillmani. The sequence goes on from JAYKKI010000012.1 coordinate 3,548,950, forward strand.
ACTTCTGATTTCTATACCTGTTCTATAGTAATGTTTTTATTACGGTTATGATCCTGATTAGATGTTTTTATTTGTTTTATACAACAATTTAGGGTAAAATATACATTTGGGCAAAATTTCTAAGCATTAAATTAGTTAAGGATATTTCAAAAAGACGTCTTATTTGACACGACATTCTGTGTAGGAATATTTCGCATAATTATTCAAAATCTATAACGTGAAAGCTATAACTTTCATTTGTGAGATATGACATTGTAAGATACTAAATTTTCAATCTTAAGTGATTTTTTAGGATTGAGTATATCATAAGGAAAATAAGTGTCTTTCTTTCACATTGTATTTATTAGAATCCACTTGATGTAGAAACGTAAAATTTGGGTTAGTAATAAAACACATTAACTCACAGATATCTCAAAATTAACGCTCAAAAACATTTATATGGAAATTTTAGGGAGGGAGGGCAAATCAAATATTTGAAATTTTTTTTTAAATTCCATATATAGTGAGGAGTATCATTGAAAAAATCTTATAGGTTATATATGAACAAGGGTATGAAAATAATTTTCCTTCATAATTATAGGTACAAATAATAATAAAAAGATAAATTTTCCCCTTATTTCTAAAACCACTCAACATAAATAGGGGTTTTAAAAGTCTACTCAAACGTTATAGGAGATAACTATTATCTTAGATCTTATGGTTTTTGAAATATGAACCATATTTTAAAGCCTGTGAAAGACATAGTAAGCAATAAAATTACATTGTAAAAAATAAATTATTGTAGCTCAATGGAAGAAATAAATATTCTTAAATGTTTATAAGTGCCTAAGTATGTATTGAGACAGATTTTTCTCAATAATTTATAAATTTATAAGAGTTGTACTGCCGCCTAATTGAACGATTATATCTGTAGCATTCACATATTTCTAATCACGTAATTATCGTTTCAGCTTATTTCTTAATATTTTGAAAAATATTAATGTTTTTATAGCAGCTAGCTATTATAAATTGGGTATGTTCACTTAATTTTGGAGATATCGGAAAAATATTAGTTACCACACAAGCAGCCTTAACATAAATTAAAGCAGATATTTTTGGTAGAGCTCTCATCGAATGATATTTAATTGTACAAGTATATAAAAATGTCTAGAGATTGGGGCTCCATTTAATATTTTCTGGATTCCGTACCACAAAAACAAAAGTACAGAAAACTTGTAAGGTACGTCACTTGTCTGTTCGTCTATTTATCGCAAGTGTTTATCTCGAAACCGTTTGACATGGGAACTTAAAATTTGACATAGCTATAAAGCATACTTATCGGCATTTATTTCATTTATTCATTCAAAAATGTTTACAATAATAATTATTTTACTTCGTATTTCGCGTGGACTACCAGTAAGAATAAATTGCAAGTTGTAAAAGTGGTTTTTTAGGATTGGGTATATAACAAGGATAATTTTTTAAAAAATTTATTTTTTTTCAGAATTTCAAACAAAAAATTCTGAAGATGTTACTGAAAATGTTGAATTTTTTTCTTAGAAATTGTTTGAGGTTAAAACTTGAATTAGCATAGCAATAAAATTTAATAACTCGTATTTATTTTAGATGTTAGAACTTATAAATATTTATATAAAAATTTTACTAAGACGAGGACGCTGAATTTTTTAAAAAAATTTTCAGGATTTTTTTTATAACATAGTTCTTCGGTGTCTTAAAAAATATTCACAAAAATATATTTTCTACCTTCATCCCTAATCTTCGAAATTTACCGGAAAACAACCAGTATAAAATCACTGATTCCAAATCCATTAGTTTTTAAAAATCGGCATGTAAGATATGTGCTAAGCAGTATATGTATTTACATGGTGAAAAATATATTGACATAAGCAAATAGTTTAATAGAAATTCTATGTTCTTCCATTTGTCCGTTGTAATTGTGTGGCTAAGTGTGTACATCTACGTACACTTCGTAATGGGACACGTAATTAGTGTTAAATATTCAGTAGGCAAAAAGGGAGCTTTCAAGCTTTCATAACTTTTGTCCTCTGTGCATTTGAGCCTTATATTTTCTATTATTTTATAAATAGTATACCACAAGTGAATATATAAAGTGAATATGTAAAGTGATAATTTTATCGATTAGTGTATGATTATAAGGGTATTGATAAATTATTTGCGGGCCCTATCACCTGTATCTTTCATTTTCCTAATTCTAACCGTCAATACGGCCCAAGTTCAGGTATAGTTCACATTGCGCCGGCAATCTGTTTCGGCGTTTCCGTATCTCACTTGAAATTAAATTACTTTGTGATAAATCATCACTAATGCAGATATAATGCAGGTATCTCAGTGAAATAAACATTTAATAATACCGGATATAATTAAGTAGGATGGATAAATATATCCCGTCAATAACATTTTATGTAAAAATGTTTCCAAGACTCACCAATCTTTAACTTTTAAAAAGTTATGAGATCTCATTGAAGCCAAGCTATAAGTACAACTTTAGAGAAAGTTATAGGGCTTGGCCGTATCGCAGAATTATGAAAGTGTACGCAGCTTTAGTATTATTTCAAATACTTGAATCATCAGTAACATAATGCACAACAATATCCCATCGTCGAGTGAGTGACCTATGAAGAAATAACTGTTAACCTTATGTTAATTTACCGTAATTTCATGACTCCGCACGTGTGAGTGACGAAATTATTGAAATTTGCACAATAATAAAACCTAAAGGAGAACGTTTGGAGATGCTTCTAAAAAATCCGTTTTTCCACGATTTTAGGTTCAGCAGTTTTAGAAATAATGGTATCAGAATATTTACATATTTCTCAGTATATTTCCAAATATTTGCTATCTAAAATTATGAAATAATATAAAAAACTTGCCCTTTCAAACGATATCTAACACTATATGCAGATATAAAAAAAAATTTTGCATATCTTAATTGGTTTCATTAACCTCTCTAAATAATTTCTAAATAGATATTTTTGAATATTAGTTATTGAGATTCTTGCAATATAAAATGTTTTATTATTATATCTGATTCCTAGTTTCTATGTCAAGCAGTTTCTTAAAAAAAACTGCTATGGCAAAAGGATGCATAAATAATGTTATATGGTCTCCATTTTTTCTTTTCGAAATATGGAACCTTAAAATTTTAGAAAAAAAAACAGGAATACTAGTTATAAATGTTAAAACTTCCAACTCCAGTTCAATTATTTCACTTGATTTACACATAAAGTTAATAGATATGGAGGACTGCGGTGCTTTGTTCCACACGAGTCCCAACACACATTTGATCGGTTTTCGTTTACAAAAGTAGTGTGAGATATATCATATAAAGTTCAAAAGGTTGTGCTACCATTAATCATTTCACAATAGATATAAACTAGACAATATGAGATATAAACTAATACTAGATACATTCGTCTTTAGACGTAAAAAGTTCAATTATTTATATCCAACAAAACATGTTATGTACACGTTAATATAAGTAAATATTTAATACTATTTCTATTAAGGTCTTTATGTGTGTTAATATCATTTTTCACCACGTATATATTGCCTAATATAACTTTCATAGGCGGAAAAACATGATGAATATCTCAATTACTATGACACTCAAAATCAACGCTAAAGTTTAAATTTAACAACTAAATAATACTGGTCAACAGATTTATAGTAGGAAAATTAGCATCATGAGCAGATTGCTACTACTTTTAACTAGAACTAAATGTGAAAAGAGACAACACACATACTGCAACAAAAATTACGCAATGAAGTAACTAAAGGCATGCAGGGGATACGTGATACAACATTTGAAATTTTTAAAGGATGGATACGAGCTTGTTGCAGAGTAAGGAGAGGACTACTGAGTATCAAATCTAAATGATCTATTATGCAATTCAAACACGTTCGATCCAAACTATGAATTTAATGAAACGGGATGGCGCGTGTCTGTATGTGTATGAGTCTATGTAGAGATTGGTATTGTTTTTTTTTTACTTCGCTGTGATAATATATAAATTAAATATTAGCATATGTGATAATATGAAAGCATGCAAGTACGCGTACATATTCGCGTGATAAAATTTATACGTTAATGTGGATACATGCATATGCGTGTAAGCGTTTATGTTAATATTCTAAAAAAAATTACAATTTTATTTGATTTGTTCAGCAATTGGCCTACACGTATGGACTTTGATGTGACACAAAAAAAAATGCGTCTAAGGACTAGTTGGGTGGGTATATACTAAAGACATGTGCAATTGGCACTATAATATAAGACCTTAACGTCGTACATTACATTTTTTGCATAAATGAAATAATATAATAATACCATTAACGACATTTTTCGATATATTTCTAGAAAGAACCAGAAAGGTATAAGATTTCCAGAAAAGATATAAGTTTGACAAGGTCGAAGTATTTTGAAAATATTACACTCATCTGAATTTTTCCTTTTCTTTTCGAATCTGCTTATTCGATAGACTAACCGATAGACCAGCTCAAACAAATTAATAATTTAATTTCATTATAAGACTCACTTCAATTTAAATTGAATTTAACAATATTCCTTTCAATAACGTGGTCTATGTTGTAATTATTAAGTGTCCGATGTTATCATTTTTTTTATTTTTATAAAAGTCATGTTAATGTCAATAACACATATAAGCTAAATTACTCGGAGAAAAGTGAATTTGAAGGACAGAATAAAAATTTAAAGACTCTAAAATTCCTTATAGAGCTTTACCCAAAAACTCGTTTTAAAATAAATTACATCGAGCATTTGGAAGAAGCATTCAAGACATAAAATTATATAATTTTGTACCAAAACATTTTGCGAATAATACATTTCAGCTGCGTAGAAACATTTGCGATTTGCGTAAAACGTTTGCAATATTCTAGTAAAATTCTGCTCTGAATATTGACCCTCATTATACAAGAATCTTCGAAACCTCTGACCGCTTTACATCTTTATTTGTCTTCATTACGATGACATCTTCATTACGAAGTGTATGAAGATAATAAGACGTTTCATAGTGATCTTGGTGTACTAGTTTACATCGATGAAATTTTTCTTAATTAAAATTGTTACGTACATAATTTACTTCATTATTAATTATAATAGAAGATAAACATTTTATTAATCATTATGTTCCTTAATGGATTAAATATTATGTTCATTTATGAATTAAATCTAATTTCGTGTCTCACTTTTTGCAGTAAGTCTAATTTTCTTTTTGAAGACTTATTACGTGACTGAAATGACCAATAATTCATTCTGAACCAATAGTTGAATGAAGTAAAAGATTAAAGTTTCTATAATTGCATTTTTTTAGTATCTTTCTTTTGTGTAACTAGAATCTGTCGATAGCAAAGTCAAGTGTGGCGACGCCCAGCACTCTATTATCGTTTGGTCAGTCAAGTTGTCAGAATTGAGCAGTATAAATTTTAATAAACTAACATAAACATAGACTATTTTGTTTTGTTAGAATAATAATATAATGTCAGAAGTGGAAATATAGACCATATTGTCATAAGTGTATATCATTCCTAATTGAATGTTTAAGTGGAAAGTTAAGCAAAGTTATTAAAAATATTTAATCATGATTAAAGATTCTTATACAGCGCTTCTCACAGTAATATTCATCAAATAATTTGAGACCGATTATTCCTGCTAAGACTTAAATAAGTATTTTGATTAAAAAGTCCATAGAAAAATGTTATTATTTTTTGAGAATACGTCAGTGTTTTGTTTTGTGTAAAAATTTATTAATTTCCTTTGGAAGTTAACACGCTTGTCGTCTGTCGTTAGAAATCCTGTTGATCTAAATTATAATAAATCGACATATAAATAAATACAATTGGAGTTCATATTTCTTTTTCAAATAACCCTGGCTATAATGGTAGGTCATATTTTACGTTCTCTATCTTCATATTTTACGTTCAGCTTAACCATTCTGATACCAGATTTCGTTTTTTTATAATTCCTTACATCTATTAAAAATACCTCAATTTGATCTACCAATTTTTCCAAGCCCATACATTCGACCTAACCATACCATGGATTTATTTTTTATTTATTTTAACTCTTTTTTTTAACTTTAACTTTTATTTATTTTATCTCTCAAGTATCATTTATATATTCTGCCTAAGTAATAATATATTTTTCATGTATTTATGGCAATTTAAATATTATATACATTTACATTCGCAAGGTTAACTTTTAAAACGACTTAAATAATTACTTTCATTTAATTTTTCTTTATTAAATACTATACTCACGATATATAATGAGGTATAATATAATTTCAGAATTAATTTTTAAAAAAAGGTCCAAAAATTGCTTCTGTTTATCCCACGCAGGTAACTTGGCTTTAGCTTCTACTAAATAAAAGGTGTTACCAGTTAGCTTAAACTTAATTACATTTAATAAATTACAGTAAAAGCCTAGCGCTTATTTAGCAAAATAAGTTACTGAATATAAATTATTTAGATTTGGATGTTAGTCACGGAGGAGTTTTGAAAGCCATTTGAAGCTTAGAGTAACAAAATGTACCTATGAAATTATAAATTGATGAAAGTTCAAGTATATAGTTATATTACTTTATAACGAAGGGTTATAGATAATAATTATTTTGTTAACTAGAAATGGTGAGCTGAATAACAAGTGAATTCGTATTAAAATTTGACGAAGTAAAAAGAAGCTGGAACTTAAAATTACATTATACATTCATCTTTCTCTAATGTCGTAGTATTTCTCATTTTGCAAAGATAAACGATGTCTTTGAATTCAGTTTTAATTTTTATCCATCGTGCGATTATCATTTTGAAATATTCCGGTTTTTGTGGATAAATATCATTCATTATGTGCCATCGTTTACTTTCTGGCTATTTTATTAGTCTGATTTGTTTCCAATACTTAATGCATTAGTATAGAACAACAGTAAATGAATACATAACAATACAGGATAATTTTAATTAATTTTAACAAAGAAAAAGTTTTTTGGTTCAATTTAAATAAGATAGAGAAAGAAGTGAATAAATATCAGTGCAGAGATATTTGTCTCCCTCTATACACACATCCTACGCCTTTAAATACATAAGTAACAATGTTGGTATCTCCTTACTAGACGTTGTTGGTCGGCTACATTTCTTTAGAAAGCATTAAGTAACGGAATTTTCTGCGCCTTTAATTTGTATTTACAAGCAGAACAATTTGTTACAGTCTTGATTGCCTCGACAACAGTCTTGATTCCTCTTGCGTTCCCTATCCAGAATTGTTTCTTTTCACCCAGGGTAGTAAACATTATATGAGCATCTTCCACTCATAGACTTGGTAGTATACTTCTAGCTTGGATGCCTGTAGGTTTTTTTTTAAAGTTAGAGATTTGACTGGAAAGCTATCTAGGTTTGTCCATTCGCCACCTGAATTTGTTGCTACGGAAGATTTCGAAATAATTTGGAGCTCTGTATAGTATGTAAAATTCAAAGTTGCATCCGAATCTTTACTGCTCTTTATCATGCACCGTTTTCAATAGTCGTCTAAATATTTTCCTTCCAAACATGCCGCAAAAAAATTGCCTATTTTCGTTTGTACAGTCCAGAGTCCAGGGAAACATTTGTTAACTATTGTAATTTGGTTATCAATTTCGGTCTTTAGTGTTTTTTGTGATTAATGAGACATTTTCTCTGTTTCAACCTTTCAAAGAAAAAGCCAGTTATACAGTTACTTGCAGTAGATTGAGCTTTTAATACTGCGAAAAAAATCTGGTGTTTTTGTTTCTGCTATAAAAATAATATTTAAATATTAAAATTACATAATATATTTATAATACTGTAAGAAGAATGACCCAAAATTGCCGCAATGATACAAGAAAATAATAACCATTTATACAATTTTAATATGCGAGTACCTCCTAGCTTTCTAAAACTCTAAAAAAAAACTAGAGTTGGCAGAGAAAATCACAAAAAAAACTTGATGAGAATATATTGGTTTCTGGTGTCTGTTTTGCTAATATTTCATGAAATCGGGTATACAAAAACTAGGGAAAACCTAATGAGTATCGATAAACTATATTTTATCTGTTAATTTCCTGTCGAGCATTTCAAGTCAACGACAACTATTTTGGGATTCTTTGTCAAAATGCGAATTTGAAATTGGCAGGCTAAACTTTTTGGTTTTCACCAAAAATTTTAACCTGACGGTTTCAAATATGTGAAAGTCACAGAAAACAGTAACGGCAATCGATAAGCCATTTTTTGATTTTTAATTTTCTGTCAAGTATTCCGAATCAACATCAATCGTTTCGTAATTCTTGGTCAAAATGCAAACTTGAAAACTTTTGTTGAAATCAGATATGTCAAAACCAGAGAAAACAGTAACAGTGATCGATACGCCATATTCTTGCCTTTAAACGTACCATAATGTCATATTGAATTCTACAGAGAATTATATTTTGCGCAAAAAATGGCTTTAATATTTTATATGTTTTAGAAACATTATTTTTATTTCCTCTGTCTCCTTGATGAGACCAATTATAAATAGTCTTTGCCACGCCGATCAATCTTGGGTATCACGTTTCATTCAACTCGAATTTTCATTAAGGATTTTTAGTTTCACAAGAATTGTTTACCGATTATATTTGGTATGAACGGTCATGCTTCTTCTTCCATTGATAATTCTGATCTAAAGCCTTTTTAGAAAGTTTGGAAGCGTTTTTGTAGTTCATTTATAGTCCTCGAACTTATTGTTTTCCAAAATATGTGTTATATAAATATTTGTCTCTACGGTTATATAAGACAGATTGTAAACGTCTACATGTCTATTATTTATATTTGTGGTTCTATACACATTTGAAACGCGTTTCTGTAAAAAAATATTTTTTTTTGCATTTGGAGTTGTAACTTTTGAATAACTATGATAATGTAGTTTCTTAACATGATTTTCGGTTTGATGCATAGAATAATTTACATAAATAATAGACACATTTTTTTTACATTGTTCACATACATTATTTGTTGTTTTATCGTGATGTATCGGTAACCTGAGAAGTTTAGATAAATGAAAAAAAGTGAAAAAAAACCAATTAAATTATATGTATAATACACAAAAAATTTCATAAAATCGTGCAATATTCAGAAGACATAATAATAACACATCATCTCATAAACTATGAAGTCTGAAAGGACCGACTCTGTCAATTCAAAGTAATATTCCCGTAAATACCACTGCAATTTTGATTGATGTAATAATGCCAACAGTTTATATTGTTTTATTTTGGGAGTAAATTCCATAAAGGCATCGTGAAATAAAATTTGCAAAAGGCATACTAGATTTTTTGCTCATTTCTAAAAGCCAAAAAAATATACTCTTTATAGATATTTTTGAAAGCTTTGCTATTTGTATTGGAGCATACATTACGATTTGAAACAGTTTGAGTATTAAATTATAGGGATCGAAACCGATTATATTGAAGGTAAATTGATTTTTTCCATTTCTCTTAAATCGATTAGGCTCATAAACTGTTGTCATAATATAATGCTACTAATAAAATGTTGCATCCTCTTTGGGTGCACCCCCTTTAGGTTACATTCATATACTGTATTTAACTAAAAGAGATAAAACATTTTCTGTAGCAATGCTAATATGCTTGATATTTATGAAGTTACTGTACGAAAGAAATGATAATCAAAAGACATCGATGTCCTTCTAACACAAAAATAATGTCTGAATTCGGGCTTCTGTTTCCAGCCATTAGCGCAAACAGACAATTAAACAAACAACATTTCCACTTTATTTTAGTGTATATGATTATATAGGTGCAACAATCAATTTAAGTAATATCATAACTTATTTCAGATATAAAAAAGGTTTATTTTGGAGATGGTTTTGGTTAAGTTGTTTTAAATTTTATAATCTAGAAATACAAAATGCCTGCCTGTCTTGCAGGACTTGGACTGAAAAACTTGAAATGGGGCATAGTGATGTGGGAATTTTACAACTTTCTCTTACTATATTATTACTAAGGATTTTTATACATATTGGGGTCTTCAATATTTTTAATTAGATTCCATGTGTCTTACAGACGGTAATAAATAAATGTATATTGAAAGACCGTTTTAGTCATTTTAATTTTGTATGTTTTCCAATACCTTATATTACTATTGTTGTTTATTATATCAAAAATAGTTACTAATTACTGAATTAATTTTTCTTTAATCTTCAAAACAGAACGTTATCTAACTAAAAGTTAATATTACCAAATAAAATTGTTAAGGTATTCAATTTTTTATTTAACCAGTATAGTTTTTGCGCAAGTTATATATATATATATATATATATATATATATATATATATATACTTGTTTTTAAAAAATTTACAGAAATTTATGTATATCCTCAAAATGCTTAATGTCTTCGAAATTAATGTACCAATTTCGAAAGAAGTTAAGCTAATGCTTTCCCGATGGATGAAGTATATAAGTTACATCAGAAAGTCTCATTTATATCGAAACTCTTAAGTGAACGCCCCACAATCTCCAAAATTATTTTTTTTATAATCTCCGAAACGGCTACAGTCAAAATTATAAAAAAAGAATGATAGAGGTTTACTTACGTTTATTGAAAATATATAGAATCAATTTTTAATTTCATACTTTTTGAGTCATTCGCCATATTTTTACATGCAGCACAATATATTTTATATCAAAAATGATATTAATATTTGTAAATAATTTAGTCGTATCAAACCCTCGTACTGAAAGTTCTGATCTTAGATAACAGTATTTATTTTAACTTATATAAACAAATATCAAAACAATATGTAAGCACACGCATACCTGATGGAAAATCTTTGAACCATCTAACTTTATTATGTTACAAAAAGTCTGGCTCACATTCTTTCAAAATTAAGTAAGACGGGTATAAATTAATGGATCGATTTAAATATTAAGCGTTAAGTGTTGCGCCTTCTGATTTGAAATACTCTTTAAGATAACACTTTTAAATGCTAGAAAAGTTGCTTGCGTAATTTAACATTTCTTATTTAAGGAAAATATATATTTTAAGTGATATCAGTTTAATACTTGAGCATAAGACGGTTTAATAACTTGTAAATTTTCCTTAAAACATGATTCATGACTGTGGTTTCGAATACTCCGTAAATCATTATAAATATCCTTGGCATTGTATTTAACTACAATCTAATATAATCACATTATTAACTAATAAATCGCAAAATGGGCATAATTTAGGTACATTTTTAACAATTCTCATTAGTGAAATCATTATCGATTAATGTCGAACCAAGTTCTTAGTAACGGTGCAAGCAACATGTGGGTATTTAAAAATAACGATTATTAATAAATTGAAGGTGCTGGCGTTAGGGACGTTATCTACGCTTAAAATCTAAAAAATTGACCACTTTACTTTTTATTAAAACAGCAATTTTTTTTTGTATAAGATGTACAGACATTTTATAGCGTTTAAATATTTATACCTTTAAAATAGCCAACATTCCTGAAATAAATATGCCACTTTTAACAGAAGTTATACTACTACTTTCCTAATGAACGAAGCAAATATGTTACATCAGATAAACTAAGTAATATCGAATTTCTTAACGTTTCAAAAATTTCTGAAATAATTTTTTTTGAAACATATTTTTCGCTCAATATTTGAAACGGGTACAATTAAAATTATAAAAAGGGCTCTAAACAAAGTCATTATGTTCACGGCGGATACAATATCTGGAAATGTTTATAGGAAATTACCAAACATTTTAAGTGACATTTGAGTGAATAGACCAAACAAAGAAAACTATTCAGCGAACATCATTGAATAAACGTAATAGACTTTTCTGGAACATATATATCAAATAAAGTTTTGAATACACATCTCATCTCTCAGAGTGGATTTACTCGTTGATTTACTATGAAATAATTATTTTGGGGTGACATTTTTGAGTGGTTTCATTGGAATATTGACTGACTGAGTATCGCGAAAGGTGATTCCGTTTTCACAGGGACAGTTTTCAATTCGGTCAGTATCATCATAATGCGTTTTCGGCAGGGAAGGAGCAACGCGGTGCTACAGTCGTTTATTAATCCATTTGTCCCCCACAAATGGACCACGAAATCGACCGCAGAACTCACTGTAAGATATAAAGGCGCCTGTTAAATATTGCCATGGATGATAGAATTTATTTACGTATATTTTTATGTTTACTTCAGGAAGCAGCGTAATTTATCAAAAATGTAAATTTCACTGATGTCTCAATGAAGGAATATACATAAAAAACGATGTATTTGAAAAAAATAGGGCTCAGTAATAAATTATTACTATTATTTTATTTAAAAAAATGATTGGATAAAAATTTAAAATAATTCTTTCATTTCTTTTATCACATATTTTATTGTAAATTTTATAATGAGATATTACATATTTAACAAATATATAAATATGAATGGTGATATTAGGAGAAAAATTAAATAAGGGATTAATAAAAAGTTACAAAATTTTAAAAAATAACGTCTATATCACTTAATATTTTCAAAAATATTCAGTTCTGCCAATCTCAAAAATGTATTATTAAGTTTCTAGTTTATGATTTTATTTAATTATAAAATAATATTGGGTGACAAATGCATTTTAACAAAATTTATAATCACAATTAAATGAAACTATGTGATGTAGTATTATTTCTACTTTCTTTTCTGAAAGAAAATATTACATCACGTAGTTTCATTTAATTGTAAATAATGAATTTCTACAAAATTAACGCCAAATATATTCAATATTCAAAAAATTATAATTTCACTGTTTATCAACCAAAAAAAAAAACAAGAAATGAAAACAAGAATCCTCTTTACTTACTTCAGTAAGTAAAGACGATCCATGAAAATATAATTTAAACAATTTTTATATTATAAACTAAATATTTAAAGGTTATCTTTACCTTTGTAATACTTTGTGAATTGTTATTATTAACTTTACTGTTTAGATGTTTGAAAATAGTGAAAAATACGTCAGCAATAAAAAAATAAAGGTATTTATTTTATAAAATAATTGTTTACAACACTGACTCGTATTATTTAAATAAGTTTTTATGTATATCCTTTAATTTAAAAAATCAATAAAATTAGTATTTTTGTTGTACTAAACTCGTGTCTATTTTCTTATGCATTAAAAGCAAATTTCCTTATTATGACAAGATAATTATTTTGTAATAAATTGTAAAAATACTCCATGAAATAAGAAATCCTACCTTTACAGATTTTCAATATTGAATTGAAAATTAGATTAAAAAATAAGTGGATAGCAAGTATATAAAATGCATTGCGTCCGACTACATTTGTGGTTGAAATGTCATAGTGTGGGTGATACATTTATTATTTTAGTCATTTTGTTGAGCTTAAAACAAATGGACATTTTATATTCTGGTTACGGACAATATAACAATATAATTTCTTATTATTAGTTATTAAATTATTATATTATATTTTACTACTAAAAGCATTTAATTAGTTATTTTCCGTTATTTTTATATTATTCACGTAAATATTTACCAGAGCTATTAATTTGGAGCGTATAAATAAAATTGAAGCGCCTATAAAGCTGCTGACGCTAGACGGCGCTGTTATCACGCACCCAGCCAATATGTGTATAAAATTGTAGTGCGTTTACTTAATTATAATCTGTATAGAAAGTGTGAAATATATCAAAATCTAATTCAAATAATACATCATATTATTTCGTTTCAGAATCAGCAAATTTCCACGTTCGCATCCCTGGTATCATAAAAATGTGCATAAGTTTATTTTCGCATCGTACATCAAACTGGAGTCAAATTTTCGTAAAGTAAAACCATACATTAGTTACGAATTGTATCCCGCGGTTTAACACACGTAGAATTATTTTGATTATACTACTTTCCCAACCGCAGTAGCTAAACGCCTCCGTTCTGTTCGTTAGGTGACATCGGTCGTAGGGATCGAGAGTATATTGGCATATTTGGCATATTCAATATGATCAATCAGTATTTTAATCTGGTTTCTACTTATTTAGATTATTTTCATTTCAATTATTATTTTTTATTAGTTTTCTGCATCTATAAATTAGAGCATAAAATATAGAGCTTGTAATATTTTCTAAATTAGCGGCTTCCAAACAAAGAAACATTTTTTGCAATCGAATTAGAAGTTTTTTTATATTAGCGCGAACAAACAAGCTTTTCCGCTTCACGTATTTTTATAGATTACAAATAGCCTGCTAAGGAAGCATTCAAAATTCCCATGAAAACCTTTAGTTATATCTTACAGTGTTTTTAATTAACGTCAAAAACGTATTTACATTAATTCTGTCAAGCGTCAATTTATTAATTAATTAAATATATCTCTATACAACTGAATATTAATGCATGTAAACAAAATATATGGACTGTAATAGAATATTTAATCAAGCGTTGCCTGTTAAACAAGTAGACAGAGGGGCAAGTTAGGGTAATAACTAGGTACTTAATGACATAATATAATTGAATTTTAAATTAACATGTCGTTAGCATGAAGAGAAGGTAAACACGACACATATCTTATTCAGTGTAAAAATGTCACTTTTATGCACTCTTGCTGAAATAAACCTGTTATTTTATATATTCTCCCTTATTAACGAAGATTACGTAAGATAGCGTAATTGCACATGGCGTAATTTGAACTATATTATGAAAGTTATAATTGGATTATGAAACGTACATATATTTGTTATACTATATATATTTTATTTGAATTTGATATAAAATATATCCATCCCTTTTCTGTAGCATTAAAACACTTTGTGCAACACTTGTGCTTCAGGTAATAAAAATATAATTTAATAAATAATGCGTTCCAATTTCAGAGAAGTGTATTTTAAGATTTTTTTCCATTTTGAGACAGTATCTCTTTACACACTAAATTTTTTTTTAAAAATATATTTTCACGGGTAAACTTTGTCATGATAATTCCACTTTTAATAAGAAGTAAACAATTAATTTTGAAACAAAATTTCATGTAATAACAATTGTAGTATTAAATTTTATATAACATTAAAAGGTATACATGACAATTATTTAAGAAGTCGATAAATTAGATACAGCAGTCGACGAGTTAGGTAACATAAAAGAGAACTCCCTTTTATAAACGTGATGAACTCATTCGTTCGTGAAAAATAATACATCGATATTTTTTGCTGAACCACTATATATTTTTGTTAACCAAAATAGGATTCAAATAAGGTCTAATGTTCCAATAATAAATATTAAAAAAGTTTACTGGAGCCACATATATACTTATAGAATATGTGATAATTATCCATATACGTGACTGAACATAACCTGTCTACGTAACGGAATGCCTAAGAGGGTACTAAAACTTCAAGCTGATACCACTAAATTGCCAGTGTAATACGTCATTTACGATGACTAAATAAAATTCAAGTCATAAAAGAAAATGAATTGCGAGCTCAATTTACATATATTTAACCAATTTTTGTGAATTTCCAGCGTCTACAATTGTTTTGAAAAATACGTGTGACGCCCACGGGAGCAATAACGCGCTTTTTTATTGCTCAAATGACATGCATTTCGTGAAATATTAAACGGTAACTGGTTGGGCGTAATTTATGTTATATTAAGTGGTTCGCCGTAAATAAACCATGCGATGTCAACAACCATCTTAATGAACTATGACTATATTAATGGCGGGTCGGAATTTTATGGATAGCTTATGATATATAAAAAGTCAATGAATAATAAATAGCGTGCATGCGCGTGTGCGCGTGTGCGTGTGTGCACGCTCCTGCGCGTGTGCGTTTGCGTGTGCGTGAATAATAAAGCGGAATAATACTAATATTTCTTATTGTCAAATCGACGTAATTTTGATACTACGGGATAAATAAAACTGGTTATTAAATAAATATGTTATAATGTAAGCGATCAAGATAATGTGCATAAACTATAAATTTGTTGCACCACACAGCGACGTCTCTACTTCCATATTAGTTATTTACGACTAGTAAATATACGTTTTGTAACGGCGAGATTTTGTAAATACGTCTTTATTATAATGAATATTACGTAAGAAAATAATTTAAATATTGAATTTCATGTATAAATCAATCTATTCGAAAATTTGCTTTGTGTTTTTGAAACTAAAGTAGTAATTATTTTCCGAACACGAATTTACTAATCACTATTTATCATAAGTTGGGAAACTTTATGATATTAAGAATGAACAAGATCTATGATTACTTTGAATCTAATAAAAGTGATTCGAAATATTATCCTTAAGTTTTTTATTTCTTTAAAAAAAAAACACAATTTTTTTTTATTTAACTTTTCTTAATCATTTATACCATTTTAGTCGTTTGGTATTGAAGTTTTAAATTATTATTAAATGTGATTTCTGGTTTTAAATCAATCCATTTCTTTCTAATTTTAAAATCTATTCATCTAAATAAATTTAAATATTTTATTTTATTTTTAATGCTGTGTCATTTCAGGGAACTATTTTTATTATAATGAAATAATTCGAAACGTCTTGCATAAAAGCATTTGCTATTCTTTAGTTTTTCGCCGAACGTTGAAACGAAATTACAGCATTTCTTCTGATTTTATATTTTCTAAGAAAGTAAGGTCTGAAAAAGTGGAGAATGTAAATCAATCAGAACTATTTTCTGGAATGTCAAGATATCTAACCAAAGAAAGATTCTTAATCGAATAATGATTACTTGGTAATTGGCTTTGCATAATTACTTAATCCCCTTATATTCAATTGAAACATTCGTCTCTTCACATGCAACGATCATTGTTTTCATTACATTAGTAACAAATCCGAAATCTTTAAAAAAGATCATGGTCGTAATATTCACTTCTTTATTGAGTCCTCTCATTTTCTATTTAATATAAAACACGTTAAAACATTTTTGTGCACCTCATGAAATAATTACATTGAAACTATTTGCGAACGTGGCAACTAATGTTCAAAATAATATCTGCTCCTTGAAAAGTAATATTTAAATTTCTCATTACAAAACTTAGTACTGAGGAGGTCAGTTACCGTTGAATTGGCTGTAACAAGACTGAAAATTTGTCTCTATTCCAAGAATGTCACGAGCTAGATAAGAAAAAGTAATGTTTACTTTGAATACAGACGAGAAAAGTTTCATTATTAACAGTATTTTTCACAATTAAATGAAACTACGTGATTTAGTATTATTTCTACTTTCTTTAATTTCTTTACCACGACCTAGGTTTCGTTGTATTACAACATCTTCAGGTGGGATATGAGCAAAGATATCTATTCTATCTAATAATATCTATATCTATCTAATCTTTGCTAATATCCCACCTGAAGATGTTGTAATACAACGAAACCTAGGTCGTGGTAAAGAAATTAAAGAAAGTAGAAATAATACTACATCACGTAGTTTCATTTAATTGTAAATAATGAATTTCTACAAAATTAAAGCCAAATATATTCAATATTTGAAAACAGTATTTTTATTAAAACTGAATCGATAAAGTTATAATGATTAAATTTGATTTCATATATGTATATCTCTTGTCACAGCATTGCAAGATTCTCGCAGTAAAGTCTAGATTTTAATATTATTTCGTCGATAGAAAATTTCATTGGCGTAACGCACAAAATTGGGAAAATAAGTTCGATTCGATTTTAAATATTTTTTTACTTTACTGTGAAAAGAAACTTTAAGGGCTCTTTCATACAAGCTTTAACAACGCGGCATTGATTGACCTTCCTTATTTAACACTTAAACACTTGAAACATTTCATTCAATTGGAATTCTGACCGATAAGGGTTGAAACGTACCTAGTGCAATGTAATCTTCCCGTTTTGTTATGAACAGGGGATAAATCCAATATAGTCTCTGCTTTGCTTTACGATGACGACATAGTTTATGTACGTAAATACTTCACAGGCTTCTTCGAAACAATTTTTTTAATTACCGTAATTAATCTCTGTATAGTGCTGTAATCGGTTATAATGTCGCATTAATCGTCGATAAAACTTCAGCGCTAGTACCAAAGGGCTCTATATATATATATATATATATATATATATATATATATATATATATATAAATATATATATATATATATATATATATAAATAAATATATATATATATATATATATATATATATATATATATATATATATAAATAAATATATATATATATATATATATATATATATATATATATATATATGTGTGTGTATGTATATATGTATATTTAATTTTACATATGTATACTTTCATATATAAAGCATTTTCAGAAGTTTAAGCCAATTAAATATGCGTCGATGGTTTATTAATACGTATTATTATTTAGTAATATCGTTTAGGAGCTCATCTATTGTAACTTTCACGTATTTATTTCCTACAATATTATTATAAGTTTATTAATATATTTTTATTGACAAACTTTTTTTGCATATAAATGGAGGGTTGTAAATAATGAATTATTCCATACAACTTTAAAAGTTATTTCCGATTTATCATAACACGTCTTATTTCAAGTCCAGTTATGTACTGTGATGGTCTATATACATTTTAAGGTAGATAGCATTTGTGTTAAATTATTAAAAAAATAACAAAATTATTTTCCTCTTTATAAATATATCACCTATAGTTAAATTATATATTGATAAATATTAGGTAAAACTCTAGTAATGTTATTTTTTTTATAATTTTGACTGTGACTTAGTGACATCACTGAAAATATGGGGAGGCAATATTTTCAGTGATATCTATTATAAACAAAATTTACACGACATATGAAATTTAAAAAAAATCAAATTTGTAAAATGTTATACAAATATTGCCGAGTGTTAAATAATGAGCTATATGTGCATTACCAAGCCGAGTTCTAAATTTGGACTCGAATGGTTTCTGACAAAAATGCCTCAACAGGCGGACATACACGAGAGTTATTTTATTGGAGGTACGAAAACCTAAGGCACTGCTTGAATGATAAATTAATACGTAAACACGTCGTCTAATATTGTAATATTACAGTATTCAAACGAAGATAGTATTTTTGTCAATGTTGGCTAAGAAATACCATTTTTTAATATACAATTTATTACTCCGAGACGAACAATATCTTAACAGAGATAAAGTACATACTTTATAAATATATGATGACCTTCAACAATGGGCCTTGAATTTTAAATAGATCTGTTGTCAAAAGTACGCATGTATCGATGTAAATCGCCTCCAGCGGCACAAGTGATGCGATGTAATCCCATAATGACAGCTCCCGTTAACGAGACGAGAGATGACAGCAACCAAAAAGGGGAGTTGACTCAGCACTATACTGAATTAGTGAGATGCTGTGCTAACCAGTTTAAACAGGCCATACTAAATCGGTATTCGATAAAAGATCTCAAGATCGAAACTAAACGTAAAAGAAAATTCCAGATTTGCAGGAACATCTAGAAGGTTAAGACGGTTTCGTTATCTGAAACATGTGCACATTCAAGTAACAAAACCAAATTTTAGTATTTATAAAAGTAAAAAAATAATATTTTAACGAAAGATACGCATAATGTATACATAAATGTATGTAATAAAAAATTTGTTAAAATTTATATTTTAGTGTATATTTTTATAATTACCCATAAAATAATTATCAACTTTCTACTTGGGACGTTATTTTACTGTGACTTATAGAATTCGTGAACAGTTTATTTTTAATTTTTTCATTTATTTACTTAGAACTTAAAGTATTTATATATTCTTCAAACTTATTGCTACATTAGCAATCTTTCTAAGTTAGTCAAAATATCATAAGTTGAGAATTTTGCGTTGTAGAAGACCACAATGAACGGTCAGTGGTCTCACTGATCGTTTATTGTAAAGATAGTTATTCACTACAATATAATAATTAATAACGTGACCGTGTGTTAAGATTGACTTAATACTAACTATAATAACAAACAATTTAGGTATTAAAGTGGATAGAAAAAAGTGGTGGGTTAGGCGAATAAGAAATTGGATAATGATGGGGATTCAAGCCAGGATCTTTTTCTGACGACTGTCTTGAATCAGGATATATCTTTTTCCGACGACTGTCTGAAAGATAAATCGCCGATGCAATTCGAATGTTAGGATCAAGTTTATTCCAAGGTTGCATGTACAATGAAAGATTATTTGGAACAAGTGTGTTATGTCTAGGAATAAAGAGAACGAGAACGGATTTATACATATACGAATATAATCCAAGGTTGTCAACCCTTCGAATATAAAGCTTCGAATTTAGAATTGAAGTAAGGTGAACTGTAAGGAAACTTCCGAGCATTGAAGAGAATACACAGAATATGTTTCAATGTATTAAAAAAACGTATGTTAATGAAATTAATTAACTAAATACTGACAGATAACTTCAATAATGTTTTAATAAAAATTATACGCCCAAGTCCGGCAAAATTCAGTTTATGTGGTATTTTGTTGAATTGAAATAAAAGATTAACCTATCAGTTTGAACATACAATGTGAAAATTTCTTAGTCCGGAATCTTGTTGCCACGATATGAGAGATAGATTGATTTTTCAATACTATTTAGACATATATAATTTAATATACAGTATAGTGAACATAATATGTCTAATGATGACTTATAAACCAAGAATATGGCCCTCCCTACTTTCATTTTTTATAGTTTCAAATACGATATAAAATTCAAAGGGTATTGCTTTATTTTCTAGAAAACTTAAGTATATAATTTTGCAGTCGAACCGCGGTAGATTTACGTCAATATCGTGAAAAAGTATGGATAAAACGTCACGTAATTGTCTGAGATATGACGGTAGTCTGATATGTTTTTCATATGTATGATACGTATGTATATGCTGTTTAAAGAATTATACTCATATACCGTATGGCTTTACGCAGGTTAAACGGTTATCATATACTTGTAGAAATTTATATATATATATATAAATATATATATATGAAAGATAATATACACCTTTTTAAATTCTGAGAGAAAAAAAGCAAGGGAGAGAAACAGGCAGATTCTTAAAGAAATATTTGATATAACAAAGCGCGTCAGAAATTTGTCTTAAACACGAATAACAGCTATTTAAAATAATATACAATTAAAGTGTTATAATCTAGAAAACCATGTATCTAATACGAATAAAGCTTTTATGTGTAAGTGGGATGAGACCATGGCTGGTCGTGGTAGTAATGAAATTGGAGCCTGCGTTATATAACTGACAATTCGTTTAATGTTTTTGAGAAGAAAACGCTTGAATTTGGTCTGACAATTTTGTAGGTTAGAATAAAAATGTTACTGTTGTATTTGTAATTATGTTTTAGTCAATAATAATCAGTGTGATGAAATAACAGAAATTGTTTATTAGTATTATGGCTGCACTTACCATGCCTGCCAAATAGCGACAGCCACACATTGTTAAGTGCGGAGCCAATTTTAAATAATTAAATAAGACAAGGCCAAAAAATAGATATCAAGCCATAAACAATGGCTGCAGCCCGCGCGTTGCAACCGTTCGGTCGAAAAGTGGAACCATAGCCCTGCGTAGCACCTTTGGCGACGAAGTGGGAAGCCTGCAGAATGAGTGACGGAACACCTCAGTCGAGTGACGGAACTATCACTTAGTGCGGTGATGGAGAGTTACTTCTTTGCATTCTACAATGGTCGACGAGGATTTGTGGAGCGCGCCAGCAGTGGGGGGCGTTTTGTTCATCCCGCGGTGAGAAGCGCGGGTTTTCGGGGTATGCCCTGTCTTGCTCGGCGATTGTATGTCTCTGTCGCGATATGCCTTCTCAAGTTCTGTATATTATCGTCTCTAGTTTGGATTTTACTTTTGGCATATGAAAATTTGGCGTATTGAAATCACCAAAATTAATTTATAACTCCCTACCTGGACTTCTATTATATTGCATCGTATTCTGTGCCTAACAAGTAGTGCTCACTTCAATAGCTTAAACTGTGGTATGAAGCATTTTTTTTAAATGGTGACTAATTGCTGCGCTGCAAAAGAGCTGGACAATTTAATATATTTTTATTGCAGACCCACTGGAAATAGTCGATATGAAACATTCCAATTGTTGTCTTAAAAACTGAGTGTGACCGTATGCTAAAGTTAAAATTTTGTTTTTTATTTTACTAGAAAATGTGAATAGGTGGAAACGTTTAGACAATTCCGCTTCTTTAATAATTTCACTTTTAAAAACATCCCAAATTGGTGAATGATTGAGGGTTCATTTCATTACGCATATATCATATGTTACAATAGATACGATATAAGTACTTACTACACCAAGTTATGTGACCAAAGTAATTTACTATAATCAAATTTATGCACGAGGCAATTTTGAACTCCAATTGACTATCTTAAATTTAAATGTACGTTTCAAATAAAGTTTCAATGTTTGTTTCTTAAAAAAATAAAATATATATTAACTATGACCAGATTTTATATAATTTTCAATTATTTAAAGACATGTTTGCAACGAGTTCCATTGATTTTTACAGTTGCACTATTTTCGCCTGTTCGATTCTTATAAATGATATCTGTTAAAGAGCTAATTAACACTTTTAAAACAAATAAACACATTTATCTTAATACAAAAATAATTTTTAACTAAAATTTAATTTTTAAGCATTGACGTCACAAAAAAAAGTAATTTGTAATTGTGTACATTTTTTTGATCGATGAAAATTTAAAAAAAAGTATTATTGATATATATATATATATATATATATATATATATATATATATATGTATATATATATATATATATATATATATATATATATATATATATATATATCATCATATCATCATCATCATCATCATCGTATATATTAATACGCTAAGGTTAAGATGTTACTCTCCCTTTTTAGAAAAAACCTCACAAATAATCCACATAAATTATATATCATTTTATAGATAATTGCTTGCTCTACCGGCATCCACAACTAAAAAATTTATTATTGTTATTGTTTTTGCAAATTAATTATTTATTAAAATTATATACACAAAACAGCAATGCTGCCATCTAACGGCTCAACGTCAATATGATTGACGGTCGGTAAAATTTTTGTTTAATTTCAAATCCACTCACGTACAAATAAAGTGGCGCTTTAGCTCAATGCTTTTGATACTTGCGCCTCTATATGTCAATTTTAGTAAAATATTTGTTTGATCTGTCATCTGAGCTTCATAATGTAATAAAAACGTAATAAGCAGTGTGCAAAATTAGAAATGAATTGAATACCTGCAATCAATTTTGATTTATTAAATTGAGTTGAATAATTTACATTGCGAAGACTTCGCACGGGTCACACTAGTATATATATATATATATATATATTTATATATATATATATATATATATATATATATATATATACATATATATATATATATATATATATATATATATATATATATATATATATATATATATATATATATATATACATATATATATATATATATATATATATATATATATATATATATATATATATATGGACTAATACAAAGATACAATATTTCGGCAAGAATGTTACATTTAGATTACAGCACTACCTTTTTACTTGCTGTTGAGAGTGAAATCGCATATTAAAGGTGATTTTATACGAAGTTGCAAATAACTAATAGAGTGAAGATTGCAACATCAACACATGTCTCGCTTTTTCTTATCTATAAAAGCAAAAAAAAAATGCGGGTAGCACTTTTTTAAAAACGTGTTGAAGTCAGTTTGATGGCGTTCAATTTGAATAAATAAAAAATACGATATGTACGTGTATGGTTAAATGGATACCTCATTGAAACAACGTCACATTTAATTTCGAGTTAGGTTTTTCTTTAATTAATAAAATAAAAGCCCGTAATTCCATTTTATTTATATACAGTGCTATCCCAATGACGTATACGAGTTAACTAACTTACTTCAATTGAAATTACAAAACAAAGTTCGCTGCCATGTCTATCTGTCTATATGTACGCGATTTTCTCTGTAATTACTTTACCAACTTTTTCTAGTTTTCATTAGAGCAGACATTGTTTTAAGAGGAAGTATTTATGTGTAATTTATGAAAATTTTGTGAAAATTACCTGACAATACCGGAGAGGAATATTGGTGTGCGCTGCTAAAATCGTTAAAGATGCAAACAATTTTGGTCTTATTAAAACTTCTGCAATAAAAGATGAGAGAGAATATGTTTACACATTGTAAAAAAATCCATACTAAATATTTTATCCCTATAAAAAAAATTTATAACGATTTTGGTCAAATGATTTAGATCAAATTTCCCTTTCATACTGTAACTTTTTAACGAATAATTTCATGAAAATTCATGACGTTGTTTTAAAGTAAGCAAAAAAATGTTCATGAGTTTTCACGCATTGGCATTTGTCGACGCCTAGCTAGTATTTCTATAATTCCAACTGTAGTTCAAATTGCACATCATAGATGGCACCTTCCATTATTACACTAATTGAAAACAAAATTTCGAACTAACACCCTCACATGATACTAATTTTTCTACATTAATCGTAAACAAACTTAGTATTTAATTACAAGCACGATGCAAGTAAATCTGACATCAGATAGTGGTCATAATTAAAATGATTATAGGTGAATATTGTAAAGAATGTATATATACATATATATATATATATATATATATATATATAAATATATATATATATATATATATATATATGAATCAATGTTTCCATTAGAAACGTCTCTAGAGCAACAAAATCACTTAAAAACACATCGTTTTCAAGTATATATATATATATATATATATATATATATTTTTTTTTTTTTTTGTCTTTTTGTTTTTTTTAAATTTTCTTAAATATTACCTTATTCCAAGAAAATCAGAGCGGCATCCACCAATAATTTAATTATCATAAGTGAAATATTAATTTGAAATAATTAAATAAAACTCTGAGATATTATGTCTGCGTTGCGTTATTTTTAGTAGTCGAATGTCGTATTGAGATATCTATTTCAATAATTTAATTGGTATATATAAATCTATGTATTATTAATTGTTTGCAATTAAAAAAAGGTACCCATTAAAAATGCTCACCACCAAACACGGCACCCGTAAACCGAAGTACTTCGCAGCAATTTCGGCATCCATATAAGTCAGATCTAGCAAATATTCTAAGTAAGATTTTTAGTATATCAAGAGATAAATACCTAATTATGACGTATGAGTAAATAAACTTGGACATCGAACTAGGCCGCGCTGAATAATTTTCGGACGCTCATCGGTTTAACAACCAGACTTTCACAAACAGAAAGTGTTACATGTTTCATAGGCGTTATGATGTGGTGAAGCGGTGGAGAAAAAAAAATTGTCGCAGCCAAGTTCAACGTTATGTTCGACATAATATTCAGTAAATCTGGACCCAAAGCTCACTCATTTACACTTGTTCAACGTTATGTTCGACGTGATATTCAGTAAATCTGGACCCAAAGCTCACTCATTTACACTTGTTCAACGTTATGTTCGACGTGATATTCAGTAAATCTGGACGCAAAGCTTTAATTCACTTATTTACACTTCTCTAGCGAAGCTCGACGAGGACTTGACTTCAATTTATTGCTAACTTTTTAAAAGATAACTTGTCTCTTTTTACAGTAACGTTTTTAAGATATTTTTTATCAGGAATTAGAAATACGTATGAATTTATTATTTACCATATATTCGTCACCAAATTTCCTGATGAAAGCAACTTCAAAGATGTTTGCCTAAACATTGTTTTAAATGTCACTAACCTTTACGGATCTTAAGATTATTGCCTTTTAATATGGTTCACGGAACTTTAGACATAGATGTCAGAAAAAAAGTGCACTGACACTTTTTTTTCGTTAGACGATTTTGAAAATATTTGTGTAGGTGAAAGTAAAATGAAAAACGGCACCCACAAAAATAGGTTTTTTTTAAATGTGTTAAAATTTTGGATCAAAAGAAAAATTGCAAATAAAGGTGGAAGTAGAGTTTTACTTGATAAATGGAATGAGTTCCGAGAGTATCGGGAGTAAAATATATTGTACGTAAACAGAAGACATTTTTCTCACAATCTTTAAGTTTATCTTAGTAAAGAGTATTTATCCCATACCTTAGACCTCTTATTCTTTTCAATATTGCACACTTGACTATCATTATTAACATATAACTGTGAAACTGAATATTTTACCTTTTTTAATATTACATACCGAATATCTTTACACATTTTTAATATTTGGCAATTAAATAATGCTAAATATTTTTTGGATTTTTTGGATTTATTCATGTTTTAAACAAGGATACAATTCAAATGAAAACCTTTGTTAGTGAAGGCTTTAAAGAATATTTAAAAAGTACAATATACTTGTTTTAATATAAATATTGCAACTTATCAAAACGCGGAGTATTCTACGACATGGCACTCCCAATTTCAAACAGATGCTCTGTGAATACAGGGACCGAAACAAAATAACTTGCAACAAAGTGAACCAAGAGCGAGGCGAGTAGCATGCTGAAATTCTCTCACGGCAACTCGCGGTAACGAGATGACAAGTTACCAGGCATCGGCAAATGGAGTTGTCTCGATACATGATGAGTGGACGGGATGCTGCGATATCCACTTTAGAGCTGACGTCGCTGAAGTTTTATTTCTGTAACCGATCGATTTGTATTCAGCTCAAGTAGCAAGGCATGTATACAATTTTATCGAGGTGCTACTATTCTAAAGCGCTCACGTTACTTAGACGCAATAATTCAGGTTTCTAGTTAAATAATTATATATCAAATATCCATTTTTGAATAAATGATGATTATATGATATTTGGTAATGTTGTAGCCATAATGTTGTTTATGAGTAGGTGTTATAATTACTTGACTACAATATACGTAAACTTTTTGCGGATCAGAGCAAAAAAATTCGTTTTACAACTTCGGTAAGAAACTAATTCTAAAACGACAATTTTTATAGTCTATTTAATGCAAAAAAAAATAGGAAATTGACTAATTTTTTAAAGAAATCTGTTCAATGGTATATAAATCTATGTGCCTGTGCTGATTTGTTTGCGCTACCTTTTCCATGTTTGGAAACCGCCTCGAAATGTAGGTCATTATAAATGTTATTTTCACTTTTGGACTAAAGAACTGTTTTTCTATGTAAATTTTATTGTTTTAACCTGGCAGATGAATGGACGGATAATCAACGTCGCTTTAGGAGGTATAGTTTTAGAACAGATTTTATTTGTAAATGAAATTAATTCTAATTCTCAACACAAAAGTTTTCACATTGTGTTCTCAAATTTCTACATAAAAGTATTAAGGTATTTTATTCCGCAAAAGCCCAACCCATCCTGAATAAACTATATTATGACTTGCAGCTAATATGAATTGGTAAATAAATGCCATTCCATTGGGTTTAAGCAATTGGTACGTAATTTAGATTAAAATCATATTTGAAATATTTGGAGGCACAATTAACTTATAATTATTTAACTTATAACTAACGTCCGTCAGGAGAGACGTTCGGTGTTAAACTAGAAAAGTTGCATTATTCATCAATTTATACATTACAATATCAATCATTGGCTTAAAAGGTGTAGTATGTTATTAATCCTTAATCAATCCTAAGTTATCATTACCTGCATAAACTTCATCGTTAGATTTAGCATAAATTAATACAAAGGTATCATGATGATTTTTTACAACAACAAATATCTCTTAATTCTTATTGACTTATCAGAGTTGACATAGCCTCTTAATGTTTTGAAAATTCTCTCTAAAACGATGAGCAGAGAAATTTCAAATGTTTTTCGAAATTTTCTACAATCTTCAATAAATTTCGAGTTAGGCAAAAATATTACTAAAGCTGAATATTATTAAATAGGAGGAACATTCATATATATATATATATATATATGTATATATATATATATATATATATATATATATATATATATATATATATATATATATATATATTTGTTTATATATATTTCCTCCGACATGAGCACCGCCATTTTCATACGAACGCGTGAAATTTACGTATAGTATGAATGTGATATACTTTAAATATTTTTTCCATATGATGTATCCTGAATTATATAAACAAAACAATCTAACGAAGGAAGAAATACTAAATTTTATTCATATAAACCTATTAGTTTAAGCATTAAATTATCGGACAAACACACAAACATGCATTATTTCACCTCAAATGGAAATATAATTAAATCACTTAGACTGTTTGAATCGTTTGGAGTTTTCTCATTTTTTTGAATGGAAACTAAATTCATAATAACCATCAATTTAATGAACAAAAAAATTGACACTTTTTTCTATTTAACATTATAAAACATTTTTCAATTATTGACCAAGAATCTATCGAATTTGCACTCGTTTCACTTTTTTCAACGAGAAATTTATCAACCTATTGTAACCATATGGTCTAACGATGAAGAAAAGTAGACTTGGGAACTTCTCAATAGTGGAACAACACTAACTGACATTAAACACAACGGATTTTGGTTCATTCATGTGCTTTAATAAATCCGTTGGTTACTTACACATTGCTTCTGGCAAGAAAAAGCATTTAAAAATCAATTTTGTCAACAGTACGTTCAAATAATTTCTTTAACCTTTTCACGTACTTAGTACTTTATAAGCACAACTATATAGTTTAGCTAAACTATATAGACGTAGTTTGTTTTTTCCGGAACAATTAAAGTTTATCACACACATACTTTACGTAAATTGCACGCGCAATATATGTATGAGATATTACAATGTTTGTAATATCTCTTTCCGGTAATTACAAAATTACATCCACACACTCATACACACACACATACACTATAGACTTAGTTTTCGAAGTTTGTAATAAACTTTGATTAAGAAATAAAATGTTAAGTATAAAAATTTAAAATCACTATCCAACATGTAACCAAATGACTTATCAAGATAACTGAAATGAGTCCAAATTGTATTTTAGGTCAGAATTTAGCAAACATAGATGTGTGTGAAGGCAAGGTGATGAAATTACAAACAGACACGTTCGAAAAGTATGTCAACCTCGATTGTCACAGAAATCCATTGATGCGAGTTACAGCTACTGCGGTTATCGACGTAAGAAGAGAGACAAATAAATATTAAGTTGTGATACAACTTTCTCACGGAAACTACCTCACGAAAAGTGTCGTTAAGATTATTAAGCTTTACAATTATTACATTTTCCGCGCAATCTCAGCCCAGTACCTTGCGGGCGGACCGCGTTGAAACTGTACTGATATCGCGATGAGGGTACGGAGAAACGTTGTCATAATAATTTGGTAAGCGACGGTCGTCCCAAGGAGCTCGTGGAGCTGCCAATATTTGAAATATTCGTTCTCTTATCAACGGTTATGTTTCATGCCTGGGTACAGCGTTCATAATAATAGTCTCGTTGATAAAGTGCATGGTCTTGCGCTGTTGATACCCGCAGTTAACTCATGTGTCACGATAGATATCAATGCTCAATACAATAAGAAGATGTGATTTCTTTACTGCCGAATATAAAATATAAGTGTATGCCACTTTTGTGCTAGTGAAAACTTGTATGATGTTGCGTACCTTTCAGCATATATATATATTATGGTACCCTAGAGTCCAATATCGCACATCACACTCATAAAAGTATAATATTTAGACGGCCTCTATATGGTACTGAATTAAAACCTATATTATACTATAAGCAAAACTTACATTGCATAGAAAACACTATTATTTTAAAAATTTGATACCATATTTAGATTACGACGGAAGGTATATTAGTAAAATATAGTATGTAGTTAATTATTGTGATATAATTGTATACAATTATTTTATCATTATTCTTATAATGTGTTATTTTTTTAATTAAGACTAATTCATTTAAAAATCCTATGTTAACCCGTTGATTAACTTTTCACTTATTATACGAATGAAAGTTATATCTTATGATAACCTACTTTTTTATTTCTTCCTTCGGGTATTTTGTTTACGTTTGTGAACTCGCCACCCGTCTGGCCTAATTTAATTCAATGGAATTGCCAATAATAGATAACGCGTAATGTAGAGCGTTCCCAACGCAGCGCGGACAAATTTAAATCTTCGAAAGCTTTTTAAGCTTTCAATAGAGATAAAAATATGTTGTTTCTTCGTGACAATTAATTTTTTCATTTATGACTTTACATGCTATATTTAACTTTGTTTTCGAAAAAAGATTGTGCTTGCTGTTAACAATGTATCGGATATCCATAAAGCCATATAATCAATATATATTATATAACATTAGTCGTGTGTGTGCCTACATTCCACTCTGCAGCCAAAACTACATATCGCAGACGAATGGTATTTGGATGCGTGGTAGTAGCCTCGACCCTCCAATCGCGGACTATGGTGGTTGCGCATCGATAACTATAAGAATATATGGACGTTGAAAATAGTTAACAACGAAAATGTTTGACTTCCAATACGAAAGTTCCAGTCTTTATGGAAGTTTTTAGAAATTTTTGTTCGTATGTCGTCCAGATTAATTAATTTAAGACAATCGCTTTGCGAAACAAGAAATTTAAGTTTGTCCGCCAATTGTTTATAAAAATTATTCAAACGCTTGATAATATGATGACAACTTTAAAGCATGAAAATATTATTTATAACCGATATTAACCTATTTAAAATTACTTATTTCTTAGTATAAATTTTCTAAAACAAATAAATCAAATGATGTCTTTTTACATTTTCACTCCATCATAATTTTTAATCACTAACAATTCATTAACATGATTACACAGTAACGGACATATCAAAAATTGTTAAAAATTTGCGATTGTATAAAACTACAACATAATAAGCTAATCTTAACTTATATATATTTTAATTTTTTACAGACAAAAATTGATCTCAAACATTTTTTAGCATATTTATTTTGTTTTTAGAAAGGTATCTAATAAAATATTCGTTAAAAACTGCAACTATTAATAGCCTGGCAATATACTAATAACCCTATAATTTCACTAACATTATTGAGATGAGATTCTGTTTCTTTGTTTGTATGTTTGTTTTTGTGAAGACTCACGCGAAAACTACTAATGCAATTGAGATACAACTTTGATGACTTATAGTTTCCAGACATCATCAACAATGTGATAACTTATAGTTTCCAGACATCATCAGGTTTCACCAGGTACCATATAGTATGTACATATGTAACAACGTTATTGAGATATAAATAGTAATATCAGCGTAGTCGAAGAAAAAATCACTGATCTAGGTGTTTCCGTGCTGAATGCTGGGAAAACTGAGTAATACTGATACATTAGCACAAGTATATGGCAATTTCAAGTATTGAAAATTGTTATTATTCGGCATTGCTTAGATATCTAGTGATCAAATGTATTGAGTACAAATTCATGTGTTCGTCAAATATATGATAAGGACCATTTAGGATATTTTCTGGTAAGTGTTTAATTTTTTCGTCTCAACTTAATACTAATTATTTCAAAGAACGTTGGTTCTAAGAAAATTAACAGTAACCGTTCATGAGATTAATCGCCGTTCCTAACAGTATACATTCAACTTTAACTATGTTACGTGAAGCAAGAGATTAACAAACATATTAATAGCAAATAAATTCGTAAAAGGGTTACGTATTAAATAAAAATAATTATCACGCAATATATTAAATCTATAAATTCATTCGATTTATAATTCACGTGTACTTTATACCTACATATGTTTTAAAACTCAACATTTACATTTAGGTATTTTTTAATAATATTATATTTTCTAAATTATCTAATATATTTATTTCATTCGAAAAATAAGTAAAAAGACTATTAGTCTTAGAGTAGCTACTAAGCTAAAGTAGAAAATATCAAAGAGGCCCTTAAAATGGAATTTTATTTAATCATTCATTTATCCGTTTTAGTTTTTTTTGTATTTCACATCTTAACTTCCATCGATAGACAAGTTTTATTCTTTTACAAAAGTTTTGTACGAATTTAGATGCAAAAATCATAAAACCTTGTAGACCAAAAATTGTGAATATGTAACTTGCTTGAAAATCTACTTGCAAACATAGATTTTTTTCGCAATACCAAAAATAATAAAAAGCATATAAGTACAAGTAGATCATAGACCATACTTAATACACATTTATGTTTCACAGATTACGTATACTATTATAAGTCTAATTAAAATTTTATATTTTTAAAACAAGGTGTACATATAGATGATCAAATTTATTATGCAAGGCTTTTTGTACAGAAAATATGAAAAACCATTTAAAAATATAAAATTGTGGTTACGAATCAATGTGATTACGAAGATGCAAAGCTGCCAACATATCTTTTGAATGTTTAAAGTATTTGATACGGTTTCTGAATCATTAAAGCCGGAGTTAATCGATATTAAATCTGAGACCGCGATTTGGTTGACATTTATTCTTTTTTCACGATCATATGAACTTTTCAAAGAAAAGTTTTTATTTCAAATTGAATGTCTAGGAAAACCTTCAGAAGTAATAGAGACGTGTGTAAATCTGCAATTCTTGCCTTCGGGCATAGAAATCAATCTAAGTTGGTCGAAAAAAAATCAATTATTTTTCGACCATGTATACCTACTATGGATATAAATTGACACCGCATCCTGTAATAATAAAACATATGTCTACTCTAGTACTTAATATGAGACTGAAAAGAGAAACTTTTTGCGATATCTTACCCTTCCAGCAACTTAACATTTTTCATTTACGTTTCCGAATAACGTAAAACCTTTCAAGCTTTTGTTGTACACAGGGTGGATCTTAGTCAAATAACTGCTTAATGGTCCCACATTCGATTTGCTCCTTTTGTTTTATCGATAAGATCTACTTTAGCTTCTTCCTATGGATGCATTACTTGTTTGTTATCATATTTTAAATACAAATATGCTCAATATATTGCTTTATACCGAGCTATAAGTTGTGATATTCGTTTGCAATATTTTTTTATCGTTTTTGTTATGACATGTAATATGGTAGTAGGAATGCCCTGTCACTGAGGGTTGGTTCAATACACTTATTTGTAGTAAATTGAAAAGAAAACTAAATCATTTGGTTTTCATATTAGGTAAAAAATACCTATGAGATATTAGATCAAACGCAGACTAGTTTCATTTGACTTCTCTACTTTAAATATGGCTGGCAATACTTTTACTAGTATCACTTTTCTAGTGAGAAGAGAGATGCATGGTTCTGAATTTATTCTAAATGTTAATTGGTCACATTGACAATACTTATATTAATAATTTTAATTGGCCTTATACGGACATTTTATTGTTTTCCACTGTTATTTGAATGTGTATCCGTTATTTCATATATCGCATGCACGTACCAAAATCCGATTATGACCGGAAAGGGTGCTGAAATTTGTTAACTCGGTATATGAACTTCCTTATTTTGACCTGTTCCGCTGTACGATTCACAAATTGGACATAATATCGTGGAGATCAGGATAGTTTATAATCCTTACATTACTTGTAATTCAATTTCGTTTTCATTGTAGGTTATTTTTAGTACGTATTAAACTAAAAAATAACTAAAGTCAGTTTATTTATTCGCTATTTGTCACCGGTTTATCTCTACCTGCAACATGATATAGTTTTCAATTGGAGCAAAATCAATAAGAACAACGTCATTTTATTATTTTGGATTATTCTCCAGTCATAAAAATGCAAGACATAATTTTTACTCCGATCCACGCAAACACTTTTTCTATTCTTGTTCTAAAAGTTCACTACTTTTAAATATTTGTTTAATTTAATTTACTACTTTTAAATATTTGTTTTGTTTAATTTACATACTACTTTTAAATATTTGTTTTGTTTAATTTACTACTTTTAAATATTTGTTTTGTTTAAAAAGTTTACTACTTTTAAATATTTGTTTTGTTTAATTTACATACTACTTTTTATTCTTTTCCTGTTATTTATTATACACTTCCTCTAAGAAATAAAGTTACATTGAAATAAAGTTATTTTTATTTATTTTGGAATCGTCTTACAATTCAAACGATGAAAATAATAAACGGGCCATTATCATCGATAAAAAATTTTCATAAAACTGCCATCCAAATTAATTAATTCGACGGTTATTGTATATAGTCGGAATTTTAGCAATGTGAGTTTTCCTTAAATATATATATTTTGGAGGAATAGAAAAGATTATAAACTGAATTAACTGAATTCCGAAATCTACTTGGTCATGTATTAATTCATATTATAATAACCAAATCTGAGCCTAGTTCCCGTAAAATAGTTTAAAAATGTTATGCATTTTATAAGTTACTGGTGAAAGTGAATGAGACAATTAAAACAGAAGTAAATTGTAACTCAGATGTACGCGTAGGCTATGACTAGACCATGTGGATGAAGTCGCGAGTAGAAACTAGTCTATACATATAATAAAACTAGAATTATCATGTCGGTATTTTGGAGAATTATTTAGGAAGACATAAAAAAGTATGAGAACACATAAATATCCTTTCTTATATTTTTGTCTGTTCGCCTCATTGTCTGTTTGCAAAAAATACTAATTCAATTCGAATGCACATTTTTTATAATAGCATAGGGGTTAATTTGAAATAACATTTAATTTTTATTTCCTCGTGATTGATTCACCCATTTAAAACATATGTGAATTTGATACTTTCAAAATAACATTTAATTTTTATTTCCTCGTGATCGATTCACCCATTTAAAACATATGTGAATTTGATATTTTCAAAATAACATTTAATTTTTATTTCCTCGTGATCGATTCACCCATTTAAAACATATGTGAATTTGATACTTTCAAAATAACATTTAATTTTTATTTCCTCGTGATCATATGTTTTGAATAAATCATATGTGAATTTGATACTTTCAAAAATTCATTTACAATGCATTAATACAACAACAATAAAGAAATGCTTAGATACCCGCCGCATAGTATTTACACAAATTTATAGTAAAAATATGTACATAAATATCTTGCGATATGTGTATTTTAAATCGTGGAATGAAATTTTTCCACTGGATAGCAAAATGGGCATGGTCAAAGGTGAAAACTGAAGTAACGCGGGAGTGTTAGGAGCTTTGATAAGCTATACACACATGATGTCAAACGGAATTATTGGTCGTTTTCCAAACATAACACTTTTCATGTGTTTGATTAAGGTCGTTTTCCAAACATAAGGACGTTTTCCAAACATAATTATTGGTCGTTTTCCAAACATAACACTTTTCATGTGTTTGATTAAGCTTAGTTGATTTCCTCAATTTGTTTAAAATTTCAAAGTATTATCAATAATTTTAACGTAATCACTTTGGTACAAGCCTATATAAACTTGTTAATTACATATAAAAGTACTTTTTATATATACAGTGAAACTCTGAAATTTATTTGATTGTATCTACAATGAAGTATTTATGAAATGCCATTTAAGGGAAAGTACCAAAAGTAATAAAGAGGAAAAATATGATTTTTAGAATTTTTGTCAAAAGGTCTGTGAGTCTGTTTATTCATTCGTATGTCACAAAAGAACAGTAATAAGAATCCGATGAAGTTTTTATGGTAGATTCTGCTGAATTCTGGAGTAGGGTTTGTATATAGTCTACGTATCCTTAAAATATATTAACTAAAAAGAAGATATGGTAATTTGATATTTTAAGACATAGAGCACTCATTAAAAAAAAGTGTATCTTTATGTATAGTAGATGTGGTTACATATATTGATCTCATTAATATTTTGTAAAGATCCACTCAAACAAAGTTGCTGTATAGTTAGTATTAAATCAATTTAAAAAATCGCGCTTTAATTAACAAGGGCTTAGGAAAAAACGAACCGCCACTAGTCAAGGTACGAAATCGATTGGAGTTACAGGAAAAATATGGTTTGAAAATATTTACTATTAAGCACTGTACTTCCAAATGACAAGTATATTAAACCTCAATTACTTGGAAATTATATACTTAAATTTATTTTCCGCAATCATGTTTTGAATTTTCATCGATTTTGCTGAAATTATTTTTAATAAAACTGTCTCTAGCTATTTCTTCAGTGGTGCGTCAAAGGGTAAGTAGTTGACATATCGTAGTGGGCAGATTTCATACCATCGTATTATTTTATTCTTAAAAATATATTTCATTTAAATTTGGTCCGCGTTGTATGTCGTAATCACAAGTTTATGGCTTTGGACGGAGAGTCGCACCTTGGGGTTTCGGGTTCAATTCCCGGCCGCTACGCGCTACGATCAACAACTCGCCTGCCCGACGTGGTCTTTATAGACATAATCTATAATGATGCACACATTAGGAGAGGTATATGTCCAGCAGTGTACTAAGACTGGCTATCAAAGATTTTAATTATAATTCAAATTACGTGAAAATTTAAATTTGAATTTATTTTAAAAACTTCATCGGGAGATCAGAAATTTAAATTTTTTGTTTCTTTTTGAAACTCATCGAAAGCTACTTTTAAAAGTAGTTTGTAACAAAAAAACATGAAATAATTTTTAAACATTTTTAACCGACTTTAAAAAGGAGGCAGTTTTTAAATCGAGTGTATATTTTTAATATATTATCTCATATTTCCAGTATTTATCAAACAATTTTAATAATATTTTCTTTATTTGGAAGAGTATATTTTCTAGTGTAATTTCATGAAAATTTAGTTACAACCTCACCGTATAAATTGATGATACACTAGATAATTCCTCAGCACTTAGCAGTAAAGTTACTGTGATCGAGTTTGAATGATATAGGTCTAAAAATATTCTAATACACGACCAAAGGTGGCTTAATTTGGTCTTTAGCCAAATCAGGGTACAACGATTGAACCCGAAGATGGTGGCGAGAACCCTTTAGTCATGCTCATTGAGAAATAAACTCATCGAGTTTGGACTCGTTTAACTTATCTGGACGTAGCGAGAAAACAAGAAAATAAATAGATAGGTTAGAATTATAAAGGTACTTGGAAAGGCATAAATCCGCGTTTCTAAATGGTTTCATTCAGCTACACGTTTCTTATGTTGTATTTGTTGTTGTTTAACCAAATATTACGATCGATTTTTCGGCTACTTCCACTTAATCGATTCCTATGAAACTTCTATCTTTCTTTCTTCTTCGGGAATGAATACATGTATGTATTCATTCCCGATGAAAATACAACATTGTGATGAAAATGTCAACCTTTTGTCCATAAGTACATATGATGCAGTAATGCCTAAACTAAGAGACTTGAAAATCTACTGTTTTTAAATTAGTATTGTGTGTCTCAAGTAGAGACTGTCACTGAACTACGTCATCTAACTCCCCATTTATGATGTTGTAGATACTGCCTTTCTAAACAGTGAGACTTAAGTACCTACTGTTTTCAAATTAGTACTGTAGGTCACAAGTAAAGATTCTATCATTGAACTCCCGGTTCCAACTTCTCAATCTTAACACGGTGAAAATACTGCTTGCTTAAAACCTAACACTTGAGCAGCCGTTGTTTTTAAATTAGTATTATGAGTCTCAAGTGAAGTTGAGAATCTGTTATTTTTAAATTACCACTGAGAGTTTCAAGAAGAGACTCCACCACTGAACTCCGAGTTCCAACTCTTCAGTCTTGACGCTTGACTTGTAGATTTGCTAGTTCTAAATTTATTATATGGATCTCTAGAAGGATCTGTAATAAAATTGTATTTATAATTCTTTAATCCTAATGTTTATAGCATTCCAATTTGACATTGAGTTCCGGGAGACTTGGGAGATCTTCTGTTTTAAGTTAGTATATTGGATTTAATCTCTCTGATCTCCTCAGTCCTGATAGGGTTACTGCCTATCTAAATTATGACACTTAAGAATCTATTATTTTCAAATCAGTATTGTGTGTCTCAAGCATAAATTCTAGCATTGAACTCTACGTTCCAATTTCTTATTACAGAATACATACGAAACAATTACGTCTGAAATAAATTATTCTTCAAAGAATAATTCATTTATGTCAAATGTTTGTTTTATATCCTGAGCTAAAACATTTTATGAGAAAAATGGATTTAGAAAAATCTCTTCATAGATTCTATTCTATCTTCTATATTTTATGTACGGTTGAAGGTCGAGATCAAGAATTGTGTTCTTACAACAATTAAAAAAAAATTTATAAATATCTTTTAGGGGTTATTTCCCTATACTTATAAAATAAGTGAACAATTTTGTTTATTTAATTTCTATGCAAGGTAGGAAGTAAAATTGCAATTAATTAGTAAATGTGGTTGTATTCAACGAAAATAATATATATTATATAATAATCCCCAGAATAGCACATGTTAAATATTTATCCCACAGACGCCGTTCGGATATCTAAAATATATCAATGAACCGAAGCTGGTCTGGGTTTCACTCAAATATTTATTTTTTAATTAACTGTCACTATCCTTTCTGTTTGTTTTACTTTGTTATATAATTGAAAGCTCAGTATAAAGCAAAGTAAATTGTCTGTAATTTTCAGCGTGTTGTATGTTTGTTTGCGTCAGTTTGCACATTGTTAGAATTAAACACAATTAAATGAAACTACGTGATATAGTATTATTTCTACTTTCTTTAAGTTCTTTACTACGACCTAGGTTTCGTTGTATGACAACATCTTCAGGTGGGCTATTAGCAAAGATTGCCACTGAACTCTTTGCTAATAGCCCACCTGAAGATGTTGTAATACAACGAAACCTAGGTCGTAGTAGAGAACTTAAAGAAAGTAGAAATAATGCTACATCATGCAGTTTCATTTAATTATGAATAATGAATTTCTACAAAATTAACGCCAAATATATTCAATGTTAGAATTAAAACTATACAATGTTAAAAATATGTCAAAGAAACAAATAATTAATTTTCTACAATGAATGAGAAAAAAAATATGTATTGCACTATATCGCATATTATTTTATAAATAATTAGGTTGATGATTGATTATGCAATAAGTAAGGGTAAAGTTGATAGATGACATTTTTAATAATTCAAATAATTTAAGATAAAATTTTCTACGTTTGGTGAAATATTTAAGAAATGAGAGATTATATTATTCAAGTTCAAATTATATAATACAAAATTATTTTTCCTGATGTCAAAATGGATTTTACATCAGCAGGATCTTTTTACCGTCGTTCATTCTTAAAGATTTTTAAAGATGAAACACTTTTCATTTTATTTAATTAATAGCTTAATTTTTCTTTATTTAGAAACAGTCTGGATGCATGACTTTAGTAAGCACTTATTGTACGTTTATATTTTATTTCAACCGCTTATAGCTAATTCGTTCCTTTTGGTAAAATTTTGATAACAATATAAAAATATTCCCATACGTTTTCTCTTTGTGATTTGATGTTCAATACGATGACCAATTTTGAAAATCTCAACAAAATGCTCTAATTTCTAACCCCTTATAATAATAGAGGTGTCCCGTATTTGATAAAATAAAATAAAAATAAAAACGAAAACCAACAATTCCAAATACCAAAAAACTTAAATAAAAAAATTACAACTTTTATTAATACCGCCAAATTTATTTAGGCAATTTTTTTGTTGTTTTCATTTCATTTTTAGACTTGAAAAATTACTATAGTGTTGATGAAATTTGTTGTTTTTATTTCATTTATGTGCGCAATCGGTTTTTATTTTTGTCAAAACATTGTGTCCTAACTTTTCTATAAATATTTATATGGGTTTATTCGGAAAAAAAATTTCAGAACATCATTATGCCATAATGAAATATATAATATATGACCGTAGCTAAGGGGGGGAGGAGGGAATATGGCCCGCTCCCTGTATCACCTGTTTCGGCGGTGACACCCGATCGACAAAAAAATAAAGGAACTACGAAAATTTCATAAAATGTAACTACATTTTCATAAAAAAAAACCTTACCGGGGTTGTTTAAAATATACAAAGATATAAATCTGGATATACCGAATAGATATTTATATTGTAATAAGTCCCGAATGATTCAGATAGTTTATTTAAAAGTCGTATTATTATATATAACTGGTAAAAGCGATACTACGATAACACCAACGAACTTAAAATAGCACCAATTTAAAGCTCTTCATAAACCGAACACGCTGTACACTCACATTGTAACAAGATATTGCATTTATTTTTTAAACTTTTTATATTTTTTAAATGTAAAAACAAAAAAAAAATACGTTGATTTGTCTTAAAATAGTATATAATACCGGTCACAAGTAATGCGAGGAATACGTTTATGTAGTCACATATAAATACAACATACTGTTCAGCAAATTACTATATCATACTAATTGCCGTGAACATAAATGTATGTAACCCATTAGTTTTTATTCCGAATACGATATACTGCAAGTCAGTTGAACAGACAAGGCTACTTGCTTACTGCAAATCTATCGCATATCGCAACTTTGGGTGTTATACTCTGTCAAGGATAAAACATTTTTTTCTGATGTTGCTAATCCTCATTCATCCTGCATTGCTAATCCTCATTCGAAATCTGCTTTATCATTAACGACTGACAACTACTGTTGGTACTATATAATAAGTCGGGGATTCCCACAAAATCGTCGCTTGCCGCCTGTGTTATTTCTAATTTTTTTATAATCAACATGAAGTGAACGATTATTGTTGTGATAAATAATAACTCTTTTCAAATGGTCGTAGAACGTACGTAGGTTTCAACTTTAAATTTGATAATATTGAAAACGCATATATATATATATATATATATATATATATATGTGTGTGTGTGTGTGTGTGTGTGCCGATTTCTCGAACATGATCTAGCCGATAGCTAACGAATGCCACCTTGCTAGCAAACAACACTTCACTTACACGTTCTTTAAAATAAAAAATACTGTGTTCTGATTATTTTCATGGAATGATTCGAAGTAAAATGTTATTGTATACAATAAGACTTCTGCAATGAATATGCGTTATTATTAAAGTATTACCTCAAAATATATATTGGTGTAAAAATTAACCGCCACCTACCGCATCTCTTGAAAGGAATTCATCTTTTGTCCTTACGCGTTTTTCCAAATTTTTAATTCGGCTCAGTTGCTTCCCTCCTAGTGATTGATACGGAATTGGTGACATGGGGACGGGTAGGGTGGCAAATGGGCGAAGATGAAGTGACCGAGGTAAGCCGAAATCGACCTGAGAGCTTATGAAACGAAGTAGGCGATATAGCAAATGGGGCAACACGAACGGACATACATCGTGAGGGCTCACGTTGCTGAATGGTCCTTAAGATTGCGTTACGGAATGCTTTAGATTATATTGCTGGCATTCAAAGTCGAGAGCAACGCTACACATAGTCGCAGGACATTAACAATTTAAGTAGGGATCTGATGGCACAGAAGACTACTTGTGCGACTATAGCTTGTACTTGACTCTTTAATAATTCCTCTACATTTCCTGCTCGTCTTTTTTTATTTATTTATTAACCACTTAACTTTATTCATTTCAATTTTTTTCTCTAGTCATGTTACTTGCAATTTTGTCTTAAATAAATGCTTATAACATGTCTTATTGCCATAATATGAATGGAGAATATACTGACATTTTTTCTGGCGAATAAATATTTAATACGGCAGCAATACTAATATTGTACCTTAACTCGACAGCCTTCCAATTAGTAAAATATTTTTAATAAATTTTACCAAATTATGCCAAGTTGGGTTTGAAAGAGTTCCAAAATAAGTACTGTTTTAAATAACTATGAATTTATTTTAAGTTTAGAACCTTAAAATTATAAAATTTTAAATTTTCCGATTAGATGACCATAACTAGTATATAGGCAGATAAACAGACGTACATTTTAAAGTACGGGTCATTAATGAGTCTTTAATTATATAAATTAAAATTATTTTTATTATAAATAA
The DNA here is from genome assembly GCA_039881145.1 of Druceiella hillmani. Lineage (NCBI taxonomy): Eukaryota > Metazoa > Arthropoda > Insecta > Lepidoptera > Hepialidae > Druceiella > Druceiella hillmani. The sequence continues at coordinate 3,590,957 of JAYKKI010000012.1, forward strand.
TTAATTTCTTTACCATAATTACTGCTTTGAATAATAAACCATGAGCTATTTTTAGACACCTTTAAACATAATTTAATTAACATAGCAATACAAATACTAATCTTTCCCTTTTTATAATGTCGTTAAATAACATGTTAAGTTATATTAAATGAGGTAAAATTAATACAATTTAAACAATGTAAATAATTAAACATCTAGTGGAGTAATCGATAACCATTGATATGTTAATAATAAACAAATAACGGAAATAAAAGTTCTAAGAATATCAATAAACTTACTTCTTAAAATGTATGCAGTTAATAAACTCCCGTAATTAGAAGCCGTAGTTAAGTTAGCGTTAACTTTGTCATCTAATAACCCAGAGCGCTTAGTGTAGCGTCAGTGGTCGTCGAGTCAGCAATTGTCACGGTTATTTAATTTCAAGCGAGAGTTAAACTGCCTGCGTGAATTGTCGTGTTTATTTGCGAATTAATAGCACAAGAGAACTCTGTTTGAGATTTACGTTTGATATGTGTCTTTGTTTTTATGTTTTTATGTACAATAAATCGAAATTTTCATAACTCTAAGAAGCATTTTTTGGAATTTTGCATATTATTAAAGTTGTAAATTTTTATTTTAAAAACTGAGTGGCCAAGGAACTAGATTTCCTTTACATATTTTGGAAGAAAACGTTATAGAATCGTTGGTAAAACCGTAAGTGCACACTGCGTGTTTTTTTTACAAATATTTTTTAAAATTTGGTATTTTTGCTCATGTTTATATAACCAACTAATGCTATAAGTTCACTTTATTTAATTATAACTAATATTCAGGAAAAAATCAATGAAAATATTACCATGAACAGCGTTTTCGATCATACACTTAATAAATAAAAGTTGAAAACAACAGGGTGCAAAGAAATAGGCCCAGAAGCTCGGCATAAAATGAAGACCGAGAACAATCACTGAGCACTAGGATAGGGAATTTTGTGGAAAAATTTATTTATTTGACAAATCCTTGTGAAAATTAATGGGTTTATATTCCAATAGTTAGCCAGATGATCGGATAAAGAATAAACATAATCATTCAATAATTACGACGTGTAACGTGTCCTGATGCATATGTATGTGCATACGCACAGATCAATGGAGGAAAATGCATAACATTTTTAAAAAGGGACTAAACATTTAAAATTATTTCTCTTTGCCCCAAAGAGTTTTAAAATCTCATGCAGATTTATAACTTCATATATATTGTCCCGGAAATTTGTGATAGTGAATTGTTAATAGCTATGAAAATACTTGTCAAATTTAAAAGGAAAAACGTGGGGTGCAAGTTCACCTAAGTTAAAAAAAATTTTATTGCACCAAAAATGATAAGTCCTGTTGTGTGAGTTTTTTCTTTGCCCCCGGTTTTTAGTTATAGATCTTACAAATATTTTTATAGCTATTAAAAATTCAGTCACGAATTTCCAGGACAATATGTATGTGGCTATAAATCTGTATTCCTATTATTTTTTAAATCGGGGATCAGAATAGTTTTAAATCTTTACGCGGCAAGGAGACATTATTTTAAATATATATATATATATATATATATATATATATATATATATATATATATATATATATATATATAAATATATGTGTGTGTGTGTGTGTATATTACGAGTAAAAAGCACAAATCAAATTGAAAAATCAATTCGCGCCCCACAGATTCATTTTAATACAAAATTTGCTATGGACAAAAGTCAGGTTAGTCGCGTGGGCATTCTCCTTTGTGTTCAATAGACTAACAAACAGATAAACCCAAGAAAGTGAGTTAATATTGCATTATCATCCAGTTTTGAGCTATGTTTTAAGTTTCAAGTCTTTAGAGCTCAAAGGGAAGTTAGTTTAAAACAGTTTGCAAAAAGAAGAAGATAAGGAAGTGAGCTATTAAATAAGTGGCAAACTTTAAATTAAAAAGGAAAAACTTCTATTGCCCTACTTATGAAAGCTATATTTGCTCATTGATAATAAGCATACATACACCCGCGGAGTGTGCAATAAATCTTATCATAAATAAAATTTCTATACATGCTTAATTGTTTTCATGTGGATACAAATTTAAATCAACTTTTAATGTTAAATTTGTATTTTGTTACCTACGATTAATATTTTGATTTGTTTAAAGGTTTTTAAATATTGTAAGTGCTCGTGGTTATTTTATACGAAATTAATAAAAATAGGTTTTGTGTTATTTTTTGTATCCTATTAAAGTAAAACGTATAGATTAATTTAATTGCTATAGATAAATATTTAATATTATTTGTTTCCCTAATATCACATATTTATTACGAATAAAATAAAAAAGGCATTCTATATAGGTACAGTTTTTTTTTCAGCACATTTCTTTTTGTAAACGAGGTTGAAATTAATTTCCTCTGTTCCATTTCATTTTACTGACGAAAGTTTAATATATTTTGACATTAGTAAGCAATGAAAAATGTAAGGAAAATATTTAGAGTTCAATAATTTTATTCATATTATTGTTCATTATATTATTCGGTCTATCCAATATTCAGTTACACCGGGCTGGATATTTTGACGGCTACACTGGTGAAAGCGATGTCCTGGGATTCTTTTTATTATATTGAATTTGTTTGTGCTCGCATGCAATTCGACTCTTTTACCCGGCCATCACCCCGCACCAGGGGTTGTAATCTTACGACCGTCTAATTGAATTAATCGGAGCGGCATTCAGCGTCGGAATGAGACTTGGCAGCCACATGATTCCTGCATTGGTTACAATGGTCTGCGCCGCCGCCCCATTATCAAATGTTTACCGGCAATCTTCACCATCGGAGGCGCAGTCTTCGGCAAGAAATAGATTGACTAAGAATACATGAGGAATCTTTCCTTTAGGATGAATGTTACATAAGCATGAATTTAATGTCCCGTCTTAATATTGAAAAATGAACATATTTTGGAATAACCTTAGTACCAGCATATCACAGATATTTTTCTCATAGATCATTTGGCAGAGATATGCGTTGTATCTTAAAATATTAAAATAATTTTTTTCCTTTTCTCAGCGTTTCACTTTGAAAACTGTATTGTGATATATACTTGTACTAAATCGAATACGGTTACTTTAGGTTTCTATGTTCTATTTCTTTTGTCATTGGTATAATGGATTTTTCTTTCTAAAAATGTTGGAGAAATATTGCCCATTTTCATTTGTTAAATATTTCAATGCAACATATAATGCCCCGTTTTATTTCAGATAACTTTTTCTATGCCAATTAACATTTTATGGCTTATGAATAAAAATCACTCTTTAGATTATGAACCAATCACGGTATAATATAGTATACTGTCTAATTTCTAAAGATTTAATGTGAATGAAATATATTTTATGGTTTATTGTATTTTAATTTAAAGTTCTATTTTAATTTTTTCTTTAATATTTATCGCTTTGTCATTATGCATTGCTGATATAAATACTTCGGTAGATAATTCATAAATAAGTAAATGAATAAAATATAAACAATTGGCACTGTTTATCGATTTATACATATGAACTATACACAGCACTATATATGTAGGTAAACAAATAACAAATTGAACTTTGTTATTTGCAAAGTAAATCCGGATCTTTATAACTTCAGCTAGCATTTTTTGTAAAAGTCATTTTTTACAGGGGCCGCACCAAGACTAACGACCGTTGATGTTCCTAATTTTCTTTTGATGCTGTGGAATATGCGCTTGGAAAATAGATGACTTGACAATATTAAATTGAAAGTTCTTCTACGTTGACTATAAAAAAGGTAGAACTTTCCGTCCCTGAGGCAAATCGGAAAAGCGCCAAAAGTTTCTACTTTTCATTATACGTTAAGTTTTTATTAGAAGAAGCTTTTTGTCTGAATATTCTCGAAGCTTCCCTGTTGTATGATTTTTTCTTTTTAAATATTACTGTTAACTTAATAAATTTTTGTAACCTATTTTGTATTTGGAAACTTGCTAATTTTTTTGTATATGTCGGAACATCAAGAAACAATCTAAAATATTATAAGAACTTTCAGTGTGACAGTGATAGTTTCAGCACAGTAATAGTTCAAATAACCAACAAAAGAAAAACAAAGTGGTAAACAATAATCCTATTTAATTTATTCTTCACACAAGTGGAAGCAGCAAAACCATTTATGACCATTTCTACTCGAGAATCGAGAGAGATTATAAAGTGACTTACAATCGCTATTAAATTTTGTAAATAATTTTTTTTCTTTATTATTGTGAAAATATTTACAGTTCTGGTTTGAGTACAAGAGGAAAACGGATGCTTCGCCGTGTTACGTATCAATGAAAACATCATTAATGGAGGATTATCGTTATGGTAAATATAGGAGCTGTTCTACATAAACGATAACAGTACCTTTAAAAGTAATAATCAGTAAATTATAGTGTTATAATTATTCATAAAACGTATTATTTTTATGTCACAATAATTATTTTGAATTACAAAAATAAGTAGAGCTAGAAGAGTATACGAAATAATGTATTTAGAAAAAAAGTGTGCAGAAGTTTTAAATTATTCTTTTTATATAAATATACTATCTATTTTGTAGTCTTATTTGTGACTGTTTAAAGTAATACCTTGAAGCTACTGTGAATAAGTGAAATTTGTAAAAACAGTGGTAGTTTGATGGAGCTACCTCATAAATAGTGGGGTAAAAAAGTTTATGTAATTCATAGAAATAAAATGGAAAACGCTGATTTTTAAAAATTTGTAATTTTTCACCAAATACATTTGAAGGTTTTAAGTGCTTTATGACTTTTAGCTTAATATTCCCATATTTCAGTCTAGATGCTTTAATATAGACAGATATTTAAATCACTCAGAAATTTATTATAAAATATATGAAACTGAAATTGTAGTTAAATATTTCATTGCTTTATCTTAACACGGTTCTCTCTTATTTCTAACCGCCTGTCGATATTATTGCTAGTTCCACTCAACGCGTTAATTTATGTTTTCTTGACAAATCTAAAACATGTGTTTGTATTTTTTTGCACTTCTATCTGAATACACCAATAGAAATACATAAAGCTTTAAATTGGAAATTGCATTGTACGTACATGTTTTTGTACAATTGGTCAATATTTTTCTAGATTAAAATTGGAATTTACATATATAATTAAATGAAAGAAGATAATTAATTAAGATGGATTAATTAGAAGCCTTAAGTTTTTTCAGATGTCTCCTATTATGCCTTATATATGAGGAATATGAGATAATGAAGAAAAGATAATTCGTTTAATGAAAGTTTGTAAGGTAGCGTGCGTTCCTTTTTGTGAATAAATAGTTTGCTGCCATTATATAATTAACGTTGATGTATTATCTTCTTTTTGCACACGAACTGTGTGTAAGCTTGGTATGCTTGTGATACTGTTGTAAAAATATTTTAATGTTAATAGACCAAAAGAAGTGAAGAAATAATTTTTTGGCAAAACATCTGTAAACTATTAGTAGACTGTTTCATATTTTCACCAAATTTTGTTATCAATGAAATTTGCATAAAAAAAACATTCGTGAGTTAAAACTGTATGTTCTATACATTCCAGTTGGTTATTAAAGCCACGCGCATCATTTGCTGTGTGTGACAAGAAAATTTAGTAAGTTGATTGCACTCAAAAAATGTAAAAGTGGATCCAATTGATTCGAGTGTGAGTCGTGACAAATAATTGCTTGTTTATAATTAATGTAAGAGTCCGAGTCCAAACAGCATTAGTATTGTACAAAATTGGTGTTTAAACAGACAACGTATGGTGACATTATAGACATTACTAATAAGTTAGTAAGTTTTCTAGATTACTAGTGTAGAAAATTAGTTAATTACGACAAAAAATAACTTATTTGAAGTAAAGAATTTGATGGTTAATTTTAAAAGCAAGTTTATAATTGATTATATGTATATGGATATTCTGCCCTATGTGTTATTTAATCTTAACTGTTTTTTTTAAATATTTTCTACTAATAGGCATTGCTACTAAAATTATTTCGAGGCAAAACAAATCGAATTTTAATTTCTAATAGAGTTTTCTTTGTTTTTACTCATACTGTAAAAGATACTGAGGCTCTTCTTGCGATTGCTGAAAGGTAAATGGCGCTGGAGAAATTATTTAGATGTCATAATTTCTATTATATCAGTGGAAGAATACGTTTTTAATTTTAATGTTTTTACAATATTTTTGTAACTGTAAACAGTAAATCTAATACACTACGGGTTCCACAAACAGATATACACCTTTTGCAGAATCATAATGGTGGAAAGCTGTGCATTAATGGAACTTTATTAGAGCATTAACGTATCGCATAACGTCTAATTGATAGATGCCTGTCTCTCAAGATTTTCACTGTACTTCCAAGCAATTTTTAATGAGCTAGCAAATTTAATTTTAAGTTTGAATCTCATGTCAATATGCCTAATATTTAACAAGATCCGTAACGTGGTGACAAATAGTCGCACGGTCAATGGAGACTCACCTATTGAATTAAGTTATTGATTTGCTAAGTCGTAATAATTTGTAACTACGAATAATCTACAAAACGTTTCTACTCCGAAAATATTTATGAAATTGCAAGAAACGTATTAATGTTGTAACGCGACTCGCATATAAAGAATGTGTGTTAAAAATTTCCGCCTTCTGTAGAAGATCAACTTCCTCAAAGTTTATTTTATACATTCATGAGTTAAAAATAATAGATCATACACGTTCCGTTTTGGATATTAAACACACCGGTTCCTCGCCAAAATGAGGGAGTTTAGGAAGGATCGTGCGTGGAAAAACGTATTGATGTTGTCCTTGGATGGTTTACGTAACGCGACTCGCATATAAAAAGGATGTTTGTTAAAAACTTCCGCCTTTTGTAGCAGACCAACTTACTCAAAGTTTATTTTATACATTCATGAGTTAAAAATGATAGACTATACACGTTCCGTTTTGAACATTAAACACACCGGCTGCTCGCCAAAACGAGTGACTTTAGAAAAGATCGCGCGTGGAAAAATTGATTAAAATATACGATACGTCCATGTCCGTATCATACTTGTAACGATCGGAATTTTTTTTTACATTTAACAGGTATGCTTGAGATTTGTTTTTAACGCCTTGAGTAACGAGCATTTTTTAGTTAGTTTGGATCCTGCAGTGAAAAGGGATATGGTTTTACTGCATCGTAAAGTATTTGAGTGGTGGTCAGTTGTATATACTTTACACTGTTGTACTAAGTTCGAGTTAAACTTCTTAAACTTCAGCAATGAAAGTGCTAGCGTCCAAAATTTTATTAGTTTGTTCAAACCTATAATAGGAAAACGTAGAAGGGTGAAATAAATTCTATATCACTTTTAAGCTTAATACTTCTTAAACATTAATTCAAAGTGAAAAACGGTAACTTAATCTTGTTTGAAAAGTTATTGATACACCCCTTGATGAAATGTGCGTAAAAATACCCTCTGACTTTACCAGAACCCGACGCACATATTTTTTTTTTACGTTCTTCTCCTTATTAATTAGATCTCCATGTAAAGCATCTAGATGCAACATTACAGGCATATAGATCTAAAATTGTAGAAACTGCAAGATTGTGGTAGGTAGATCGATGAATAAATAAAAATGATGAATTTATTAGATTTAAGTCCATGAAACATTCGTTCGTGAGATGTTCACTATATTGTAAAAGATAAACTCCTTAATAAGAGTCTACGAAATATATCGAGTAGGGACCGACGCCACTTGAATCAATCAATGTTCATAGTAAATTTTATTTAGTTGTTTAATAACAATTGGCTATTGCAAGAAAACATTTAATTTATAATGTTATCAATAAAGCGAAACTAGAATGCAATCTTCCAGTGTATCAATTTTTTGCCATGTAATCTTGTCGGTAGCAGTAATCTTAATTGTAATCTGAAAAATAAGAATATAGCAATATAATTATTCTTCAATACAACTTCCTAATGTTTGTTTAGTACATTAAGGAATATTTATTCCTTAATGTACTAAACAAACAAATTGCTGCATTATCAATATTTCTTACCTTCAGTATCTTCCACAGAACTGCTATTTAAGTGATTCGTTATTTTAGGGGAGTGGATTATCAGTGTTTATAAAACTCATAGCCGTCAAATGAGAGCTGGGCTAATGAGGTCAGGTAGAAAATGCTGCTTCCATTAAAAAAAGCCCTATAATTTGCTGTTCTGCATTTGACTTAAATGTAGTTCGAGTGAATATTATTGAAAATACACATGAATCTTCTCTCATTTTTAACACGTTTTAGTCTAATGTATTAAATTGACATGTATATTCTTATAAAATGAACCAAAAATATGGCTTCCGTTAGTGAATACACAAATACTATGCTATTTCAAACACACATCGAAATATTTAATAACACAGGCAGAAGAACGTCGAGTCAAAAAAGCCTGTATAAAAAGAGATAGTTATAAATATACCAACCCATTTTCAACACTGTGGATGAGCAAGCATTACATAAGTGTGTTACTCTAAGGCCAAATTAATTACATTAGTTCATTCCCAACAAATAATGTCGCAGTAATCCTGAAACGACAGAATTCAGTTCAAATGTATTTCAGCGATCCGTTGTTAGATCCTGATAGCATATATTTCCATAGTGAAACAAACGTAGCAAGAGTGTTTGACATATGCAAAGATTAGCATTTTTTGGGAGAAAATATCGAAGATGCTTTAGAGAAGGTAATCTTCTAAAAATTGAATGACTAACACCATTTATTTGAGGATGCTATTATAAACGTGAGTACTATAAATATTAGCATACAATATTTTTACAAAAGTAAATTATAGATTTGTCGATATACGAGCTATTATTTCACACGTTCTTCTGATGACATTGATACACTAATATCTTATTAGATTATCTAATGTCATGCCTAGTTCTTATGTCATTAGACAGAAATAGCTAACACGGAATTTTCCATATCGATAAAATTCTACCTTTGATTAAGAATTATTAACAAATTTGAAGGTCAGGACATAAATGTGAAAGACTTTGTTTTGTAATTAGGCCTACTTTTTGTTACTTCGCTCTTATTTCTTAATTACATATATATATATATATATATATATATATATATATATATATATATATATCAAACTTCATATATAAATTTCGTTTACATTAACGCTAGGAATGGCATAGTTACGTTTAATATTTATATTTGTATTAATGTATACTTATATATGTACGTACTCATAAATTAATTTTATCGTATGATATATAATAAAAGTATTTTAACACATAATTGCATAATGTTAAAAAACTTGGTAAAACAAATAAAAGCATGATAAAACTATTAAAAATAATGTTTTTTAACCAAGAATTCATTATTATACCTGAAAATATACACATATATATTAAGTATAAAAAAGTAAATAGAAAATTGGTTAATTGCAATCGTTAGTTGAACAGTAGTCGGTAAATTAGTAACTAAATAGTCGGTCTTAAGATTTCCATAATCTTTTCAATTCGTTCGAAGAATTCTTTTATGAGTATGTGGTTTCTTTAAATTCTTACTAGTTTCACACGGCTAATATAAGTATCTTCTGAAGACAATGTTGCAAAAATAGATTAATCCGTAACTGCCTATATGTTTAGTGAATTTAATATGAACAATTTTTAAAGAAGAAAAAACTGTTAATCTTCGTTTTCAGAGCCACGTGACTGAAAATGGAAAAAGAACCTTAATAATATCACTCATATTTCCGCTTCTCCGTATGTCACAGTCGTTTTTCTTAGAAACTATTTGCTGAGGAAACTTGCTGAATTGCAAGTTTCCTTGCCGAATTGCAATTTCAAAGCATATTAAACCCCACATACCTCGATAGCTGACAATCAAATGTATGTAATATATGTAAAATACATATTATGTGGATGTGGATATATTCAGATAAATACTGAAATATACACAAAAAAAATATGTTCCTCCTTTTTTTCATTTTGAAAAATTTGAAGAAATTTGTTTCGAAATGCCAAAAGTTTTTAAGATACTCGCGACAATATGTGTCACACCTATTTCATTAAATTATGTTGTTTTTTAAATTATTGACATTTTTATTTACAAAAAAATTTGGAATCTATGTTACTTGCACAATTGTAATAAAGCCAATTACATTTCATGTTTTCTAATAATCAGTCCAGTAGTTTAGGTGCTACATAGGAAAAAATCTGCCAGGGCACAAATATCTGTGTACTGCTGATTTATAATCCAAATTTGGATTTGCCTGTAGTCGGGTAAAATATATTTGGTCAAAGATGAAAATAACTTTCTATCTCCGTTTTAAGTTTAAATTTTAATCAAGATTAAAATCAAGTTGCTATAAGACTCCTTCGAAAGTGTAACCTCAGATCAATCAGAACTTTACAGTTGTGTTCTCTTAGGAAAAATGACAAAAGTCCTCATATTTTTTTCAGAAATTCATAATAATTTAATGTTCTCAACTTTGGTCATCATATTTATAATATGTTAGCGCCACGCCTCCATCTAATAAGAGTTACGTTTTCTGATTAATGTTTTTTAACATGTATTTTTTTCCTCAGGAACTTAGTCTTTAATTTTATTTTAATCAACAAAAATATAATAATATAAAAATACCGTCATAAATAATATCTGTTTTACACCTTGATATAAAATACAAACCATATACAAAGTGATTTTGACCTGAAGGTGTTGTAATACAACGAAACCTAGGTCGTGGTAAAGAACTTAAAGAAAGTAGAAATAATACTACATCACGTAGTTTCATCCATGTTAATAATTTCAAAACAGACAACTTTAAAGAAAATAATGAAGGAGTTTAATTTGTAGAAATTACCTAAAATCTCATAATATTTTCGACTATAAATAAGATTAAATGAATATAATATTAATCCATAATTTAATATGATAATAGCATAGTAGTATATAATAAACTGTTTATTTTTATTTATTAATAACTTTAAATGCTACAAAAAATAAACATATTTCATTACAAAACAAAAAATCAGTCGTTGTTTTTGCGAAATAAAATTTATTTGTAAATAAAAGCACATTTAATTATTTAAAGATTTAAGCAAAATATTTGAGAAGTAAAATGCTAATGAAGTCGTAATTAATTATATCTTCTAAATTGAACTTTAAACTTACACATCATGATTTCGCTAATATATCTTATAGCCCGCTTATATATTTTTTTAATTTCATGGAAACCTACGTTAAGATCATTTAATTGCACAGTTATTACTTCTACCGAAAACGTGATCTGAGTACAGCGTCTTGCAATCTATTCGCAGATGTTATGATACACGGAGGAGATAAATTGATTAACAGTTTGCGAAGCGTGCGTCTGTCCTCATGGATACAGCTGTACGAACAATGCACCAAATTTTTTAGATATATTTTTCCTTATCAGCTTCAAGGGTTTTGCAGTTATTTTGGTTTAATATTTCAAAAAGTAAGAAAGAATATCTCGTATTACGTTCCCTCCGCGTTTCCATTGGATCAAAAAGGTTTGTCGGTCTCCGCAAAAGACCATGTATTATCATATAGTTTTATATTTGGGTCTTGAAAGCTCCTAAAAAATTATTTAAATCATCAATCATATAAACTGAAAAAATGTATTTTTATTGAATAGTGAGGTAATTTTTCAATGCATTACGTAAAAGGAGTAAATTATTTATTAGCTCGGTTTGTATCGGAAACAAACTTAGCTTTCTGGAAGGAGTATATTAAAACCAACATAGGTATGTTGGAACGCTGACGAATGTAGGGATTATCAGAACCCACGAAAATGGAAAAGAACTTAGAATATGTTCATTGGCACAAAAATACGAAAAAAAGGTCACGGTCATTTTTTTTATTTTTAATTCATTTTCGCAATGGCAATTTAGCAAAGCTATCGATATTGATTTATTTTTTAATAAATACCAAAAAAAATATGTGCTGCGTTTGGCTTTACTTGTTACAGTTACTTCTTAATAACAAATTTTTATACTTTTTATGCACAAATTGTAATGTGGATGCATTTACGAAACATATTTTTTTCATGTTTTTTATGATCATAAATTATATTTCAATTTTGTACCTTTTCTGATTATACAAATCTACATGTTTATTTATTGATATTTCTTTAGTCTGCAGTGTAGGTAATTTTTTTTATCTAAGAGGAGCAGACTAAAGTTCGACATTTAGTTTTTCATATTGTTTTATGTAAAAACTAATTTTTAAAACTACTTTCACGTTGCGGTAGCTCGGAAAAAAGTTCACATTAATGGCCGGAAATAAAATAAGAAAAGTTATACGTAGAGAAGAATTTAAAATTCGCAACAATTTTATATGTCTACAAAAAATCACTTTGTATATGGTTTGTATTTTATATCAAGGTGTAAAACAGATATTATTTATGACGGTATTTTTATATTATTATATTTTTGTTGATTAAAATAAAATTAAAGACTAAGTTCCTGAGGAAAAAAATACATGTTAAAAAACATTAATCAGAAAACGTAACTCTTATTAGATGGAGGCGTGGCGCTAACATATTATAAATATGATGACCAAAGTTGAGAACATTAAATTATTATGAATTTCTGAAAAAAATATGAGGACTTTTGTCATTTTTCCTAAGAGAACACAACTGTAAAGTTCTGATTGATCTGAGGTTACACTTTCGAAGGAGTCTTATAGCAACTTGATTTTAATCTTGATTAAAATTTAAACTTAAAACGGAGATAGAAAGTTATTTTCATCTTTGACCAAATATATTTTACCCGACTACAGGCAAATCCAAATTTGGATTATAAATCAGCAGTACACAGATATTTGTGCCCTGGCAGATTTTTTCCTATCTAGCACCTAAACTACTGGACTGATTATTAGGAAACATGAAATGTAATTGGCTTTATTACAATTGTGCAAGTAACATAGATTCCAAATTTTTTTGTAAATAAAAATGTCAATAATTTAAAAAACAATATAATTTAATGAAATAGGTGTGACACATATATTGTCGCGAGTATATCAAAAACTTTTGGCATTTCGAAACGAATTTCTTAAAATTTTTCAAAATGTCTTCTTTCATAATTGTAAGTTCAGTAGTTTCGAAAAAAAGGAGGAACATATTTTTTTTGTATATATTTCAGTATTCATCTGAATATATCCACATCCACATAATATGTATTTTACATATATTACATACATTTGATTGTCAGCTATCGAGGCATGTGGGGTTTAATATGCTTTGAAATTGCAATTCGGCAAGGAAACTTGCAATTCAGCAAGTTTCCTCATCAAATAGTTTCTAAGAAAAACGACTGTGACATACGGAGAAGCGGAAATATGAGTGATATTATTAAGGTTCTTTTTCCATTTTGCGTTACGTGGCTCTGAAAACGAAGGTTAACAGTTTTTTCTTCTTTAAAAATTGTTCATATTAAATTCAATAAACATATAGGCAGTTACGGATTAATCTATTTTTGCAAGATTGTCTTCAGAAGATACTTATATTAGCAGTGTGAAACAAGTAAGAATTTAAAGAAACCACATACTCGTAAAAAAATTCTTCGAACGAATTGAAAAGATTATGGAAATCTTAAGACCGACTATTTAGTTACTAATTTACTTTTCAACTATCGATTGCAATTAACCAGTTTTCTATTAACTTGTTATACTTAATGGATATATGTATGTATTCAGGTATAATAATGAATTCTTGGTTAAAAATAGTATTTTTAATAGTTTTATCTTGTTTGTATTTGTTTTTTTAACATTAAACAATTATGTGTTAAAATACTTTTATTATATATTATACGATAAAATTAATTTATGAGTACGTACATATATAAGTATACATTAATACAAATATAAATATTAAACGTAACTATGCCATTCCTAGCGTTAATGCAAACGAAATTTATATATGAAGTTTGATATATATATATATATATATATATATATATATATATATATATATGTAATTAAGAAATAAGAGCGAAGTAACTAAAAGTAGGCCTAATTACAAAACAAAATCTTTCACATTTATGTCCTGACCTTCAAATTTGTTAATAACTCTTAATCAAAGGTACAATTTTATCGATATGGAAAATGCCGTGTTAGCTATTTCTGTCTAGTGACATCAGAACTAGGCATGCCATTAGATAATCTAATAAGATATTAGTGTATCAATGTCATCAGATAGAATGTGTGAAATAATAGCTCGTATATCGACAAATCTATAATTTACTTTTGTAAAAATATTGTATGCTAATATTTGTAGTACTCACATTTGTAATAGCATCCTCAAATAAATGGTGTTAGTCATTCAATTTTTAGAAGATTACCTTCTCTAAAGCATCTTCGATATTTTCTCCCAAAAAATGCTGATCTTCGCATATGTGAAACACTCTTGCTACCATTGCTTCACTATGAAAATATATGCTATCAGGATCTGACGACGGATCGCTGAACTAAATTTGAAAAATTTAAGAATTTGTCCATTTTCCAACCTTAGGAAATTTGACCATATTTCTGGTTACAAGAAGCAGCTCATTTGGACAAAGATTCGCTAACGGCTATTTACCTATTCTCAGCCCTTTTTAATGAATTGAAGTATATTTGTAGTTCGGATTACGTCAAGTTTAAATTCTCAGTCTCAGGTGAGTATGGTCTTGCCCTTCGCGCTGAAAAGCTGTTTATTTTAAATTCCCAACACGATACCCCATTCTACGAATATTCTTTCACGATTCATGCTTTCAAAATGTGGAATAAGTTGAAACCTAATATCCAGAATGCGCCATCAATTCATACATTCAAAGGGCTCTTAAAAATTCCTTTCGTAACTTCCTACCATCTCTTCCCTGTTTTTCCTCCTAAATCCTGTCGCTTTTTTTTATTATTCATTATATTTATAACAATTATAACAGGTTATTTTTTTAACATCTTGCCATTTTATTTGTTATCGTTTTAGTACGGTATATTTTGTTATTTTACTGTTAACAATCTACTGAAGTTTGAATGAATTGTCATTATATATCACATTGCTTAATGTTTTGGTTATTGGCAGAAATTGCTACTTTAGCATTAAATCTGCCTTAGATATTTGTACATGAACTTGTAATATTTTACTAAATTTTTTATTGCTGTATTTAATTTTTTTAAACTTAACTCTTTTAATTCCAATAGGTAATCGTGGAATTGAACATTTTATTCATTCTCCTTAGAATGTTTATTATTTATTCTTTACGTAATACAACACGTATTCAATTTATAGGACGGCCGCACTTACTTTAGCTCTATTTATAGAGCCATCAGACTGAAATATACAAGTCCGTTGCGACATTAATTAGAGTTTTCATGTCCCGCGGGTTTTAAGCGTACGTTGTTTTTAGTTTGGTAATGTAAACTTTCACAAAAATCGAAGAAGCTGTGGAATGAGGAAAAAAGTAAATAAACTTTATGGAAGGTATTACTAAAACAATCGATGTTAATCAGGGTAATGACAAAGAGCTTGGAAACCATATTTTTAGGCATTCAAAAAGCTTCTCTTTGTTACTATTTTCATTTTTACATAAATGTTTTCATTGTAGGTTTCATTATATTTTTTTAAATCAAAGTAAACCTTTATTTCATTACTCTTTCGTGGAGGACGTGAAGTAAAATTATGTTATTTAGGAAGTTTATATACATATATATATATATATATTGATATTTTAGAAATATTATATTATATTGATATTTAGAAAACATTGATATTTTTGGCCGATCATTGAAATTAAGCAAAGACTGATGTAGTAAATATTTGAATGGTCACCTGTAATAAAACATTGTACCGTTTCGCTATAATAACTTGCAATTACTGTAATATTGTACCCGCATTTTCTCATGATTTCTTTTAAATATTTTCATTGTTTTTTAGTCAAAATTTTTAAATGGTTTGGAATTCATTTTACGCAATATTTTTTAAATTTTTATCAGAATTTTCTACCCCCAAATATACGTGTGCAGTCATAAGTCCAGCAGATTCGGTGAGAAATGGATCAATCAAAAGCAAAATACATGAAAATTATTAAAAATAACAACAAATAAATTAATTAACTACGCAACTCGCAAAAGAGTTCATTGGACTTATATTTAGTAAGGTTAATTTGATAACTACAATTGTACGACCCCGGAGATAAATTCATTTAAATCGTGCGACTAAATGTAGAAGTCTCTTAGCTCAACTTTCAGCACGATTCAGATAGGGAGGCAGGAGACCGTGAAATATGAATTTTATATCGCTTTCCTTTGTTAATTAAAATAACAAATTATAAAGCGTCTGAGAAATAGATCGATCAGAAGCAAAATACGTGACATTTATCAAAAGTAACAACAAATAAATTAATTAACTACGCAACTCGCAAGAGGAGTTCATTGGACTTATATTTAGTAAGCTTAATTTGATAAAGACGGTTGAAAGACCCCAGAGAGAAATTCATTTAAATGGTGCGACTAAATTTAGAAGTCTTTTAGCTCAACTTTCAGTACGATTCAGATAGGGAGGCGGGATACCATGAGATATGAATTTTACATCGCTATCCTTTGTCAATTTAAATGACAAATTATAAATGCGTCTGAGAACTGAGATGGAAACTAAACAATTTCTCCAGAAGATGAAAATTTATAACCGGACCAAAATGTGTCAGCTTCAATATCTTTAGTGAACCGAATAGTTATATCCGACTAATTTTGGTTGTTTTGAGTTTATTGCTCGTATGAGTGGATAAATATATTATTAAAATTAGTATACAAGTAGCGTATGCAGCTTAAGTCAAATAATGAAGAACAAGAATGAAAGAAAGTGAATTATGTGAATTAAATTAAGCACGGATACGCGATAAAAATGAATTCATATACTTTGAGAAAGTTTCATTTCTTAATTTAATGTAGATCAACGTATCTTCTTTGAAACTACTATATCATTTATAAGCGTATTTGAAATGAAACATAAGAAAGGATAAGAAAGGAGATATATCAGTATAGGTCACTGCTTTTGGGTTACTAATTAATAAATATAGAGATGAAAACAATGAAATTTCCTGTGCGTTTTTGGAATTAGAGAAAGGCTATATAATAAGTGTGAGTAAAGAATCGTGGAAGATGTATTTATTGTTGGGCACAAAAATGTATAAAAATTATGGGTTAAATTCGGTGTCTGTCATTCGATTTTGCATTTCGTTTATATACATTTTGATGCAGAAATTAGCGTAACGTAGCAACACATTAGTCACGAACTGACGAAACTGCCAAACTTTAAGAATAGGTAGGGCCTGGTAGCCCCGAAGAATTTTCTTGGGTTTGTAATTATATTAATAGGTTCTTATTTTCTTTTAGTCGGGTGGTTAAAAAAAAACGATTTAATCGTTTGTCAATTAAAATGACTACATCTGTCGAGGACTTAATCGACATTTTTATTTTGCTTTTTATTATTAGTTTTAATAACTAAGCTTCTAAAAAACATTCGTAAATGAGCAAGTTTATGCGGCTCTTAGTAGAGTACTGACTTTACACGGCATAGTAATAATTGATATATATCATAGAAAGCTCTTCAACAATCCATAGAATATCGACACAATCCAAACAATAACACATTGGAAGAATTGGAGCACTTGAGAAACATGTTACGAGGATCACATATCGACGAATTCGAAGAAACGCCACGAAGTAGTTAGTCTAGATCAACCAAAAATGGATCAAGCAACAATTTTTACTGCAACGCCCCCTGACAAGTCATAACACCTACCTGAGAACCATTGCCGATTAGTTCCAAATATTCTGCAGAAAACCTTGTCTGCATTGGTCAAACTGTTTGGGAGATATATGGGAACATTAGTTTGCAATAAAATCTTCATTGCGGTGCCACTTGGTGAGTAATTACCTTAACAACTATCTATGAACCATTGCCGATGAATCACAAACATTTTACAAAAAATTGTATCTAAATCGGTCAAACCATTTTAGAGACAAATGAGAACATTGGATTGCACATACAAAAAACACATAAACAAACAATCTCTCACCCTAGGAGCATATACCTCCTCCGTTCCGTTGTGGGTAAAAATGCGGTTCAGTTAAAAATGTAAACTGAGTTGATGTTTACTATTTTTCCAAATTTAAAAAAAAAACACTCACAATTTCATCTCTGCCCATCTCCAAAACTTCGTTTAAGAAAATCTAAAAATATTAACAAATAATGTATGTAGTATTTTTGCAAGGAAATTATGAGGTGTGTGTTATTTTCGACACTTTTGTTCTTTACAAAAAGACAATTTTCCAACAATTTTTAATAATTTATTTACAATTTAATATCACTATCTTGCAAATGGTATGAAATTGTAAAATAAAGTTTAGATTATTAATCATTTATCAAAATAAACACCTGAAATAATAGATTTGGTCCAATTCGAATTAGTTTTATTTTTTTGGCAACGAAAACCAATGTTGAAGAGACGTTAGGAATCGAAGTGACAAAAATATTATAAAAATGCTGATAAATTAACACTTTGGTTAACAAAACATACAATAAATATTAATCTTTTTTTCTCTATGCCATGTGTGTCTCTTTTAATTATCTGTAATTAGATAAATATAAAGGCAATATCGTGTTGGAAGCAAGGATATAGTTTCAATTTTTTAAACAGACCTCAGACTTACAGACTCTTTTTCCATGATACCCGTTAAAAATTCCTTCGACACAACTGATCTTAAGGATAAGATAATTATGCAAGTACCACTTGAGCCTAGTTTGTTTTCTCTATATCAACTACATAAACAATTAATTCAGCTAGTCAGTATGTTACATTAAAGTAGTAAAATTGTTATAATATTTTTAAATAAGCCGGAGTTAAAGGTTGGTTAGAAATCACTTAAGGTGTCAGACAGGGGTATTTTATATGCCTCATCGCAGGAGTAGTTTTTTAACGTATACGTTGACAGTATGGTCAATATGGTAAATAAATAACAGGTATTTTAATCTTCTAATGTCTGCATTTAATACTATCATATCAGTATTATATTCATAAAATTTTATAAAGTCCATTTATTCAAAAATCTTGTACACCTCGAGAAATATATACGTATTATATGATAACCGATTAGTAAAAAGTGATAGCTGTTGAAAAAAATAATTGCAAAACGACATGTGAAATGAAGATAGGTATATTACCGCATCGAATATATTTGCGTTAATTTTGTAGAAATTCATTATTCGCAATTAAATGAAACTACGTGATATAGTATTATTTCTACTTTATTTAAGTTCTTTACCACGACCTAGGTTTCGTTGTATTACAACATCTTCAGTTGGGCTGTTAGCAAAGAGTATCTATCTTTGCTAACAGCCCACCACCACAGTCAATGTAACGAACTTAAAGAAAGTAGAAATAATACTACATCACGTAGTTTTATTTAATTGTGTATATTACCGTAATGATTAATCAAGAAGATGGGTTTTAAAATTTAGAATATCACGTGAAAAGATGCATATCTCCAGAAGCACACTTATGTAAAAGTATATAAATGAAACCGTTAGTAATACATAACAAGTTGGCCAATACGAATAATTTTCAACATTTTTAACATTTTATACATTTTATTTTTTTTAAACATTTTACATTGTACCAATTTACTTACATTTATAAATTCATGTCACTTCTTTATAAGTTAGAATGACATAATACTTAAAATTAGTCTAGCTTAGAATATAAAATGAAAATGGCTATTGAATAAATAATAATAATGTTTATTATTTCCAGATAATAAACAAAAAGAAAATGTAGAAGAGCAGTTTACGCCTTCTAACTCTCAGGAAGAGTGTTACCCCCCCTAGAATGAATTGATGGTTCTTGATATAGAAATGGTACCAGGAAAACCCTTTTTTGCAAAATTGTTCACGGAGGCGTCCTGAACCGTCTTTAAAGAATTCACCAGCAATAAAAAGTGCTTCAAATAAGTGCACTTTAACTTAAAAGAAAAAAAGCTTTGATAATATAATATAAATCAATGAAGGTACAAGTACAACAAAAAAGTTGGAATTATTAAATTTACAAATTAAACAGGAGAAATATAAATTAAAAAAAAACCTATTAATTATTAGAGGCTGATCTTCAATTTAAAATAATTTTATTCTAAAATGCAAAGATTTATGCAGAAATTAAGAAAAAAAAAATTGTAAAAAATGACTATTAAATATAATATAAAATTACTTTTATTTTATTTCCATTAATATTTTTTTATAAATTGTTACATATTCTTGAAGTATTTTATTTTCATAATTCCAGCATACTTTTTACTTTTCTCTCGTATCCAAATTTGAATAAAATGAATTTATCCATAATACCAACCTGAAATAGTTCTGCGCTATTCACCTGCGCGAAGAGTTTCCTTCTGAAGAGGCTGGTATTGGTTCTTCAAAAACATCAACATTTTCCAATGGTAAATTCTCACTTATGACATTGGTAATATTATCCTGCAATGCTAAATTATTCAAGACAGCCGTTGCCACAATCACAGCAAGCACACGATTCAGTCAAAGTTTTTGTGAAAGGCATGGAAATCTTTTCCATACACTGAATGTTCGTTCTATTGCGTTTCGAGATTTTATGTGAGCACAGTTATATTATCAAACCATACAGAGCTGGAAGCTCTATATGGTTTGATGGATTAAAAAAGGGTGTCAGTAAATGTCTGCTACAAGAGTACGTACTGTCACCTAAATGGTATTCCTTAAATTTATCGTTATCTAAACGAGCTCGCAACAAAAAATTATGATACATTGTGCAATCGTGGGTTGAAACATGCCACCGATCCATCTCTGATATATAACTCGGCATCACAAACAACCTGTATATTAATAGAGAAGTATCTTTTCCTGTTTCTAAATAGTTCTGTTTGATCTCCTCTAGGTAAGTGAATTGGAATATGAGACCCATCAACATTAGGAAAACCAGCAATATTATAAAACAGAGCCTTTACGTGTCTTATTTCCTCTTAATTTTTTGGTGTGAATATATAGTTTGGCGCAAGCTTCGCTAACTCCTTGCCTACTTTAAAGATTACGTTTAACATATCTGCCCTGCGAATTTTAAAAAGTGGTCGACCATTAAGTGAAAAATGCCGATAGCATAAAAGCGTAATATGTTATAAATTATTGTTTCAATACAGATAAAGTGTATTTTCAACGAGTTAAAGGCACTAAGCTACAATTAATTATTTTACACAAATGTTGCATCGCACTCTAATTGAATCGACATCTTATTTTAAATACTTTATCTGCAAACATCTTCAAGGGGTTTCTACCAACTCTTAAATTTCCATAAATTGAAATAATGTTTATATATCAGATTCTGATGAAGATGTCGAATTTATCGCTACACAATCCATATATTTTAAAATAACACAAGTAAACGTTTAAAATCACATGAAATATTAGAACTAATGTCAATGTCGTTTGATAGGTCTGGTTATAAATTATCATGGCCGTTTAATGAAATACATAATATTTATCCCGTTTATCCATGGAATAAATAAACGGCCATGATAAATGCGACTCAAGTAACTTATGATAATATCCAAACATCGTAATTGCCTCATTCCTCAAGGTAAACCCGAATATCTTATTAGAGCTCTACAGTAAAACCAGAGACTAATAATTTTATCATGTCCTTCCGTTCGCACAGCCTCAGAGTTTCTATAATTTTAGATATATTATAACATAACATTTTGCAGGTTAGGCAATGTTAATTTTTTTTTATAAAATTATTTTTTTATTATCGGATATGCCATTTTAAATGGAAGTAAGTTTTTTTTGCATTTTTAAATTTCGTATTTTATATCGGCATAGAATGTATCATACTACCACCTCTATTTTTTTAAATATGGATAAAAAAATTGGAAAAATCTAGGTGCTATAGTATTGAATTAAAACTTTATATCAAATTTATGTCTGTCAATGTATTTAAATAATTTCAAGAGATATAGATAACTATATAAACTCATTTTTCCTGCACGTGTCTCGTTATTCAATAACGTTGGTTGAAATTATGGTATGTTTTTAGAAAATATTGATGTAATTTAAAGTAATATTTTCTTGGACATGGCTCGATTATACCGTCATAAAATAAAATTCTTTAATTTATGAACCTCAGTCGTATAATTATTACCTTTATGTTTGTCTGGTACCATATACAGCTTTGTTAACAATATTTTATTGCAACAAACAACTTCAGGTTGAGCAAAAGTCACTTAGCGCACGTCGATTCTGTATGTGAAATTTCACATACAGAAACATTCACATACAGAAATTTTCAAATTGAGTGTAGTCAGTTCTTACATCGAGTAACCGACCAAGTGCGAACTTGACTCGCGCATCAAGGGTTCTTTACCTCGTGTAAAGTGAAATTGATTATAATAAGTCATCAATAATATGTACGCTGTAGCACAATAAAAAATTAATAATACCTTTTATTATGAAATATAAGGAGGCCAATTTCTGATTGTTTAGTAACTAATAGCGTATTTAAGTGTATATTTGCCCTAAATAGATATATGCAGTGGACTTATGAAGATGTATGCCGATCTACTCACGCATGAAGAATAAGCATTCTGGAAAAAACGCAATGGCAAATTCATTTTGCGGCTATTTTTTTCCATATATATTCGTTCTGTTTATGACACAAATACCTGAAAGACTGTAACAAGAGCCCTTTTTGACCTCAGGAAATGTAGTGTATTATTAAAATGTATTTCAATGGAAACTCTCAATCGGAAAAGAGGCAGCATGCAGTGAATCGTGGAGAACAAGCAAGCGTGACAAAATTTTTTTAGTTCTATTGGATTGATATCGATTTAACTATAACGTAATATTATATAGAACATAAAGCCAAGTGGAAGGGAATAAAAAAACAAACATAATTTGATCGGGTTAGTACGATCAAATTATGTTTGACGTCATTCATAGTTTTAAGAAGATCAAGCATATTTCTGAGCGACACATACTTTACTATTCATTACCAATCGATCTAATCGTGCTAAAAAGAAATTTGAGTTTCATGAACTTCCTCCAATATTTTGTTGGTTCTTTCTTGCAAATATATTCGTTTTCTTTGAAACATAAACTTGATGGGACGGTAATATGATATTGAAGACGGTCGTAAATTATGTCATATGACAATTTCGCCATCAATTAATATTAAAAGCACAAATGAATATACGAAGAGGAGTTTATATGTAGCGCTAGTGTTCTCAAATATCTGTTTACATGTACTTTGATCAAAACTCCCATCACATAGTTATTTATTAAATAATGTAAATTAATTATAAGGTGACATATTTCCACTGATTTCGCATTAAGTTTTAAGTAAACGTTCGCTCGTTGTGTCCGAATACCTTACAACTTAATTTCCGCGCATTTAAATCACAGAGATGTTTTCCTCGGAAAGACAAGACGTTTTGGATTTGCTTACATGATAGTTTAGTAGAAACACCTGGTATATCGCTTTCTTTGACCACTTTCTAATCTGTTTGGAAATATAATTAGTGGACTTTATGTCTATATAATAAGCTAACATTTCTTTATCACGTCACATTAGAGTTGTCACTTCTTTTATTTGAGCTTTCACTAATTTCTTCAATTTATTAATTTGGTCGCACTTTGCAATTCGAATAAATCTTCCACGCTATGCTTATTTTGTTTTTGAAGACGACTTTTCAAAACATTTATTTGATATGCCTACGAAACGACTACCTTCTAATAAAGTAAAAGTGTATAACTGGTTTGTGTATACATTGACCCGTATATCTATTTTCTCAAACCATCTTTCATACTTGAATAAAAATTGAGTCCTTGTCATCGTGAAAGAAGATTATTTTTCAGCGCGTCTCAATGAAATACTGGAAATGTTCAGTTTCAGTTTATATACAGAACTATCAGAAACAAACAAATCAGTTCGGTTTAAAATATATACACAAAAATAAAGACAACATAATTGTAAGATGTTAAATTTGTAGACCGGGATGTAAAAAGGTAGTCCCCGTCAAAACTTAATTCGAAAGAAAATTAGTACTTTTATGGAGG
Source organism: Druceiella hillmani (assembly GCA_039881145.1). Classification (NCBI taxonomy): domain Eukaryota; kingdom Metazoa; phylum Arthropoda; class Insecta; order Lepidoptera; family Hepialidae; genus Druceiella; species Druceiella hillmani. The sequence continues at coordinate 3,615,103 of JAYKKI010000012.1, forward strand.
TCTATTCAAAATTTTAACAAAATTAATTGTTATTACTATAAAATCCATCACTAATATACTTTAAAATTTATTTATAATTTCAGGAGATGTTATTGCAATTATGGCTTTAATGCAACTAATTTACTAATGTCAATTAAGTTCATGTTATAATATACTTCAATTTTCGATGTCTAAATGTTAACGTGCATTTGTTACGAATATTTCTTTGGAATTGTTGTCTTCTAACAGGAGTTGTTTATTGCACATTATCGTTATTTCTAGAAAATTCTGACAGGACTATAGTCCAACTAGGTTTTCTACACGATTCAGTGTACGTCATTGCAATAATATCCCTCTGATCAAACAACTTAATAGGTAACTCTCTAATTTGAATTTGACATACCTCAATAACAAAATTAAAAAGAGATTGAAATTCAATAAAAATAAAGTTTAAAAAATAAGCTTTGCGTCAAAGCTATTATTAATAATTAGTTAAGCTATTAATAAATTGTGTTTAAAATTTATATTACGATTTTATTATATGTTTACGTCATTTTGTAATGATATGTTCTTACTTTTTCTGAATGTATAATATTTAAATCTTATTATACGAATTGAACACAATATATGAACTATCACGTATTAAATTTTTTTAATATTTGTCTTAACCTATTAATCTTCAGCACGTTTGCAGCTTTGAAGTGTACTCATGCGAATGTGCTCTAGGTATTTCAATGATAAGTAATATTTATAGTTAAGTAATGCTTATTTCTCTCTTTCTTTATCCCTCTTTCTCTTTCTCTGCCGTTGCACCGCTTCCAGTAAACTTTCAAGTCGAGGTTTAGGTCGCCAAAGAAGTTTCACTTCTGTCAAGTGTACTGAGTTGAACGCTATCTTTTATTTTTATTTTTTTTATATCCACGAAGAGTAATCCATAATTAAAAAAATTCTGCGCCAATGAAACCACGAGACACAATATATTAATACATAATTCCACGACAAACCGATTTAATTTTGTTATTTTGTTGCAATGTTATTTTAATGATAGAAGATTGCAATAAATATCTTTAAATTTGCTGTGCTTTATATGGCATAGGTGTAGATTGAGCGGAAAGGTCTCTTGTATAAAGTCGACTTATTTCTTCATGTCATGAAGTCGACTTATATCTTCTTTATTCCAAACCGTAATGAGCGTTATGTTCTCTGAAAGACACTTAACGTTGTAAAATGTAGCGAACTATTAACCATTATATCTGACGGAATATTCTACCATTTCGCATATGCTACTCGAGTGGGAGACGTCGTTAAGAGATTGGAAAGAGATCGGCTTAATAATTGACTGACAAAAAACGTAATTTTACATGAATACAATTTTTAATCAGATTCCATGGATTCCTCAAGACCTCTTACAATAACAAAAAAACAAATAATAACGGAACCGACAAACTGTCGCGGTGTGATGGAGATTTAATTTCCTCCGAGAATTCGCTTTGCGTCACAAGGGAAAACGCAAACATAGCCATTAATAATAATAATTTAAAATAATGCAAGACAATTCTTTACACAGTATTTAATGAGTATCATAATAGTTTATGATGTTCTATATATCACTTTAATTATCATAATTTAAACAATTTAAACACGAATGAACTAAATATGACATTTGTACATAAATGCTTTTACACCTTATGATATCAAATCAGCATCTTCTCTAAGTCTTAACAATAGAAAAAATGTCGTTACGAAAGATAAACAAAAGATGACTCCGCTTTTGAAATTGGTGCGAGAAAAAACTCATTTAATATGCTAATACGTAAAAAAAGCTGGTTGAAATGTAACTAAATCTGTGCATCTATTTTTACTCTAAATCTAGTTTAAAGTCTTTACATTTACTTAACTGTTTTATTTTCAATATTAACGAGTAAAGATAAGAACTATATACGGATATATTTGATGGCCTCACCTTCTTTATCTTTTTTGTTCTCTTACAATAATTATTAGCCTACCTCATACCTACTCATACTTTGCAGCCAACGCAGTGCAATTAACGCATAAACATCAAGAAACCTCTAAAAATATTGTCATTATTTAATATACGTTAAGAAAGGAATACGGAAGTAATTGGGAACGTTGATACAATACAGATAATATATGAAAGAGTAAAAGAAGTGAAGCTTACTTGGAAGTAGAAGAAAGCTACAGTTAGTAAGCTAAGCTGATTAAATATTTAAAAATATTCAAAAAAACATCATAAAACATTTGTTTGCGTAGAACAGAATAATTAATTCGCACATCGTCTTTTAATTGAATTTATGGCATTCACACCCTTTCATACTTTGTTTTGTAGCTGGAAGGGAAATATTTTCTTACGTAATTGTAGAATATTCAATTCTTTTTCATTGTTACAATTTTAGACTTACATATATCCATAAAAAACTGACAAGTAAAAATGTTTCATAAAAATTAGGCAAGCAAGTGCTTTTATATAAATTCTATACTTAATATGGAAATCTCAAATTGTGCGCATCAAAAAATAGATAAAGTTTAGTGCGTTTTCCATCGCTTAATATTAGCTTATAAATATAAGCAATTTGTTTAAAATGAATCTCTAAAATTAATCTCTTTGAACGTTGCTTCGAGATAGCTTAAGTTAATTAGATATATCTTAAGCATTACATTTCTCACCTTTACATTTCTTAGTTGGATTGCATGGGATTTTACCACAAATTTTACTGTCCTAGTTCTGTAATAATTTATGTAAATTCTAGATCTCATCGGCTCAGGAAGTGTTTTCCCTGGTACATTTTAAATTAATTAGAAAATTTCTTTAAACAATAGATTGGCTAGGCCTTACATAGCCTTTGAAAACATAGGTATGTGTGGAAAATATAATATAGCAAAGTTGTCACAGTTAGGATATATGTAGTAATATAGGCGTAACTATAATAGAAGAAAATTTATGAACTTTATTAAACAATTTTTTTTATTGTAAGCAAAGTAAAAAAAAAATGGAGAAGAAACCGCACTATGAAGATCTGGTATACGTTTAGGTATATAAAACATTTAAATATATATTTGTTTTTTTGTTTATATGCTTGTAACGCAGAATCCTCATTCAGTATCAAAATTAGCTTTTATTTTACATTGTTTGAAACAAAATACGCCTTTCATAGTCAGGAGTAGAGAAATGTTATTCTTTATATAGGAACCTAATATTTCTTATTTTTAAGACAATACTAATATCATTAGAATATTATTTTTAGCTGTGTTCACAAAGATTACAGAAGTGACATATTATATTTACAGTAAAACAAGATTTGCATCTTTTTAATAGAATATTTTAACAATTATATTTTTGAGTTTATTCGCATAAAGAATTTCTTAAGTATGGTCACAATCATTTCATTTACAATAAATCCTTTAGTTTTACAAACTAATATATATTTTTTTAAATCGATCTATATTATATTGATTTTATCTAAACGCGATCTTCTCCATATTGTCACGTGATAAAATACCTCAACTAAAGTTTATAAAAACTATATAGGTAAAATGTTATTCTTATAAACTTGATTGTGCTTGATCGCCTAATATACATTATTGATTTTCCGTTTTAATTAACATCGAAATATATTCCTAATTATCTTTCATTGTGATTCTGTTGAGAAGATGCAACGAAATGTGAATTAGTTACATTTTAAGCACACATATATATATATATATATATATATGTATATATATATATATAAATATTTATATATATATATATATATATATATATATAAATATTATATATATATATATATATATATATATATATATATATATATATATACATACATATATACATACATACATACAAACTCGTATCCGAACTAACTATTCAGTCGAGATAATTGTGATTATTTCGTTAATGAATCACTCAAAATTAAGCTGCGTCATTATTTGTAAAGCCGTGTCTCAAAACGGTTTACAGAACGATAAAATTCTTAACAATTAATGCTTTACCAACCGTCGTATTAGTCATAACAAGCTTTTTGTCGTAATTAATTTTTGTGTTTAACGTGTTAATCAAATTTAAGCAGTATAGTTTTGTTGACAGCGATTTATATCGGCATTTTCACGTACATGGTTCACAGTTTGATATTATACCGATTTTAATCAACAAGAATGTCTTAATTGCGTCATTTGCCAACGTTAATTTCCACCGTTAGATATGGATACAGTACATATAGTCGACATGTAAACGAACTGCCCACTATTCTTGTAATGACCAGACTTATTTAACGCAAGACCTCTTTCTAAATATATTGCACGAGATGATTCTACTGATATTAATACACCTTTAGAAAAAGTACACAGGTATACCCTCTATACACATCTCTTCTAACATCACGAGTTTTATTCTGAAATGCTAATAAACTTTATTTAATCTTAAATTTTCCTTTACTTGAGTTCAGTCTGTTACTCCAAATTAATTAGAGCTCATCAAAGAGGATTAATATACTGCGAAGCATTGTTTTGGTTTGCTTTAATAAAAAATTGCCGAAGGCTTCAACAAAGCTTATGTGATTTTGGGAATGCAATATTTTTAAACTAAAAATGTAACAATATTGTGTATATAATAAATATGTTTGTTATTTAACGTTAGTTTCAGTTCGTCTCAGAAACAAATTATTTTCGGCCTTACAAATGGAAAGTTTGGAGAAATTGATAGTACCTACGGGTAATTTATAACGTACGTACAAAACATTTATTTATTTCAAACGGGAAACGCACATCAAAGTTATGACGAATTGAACAATACTAATAGTAATAATTACTTAAGTTTATAAGTTTTACACTAGACACTAATATATATCCTAACGGATACTTTCCACGACTTCCCACATCTAGACAATAATCTAAATTGAATATTGATTTATACTCAGATTAATTTAAACAAGGATAATAATAATGATATACAAAATTTTAAATCATTTAAACACAAGATAAGAATATCAACATTTAAGGTAATAATAATTAAAACCATGAAGTGACCTGAATAATTGAATGACGTAAATATTATTTTAAATAGTAATTGTAAAGAAAATACAGGAATATATAATTAAAAATTAACATGAATTAATTTTTGGCGTCTTGATTAAAAAAAATAAAACAATAATGACATAAACAATAGTGATAATTAAATATCAAAAATGGAAAATTATTAAAAATAATCTTAAAAATATTTTAATGACATAAATAATCACTAAAATATTTAACAAAGCAAATGCAGGAATTCTAAATTAAACATTAATTAGTTAATTTTTTTATTCTCAATTAAAAAACATCGTCTCTTGTATATTGTACAAGATCCTAAATTTTATCAATATTTCGTAATTTTACGATCACAAAATTGTCTATATTTCTCATTGTCTATATTTTCTTAGAATTTTTTCAAGTTCTGTTATTTGATTGTCTTCACCAAATTATTCCTGCGTTTTAACGTTATGTGGCCATCGCCGTTTGGGACGATAGTAAAGCAACGCATTCTAGGAAAATCATTTTTTATTAAAATCAATCGTAATGTCCAAAATGCCCATGATGCGATTTGAGGCACATTTCTTCTTCTAGTTCGACTATGACCTTTAGCAGCAAAAAATAAATATATTGTAAATCCCAAAATAACTTGCCACTATATATTTATACAAAATGGCAAGTTACAAATAAAATGAAAAAAAAAAATCACTTGATCAGAAAAGAAAGGTAATATGAATAGTACTTGAAATTATACGTAATCCTGGTGATCAATATTTTAAGTACACTTAATATTTGGTCACCATCAAAGGCCAGAAAACAAAGTCGCGTTGCTGCCAGAATAATTTAAATTCAACGATAGTCTTTTGAATGCAGTTTTCCATGAGCTGCTTTAGAGAGACAAAACAAAAATACAAATACGTTTAGTATTTGTATTTTTAAAATAAAGTTCCATATTATGGGACCTTCGCACTCTCTTCCAAAGCTACGGTATAAACGGAAATTAAGATTCAACATTGACAATCAATTGCAACACACTGAAAGAGTATATTTTCATCCCGAAAATTGCGCCTTATTTGGGGTATGACTCAAGGCCACCAACTGTTATTTCTCAACATTAGTTTTTAAAAATATCTCGGTAACACTTATTTAATTTAATGGTTTTATTGTAAAAAGAAATTGTTTGTGTGGGTAAGAGCCATCAGTGGCAGCGGGTCTAAATGAAAGTCTGGAGATTTGTAGAAGCATTATTTATTCAGAGAATGGAACTCCATTATTTGTTGTTTATCCGACGTTTGCCTTTGAGAAAGAACAAAAAGTATTCATCAGAACAGACTAGATGGTAAGTTCATATAACTTGTTATTCAATTTATTTTACATATTAAACTGACCTATCTTTTTCCATTCAAAAATATTATTTAACGAAATACGTACAGAAGACAAACAGGCGTTTATTAAGAAGAAAATAGTATTTTACGTCGTCGCATTTTATTGAGATTTACATGTACTGTGCTCTGTCATATTTTGAGTCAGTATTTCCCAAAACTAAAAAATCCTTTTAGATAAAGTGAGGTTGTTGCAGTATAATTAATAAAATAAACAAGTAATATGGAGGCTAAATGAGCAATAAAATGGTCGTTAACATACATAAATAAATTTTGCTGAAATAAGACTATTATGTATACAGGGATATTGCAATGCCAAAAAAGCAATTTTGTGAATAAAAAATTGAGAAGTGAGATAATTGAGACGTTTATTATATGAAATATTAAGAAAATAAAAACAGGGAAGAGGAAAGAGTTTAAAATAAGTTTATGAATATTTAAATGGAAGAAAAAGAACGGAATGTTATGAAAATGTTTATTACAATAACATGTTTTTCAGTAAGTGCGAGTAAAACATGTTCTGTGAAGGTTCCGCATAAAATTAGGTTCATATATAAATTTAACCATTATGACTCCAAATTTTTGAATCCTCTCCGTTATATTTTGTGCCACGAAACATATTTGAAAATTCGTTTAAAAAAATTGTGAACGAAATTATAATATCGATAAACCGCTCAATCCATATAACTGTCGTGATTCACTGAAGTTACCCAGACGTATTCACTCGGAATGACATGGTTAGACCCTGTATCCTTGTCATCGCTTTTCTCTGGATCTATATATTAATAACCTGCTGAGCATGAGTAGAGGTTTCCGTATATATTTAAGTGTATATAAAATATTTAAGGGTGCGAATATTTACATGAAAAACTTTTACAAATAATATTAATGTTCATCGTACTAATGGATCATTTACAGATATAAAAACGTGGTAAATTTCTCATCAATAGTAAATCCTTAGATAACCCCCTCTAGATTTCATGTAAATTAATCAGATACTACTAACAATTTTTTCATGATTTTGGTTCAGTATTTTTTAAATAAGGGGAAGGTACATACATTTTTGCATATTTTAGTCCATACTTTTTGAGGACATGAAACTTAATATTGTAAAAAACACGGTTACTTAGTTTGCTGCCTTTAAAATTACCATATAAATATTTCAAAGTATTATCCACTACAAAAGCTCCATGCCAAATTTAAAACTTCCACGTAATTTTTTTTATAAAATCGGCTGTGATAGGCATACATAGCTACCTGAGTGATATTTTAAATGTTTGTGGGTTTCTTTTGAGGTAAGGGGAACGTTTGAAATGCCACCCATCTTTTAATGTAAGCAAAGCAAATTGGGAAAATTTAGCCGAGAGCTCCAATATACCCTATTCTACAACTCAAATATTATTTTATTCGGGCATTCTAATTTATTTTGTCGAATAATATAAAACTTGTGCACCTCCCATAATGACGTTAAGAGAGGCAACATTCTTCTAAATATCTATTCAATCCATGTGTAGTATTACGGTTAGTTAACAATTCCTATACACTGTTAATTATATTTTGCTAATCATTTGAAGTTGTTCTGAATATAAGCTGTTCGTAAAATGAAATTAAAGACCATAAAAGATAATTCAACTGCTGCATATGATCATTATAAGACATTTTGGACTCGTTTGATAATTTATTCAAAATAGTAACGTCAATTGCTAAAACCTATTGGGTTGGAAAAGATTTAAGTGAGATGTGGTCATAAAGTATAATTTTTAAAACTAAATAATAAATTATGAACATACTATAAATTTTTATTACAATATTAAAGCCGATTTCTGTTACTTGCACACTAAGTTTTAGTAATGGATGTCAACACAGATTTGGTTGTAATTATTGAATCACTTAATAGTTTTAGTAATGCTAATAATGTATAAATAGGTATAAATTCATAATTAATTGAAAACTTGCTTCACTCAACTTGCAATATACAATTTCAGATGAGCTGTGCCCATTATGGCAGAGCCGTAGAAGGATTGTACATCATAGAATCGACAAATACGTCCTTCATGAACCGTTTTAATCCTCAGTTTATATTATGTTTTCCTAAATGTAATATTGTAAGGTAGAGTAAAATATTAAAGGTTAAATACGTGCAACATAATGTCGTAACACTATCGTACACGATACTTTAAGGAAAGATCTCGTGAAAACAGATAGGTAGATAATTATGGTAATCACATCAGCTGCATGATCAGGTCCAAAATTTTGCCGGAAAACTGTGACGGGATGGCGCAGATGTTGCAGTCCCGTCATGGATAAAATTTAACGCTTATATTTTGGGGAGCGCCGGTCGTTCCAACGGACCGAGCGGCACGTAGCACTCATCAATATTTGATATACTTTAATACTTATCTTAGACAAGGATTTGTAATGAAGTGCACTGCAGATAATAATGAACTCGTCGATAATGGAGGTAGTACTGCGGTATCTATTCTTTAATTCATTAAAGAAGTATCACGAATTACTCCTACAAAATGATAAATATTCTTAAGATATATTATTCAATTATTTCTGGTTTGTGAGATATATTTCCTTAATATATTTTTTGTTATGTATATTGTAGTATATATTCTCCCACAATAATTAGCACTTATGAGATTGATATGATAAAACGAAAAATAAAAATTTTAAATAATTTCTCGAAACTTCATGTCGAAATATTTATAAAGTTAGTGTGACCATCAAAGTGACGAAAAAATTGACATAGTGAGGAGAATTAAATTCGATATTTTGCCATATTCACTATGTTACGATTCCTATACATGGCATGAAAAATTGAGTGTTGGATACATATGAATATAACGTTCAATTTTACGTATCATGCATATGTATATCCTGATTTCTGAACTTTTTGAATTACCCTTGTATAATTTGATAACAAATGACATAAATTTTAAATTTTGAATGACATAGATTTTTTAGTCTTTAGCCTTCTTTAAAATTTTATCAAATTTCTACCTCACATTCAAACATGGGTAGAATTAAATTTTATTTTTGTATTTACGTCTTTCAAAAGTAACAATATACAAGCGGGAAGTAAAAGAAGGAAATGATGTATCTTACACTATCTCAGTAATATTCGTAAAAGTATCAATCGAGTATGATATATTGGAATAAAATTATATTATTCTTTTCAAACATTTAATTCATTTGAATTTATTCAATAAAAGCCAGTGAATAACAAGTAGGACATAAATGGCTTTCAAATTATTTAAATACCTATTAAAAATGTTACATCTATCGGTCGTAAAAATTCGCTTTACGCGTAGGTAATAAGTAGTCAATCGTGTAGGTAGTTCTGATATATGGCAGTTTTATAAAAATATTAACATTTCTCTTTAAAACGAGACTAAGATGGCGGTACTATTTCTATTTTTCGCCAAGTTATTGAAGTTTAAAATTACTTTGATAGAAACTGTTGTTTATTAGGGCGCGATCGACTCTCAATATTTATGGATCTGAAAGAGGTTATTATGTCAAAAAATGGTTTCGTTTTTAATTGTGATACAGAATAATAATAATAAGTGGATATTTTTTTTAATTTAGATGTTAAATCGATACTGAAAAATAGATAATGTAAATTGTTTATTTAAGTAATTTATTTTATACCAATACTATAAAGTAAGTTATTTAAGGTAAATACATTTAAGGTTTTAGTTCTAATTCTACAAGAACCTATTTATTGACACGCTAACTGTATATTTCAATAGTCATCCAGAATATATACCCTGCCATACAATGCAGAATCTTTAAGATAACTTATATTTTCTATCTTTTTTGAAGTTTTTACTCAAGATTCAACTAAACAGCTCACCAATTTTCATAGAGCAAACACCCGTATCAACAAAATTGTCCATGACTAATTTTCTTAATTTTAATTGGTGGCGTTATATTCCATATATATTTCTAAATCACTTGTGGTAATCAAGGAAGATGGTTGAAAAATATGTTAACTAAAATATATATTACATAATGCATAAAAATATGGTAAATTAATTATATTTATCTATATTTTTAGGCTATTACCATATAAGTCGGGCAGTAGACAATTCGATGTAGTACAATTATATTTTTTTTCAATGACCTAAAATATAGGTAGTCATATTTGCTTCTAACCGCGATAAATATAATTGAAAATATAAATCTCAATTGGCAAATAAATATTCAAAGTACGTATTTTTCGAAACGTGAAACACACAGAAAGTAAGTGTGAAAAGAAATTTCACCAGTACGTCATATCCAAATAATATACGATATTGAATTGGATATGACTTACTGGTGAAATCAATAAAAAATTCAGGTTATTCTTATAGATGTAAGTGATTAAACAATTTTAATTAAATTCTTTATTCCAGAAGAAAACATTTTTCAATCAAAATTGTGCGATCAGTTCGAATCCCTCTTTACCGTTTTAAAATCAAATTATGAAAAAAGGAACATGTGAAGTAAACAGAAAACATTTTACACAAAATAAAAACACCGTAAAAAACTCAAACGAACGCGTATTATTAATAATAACAAACTTGTAAATTACCACTGTATTTTAATAATAGTCGATTTCACCAACCACAAAACAATATGCGCATTGCCCGCTGGCAAGAAACTGAATTCAGTTCAAATGATGACGTTCCCGGAATACAGTATTCAGTAAACCTTGGAGGGACAATAAACGTAATTTTTTTAACAATTCAGCCTCTATGAATTCCTCAAGAACTCCTACAATAAAAAATATCGAATAGAGAGACTGTTAAACAGTCACAGCTCGACAGACATTTAATTTTCTCTGAGAGTTCGCATTGCGTGACAAGCGGAAACTTGGCCCGTCAAACTTGAATTATTTCTCAAGATGTCAAGACATAACTCATTAATGATCGAAAGAAAACGAGACGAGATTGTGGGCGAAAAATGACATTTTGCTCCAGCTGTCATCAGTAGCGATCTAAATTGAATTTGTGAAGGGTGGGGGAGGTGTTAATTATTCAAATTGTTATTGGATAGTCACATTATGTTGAGTTAGTTATCAAAAGGAATAACGTAAAATATAGCAATAACACCAAATCACACTTTTTAATAAACATAACTCACTTAAGTTGGAAAATAAAAAAGTAATACATAAGTAAACGTTCGATAATAAAAAGAAATACAAACAATTATGGCGTACTATGGAAACATAGATATTTTTACAAAATGACTTCACATTATGGGATTATAATTCAATATGTTTGACAAGCGAGGAATGCTTGAAATTGATGAAATGTTTGTCAAGTTATAAAACATCACAGAAAGGACTTCCGTTTCTGAAATTGGTGCTAGAGAAAAACGGATTCAGCATAATTGCGTTTCGTCTAATTTGTCTGTATAAAAAAAGAATATATTAATAGACAAGCAATTTCTTTAGTAACCTAACTATTATATTGTGAATAGCACGTGAGTACGAAAACTACGTGCACGGACAATGTGGGCACATAAAATATCTTACTTTTATACCTCACACTCTGTGCACCTTTAGGCAACGCTATGCAATTAATGCGAAACAACTAACATATCACAGCTATTTTGCGGAAGAAGCAAAAGGGTAATCATTGAAATTATTTATTGATTGCGTTGTCAAACTTCTAAAAATATAGACACTGCAGGTTATTTATATACATAATTGCTCGTTCTTTTATTCACATTCTTTTCCGCACTTTGTTTCGTCCTTTTACTACATTGGTTTCAAAGCGAAAAAAAGTTTTACAAAGCGAGAAACCTGCAGTTAACGTCGTTTTCACAAGTGGTCTCTTTTCACAGGTGGTGCAGTTTCTTTTATAAAACACACTCATTCTTGGTTTTTTAAATGTATTGCCAAATGAACAACTGCTGGTTCTCGATCATTAATTGGGAAACATAGTACTCACCAAGATATTTCTTTACTATTTATATATCTGCTCAATTGGTACTGAAGTTCATTCGAAAATTGTTCTCTGTTTTTGTGGTTATTGCAAACACAGTCCACATTAATGTATATGTCACATATTTGCACACATATTTAATTGAGTTGCAATATTTCACATTTAAATGTGTTTAAAACATTTTTGAGGGGAACGGATTGTACGGATTTCTATCACTTGATTATCTCGTAATTATATCGTGGCAGTGAAACCACCATTTTTCAAAGATTATGTACAGTAAGTGTCGTTAGTATTTCATTAAGGTATAATTTTGGATATTTTTTGTATACCTTCACTTGTACATGGCATAAACATATAATGTACAATGTTTACATGAACAATGTTTTTAACTATTATATTGTGTAATACTGGATTTCCCTTTTGGATTCGGAAAATTAGCTTAAATTACTTGATCAGTTTGATTTGGGGTAATTTTGTCGCGTAATCAAATTAAATTGTGTGAATGAGGTGATATTCGTTTCTTCCGTTCGATTTTTTACACGCAGTATCTAACGGTTCCAAAAATACGATACTTTTCGATGACACCCATGAATCTTACTTGTTTTTGTCAAAAAACTTGAGCTATTATGTTATGAATTCCATAGGTGCTTGTCTATAAATAATATTTTCTTTGATTTCCAACCAAGATGAATTAGAAGTGAATGTTATGAATAAATTAGGGCAACCATATTTTCTTACATAGGTCATATTATTTTGTGTGTACTCGTGCATGTGTCTTGGACTTCCTTTTTAAGTTGACGGTAAAACATTAGTTTCCGAATTACATCAACGCTACCGTCATTCATGATCGCATCTCTCAAATGAATGTATTCTTTCGTACGTAATTTGTTTTATTCTGCCGTATGAATATCTTTCATTCTGCCTCCATTTTTGTGTACATTTCAACTAAAAACTGTTGAAATAAATGGTAATATGATTGTATCCCCCGTTGTCTCTGATCGTTATGTGATAAGCATAAAATTCCTTCTAAGTTACTTTTCTGTTTTTTCTGCAACTGTATTTTGTTCTACTTTTTTTAAATTGAAAAATATCCATTGTCTTCTCTTATAAAAATTAACGGATATTGAAGTGTATTTTAAGAACGATGTAATTCTGCGATACCATATAATCCTTCCTTTATTTGTTGAATAATTTTATCACGACTTGAGTACTTATTGTCCACAATAACTATGAAAGTTCTATTGACACAAGGTGCATTGATTCGACGTTCCTGTTCTCTGACTGGTATTTTTTCCGGTTCGAATCCCAACTTTATATTTATTGGATACCAGTTAATCCCGAGCTGTTTTGAATACGCGATCCAGTTGATTGTACTTATGTAACATTCCATGTAGATATTTCATGATTCAAATGATATTTCATATTTTCATCTCAATACAAACATATTCGCGCTGCCTTGATCAACTTCTATTTGTTTGCTACTAATACAATACACTCACAAACATTCATGAGATTCATTTGGCAATATTAACCATTATCCTAGTTTATGGTAGACTTTTTTTGTTTGTTGTTTGTTGTTTTTGTAATCTAAAATACATGATTAAATAGATATTCTTAACAGCGCATGAATGTATCACCAAATGAGGTCATTTAAAAGCAAACATTGTATGCTCTCATACTTTGTAGAATGACTTTCGATTCCTTAGTTTTTCCAGTCATGTAATGAAATTATTTTGGCCAAAGTGTTTCCAATATTGCTTTTCGAATTTTTTCACTCATTCAACACACTCTTGATGATTCTCTACTCAATTTCTTGGTACCACAGAATTAATACACTTGATCTACTTTGCCTAAGGCAACATATTTGTGGTTGTTGCTCTCTCTAATGGGATTATAATGGAATTACTCATCTGCCAAACTGCAATCTCCATTTTTTCTTTTACGAACTTTTTCTGTACTAACATTTCCATGCGCTTGCATTCGTTGCCTTTTACGAAGTCTACTTATTGTAGATCTACATAGTTTATTTCGAAATCTTGTTCTTTCGGTAGATTTTCTACTTCTGCTTGTTGTGTGTTTCACTCGATTATTTTATCCGTTTTGTTTGTCGTTCACGTGTTAAGTTTTCTATTAATCTATAAATTATTTTTCTTGTATGCCTAAACGTACGTCTTTCCTCTTACCTACTTGATTTCTTTGCTATTCTTTTTATTTCATAATTTTTGATTCACCACTAAAAATACGTCTTTATCTGATACGTTCTAATATCTGGTTAAAGGTTCTCGAAAGTTTCCGGATATAAATTTTCCTTCGATTGTCAAGAATCGTAAAATTTCACTTAATACACTATTCACTGCCTTAATCAATTCACTATCGGTTATGGGGTTGAAAAATATTTATTAAAATTTATTAAATTTATTTGAATTTCTCTTGATCCTCTCTAGTCCGTTTCCAAAATTAGGCTGACGAATGTATCTCGTCCTCAACTTTACATACCCTTAAGGGCTGAGAATTCTGGGCTTCTTATACGTTACGGAACAGAATATCCCTTCTAGGGTTCAAACCTTTCTAGGAAAGTATTATTGTTATTACTTAACATATTAACATTCCATGTAACATATTGTTAATTTTGTAAGCAATTCACTATAACTCAGAGTCTTTAAATTTTTTCCTCTGAAGTTTATTTCTTTCCATCACGATCACGTTCCCTTGATTCATACTAATAAGTTTCCAAAATTTTAATGATGCATGCATTTCGTTGTCTTCGTATATATCTCTCTCAGCTGAAACTATTCCCACTATAACAGAATAACAGGACATTTGTTAATGTTCTAAAATTCTGGGTTTCTCAATAGTTGCGGAACAGAGAATACCTTCAATGGTTTGAACATTCTAGAATATTCTACAGCATCATTAAATCTTTCAAAAAATTTGGTAATATAATGGAACATTCTCGTATGTTTTGAAATATTTCCATAGAGACTATTTCCATATTCCCATAGATTCTAGAGCATTTTTGAATAATTTTATGAGACATTCCCGAATATACTAGGGGAGTACGAAGAATTAGAGGATTCTAAAATATTTTAATGCATTTTTAAATATTTCGGATCATTCTAGATCATCCTTAAACATTTCATAGCACACTCGATCATTCAGGAATACCTTAGCACTTCATTACTAGTTGGACATGTTTTAACGTCTATATCTATATGCAGCTGGAAACCGACACTTTCACATCAATGGAGTGTGGAGGACTACCATACAATATAACCTCGATGGTGGCACGCATAAACATAAATTTGTTATTCTGACTTTTATTATATATAATGATTACACGGGGTGTTTGATCTCTCCTTACATCAGATTCTACGGAACAAGTTCTATGGGGTGGAAGGAAGCTGATTGTATGGATTCCAATCGGACTAGTACTAGCAAAGGTTTTTAAAAAGTTCTGGAAGTTTGGTTTCTACATCTCAAGAGGAAAGTAGGGTAAGTAGTAATAACCAGTAGTAATAAACGTATGCGTCTAGACTATCGACCTAGTTTTGTCATCAACATGGTAGCTTGTTACTGCCGGTAATGAAGAAACTTGGAGAGCAAGAGGTAATACTCATAGAAACGCAAGAGGTATTTTCTGCAGCGTGTGAAAATCAAATATATTTCCTCACAGGAAGTAACCCAAAGCCTGGAACAGAGGGTATTCAGTTCAGGCACGGTTCAGAGAATAGGGTGAGTGGCGAAAAGTTTCCAAGACCAACTCCTGTAGTGTGAGTAATATTATTTGCAATAAATATTATCGAGAATTGTCCTACAAGTGAATTGGCCTGTCTTTATTTACTAATTTTGGTGCATTATTAAAAACTGCCTCATAATTTGTTCCAGTTGTTTCCAATAAAAATTTGCGCTAATAAATACATCAGGTTTCACGAAGCTGTTATATATTTCACTAGCACTGGATCACCAAATAAGCACCGTTAGCTTTTTTTTTGGTAAATATTGGGTTTTGGAGTGTGATTAAGCACTTTATTCAACCACTATGTATCCGATGCTTGTAATTATCAAAAAAGGGCAAGCTTCGAAACGATTTTTCTTCTGAAGCTTCTTTAACTCACGCGAAACTTAACGATCTGGCTTCATAACCCTACTAATTTGTTTGAAATGATTTAATATTTTTGGGATAGTAACGTAGAATATTCCTGCTAAATTATGTGTAGTTTGAGACGTATACGCTTTCATTGCAGCTTTTAATTCATGATTATCCACCTCGCTCTCAAGTCGCCTACAGGGTTAATTTTAAAGACTAAAATCGCTAGAATATAATTTTTCCAACAATCGATACATTATGCGTTCATTGACACATCTTTTCCAGATACTTCTTGATGTTTTCAATTACTTGCACCGCATTAGTTCCACAACAAAATTATCATATTGGGAAATAACGTGAATTTTTCACTAATTCATAACCTACGAAATTCGATCTCTAAAAAATTATTCGATACATAACCTTGAAGAAAATAATGGTCTGAGAGACTAATGGCTTACTATCATAAAAAAATATCAAAATGAAATTTCATGGATATCGAAAATCATATGAGGTATTTTGAGATGTATCAGATATTTCATACTTACGTAAATAATCTAACAAATATAAAACAAAGTTTCGTGATTGTTTAAACGACGCAATTGTGTTAGTACGTTAACTCTTGTCTTAGCACAATTCAACTTTGTTTCTCGAATTTCATATTTTATATCGTTTAATTTATTCTGTTTTTTAACCTTCCCTTCTTTATCAAACTAGCATACCTATTTCACAGACGTCAATAACTAAATTAGATTTTTGAATGTCGTGACCATTCATTGGTCATAAAGGAAAGACTGAAGGCACAAAGAAGGAATGAGAAATTGAATGTGATACGAAATGCTGGGAGATTTTTCAGATAAATATTTGAATAAAAATGCATGTAATAAAATGTTTAATCTGGATATTTCAAATAAAAAAATTATTAATCACTAGATGCTTACCCACAATGCTCGTAAAATTACATTTTAGTGAATGCCAACAAATTAGTTAAAGTCAGAGAAAAAAAAAAGAAAAAAAAAGAAATATATATATATATATATATATATATATATATATATATATATATGTATATATATAGATACTCCGAGTGACTACTTTTATTTGACGATTCTTCATTTATGGGTATGCTGAAATCGATAAAATGTTTGTATAAGCATCTAACATCAGTCCATATAAACTAGTTGCTGTTTCCCAAGATCCAGGAATTATTAAAAATTCAACATAATATCACAATTTTTTCACAGTGAATAAATTTGGGATAGTTCATTGACCGCAGTCGTAGAACAGTTGTCTTATTTAAACGGTACGATATTATGTAACTAGAGTAAATATTATAGATAAAAGTATTAAACTGTCGGAGGACTTTAGCTCGTCAAATTAAATATTTAACTGACCGAGTCGGGCACTGAACGATATTTGATAGCCTATGTATTTGTGACTTAGTATATGTATGTGTATGTCTTGTATCTTAATCGCTAACACTATTAGGAGAAATTTTCGTACTTTTTATTACCTCATAAATATTTTTTCATTTTAATAAAAACAACAATAATTCATTTCCTCAAAACCTCTCCAAATATTTTTTTAAATTTTCTACACGAGTGACGAGAAGAAAATTTTAACGCATATATTACACATTGTTAGAAGAATTTTAAGAAGAAAAGAAATTTTTATAAATTTTTCGTGGGAAAATATGTGAAAATTGGGTATCGTTGCAGAGGTGTAAATATTATTTAAAAAAGGAGGTCTCCTAAATACTCGGAGTACAAATCTGAAATAAGTCCATGTAACTAGTTCATTGACAATTAATTCACTAAAGAGAAATGTCACCACCATGGCATATTGGCTTACGGCTTTTGATGGTGCGGTGGTCTGTCGGTTCTGAGTTCGATTCCCGGCCGCCCATTGAGCGGTGGTGGAACGATATTTGTTTTCGTGTAGATATGCATGCCACCCGTATTTGCAAATAAATTAACTTGAAATACAATGTACCCTTAAATATAATATTCAAACTTTTTTATATGGCGAAGTAAGAGTAGTGAGAGTTTTGCTCTTTTTTAAATAAGCAATTGAAGTTAGGACATTTAAAAAGTTTCTAAGGACTCAAATAAATAACCATTTTCAACCTATTCTCAAATCATTTGTACCTGCTATTATTAGTTTCCAAATTAACAAAAAAATACTATCAAAATAAATGTAGATAATTAATGTGTTTATTATTTTATAATGAACATTTTTTTACATACATGGAATACATGGTGCTACTTTGGTTTCGCTCAACGAATTTTTGTTAATTACCTTATTTTCTGTGCCTTAAAAAGTAGATACAGACACTAAAAAGTTTACTTTAAATGTAAATATTTGTTCAAAGTTCACTCACGAGCGGGGGACGTGGCCAGCGTCATTTCCGCCCTCGACCAAAGAAAAAACGGTTCTATGCGGAAACTAACTATTTCGGCTATCTTTAGAGAAACATAAATTTACTTTGAGATGAGGCAACTGT
The DNA here is from genome assembly GCA_039881145.1 of Druceiella hillmani. NCBI lineage: Eukaryota > Metazoa > Arthropoda > Insecta > Lepidoptera > Hepialidae > Druceiella > Druceiella hillmani. The sequence goes on from JAYKKI010000012.1 coordinate 3,634,012, forward strand.
TGACATAAAATAAATACATTCGTTTTCTGCCCTCGTGCAAAGAAAAAAACAGTTCTAAACGGAAGTTACTATTTCGGCTATCTTTAGAGAAAGACATATTTACTTTGAGATGAGGCAATTGCTGACTTAAAATAAATATATTCATTTTAACTCGTTTAGTTTTTGAACTCAAAGGCGATTCGTTAACTTTGAAACGCAATTATGAAATTTTTGATTTTATTTCAGGTTTGCATTAATTCCGACTACTTCTTTTTTGTTTAACTGTGAACAACATATTTAAAATTGTAGCAATGGGAACACAAGCTTCGGAAGTGAAACTTCTTTAACATGAATGGTTTTAACATTTTTCTTTGTTATGTTATGATTTTCTTGATAACTTGTCTCATTCCCGATATATGAATCTTCGAAGTGTTTATTACCCTAAATTACCATAATTACCAAGCATGACAAACATTTTAAAACTTACAGTAACCAGATTTAGTGAGTATTTCGGTGCAAAATTATTTCAATTAACTTGCATTAATAAGTTAAAGAGATATAGACTACCAAGCTATTGATATATGATAGTGGGATCTACTGTTCATTATACTTCCAAAATGAAAAATTATATTGATATTTAATATTGGTGTAATAGAAATATTACGTACCCTTATATATTGAAACTTTTATATGTACCCAAAATTTGTATTTATTTTTATTCCGAATTCCACTCGTGCTTTTAAACGGTTTAATAAATTACATTAAAATGACATCAGGATTTGTTACAGGAATATCAGAGAGATATTTTCATTTTTCATTAGTATGTAATACTTCCGTAGTGCCATCTATTTAAATGTTGTTTGTATTTCATCTGCGATATTCGTTGAAACGAATGTTGAAATTTCATATATTAAAAAATTTTTTTGAAACAATTTCCTGAAATATTACAAAATCGTATATACTCAATACAGACTTTCATATTTAATTACAAAATTTTATGAGTAAAGTTCATATCTCATAATATCAGAAACTAGTTACTGCTCGCACATTCGCTTGCGTGCAAAATATCTTTTTTGTGAAATAAAATGTATTTAATTATTTGTTTTTTAAAGTGAAGCTTTCAAAGTGAACATTACGGAGTTTCGGGTTAAAACAATTGATGGTCCTGCCACATAATTTGTTTTACGTACAACGTTGATACCCAGTTTCACAGCCTTGAAGATTTAATTCTAAAAATTTATTTCTTAGTTAAAACCTTTATTTCTCTGCAAGTTTGTAAATTCCGCGATTTGGCCTGCACGTTGACATGCTAGTCAGTCAATACATTTTTCCTTGTATTTATGTAGTTATGCATTTCTACATAGCGTCTATAACAAATATATGTGTAATTTCCATAAAAAAGTAAGAGGTAAATTTTCTTGTTCTAAATTTTTTTTTCTGCTTTTCAATTATTTTATAATCACATGAGTAATAAATAATGCTTATTTTATTTGATTTGACTCGGGTTTTTTCGCGGTAATTATATATTTAATGAGTGAACCTAGATATTATATATACTAAGTACTCACTATGTCCCGACGTTAAATAATGCTTCTTTAACATAAACACATTGAAAACACAAGATTTTTAGGTTAAATCATTAAGGCGACGAAAGCCTAGAAGATTTAATTCAGAAAATCTCTTCGTTATTTAATGGCTTTATTAATAATTAGCACGGTAACATTAAAATCAAATTAGAATATGGTTACAGAATATTTAATGATTATATTATGTTATGTTGCCAGCTAAAATTGTATGCTGACATTTTGGGTTTTTATTTTGGATTGCTACTTCAATAAACTACGTTCGGATTGAATAATAAAAAGCCTTTTTTGTGAAGAAGACGTCGCGAAAAGTTAAAAGTAAATTTAATTTTATTGGTGGTTTTGTACGGAAGAGGGCTTGAAGAGGGTAGACTGGTCACTACTGATGAGGATCGATTACAACGATCTTCATCAGTTGTGACCCGTTTTGGATTATTGGAATTTTGAAAACTAATTTTTGATCACGGTTACCGGGTGAGAATTTCACTTCACCGTTAATTTTTAATGTTGGTCACAAATATTAGCTTTTTGATTTCTGTTGGCAAGATTTAGCTTGATAAGCATAGAGAAATAATCCTAATAAACAACGAAGACAATACGTACAATTTATGAACTTTGGATTTGAAACGTCAATGAGATATTTTAAAAAAGTGCGAATGTGATGTTATTTTTTTAATTAATTTGTCTAATAAACAATATTAGATAGAGACTTGAACCAAACATCTTTTTTCCGGCAATACTTCACAGAATACATTACATGCTTTGGAATTGTTTGTTAAAATATAAATAATAAAAGCAATAATTTGTATTTTCTTGCACGGTACTCTTAAAGTGAAAATCACCATAAAAACTTATATTAGTGCTATTTACGAAATTGGCACAAGTCCATAGTTTATGAGACAAGATAGCTTAATAACTTTGGAAGAAAATGGCTTTATCTATTTTTTTGGTTATCTTAAAAATAGTTCAAAATCCAGGTGCACCAACTGTATATATTTTCTTGATATTTGTCTACACCTGTAAGATCTGCCCACTACATATTAAAGCAACTATATGTTTTTCAATACTTTTTTATAAGCAAGAAAAGGCAATAAGGCAAGTGAAAATCGCTAATCTGGAGTATACGTTCGCATACCGTAGGACATAATCAAGGACATAATCGCTTACTTGACTTCAGAGTGAAATAATTATGGCGCTTACTTGATTTTAAGTTAAATGCTATCTCTTAAACTATGGTTTTAATAATAAATTATTTATTAAATTATTATAATTATGTTTAATTAATAAATTATTATTATATAAGACTTTAGAATTAATTTCTTCGCTAAAACTACTTGTAATATGAATGAAATTATTAATGCTATCATAGAAAATCCACATACATGAGTCGAAATTAAGTTTCAAGGTTTTTTTATTTATATCTTTGTGTTAAATCTAAATCATTTTTACAACGCAATATTCAAAATACTTACTTTTTGGAACTTAGTTTTTAACAGTTACATAACAATCTCGCTCAAATGAGAAGTCTAAATGTAAAATAATTTACAAATTCCTGGGCGACAATACACAAAAACGTGGACAGCTATAACTCAAACTGAGAAAGGTTTTTTCCTCAAAAATTCGATGCTGATGCCATCAAAGTTCTTCTGTCGAAACCAAATACCAAATTCTTGCAGTACACTGTTATGAAAATCATAAATGTTAGAGAGTAAAAATCAATTGGTGATTTTAGTATAATCTCGTTTTAGTATAATATCGTAAGAACGACTTCATTCAACTGATTTTCGTAACCTAGAATGTTAGGAATATTTAAAATACACAACAAAATTGACACATGACCACGTGCTGGAAGGCGCAGAGTAGGCCAACTCCTCGCTAGGTGGACAGATGACCCCATAAAGGTTGCAGGAAGCCATTGAACACAGGCTGCACAAGAATGATTTTTACGGGAGTCTATATGGGAGACCTGTGTTCTGTTAAACACAGGTTTCCTGGCTAGAAGTCTTCCGGCTGATGATGATGAGAAAATTTCTCATTTTTATGACATTAACATTATATTATTGTCAAAACATAAAATATTTGTGTGTTTCTAATATATATTTTCATTTATTTGAGACTATTGGTGCCAATCTACTTTAATACGGTATTGGTAAGATTCGATCATGTCCGACGAAATAAAACATCTTCCTAATAAGTTACCACTGGTTTTGGCTATTTATTTGATTGTTTCGAACGTGTGTGTACGAAGATATTAATGGTCAATTCTTTTTTTTAATCACTTGTACTATTTAAGTACAAAACGAGTGGAAGGCGATTCTAATTGAGGTCAGATAATGCGATAGCAATTTAAATTGTAAAAATTTCCAATATACGGCAAGCCGTTTTGAATTGTAATGCAAATGCTTTTGGTATTTTTGTCAGTCTTTCTATCTGTCTGTTTTCAATATTTAACATTAAGACTGAAAATACTTTTTTTTTATTTTATTTTAAAAAAATTTGTGTGCTTTTACCGAGCACGTATTATTACTTTGCGATCTTGGACGGCAGAATCGTGAAGGCAAATTTAAATCAAGTTGCCAGTTTGTCAATGATATAAAGTTACAAGCACAACAAAATTATGTTAACTTAAGCAATTTTGGTAGCAATATTTGTAAAACACACCTACATGAGACCCATTTTAATTAAAATTCCATCGAGCTTTGCCGCTAATTGGTTAAAACGTAAAGTTTGACTTTGCCTCAACGAACCACCGTCAACGAAGTAACATTAGTTGACAAAAAAAACACTTAGTTTACAAAAAATATTATTTTTACATGCACTTACAATACAATACTTTCCTCTTCTACCTAATTATTCCTTTCCGACGCCATAGTAATAATAAATATGGCATTTGCACTTACCGACACCGCTCTTGTGTTTTCTTTCTCTGCAACCATTTTTTTACGTGACGTTGTCTGAATGCTCCAATATGTGTATCATCATGAAAAGCGTGTTATGTTAAAAAGGACAATAGTCGAAAGGCTCTGTAGTATAATTGTAATGTTACATATCTTATTTTCACTGCGTAGGAAATAAAATTTCATTTTGTGCAGAATATCCCAGCGATTACCTCTATGGAAACAAAATGTGTTCCAAATTATCAATTAAATTTTTTATTCTAAATAAAACAATTTTCCGCCTGTTTTAAGATTAGATTTCTGTTAGAGTTCAAAAGATATGTTTTCAAATTACTAAGGGAAATTCATGGCTTATAAGTAGCCACTCAGCCTTTTATATGTTAAATCTTACGTTTTCAGGAAAATGGTGGTTAACATTTTGACAAATTTTTGCGCATGAGGACGTTCTTATTGAACGTTGACCTCTTATAAATTACGTGTAGCTAATTTATCCTACCTATATGACGATGCTAGTCATTCGACAAATGTTGGGCTTTGATTCGTTTAGTCGTTATAATATAATACCATTCGTTCTAAAAGACAATTTTAGAAACTTACTGGTATTGAATATATTTGGCGTTAATTTTGTAGAAATTCATTATTCACAATTAAATGAAACTACGTGATGTAGTATTATTTCTACTATCTTTAATTTCTTTACCACGACCTAGGTTTCGTTGTATTACAACATCTTCAGGTGGGATATTAGCAAAGATTAACTCTTAGGAACAACCAACAGCATTTATATGTTTCAAACACAATAGCGGAAGACTACTTTGTGCGGATTTTTCCGTTGTTTATGTTAGTGAGTTTATTGCAGGGGCGCAGACTAGGTTTTATTATATTACAGAGAGTTATACAATATACCAGTATTCTAGTTGGGGTAATAAATTCAATTGTTGTTATTATGTGAAGTTATACAATGCAAACTTTAGGGTGTATGTAATAAAATTAAATAGAAGTTATTGTCGGTAATATATTGCAAAGGCCAGGGTATTTGAAAGTAAGGCCAATGTAATATACTAATTCTACATATCTTATTATCGGTAATATATTTATACAAAAGCAAGGGTATTTGAAAGTAAGGACAAGGTAATACACTAATTCTACATATCTCCGGTTTTGTGTATTCATATATTTATTTATTTATTTCTTTTAATTTTTTTGTTTTTATTATATATACTTATATTTATATGTGTATTAATGCTGAAACAATTTCCAGGGTACTGTAGTATCAATGTTTTATATTTATATTATATCTAGAAGATATTAAGAATGGGTGATGATATTATATTTAGTTGTTCATTTAATATATTGACCTTGATATCTTTTTTATGTCTGTTTATTTATAATGTTTCTAGGATATTAAGTTTATTGCCTTTTGTGTTTATTTGTAATATATAGGGGGCATTATCAGTATGGGGGTGATGGTTATTTTCAATGAGATGTTTAGCAAAGTGAGATGTGTCTGGTTTATTATTACGCCAGCTGGCGATGTGTTCTTTATATCTTGTATTAAAATCTCTTCCTGTTTGACCTATGTATACACTATTACAATCGTTACATTTAAGTTTATAGATACCACTCTTTTTATGTTTATCTATTTTTTCTTTATTATTAATAAGGGTTTTACCCAAGTTATTTAAGATACTATACGTACATGTTATATTATTTATATTTTTATTATTAGTTAAGAGTTTTCCTAATTTGAGTGATACATTACCTATGTATGGGATAGATTTATAGTAAATATTATTCTTATTTGATGCGACCGGGTATATTTCTTGTATTAGTATTTTTCTTAATTTATTATGGTACAGTTTTGTGACAATTGATGGGTCATAATTATTATTTGTTGCGATTTGTCTTATAGTTTTTATTTCTTTACGTAAGTTAGGTTTTCCAAGAGGGATGGTTAAAGCTCTGTGAATCATGGAATGAAAGGCTGCTAACTTATGGGACCAAGGGTGTTGAGATTGACCATTAATTATGGAGTCTGTAAATGTGTCTTTTCTAAATATACTAAATTTATGTTTATTATTTTTGCGTTCTATTGTTATATCTAAAAAATTAAGTTTATTATCGGACTCTACTTCTAAAGTGAATTTGATATTATTGTGTAGGGAGTTAGCAAAGTTAACAAACTGGTCTAACTGTCGCTGTGTACCTTTCCAGCAGATAAAGATGTCGTCAACGTATCTAAAAAGATATCAAGGTCAATATATTAAATGAACAACTAAATATAATATCATCACCCATTCTTAATATCTTCTAGATATAATATAAATATAAAACATTGATACTACAGTACCCTGGAAATTGTTTCAGCATTAATACACATATAAATATAAGTATATATAATAAAAACAAAAAAAATTAAAAGAAATAAATAAATAAATATATGAATACACAAAACCGGAGATATGTAGAATTAGTGTATTACCTTGTCCTTACTTTCAAATACCCTTGCTTTTGTATAAATATATTACCGATAATAAGATATGTAGAATTAGTATATTACATTGGCCTTACTTTCAAATACCCTGGCCTTTGCAATATATTACCGACAGTAACTTCCATTTAATTTTATTACATACACCCTAAAGTTTGCATTGTATAACTTCACATAATAACAACAATTGAATTTATTACCCCAACTAGAATACTGGTATATTGTATAACTCTCTGTAATATAATAAAACCTAGTCTGCGCCCCTGCAATAAACTCACTAACATAAACAACGGAAAAATCCGCACAAAGTAGTCTTCCGCTATTGTGTTTGAAACATATAAATGCTGTTGGTTGTTCCTAAGAGTTAATCTTTGCTAATATCCCACCTGAAGATGTTGTAATACAACGAAACCTAGGTCGTGGTAAAGAAATTAAAGAAAGTAGAAATAATACTACATCACGTAGTTTCATTTAATTGTGAATAAAGAATTTCTACAAAATTAACGCCAAATATATTCAATATCTAAAAACGAAGATGTCAAATTTTGTAGTTTTTTAAAGCTTCTAAAAATAATCTACTAACCTCTCATTTGGGACCGATGACACCTTGATCGAAGAGGTCACATAACAGCTGTTCGATGAAAATTTATTACTCACTTCCCATGGCACTTGACTTCAATGATTTTTGTCAAATGTATTTGATTTTTTCACTAAACGAATGATCTATTTTATTTATATATTCCTCTTATCAAAAATAAGGTTTTAAGTACGATTATAACAAGTTTAGTTGGAACGATTTAATAGATACTTCTTATAAAATAAAAAAAAAACAGTCTCCGTTTAATGGGCGGGTTACGACAAAATTATTCACCTGATCGAAAATGTTAAAAGAAAATACAATTTACTTAATCCTCGTTAGATATTAAGGAAATAGTGTATTAAATTTTATATATAATATAAAATTTAAAACACTATTTCTTCAATGTCTAAATAAAAATACAAAAATTCATGAAAATAATCAGACAAATATTTCCCAAAACGCGATTTTCTCAATTTTTCAAGTGCCTTGGTCCTGGTACGTGGATACCAGCCATACTTGAGATTTTTTTTAATTAAAGGAAATTTAGTTATTTTGTAGCATTCACATCACATAGATCTGTCGGAAAGATTTAAACAAACATGACATATATATATACCTGGGTATATATTGTAAATCTCTTTCTACTGTTTTAACTTCACAACAATTGAACAAGTTTGTATTGTTATATGTTATATGCTCTATCAATTGCTGAGGCGTTAGTAGGCCACAAATGTATTTAGTATATTTCTTCATAGGTCTCTTTGAGTGACAATAATTCTCATTTTTGGGTTTAAGTATATTAAAAGAAAAAAAAATAATCATTTTAAATTTACTCACGTGTTCGTGTGTTTGTCTTCATTTTAGCTATTTTAGTATGGGAGTTTTAAGTATTTTGGCAAAAATTAAATGAAAGTTTTTTTAAAATTTAGGTATGGTGAGGGCATGGGTTAAGAAAATGCATCATATGGATTAGAAAATCATTTTCTACATAATGCCTAGAGAAAGATTGAAGACTGCTATTTATATACTTGATAAGTTTGTGTTTCTGTCGAGCATTTAATAACGTAAGTGAATCGCCGATTAATATTACGAAAATATTTGGTTAATGAGCAGTCTATTTTATTAGTTTTTTTTTTATAAATTAATATTAAATGTATCCCTTATTTTTAGTAGTAATAATGTATCTCTTGTTATTTTTACAACGTGTATCCGCATAATTATAGAAAATGTATTCGGAATCAGTTTTTATTCGAAGGTCTCTCAATTTCACGTTTATTGATAATGTCTTTACAGATTGCTATTCGGGTTGATATCAACAATACAATTGTATTGCAGATAATATGGTATGCTTTTTCTCTTCAGCTCTTGCCTTTTAACCTATTTGCGCGCGTGGTCTTTTAACAATAAGTTAATTAATACTTTTTATTAGGGTCTATTTAAGCATAGGTTAATGGGAATAAATAAAAACCGGCCAAATGCGAGTCTGGCTCATGCATCGATGGTTTCGTATCTCGCTTAAGGCGAAGTTATTTTATTATTCAAAATTCGTGTCATGGGCAGCAAGGTGATATTTTTATTACGTTGATATCACAAAGATTATAATATCTAGTAATATAGTTATAGTTTTCTTACTGCCTTGTCTTCTAACTATGGGCCTCTATAAAATAATGTATTTCTCAAATTTTTGTTCTAATTGCTTCGTAAATAAGCGGTAGAAATAACCTAAACAGAGAAAAGCTTTTTCGTTTGGATCCTTAAAACAAATGTGACTCCCACCCAGCCAACTAAAATTTCCATATGAATATTTTTGAGTTTTGATGATTAAGATATATGCAAGTTGATATGCTTTAATTTAAGACCTATTGTCTTTACATCAAGCGGTTTCTGAGAAAAACGTCTGTGACAGATAGAAATACTGGCATGTAACAGATTTTAAAAGAGACCCGTTTTTTCGTGTTCATGTACGTAATCAATAATATTTTAAAAACCGGTCAAGAGTATGTATTTAAAATGTACGGTGAAGTCTATTTTAGTTGCATGTGGCATACACGCAACCTTTGAGTCTACGACGTTTCCGTAAACTATGCCATCTTAACGTTAAAATACTTATGCAAATAATGAATTTATAACGTTTATAACATTAAAAAAATATTATGACACTATTTATACAATTCAATGTGAGGAAGTTATGTCAATTCTTAGTTTCTTACTATAATTATTTATTTATTGGCTTTAATATATAAGCGGGATTTTGTTGCTACAAGAGAAATCTCTTAAAGACAATCAAAGCATCAAATAAAAAAAAATATTATGGATTGTGAAAAACTACAAGAGATTATGAATACAATTACAAAATAAAATCAAATAAAACATTAAAGCGATAACAAACCAACTGACAAGCTAACAACAAAAAAATAGTGAGTAACAAGTAATGAACAGAAAGAAATATTAATGAAAATGATGAAAACGTATTCACATTTACATATACACACGTATATATTGTATATTGATAGAAATAAAGGAGAGAGACAGGACATAGGAGGAAAAACCAGGGAGGGGACGATGGGATTACAAATGGGAGATGGGAAAGAAATTTTTTCAGACAAATTTTGAATGTTGAATTTTCTTGTGAATTGATGGGGCATCCTGGATATTAAGGTCCAACTTGTAATACAGTTTGACAATATAAATTGTGAAAAAAATTTCTTAGAAGGAAATTTCATGTTTGGGGATAAGTGGCAAGAATATTGCTCATTGATATTCATGTTGCATTTTCATTTATTAAATAATTTTTTTATAAAAAGTAATTTCCTCAAAAAAATTATACAATGCTTAAAATTCAATTTTATTCGCCAACAGATTTCAAGGTTCACAATTAAATGAAACTACGTGATGTAGTATTATTTCTACTATCTTTAATTTCTTTACCACGACCTAGGTTTCGTTGTATTACAACATCTTCAGGTGGGATATTAGCAAAGATATCTTTGCTAGTATCCCACCTGAAGATGTTGTAATACAACGAAACCTAGGTCGTGGTAAAGAAATTAAAGATAGTAGAAATAATACTATATCACGTAGTTTCATTTAATTGTGAATAATGAATTTCTACAAAATTATCGCCAAATATATTCAAGATTTCAAGGTGGTAAAAAAAATATTGTTTAGGAATATTTATGAATTTTTTTTCATAAATATCTCTAAATAATATTTTATTGTTAGAAGTAATAATTTTTAACTGGAATTTTAGCTTTTATTTGATATTTCATATGACGAGATAAAAAAAATATCTTTTCCTATTCTTTCACATGTCAATACTATTTCCTACAAATAAATAAAACTATTTCTTGTTTTTTAAATTGTTTATACAAAGTAATATCTTTAAGTAATAACACGACGCTTAAAGTTTAATTCTATTTCTAGAACCAATATTAAGGATTCTATTCAGATTATGTTCACCGATAGTTTTCAAGATCGTGAAAAAAAATTGTTGAGAGATATTTTTAAATAATAATTTTTGAACTCGCTTTTGGCTCTTATTGAATATTCCATATGACGAACTAAATATATTTTTTCCTATTATTTCACACTTCAAAACTATTTTGAACTGGAGGAAAAATTTTTTTGCGTTCAACCTGTAATAAAATTATCACTTCCTACGATTCATCTCAATTATACATTTTTATATAAAATACTCTTCAAAAAATGTACTTGTGATAGATGTATTCGTGTATCCATGTAATGTGCTTTGTGACAGTAGACAAATATACACACAATGAAGTGATTCCATAATTCACGAGTCACACGATATTTTTGGAAGGAAAAAATTGGTAATTGATTGTTCAATTACCAATTTTTTCCTTACAATATCTAACAGAACTAAAAAAGGACTAAACAGTTTAAGAGTCTACAGGACTAGTTTCTTGATTCACTATTAACTTTTTTCAATTCCTTGAAGATTTATCATAACTTATATTTATAAAGTTTATACAGCACCTCAGTATACATAAAATACAGTGTCGAAATAACCTAATAAACAAATGCAACGGTAAATATTTTGCACATAGTATTACCCTATGAGCAAAATATTAACAAAGGCAAGTTAAAATTATTATGTTAATACGAAGTGAGTTACTTGGAACATTTACATGTTTTTTTAAGTTTGTCATATTTCTACATAACGATATTTTAAATAATGTTCTGAATAAAATATTTAATTATGACTTGCGTGTTTACGACGTTTTAAAATATCATCAAATTTACGTGCATTACTTTGATAATGTTGTTAGATTTTTGGTAAATCAAATTTATGTGTTTTTACTGTTTATTAAATTAAAAATTGTGGAAAAAAGAGAAAAGTCTAAACAGTAAGGAGATGAGAAGTGTGGCAAAAAGATACACACAAAACAAATACCGAGAACCGTGACCGCGCACGAATCAAACTAGTTTTGTAAAAAAACTTGTATAAAAGTTAAACTATTTGACAAATCATTATAAAAACTGGTTATCAGAGAAAAAAAGCACTAAAATCAACCGAGAATTGTGAAATAGCACATCGTTGTGTGTACGTATGTTAGGAACATACGTATTTACATACACACGGACCCGTGGACGCGACGGTGTATACGTAGTAGACATTTTTCGAAGAAGATCTTCTCTTTCCAAGAACCTGCATGAAAAGTTGATTACTATTGAAATTATGGACCTTGCCTGGTTTGTACCAGCGAGTTGTAGAATCAAGTATACTCACAGAAGACAGCACAGGAAACTCGAGTAGTTTTCTACCTTAAAATTATTTCTTTAACAGAAAAGTAAATTGTGACCAGATGACTCTAATTTATTAAATAAATAACAAAACCAATGCTCAAGAATATTCTCTATTTTTATCATATTCAACGGAAAGAAAACTGTTAATTACAAACAGAACTCACATTACCAGGGTTCCGCACACACTAAGGCATTCATAAACATTTTAGGATATATAGTACCAATTGCAAATATTACTATTATTTTTTGCAATGTAAATATATTACCTGGTATATTCTTGACAGGCCTAAAAACATTGTTCAAATTTCAAAAACCCTGAAAATGCTAATTTTTCCGTAAACTTCCACTAATGCTATGTTTTATAATATCTCTGGGTATTTTTAATAATTTGTCTAGAATTCCCTAATTACATAAATTCAAAAATATTTTATGTACATTTTTTTAAATATTTACTGTTATATACATATGCATATAATTATATCAAAAACCAACTAATTATTACTTAACTCGTATGTATTTTCATAATTTGTTGTTTAATGTTTAAAATTAAGACCCAGACAAAAAAATAGTAATTACCTCTCTCTCCATTTGAAAACTATCCCTTAAAAACAAGGTAAAAAATTTAAAACTAAGCAGTTTAAAACATTTAGGTTTTCATAAAAAACGTTTGCAATTGAGATTCTACTTTCTGAAACTATGTCAAATTTCATCTTTGCATGTCAAATATTTCCAAGAAAAATACTGAAAAAAAGTAATTCGACAAGCGCTCCGTTCTTCAAATTTTGTAATGAAACACTAAAATTTGACTTAAATAAGGTTTTTTTTAATAACATACAGAGACGATGAAGTTTTTTACCGAATATCTAAAATACAAATTAACCTTTAAGAAAAGAAAAGCCTACATCAAAAACAAACTTTTTTAAGAAATATTAAAAATTTTGAAAATAAGAATTATTTTCTTTAACCAAAGGCACCGACATCTTTTGAGTACATATTAATATTTACTATTTTTTTGTGAGTAGACACCAAGTTCAAATAAAAATGAATAGGTAGGAATGATATACTCGTCTAATTTTCTTTTTTGCTCTGTTCATTTTTATTTTCAACTTTTAAGCGTTTTTTAAAAAAGTTTGGTTGTTACGTCTGTTTTTCTTTTTTTCTAAAATTTTATCGACTTCATAATTATTAGCAGTTTCTTAAAGCCTTATATATGCGTTTGGGTAGACGTAACAAACGTGCCATTATTGTAAAAGCGTAGATAGTTTTGATTACATCGGTTTGATGCAGGGATGTTTGTCTAATCATTAATTCAATTATAAATTATATTTTGACGTTTTTACAATAAGATCGTCAAATCTTGGAGCAGCTAGGTGCTATAAATGTTTTTAACGAAATAAATACCTTTAAAATGGTTGTTCTAATCCATTCGTGGATGAGTTCCATTATCTGCCTCCACCGTGCATTTTAGATCTCGATCTTTTAATTGAATATGAAGCATACATATCGGTTCATGCATGCCGAGACCATAAAGTTTACGTTAACATATATCAAATATGCAATCAATGTGTGTTATTATGTTATATAAAATCTAAGTAAGATTAATATGCAATTTACTAAAGAGGTAAATAGCAGAAATAGGTTGGTTTTAGGATTAAATATATTCTTAAATATGTTTCTTGCATTTGCAGCTAGACTGCTTTTAATCAATTACGCTGTTGGCACAATCTGGACATTTTCTTTCTTTTTTTTAAAAAACGCAAAAAATGTCCAGATTTCCGTAGTTCCGACTTGACGTTTTTTTTTTAAATTTCTTCACATTATTTTTCCCCAAATTTGACACCCCTAAAAATAATCTTTTCTAAACTTCAATTCACGAGTGCTTATTATTGCTTCCCTAATTTTTTTGTTAAATTCAGTCCTTATCCTTTATACCTGTCAATATATTATTGATATTTACTTGTTCTTTCTCCTTGTTGACTTACCGTTTTATTTATATTGCCATATATTTGGTTTGTCTACAAAACAATTCTCATATTCGTCCATTACATAAGATCCAAGTCTGTTTTTTGCATTTACAAATTATATAGAAATAAATAAAACTAAATAAATAATGGAAATTTATTTCTCGATTAGATTAGGCTAGATTAATAAAGATTAGGTTATACTCACTTCGAAGACTTCAGTATATTAAAATATATTTAGAAAATATAACCTGAAATTTGATTTTAACTTGTTTACATATTTCAAAATTACATTATCTGCAGAAAGAATGTCGGCAGAAAGGGTTACGGTTCTTCTTATTTTTCTTAGAATGAATTTTATTATTGAGTCCTTTTTAATAGAGACTGATTCAAATATATTTGTTTAAATCTTTGGATCTGGTAGATGCTAAGTCTATGGGGTACGATTGCTATAAGATAAATAAAAGGCAAATTAATGTTAATAAAGGGATCAACTTATAATGAATCGAACTTATAATGAATCTTAAATTTTTAAATTCGTCTACAATTTAATGCAAAAGATATAATATTTCTTTAGTTTTAAAACATAACATGGGTGGAAGATTTATTTATTTGCACTATATTTCAAACTCATATCATGAAAAATTAATATATGACGCTGTAAAAAAGAAATGTTTTAATATAACTCGTAGCTTCCGAAAAATTATATTTAAAGAGGGATATCAAAATATTACCAACAGCTTTTTTATACATTGTTTTTTGAACATCCCAGAGAGTCTAAATATTAACATATCAAGGACATCAAGTTGTATTAACCTGGTAACAAAAACGGTTTAATTGGGAGAAATTTTGCGTATTTGTTACATCATTATTATTTATAGAAATAATTATTTTGTTCAATTTACAAAGAATTTTATATAGAATATAAGATGGTACTATATAAGATATAACACCACCTTATATCCTGATCAATGTTTTATTTGTATTTATATTTAAATTCTTTAATAGATAACGATATAAAAGAAAAAGTTAGCAAGTCTGCGTTTACTTATAACTTGTATGTGTCCCCAGATTTATTTTTCAACAAAAAGCATCCAGAAAACCAAAAGAGTTAGTCGATAGAAAGTTTTAAGTAATATGACTTACGCTTTATTGACGTTAATCCTCAATATTAAACTTGCATAAATAATGTAAAAATTGTGGAAAATAAATATATTACCGAGATATTCTTTTACACGCCCAAGCGATTTTTGTTCTAGAATTAATAAAACGAAATTCATACTTGAATTTTTTAAATTCATTATTTTATGCCTTCTCAAATGAAATAGCAGGATATATTTGTAATGTTATATGTGGAACAAGAACATTTAAATTTTCTGCAAATGAGAAAAGCGTAAACTTTATATAAAAACGTTAAGGGCAAGTTACATGAAACATTTTTACCGAGCTGCTGTTACGGAAACTCATCGATCAAGGCGCTGTCCGCTTCAAAACGTGACGTTCATATATCATTCACGACCTTTATGTAGAAAACTTTACAGCCTGTACTGAATTACTTGGTTTAATGTTTGCATTTTATAGCAGGAATATTTTAAACTTTATTTTCTCTAATGGCAGGGGGGAGTTTAGAGTGTAGTTTTCTTAACTTGAAATTATATCCTCTAATATCATTATAAAAATTAATGATGTGTTTGAGCAATATTTATATATTTAATATATAAATTGAAGACACTTCCATCTTATTGCGTACATTGTCTAAATAAAACACGAAGCGACAATATCTGTAAGATCGATCAGTTCTACTCAAATCCCATATCAAAACCTAATTACTTTCTAAAAGTCGTGAAAAGAGAAGAATTGCTATGAAAAAATTGATATTGAAATTATTTTTTTAAAATTAACAAAATAAAGACCTATCTAAGTTTAATTCTAAAAGGATAATAAAATTAATGTGGTGTTAAGTGCAAAAGAATTTTAAAAAGAGAGATACTACTAAAGAAATTTGCCCGCGATATCTTCTTATAAAACTATTTTTTAATTCGCTGAAAGTATTAAGTATGACAATTTAATTTGAAGTAATGCATACCCAAGTACAATTTAATTTAAAGTAATGCATACCCAAGCACAATTTAATTTAAAGTAATGCATACCCAAGCACAATTTAATTTAAAGTAATGCATACCCAAATACAATTTAATTTAAAGTAATGCATACCCAAATACAATTTAATTTAAAGTAATGCATACCCTAGTAACAAAACGCAGCAATAAAATAGTAACATATTTGTTTTGAAGCCTTTTTCTTACGCCTAAATTATTATATTTTTCTTTCTCCCTTACACGTCATGGAAATACTAGAGCAAGGGTTTCGTCAATGTGTTCTCGAGGAAATGTAAATATTTGGATCTAATTTTACGCAGATGATACCAGTAAACCATATAATCAAATACGGAAGTATTATTTGATTTCAACTTTCATTAATTTAAACTGTGTAAAAAACGCACGCAATAATCATGTCTCCGATCTAATCATGTACCGACATTCAAACCTTCTATAGACTAATATTTGTCGACATGCATTTGTATTCCTCTAAGTCAAAATACAGCATTAAATATATGTGAGGTGTTTTTACCTTATTTAACTTTATTACACACCCTAGTGAAGCAAACTAGGACTAACATCTCTCACAACTATCCGCTGCTTATTTCAACCAACATACTTGTTGCATCTTTATGTATTTCTAAATCAGCCCTATCGAAACTACCTCCACAACTTGCCACACCTTACAAATACAACCAACATTTCGTTAGCCATTCATTAACGTTCAAATTAAATAACGGCTTTTTATGACATTTTTGTCTTAAATGAATCCTTTTTGAAATACAAATTCTCTATTTATGGTACACCAGTTTTCTACTCTATTATTAAGTCTTTCCATTTAAGCTTTTTCTAAGGTCTCATTTATATAACGCTTTTTTTATTTCATCTTTATTATTGCCAAATTTATGACTTACGTATTAACCACTACAGTTATTGCTCAATTACTTCTACCTGTTATGTCTCTTAGGATCCAAATAATATGAAGATATAAATGAAAAGAAAATATTAAAACTCTAATATTTCGTTATTGCCACTTAGATGTACTCTTCGTTTATTACAAAGTCTATTGAACGTTTCGTTAATGTTAATTGAAAAAAACATTTTTTTCACATAAGTTTTCAAGAAAGTCTTAAGTTTCAATGTAATAATAACATATGACAATCTGTTTTGACTATTTAACTAAGTTTGACATACTGTGTGCCATATTCCAATAGAATGTTTTTTGGTATATTGAAAAATAATATGCTTTTATACAAAACAATGTATAGCATTTGGAAGTTTAAAATTCAATACATATATAAATAATTACCTTTACACTATAAATAAAATATGCTACTTAGAATAGAAGTTATGGAATTTTAAAATCTCATAAACACTTGGCTTTAACAATGTGACTAAAATAAATATGTGAAAACAGCTAAAACCATGATGTTAATTAAAATGTTATGTTATGTTAAATTATTGCCAGTTAGGCATTTGTCCAATTATATAAATGTAATATTAATGTGTAATTCGTATTCTTGCATAATAATTGTTTATTTTTCTGTTTAACATTGTTGAATTAAAAACGATTCGAGGCTAGAGATAACTACAATGGTAATCCAGTATTACTTTGGTTAAAATTTGTTTCGTATAGTTATTTTTAAATTTATGGGATTTAGCTATATTTGGAAATTTATTAATAAAGAGAAGGATAATATTAAATTGACTTAGTTTACAATTAGTACACTCTCTAGTCCCCTGAATACAGACAGTTGGTTTCTGAAACAAAATACATTCAATAGTTTCAGTATTTATGGCAATCATAACGTCAGACATACTCATGTGTTTATGTTTTCTTAAACTCTTTATTTTTCTTTGGTTCAAAAATAATTAACATGGGAAACGTTTCATAGCACAGGAAATACCGTTCTACTTAAGTTAAGACCGTGCAAATATCCGTTAAGTTGCATTGATGTTACGCACTATTAATAAACAAAATCAAACTGTAAAAATAAACCTATAAACTACTTCTAATCTAAGGGTTCTATACGCCCTTCAACATACATAAATACATAATGATTCATAGCTTTTCTATTACAGTTTCTTAAAAACTGTTAACTGATAACGATATTAATTTTTACAATGTAAATATATCACCTAGTATATAATGCACAATTGAAAAAATATCGAGATTTTGTGAAATATGATAAGATTTATAATTATCGTTATAGTTCTCCGGTAAAGTGGAGATAAATATCTAGTAACGATATTCTTTCTTAATTTTGATGTTATACAGATGTTGCAGAATTGTGAGTTTTTTGTGAACATTTTCGGTAATAAAAGGTTTTCGTAAATATCTTCAGTAATATATTAGGTATAGAAGTTTTGAAAAAAAATTTGGTATCCAAAACTGAATTTTAAAGAATTTTTCTTAGATTACGTTTGTCTCAAACAAATTCCATGTAAAAATTTATGAGTGTTTACTTCATATGTAATCTGGTTGTTATTATCCAAAATTTCAGGCCTTTATGTCAAACGGTTTCTGAAGAAAGGGCTTTGTTATGCAGGCAGATAGATGAATGCACAAGTGATACAAAAATTTACTTCTTTTTATTGGGATACGAAACCCTAAAAATAAAAGATATTGAATACTGTCGTCGTTGAAAGGAACGTGTAAACAAAATTTTATAAATTAAATGTATAATCGACTGAAACCTCAGCAGTCGACAGAGCATGCATACCAACATAAGTCATGAAGTAAAAGGAGTAAAATAGAGATATGTATATACTATATACCCATATTTATATTAGGAAAATTTGTTTAAATCTTGTCTCGGGCTAAAATTTATTTCGTGTAATTTTTTCATAGTCTGCTTGTTATGATCCAAGATACATGATTGCTTTAAAGTAATTAACCAGTAGTTAACAATTAAAAAAAAACACTGGTACAGATGCTGTTCACGTGGTTCAACAAACAGCATTTGAATACGATTCACTGCAAATTATGAATGCATTTTAGTATGTTCGCATACAGAGTCGCAATTTCAATGTTTTTTTTTTCTTTATTTTTACATTTTTAAAGTATTTTTTATCGCTGTACCTAGATTGGGTATGTTGCATTTTTTCCAATCGTTAAGTTAGAATATCCTTTAAGTCTTTAAAAAAGTAAGGATTTTCATGCAATTTTTAGCATATTCTCAGATAAATTTCGTTATGGTCAACTCGCTCTCCAAATTGCATTTTGAAATTTATAAGATGATCTTAAGTGTATTGTAAAATATAGCTAACAAGTAAACTACATTTTATAAGATGCTCTTTTACAAAGTCTAAGGCTTTTTAATTTAGAAAAAATAAAACAAGATGAATGGCTCTTTTGCTGTTTTTTTTTCTGAGGACTGGATAAAGTTACGAAATGTTTATTTTCACCGGCTTAAGCCGAGTAGTAATATAAGTAGGCTTATTAAATTTTTCGGAATAAAATTTAAGTATAATATGAATCGTGTGTTGGTTTATGGAGAAAATCTAGTACCTCACGTAAAATGCATTAAAACCAAGGGGCTTGCGTAGCGAGTAATTTATCTTTACGGAACAGCTGTTACGTGATCTCATCGGTCAAGGCCTCGCCCGTCCCAGACGTGAGGGTCGTACGTTATTTATTCCTTTCTTTAGAAAATTTTACAACCAAACCCGTGTTTGATAAATTCTCCTTGATGTTTGTATTTTTGCAGGGTCGGTATTATTCCTTTACATTTTTACCTTATGGCAAATAAAGTGACCAAAACGCAATTTTTATATCCGACATTTTTATCTATTTTTCTTAAAGTTAACATTTTTTTCGTATTATAAACATATTATGAAACACTCCCCACCACGTCTTTTTGTATAAACGCAATTTTCTCAGCGCATATTGATTAGATTTTTATATGATTACTAAATTAAAAGGTACGGAGATAATCTCCGATTATGATATCTGCAAAACATCCCTTAGTGAAGTATAAGCATCAGTGAAGTACATCCTTTTCATGGATATCACAAGCTACACTAAATGTGGAATTATGAGAAGATTACCAAAATTATGGAAAAAACAGCATTTTGTTTCTAACAAAAAAAATAATAGTATATGATATCTTTAAGATGTTATTTTATAGGTCTTTTTCATCTACTTTTCGTTTAATGCATTTGAGAGGACATTAAATATCAAGTAATATACCTAAAAATGTTAAAAATAATATGTAAAAAATTGTATATAAGATTGATTCACGCTGTAGATATAAATGTATAATTTATGAATATTTTGTAAAAATTAACCGACCAGTGACTATGAATGTCGATGCAGTCGGAAAACCAATTCATCGGAGTGGTATCTTATCATGTGCTGCTAAGTTATCAGAGGTACTTACAGAAAATATATGCAAACATTTTTCTTCTCAAAAAAAAAAGAAAAACTATCTTAATCCTTACCAAATTAATTAATATCTTAGTTTGCTAACGAACGGCGGTAGGCCTGTGTAAATATGAAGAGTGATGGAACGCACTCGCTCCTATATTATTACTAACATAATAACAACCATAAATAAGCCAGAGCTCAATTTATTTTTAATGTGGTGTGTAAAAGAGCAGTAGTTTAGAAAAAAGTTCCGCCTACCAGTGCGAAGACCAACTGGGTCTTTAGTAATTTTAAGACAGTCGGTAATTTCTCTTTCTATACTGTATTTCAAGGTATCCAATAAATTCTATAACATATAATATTATCTTATGGACGAGTACATAAACCAAAATGAAATTTTTATAGTATAAAAAAGGAACCATGACTGCATTTTCTTGCACTCGATTTTTTGTTTAATAATTTTCCCGATTAGCGATTTTCCTAATACCCGCACATGCCTGCTATTTGAGAGCCCAAATGAATTATTTAATTTTAACTATTTAATAAATACGTTTTCTGCATGAAAAAAATATACATATATCCTGATCATATAGTTGATGTTAAACTTCCAATTTAGACTGTACTATTGGAATTATTATTTTTTATAACATAGTACATTAACCAGGCATATTATTAAATCTTACTGTATCTTCTTTTAGCCACTGAATCCCGTTTTTCAAAAAAATGGCCACTGCAATACTTCCATAGCCATAGGATATCGAAATAACTTTTGTCTTCCCCAGTCCGTTTTGATTTAAATTACTTAAATATAAACAAATATCTTTTGACAGACGTTTCATTGTTAAAGCTTAATTTTTGTTACTAAAGACTTAAAAATTGCACTAGGAAACCAAAAACTGAGCTGAAAAATAAAAACTTTCAAGGATCACTAAGTGACTAAAAAAATCTTTAACAAAATATTAATATTTTACCAATATGCACAATAATCGGTTCATTTTATAAAACTCAAGGACTTTTTAGGATATCAATTTATTGAAGCTTTACAAAAATATTCATATTATTCCTTTACAAAAATAATTGTGTCGCATCCTAAAATCCACTTGATTTAAACCAATTGCAAACAATATTAAAATATTACGTTGATTCTCTTTTACATTAATAAAAATTGTGATAAAAAGACCAAAGAATGTAGATGTGTTATATCAACATAATCTATATACTTCTTAACCAAAAATTGAGCCTAAAATTATTATGTGATTGTCTAGTCTATCTGTCATATTTCAACATTAACTAAGGAAAATATTATCAAAAATTAAATAAGGGGATAAATTGTAGAATATTTTGAAACAGTTGGTACCTATTGGCAAGATGCGTGAATTGATCGGGTATATTTGAATCTAATTTACATTGTATAAAATAGTATTCATTCTATGTAACTCAGATATAACAAATATATATGTATAAGAAACACGAGACAAATATTTTAAGATTTAGGATATATTTAAACAAACTATAAATATATATATATACATATATATATATATATATATATATATATATATATATATATATAATATATATATATATATATATATATAAATATATATATTAAGGTGGAGCGAAAAAACGAGCAAGAATTTAATTTTATAGTTCCTGTATAATTACGCAAAATAATAATTCCCTAGGACATAGTTTAGAGGTGGCGCACATGACTTGTTTATCTCTAATAATAAGATTTTTTACGTTACTTAAGTTCACATATAACTTGAATCATTATACCGTTTTATTAACTTAACTACCGTTTTTTATTTAAATAAACAAAGTTACCTAAGCTGCTGTGCATACATTTCTCTAATGACCCTACATTTATTAATATTTTTCCCAAGTAAATTTGACGTCTTCAACGATTTCATTCAGTTTTGTTTCAAACAAGTTCGAGACAAAACATGCCTAAAACAAAAAAAGATCTACGTTGTTCGTTAACTGAGGAACGGCAACAATTGAAAAAAAAATGTGTTTCCGACTTATTTCGATGTATTAAAATATTATTTGTTGACGCGGAATAATTTACACGATCTTTACAATGGCAAAAACCCTTCCGTAAAAGAAATCTGTGAAATTATAACTTGTGACATCAAGAAGCTGTGGGAAAATCACGTATTCCAATTGTAAGTTACTAAAAAGTTGTTTCTCGTGTAATAAAATATTGTAATAAATATAAAAGTATAAAAAAATACGAAATGATTTGAAAAAACAAGAATTTCTCCATGTTGTTAAAATTGTTTGATATTACTGTTTGTAAATATATTTCAAAAGAAACTCGTAAATGTCGAGGTAAAGTATCCTCAGAAGAAGTTGAATTTTTGGATAATCAGCGAAACAAGCGCCAAATGTATATTGGAGGACTGGATAAACTGGCAACTTCTAAAAATTATAGAAATTTGTTGAGAAAAAGAAAGTAAAAAGAACGTGTGAAAAAACTTAATGAAATTCCAAGTAAGTCTAAAGCCGTCAATACTTTAGAAGACCTCTCCGACTCAGTTTTAGATACCACAATAAATTTTGTAAATACGTCTGAGGTTTTACAAAAGCAAATGCGTACAACTTTACAAAATTTGGCAGTCGCTTGTGATAGAACTGGGGTTTCAGATAGATCAGTAACAATTATTGTAAACGCAGCATTATCAGATTTAAACGTTATTACTAGAATTGATCCTTCGAAAGTCATTGATCGAAGCAAATTATGGTGTGAGCGCAAAAAAGCCCGTAAAAATTTGCAGCAATTTTCCGAAGATAAAGTTTCTATCTCCTCACTTTATTTTGATGGGGGCAAGGACAAAACTTTAGTCACATCTACGACAGCAAACCAATAACATCGCTTTACTGTAACTGAGGAGCATACTTCCTTATTCACTGAACCAGGATCAGAGTATCTTGGAAATATTGCAGTAACTTCAGGAAAATCCATCGCTAGTCAAAAAGGGATTGTGGATTTTTTACAAGATAAATACGAATTTATTTCAATTTTAATGGCAATTGGATGTGATAGCACAGCAGTTAACACAGGACCCAAGAATGATGCGATAGCTTTATTAGAAAGACATTTGAATCGAGCGCTGCAATGGCTTTTTGGTTATTACACGCAAATGAGTTACCTTTTCGTCATTTATTTCTGCAACTGGACGGTACTACTACTGGCCAGAATAGTTTTTTTTCTGGTAATATCGGTAAATTACTGTTTAAATGAAGAAGTAATTAATTTCAAACCCATTCACGTAGAATTGCCAAACATTGACAAAGAGTCCCTAAGCACTGACCAAAAATATTTATATGAAATGTGTTTTGCTATATCTCAGCACAGTGTTACATCCAGCTTAGCCAAAAGAGATCTTGGAAAATTAGCACACTCTAGATAGTTCTTTTGTGCAAATAGAAACCTGCGTTTATATGTGGGTACTCAAATTCTGAAATATTTGGCTACTTTTATATTAAAAGTTTATGCGCCAACATAGTTTGACAAAAAAATGAAATCCACAGTTGCAAATGGCCCGATTTACATGTTTCATATGATAAGAAGATCTTTGTATCTCTGCTAGGATTTAAAAAACATCGAGTATAAGACAATACAAAGAAACGCATTCTTTTTACATTCTGAAAATTTACTAGTAGCAATGCTGCAAGACGCGCATCAAGATATACATGGGCTTGCTGTTTCGCACATTTTAAAAGCTCGTAAGCAAAATAATGAAAAAGTTCGTCACTTTGTCATACCACAGTTGCAATATGAAGTATCAGTTTACTATAATATAATAGACTGGATCAAAGAAAAAGTCTATGAGCCACCGCTTACATAGCGTTTTAGTATTTCGGAATTACAACAGTTAATATCAAATGAAGACAGATTGAAGTTTTTGGATATCCTCGTCACATAACAATTTTATTAAGAACACACACCCTGGCTGTCAAACCGTATGTTAAATTTGTTACAGAGACATCGTTGATAGTTTGCGGTTCAGAGACTCGAGATGGATTCATCAAACCCAGGATCCTTTCAAGAAAATCTTTACAAATTTTTGAGACAAAGTCACAATTTTAATATAAAATGTAATATATATATATATATATATATATATATATATATATATGTGAATTATATATGTGATATTTATTAATTATAAATGTAATATATATATACTAGCGTTACCCGTGCGAAGTCTTCGCATTATTTATTCCATTATGAAGCTCAGATGACAGATCAAACAAATATTTTACTAAAATTGACATATAGAGGCGCAAGTATCAAAAGCATTGAGCTAAAGCGCCATTTTATTTATACGTGAGTGGATTTGAAATTAAACAAAAATTTTACCGACCGCATTGCTGTTTTGTGTATATAATTTTAATAATTAATTAATTTGCAAAAATAATAGCAATAATACATTTTTTAGTTGTGGATGCCGGTAGAGCAAGCAATTATCTATAAAATGATGAATTCTAAAAAGGGAGTATAACATCTTAACCTTAACTTATTAATATATATGATGATATATATATATATATATATATATATATATATATATATATATATATGTATGAATATAAAATGTAATAAAAGAAAAATATTCAGATTCTGATGTAAGCAGTTAATTTTTCCAGTGGACTATGCTTCCTATACAATTTACGTTAAAAATACTCAAATAAAGCCTGAAATTAAATGAATTGTATTTTTTTTATAAACCTTGAATTTCCACTAATTTTGAAAATTTCATCGCTTATGCGCCACCTGAAGATATTATCGTAGGAAGGTCATATTTAGCAATTTAAAGTATTTTCTATCATGGTACCTTTTAATTATACAGGAATTGAAAAATTTAAAAATAAATTTTCGGCCCATTTCGCTCCACTAATAATTTTTTACGCGTCATTTCTTTCTAAAACATGCATTTAAACCCCATCATCTTAAACAAAAATTCTCGTGAGCTAAGCTCCTGGCAAAACGCTAGCAAATGAATAAGATACTTTTAAGACAATAATTGACTTACTGAAACTTGTAAAAATTCTAATATATCTATTAATATGTAATTTTAAAAAGTGAATTTTACGTCTTTAACGACGTAAACAAGCTATAAAGTACTACGGACCAATCGAAACACCAAAACAATACTAAATACAGAATCTATAGCCCCTAATGTACCCATAATATGCCGAACTTAAAGTATAGCCTTTGATAAGGGTTTTCCCCACGAATTGAAGTACAAGCAATAAATTTGATAAGCGCTTTGACTTTTATTCTCACTGGGCGTTACTTCCATTCGAACGATCGTTTTGTCACGCGCGTTAAGGACGGTGTATCGTAATTTATGTTTATTTTATTTAAATCCTATTAAGGGTGTGTTCTGACCGCAATTAATTTGCATGTGTTTGTTTGTTTTTAAACTAATTGTGAACAAATTATTGTATATTTGTACTTTTGGGATATATTTTAAATGAAAGGCGGGCAAATTTGACAAAAATCAATGAACGTAAAAAACGTAACAGGCATAAAAAACAAATTAATGTAAACCGGTTACAAAGAAACTTTTCATAAGATTATTTTTAATTATCGGCTAGTTTTTAATTCAGTAAGAAAAATCAGTATTTTATAAGTTATTCACGGAATTTTTGAGGTTCGGATGACCAATAATTAATACTAATATAATAATTCAAAATCAATGTAAATTTTAGTACAAAGTCTATCGTTAACGTTATTGCGTCCAAATATTTGAAGAAAAAACATTATTTGCACATCACTATATTTTTATCACCATGTTATCCTTACTTAATATTTCTATAACTACGATTCAAAAAATGGAGATATAATGTAAATGAATATTTTAAAAATCTTGTTTAGATTACAGTGTATACCAAAATATTTTAATTACCTCACGTATATAAAATAAAATAACAGTACATTCCCCATCGATGAGAGATCAGATGTAAAACTTTTACGAAAGTTTCATATTGTTCCTTGGACGTAATTAAAAAAAAAGATAAAGTAAGTCTCATAATATAATGACAATAATGGTGATCACCATTATTGCAGTATCATTTTATCCAGCACTACAACCTATGGTGTGTCCGGATCTTGTCGATCACTTAACGTTTCCATTCGCCTTTAGATGCTCTGCACCTTTTTTAAAATTTTGTATACCCAACTTTCGTGAGAGGGTCTTTAGATCATTAAGCAAACGTATTATTGGCTATGCGGTTAGTTTCTTCTTTAGGATTGCGAAACATTCGTAGCCCATTCGTTGTATATTCGTTGACTTGATTTTCACCATTTTTAAAGAATTGTCACAAAGGTTCTAAAGTTATGTAATATTTTTTTTCTCCATAACCTGTATTTGCATGTTGTGCCATGGATACCTCTCGGTTTTTCTGCTCTCATGTGTTTAATATATTTCGATCCTTTTAAGTTAGCATTCAAGTTTCTGCGCGACGTAAAACTACCGTCTTGACAATCGTTTCGCACATTAAGGTTTTATGTAACCTTTTTAACCAAAGAAGATAGAAGGATATTTAGGAAACAGAAGATAGTAGCGATTCTCTGCGTTCGCTCAGCCTTCAATTCTGCAGTTATCGTGTTATCTTTTAAAACAGGTCGCCAAATAAGTAAACTTAACTAACTATACAGTAAAAAGAACATCATATAACTTTATTAATTACTGAAATTTATTTGAATATTATTGTTTGTTAATAATTTCTCACATTTTTTGTTGATATAAAATAAGGCATAGGTAACACAATGTAAGATAGTTCAGATGAATTCGTTACGAGATACTCTGCGATCATTTTATGACCAAATATATAACAGACACCTAAATTTTGAAATCTTTCTTATTTGTCATGTAATTTATTAGTAAAATCTGGGTTCAAATTGTTTTTATGAATCCAAACACCAGCCTTTCTTAGTTGAGCTACAAGGATAGAAGCTCTAAATAATTTCCCTTTAAGTCCAGCAATGAGCTAATCAGGAAATAAGGTTGTTAAAAACCTAATACACCTAAGAGTTACAAAGGTTACTCTTTTTCTGAGACGGTTAAATTATAATTTTGTACTGGTCTATTGCTGCGATAAACAAAAACATTGTCTAAAGTTAAAAAATAACGAGTATATTTGGCGTTAATTTTGTAGAAATTCATTATTCACAATTAAATGAAACTGCGTGATGTAGCATTATTTCTACTTTCTTAAATTTATTTAACCACGACCTAGGTTTGGTTGTATTACAACATCTTCAGGTGGGATATTAGCGAAGATATCATTACAACATCTTCAGGTGGGATATTAGCAAAAATAGATAGATCTTTGCTAATATCCCACCTGAAGATGTTGTAATACAACGAAACCTAGGTCGTGGTTAAAGAAATTTAAGAAAGTAGAAATAATACTACATCACGTAGTTTCATTTAATTGTGGACTAGAATAATAAATTAGAGCATAGACATATTGAAAAATAAACAAACAAAATATATCCTCCTAACTACTAGAAACATTTTTTTAAGGTTACCTAAAATTTAAACATTCACGTAACAAATATATTATTATATTACGTAATTTTGAACGTTCATTGCGCTAAGAAGTCGATATATGAGATGACTCGTCATAAATAAAGAAGCTTCAGTTTAAATGAAGTACGGAATGGGTCACTCGCGATCCAGATTCGCACTTGGTCGGTCTATTCTCCCTAAATAAGAAATAAAATGGTAGGATAGTCTATGCAAATTATCTTCAGAATTGTATGAAAAATTACACGTAAGGAATTTTATGCTACTCTTCACCATGCTACTTTATTCACAACATATGTTATAATATTCTTTCACTGAATCAGACATAATTTTCAGAAAATATATTTGAAGTAGCAAGTCTTCGTAAATTTCTTTTCCGAGAGGTCAGAACACTGGTCAAAGATCAAAGCCTTCAAGTCTTCGAAGTTTCTTACAGATTAAGTGACGTTAGTTTAGAACAAAGTGAACCTGTATTCAGCGATTGTGAACCAATAAAAGTAGCATTCGAGTTTAATGTGTATTGCATTTTGGCCTTGTGTCGCAAGTACTCTGACATAACTAGATAATACTTTATTTATATCACAGTTTTGTATATTGGAGATATGAATATAAATTGCAAAATAGCATGTTATATCTATTAAGTTGGTACAAAAGTATTTAGCGTTATAATTGCAAACAATTGGTTTGCTGTGTCATAACAATTATTATGGAAATCTGACAACTCTTCTCTTTCATCAAACCCTTTATCATGAATATGATCATTTAGAAAACGAAATTAAAAAAAATGTTTGATGTTAACTCAGGGAAATATGATAGATGTAGTACAATTTTCCTATAAAGACCTAGTAACTATTAGCGGACGATTTTATTAATGTGCGACCCGTCGTTATCATGAAGGGACTATACTTTGAATGCTTTTTTAAGTTTTTCTATATTACTGTGTGAAGTCAGTCAAGTTGATTGCAGTATATTATTAAGTCTACTGTGCTATTCTCTAGTAGTAGCTTCCAATACAAAATTACTTTTGTATAAGAGATAATAAACTATTTTTTACGAAATTTAGTTTTTGGAGTCGGTATTGTTCGTGTGAGCCTAGCTATTGGCACTTTCACGTATAGTCTACATATAAAATACACTTTTCGCCTCCAGTTACCGATTATTCAAGACGTTGCGTCAAAAGGAAAGAAGATTCATAGATATATTGACACGTAGGTCTAATCGAGTTGTAGTCAGGGTATGTGGTATCCACACCTTTATCTTTACACTTTATCCAGTTAATGCAAGTGTTCTAATACCTGCATATGACTGCAACTGAGTTTTGCTAACAGAGAACGTAAGGTAAGACGGGAACTTTTTGCAATTAATTCTTTCAAAAGGTCTATGTTGTACGCTATGAAGAAAATCTTTTAAATCATATTTTCCATTTCTGAACATCTAAAACCAACGTCTTGCAGGTGCATCAAAGACCGGAATTCACCTTTTGTACTTTAAATAATTCTATTATATCCAAAAATAGAAACTCTAAAAAGAATGGTTATTACTTTAGTACCAACCCAACATTTTGGACACAAAGTGATATATATTGTTTTAGGTAATAAATTAAAACTGTCCAAGTGCCATTCAGAGTTTCTCGTACATTGTTCCATATATTTGTTTCATACCGCTTTTTCCATACCGTTCTGAAACTTTTGGCTGCTGAATCAAAGGTAATAATGTGATATTAAGTTAATAACAAAATAAAAATATTAAATATTACTTTTATTTATCATATATATATATATATATATATATATATAAATATATATATATATATATATATATATATTTTATGAATTTGGTGAGTTTTCCTTGGCTTACTTTCATATTTGAGCTTATTTTAGATATTTTATTTCTACGCCAAATTTCACGTTTCTTCGTTAAGACTTCAGACTAAAACTTTACAAAAAACGGCAGTGACAGACACAGGGATGGGCACTTGAGTTATTCTGAAAGTATTTTTTGGGTTATAAACCCAAAAAAAAGCCAAGTGTAGATCGAAATATTGTAATTAATTTTCCATATCATTGTGTAGACACATATAAGCAGCGGCTGATATGCGATTAACTTTTGTATGTAAAGTGTTCACATAAATTATATTTATGTTGAAATGGAAAGAGCTGTATAAGTATAGAACAAAAAATGTTTTGTTACAAAAAAAAATTATACCAAATATAGTTTTTTTCGTAATCAATCATAATTATTAATTTATATTTGAAAAAGGTAATTATTGGTAATTAAGAAAAAATTCTCAGTCAATGCGATTCTGAAATTTTTGTTTAATGTAAACCTTATCACTAACATTTCGCATTTATTTTATTATTTGCATGCGTTTCATTTTTTGTAGTTTCATAATCGTGACGACACCATCATTTCCTCCCCACCTTTCTCTACTCTCGAGACAATCTCCTTAACAGGCCTTTCAGTTTTCTTTAAAAATATTTACATTAATGCTGTTCCGTTTAGAATTATGTCAAACTTAAACTTTATTTATCGGATGGTCTCTAAGAAAATCGTTTAATGCAAATAAAGAACGAGGTGATTCCTCATCACGGACAAGATGTGATTCTAATTTTTTAAAACAACGCAAAAATTAAACATAATTGAGGTTACGTCACTATTTACAGAGGAAACGAAGTTTTTTTGGCCGTATAGCACGTCAAATACAAAATAAATTAGAAAAGGATTCTATCAAAAAACAAACTTCTTTATGAAGCCCTTAAAACTAAAAGTAATAAAGTCTTTTAAATATGTATTAATAAACGGGGCTTTATTTAGTGTGGGCGCCAAAGTCAAAAAAAATAATTATATGCAGTAAAAAATCCGATAAAAAGACCACTTCCCCTACATACTCGATTATTTACATTTTATATTCTACCACCAATAATGTTTTAAAACTTGTAATAAGCATAGAATTAAGATAATACTTTCATAAATTTAAACAAACTACAGACAAACTTTGCTAACTCACCATTAACTGGATTAATATAAGATTTTATGTATAATTCTCTGTGCTTTTCATGAGGAAGAACACTTTAGATAAGAATAAATAGTAAAATACTGAACTGATTCTTACTATATTGACACCACTGATGCATTTATCTGGCAGTAATGCGAACAGATATATTGAAATCAGTTTAACCACTCATGAGCACCGTTATACGAGTACAGACAATTAGAAATATGTACTCGTCATTGAAATTATCATCATTCAGATTTTCTAAAATAATTAAACTGAGAGATGGTAAAATCAAAATCATTCATAATCTCTACATAATAATTTCAATTTTGAAATATGTAATATTTCAAATTCAATTTTGAAATATGTATAAATATAGAAGGTTAAATCTCAGTAGTATTTTCTAATTATTATAAAAGCGAAGAGCAGCTATTGAGAATGGGTCATACCAATGTTAATACTAGATATCAAGATCTAGCGATAAACAATTAATTTGAGGAAACAGTAAAAATAATCAAACTCAAACATTAACGAAATCACCGTGACATATGTCGAGTGATCACCTTCAGCCATATCAAAGATGAATTAACATTTTTTTACGGTGACATACTCGTAATATTCAAAAAGTACCGGTTATGGGTCCACCCTTTTATTAACAAAAAATACATTTTTGTCTCACTTTATATTCAAATTCACAAATGTAACAGGTACTTCGTTGCTGATGTTTGCATGCCACTAATATTATAATTTCTAAGGTTTTGTTGTTTCGTGGAGGTTACGGTTATAACGATAGGGTAGTCGGGCTAGAGACAGATACCACTGTCCTTATAAAAAATAAACATATTTTTAAGCTAAATAACATCAGTTTTGAATATAAAGTATATATTATTAAATGGGTCCATAAGATAGATTTTGTAAAATTTTACATCACAATGAATGAAAGAAATTATTTCACACTTCAGCCCGAGGCTAGTCATTATCTACATAACGTCCTACTTTAGTCACTCTTTCTGAAAGTTCGAACCATATTCATCGCTACGGTGTGAAATGGAAATACAACATTACTTATTATTAGCCGTCATTACAAAATAATTATCACATGCTCAAACAATATTAAAATGAGAGCCAGATATCGCGTAAGAGAGCAAGATATGCATTCTGCATTGGCCTGAAGTCATTTTTCAGTTGTACAAACTACTAAGGGAGACACAATCAATCAATAAAATAAAGTTCGCCACTTTAATCCGTAAGGGTGCATAATGGGAATACACCTACTTTTTTAAAGTAATAACAGTTTTTTCTAAAATTGAAAAATTTGCATAAGTCACTAAAGCGAAAATTTATAAATATTTGTCTTTTATTTCGATAAACATAAGAAATTTAGCAATATTCCATAATTACCAGAATTTGACTTTTCTAACCATCTCTTTCATTTGAAAAAAAAATTTAAAAAGATAAAAGAATTCACCTTCTAAGTCATACTTGTTTACAATTTGTAAATCAAAATTATTGCTATTTTTGAAAATTATGAATATCCATCACCCATTCCTCCAAATATTTAAGTATATAGAAAATGCTATCATCGATTTTTAAAATAAACTTGTCAGAATAAATATTAACACGATATTTTAACATTTGTTCTTTAGCTAATTTATTATATGTTTCGTATTAAAAATATTACCTTAAGCCACTTTAAGCGACACCAAAGTAAATACGCATGGATTATTTATTATGGCAACTCCACAAATGTTATTTAAGCCGAGAACGTGTAAACTATGGTTTGAATCTTTTTGAAGTGATAATTATTGTTTTTCAAATGTAATTTTTTTTATTTCTTGGGAAATGTGAATTTGTGCGTTTCGGAATATGGAGAACATGTTGTTTTTAGTGCATGTAAATATTTTAGGACATACCGAACGTAATTATAATACTGGGACCATAAGAGTTTAAAAACATGATGGGAAGTTTTGCTTCTAACCTACTTATTTATAAGAAAATTACATTCCACACACGAAGAGTACGAATCTCTAATTTTGTCGCTTATTTTTAGAACAAACTAAACATCAGTTGTTGCAATTACCGTCTTGCTTGCAGGAATCGATTCAACTGGTAAAAAATGACCTGGTGGGCACCGAGTTTATAGCACATGAATGTTATAAAAGCATTTAAACGTAAATAAAAATGGCCAAAGGCGAATTGGGCTTACAAAAATATGATTTTGTGTTTATTGCAGACACTGATTATTATTGCTCTAAAAATATGTACTTTTGATTTTAGATGTATACGACTTTACACATAAATTCGTGTTTAAACATCGTAAGTAAAATTCGTATGTGAACACGAATTTATATTGAAAGTGGTGTGCATATTTAAAGCTGGTAAAATTTACATACTTCTAAATTATAATAGCATGATATGGATACAATATAAAATTATTTTAACATACTTTAAAGTAATGGCATAGAAAATTGTACTAACTATAATATATATATATATATATATATATATATATATATATATATATATAAGATATTTGGAAGTATGCCGATAATTCTATGTGTCTCTGTATTAAGGTTTTTAAGTTTGCTTAAGTAATGAAAAATAATTTAATTTGGAAAAAATTTTTAATCATATCGTTTTTTTTATTAAATTAAATTTTAAAGACTGGTTATGTCCTTTTTCAAAGAGTTGACGTTGTAATATATACAAATATATAAAAGAAAACACAACATTTGTCTTAATTGATTTACAAGACAAGAGGTACCCAAATATTTTATAACGAGTTGGTCAGTCAGTAGGTGGTGTTTGACTAAAATGCATATGGTTTTTGATGTAATATCGCTAACACACACACATACACACACACATATATATATATATATATATATATATATATATATATCAAAAATTTAAAAACCTTCGCAACATTTACCTGACCTTAGGTATCATTTTTACGTGTGAATTCTGAACTACAGCTGTTTAATTATTTCAACAAAAATATCTAGATTATATAATTATACAAAATTCCGCCATCAATTAAGTATTAAAATCTTGTTATTTAACGCGGTGCAATTTTTTCTGCGAGATTTTATTAAATACAGTATCAAGATTAATAAACTTCAAACAATTATTAATTTCATATGCATACATTCACCAGAATCTCTGCCATGTTCTCACAGAAAAAAAGGCTAAGATTCATTCGTTCATAAATGGTAAGATTTTTAACCCAAACCTGAAGTGGCCATTTGTAAGAGGTAAATTTCCCTCACTAATAGGAAAATATCTCTTTTAGAGTTTAAGGTAAAATTAAATCTTAAAATTGAATAATATATTTATTTTATTTTCTCTATGAATAACCGAAATAAAACAAGTAGCATTACAATTGTCCTACGAAGGCTCCTATCCATATTCCTTTATAATAGCATAACATACTCACCCCAATGACGTACAACTTATTCCAAGTGTTGCGAACATCTTTCTTGATATAAATTCTTGCGGAGCAAGAAAGCACCAGTGCAGGAAGTGCGAGTGTCGTATTATTATTATGATAGCGTCTTAAAAGAATCGTTAAATATGAGAGGTTTTAGATATTACAAAAGATAAAGTTTTATACCTATGTACGTAAATGTGCCTTTTTCTTATTCAGTAGTGAAAAGTCGTTTGTCAGAGCAAAAACAAACCACAATAATTTTTCATACATTGGAGGTGACATCCGATGCAGTTTGAGGGGGAATTGGTTTTATACTGTAATTTTTTACAAACATTGCTGCGTAAATTGTGTATATTTATGTAATTCAGATCACCTAACAACGGTAAAAGAAAAAAATTAAAAATATCTACACACACAAAAGAGAACAAGTGCAAAAAAATTAAATGAGAGAAAAAATAAGTATATATGTATATATATATATATATATATATATATATATATAATATATAATATATATATATATATATATATATATATATGTGTATATATATATATATATATATATATATATATATATATATGTGTATATATATATATATATATATATATATATATATATATAATATGTTGAGGCCTAATTTACGTTAAAATAAAAGAGGTGCATACCGATAGCTTCAAATGTATAAAAAAATATATATGAAACTTATAAAAAATGTATTATATTTAGATACGTGTTTTGGGAAACTATGATATAAACTTAATTCCAAATAAAAAAAAGAAATGAGAGTTATGTCACTAACTCTCATTTCTTTTTTTTATTTGGGTAAGATACTAGTCACTTTAATTATTATGATACTAAAATCTATTAAACATTGCTTTTTTAGAGTATAGCGATAAAAGAAAATTACATTAAAATAACTAGCTAATTTCTATTTAACTACTTAAAATTTTTATTACCTCTGAAGAAATAATATTGGGCTTCACCAGATAGAAATTTCAAATAATAAGTATAATTTCAGCAATTTTAGTGATATTATTGCCCATTAAATTTCATTTTAAAAAGACATTAGTTTTATTTTCATTAAAAATAACTTTGACGATATTACGGCATATAAATTTAAGTTATTATAGTGACATGGACCTCATATTTAGTGTAATTAGCGACATTATTTACAGGAAAAAACTTTCTTACAAAGAGCTTTAGTTATCTAAGTTGTCTATATATTAAAGCTTAGTAACTTTTAAATTATTTAATAAAGGAAGAGAAAATAAGAGTTATGACCATAGGGTTGATATAATAATATTGAAGTTCTAATATAAATGAAAAAAAAAAGAAACGTAACTTAGTCTCTCGGCTAAAGGATTTTTTATAGGGAATCAATAATTTTAAACAAATTATTAGGAGTTTTCCAGAGGAAATTGATATAGGAGACCCAGTTGAAGTGTAACGTTTAATCAGTAAAAGCTTAACCTTTTAATCTGTTACTTACTATATCTAGTTAAGTAATAATTTATCAAATAAAGTATTCGAAAAAGTTGCACTTTTCATGCACCGCTCTAGGAAGCAATCAAACGAAATTATTAGAAATGTTCCCACCTTGACCTTAATAGTTAACACCGCACAATTTCACATGAAACACATATAGCTCACTGATATTTTTTTTTTAGACTTGAAGCCTAAAAATATTCTGTAAAAATAACGAAAACGTTTGCCATTCAACAATTATTTTAAATAACGTAATTCAAATACTTAAATTAAGTTTCAAACAAACAGTGATATTGAATCTTGCATAAACAGTACAGTACAATATGGGAATTAGAGCTTTTAGTACATAAATAATTAATATTATTTTGGATTTTGTAAATGACCACTTCGAATTGATCGCAAACGTAATTTACGAAAGTTTGACGTTTTCAATTCTATTGCTATCAATCGTTTCGCAACGCCTCGGTTCTTTTGAATGTGTAATATTAAAATCGGAAAATCGTAAGCAGGTCCAATAATCATGAAATTATTACTACTAATAAGATTAAATATCCCTGCTTAGCGATATATGACATTTATCATTTTCGGAATAGCGCTATTTTTGCGTTTAGCAAACAACAGCGAGCCAAAGTGAATTTTTTTACTAAGGCTTATAAACTTATCCAATTTAATTATTGCTAATTGGTTTAAAGTACTGAAGCCTGTGAGCGACTGGAAATATATTATTTGATTTGTTACGTGTATCGTTAAGTTATTTAAAATCTTACTTATGAAGAAATTTTTTTTCTCCTTTATAAATAAGTCGCATTTAGTTTTTCTTCTTTTGGTTTATTTTTGCGTTAGTTTCGTTTTTCCAAAAAAAAATTAGCTCTGAGCTTGTCCTTTACCTAAGTCTAAACAACATTTTTTTTTGTTTATTTTTTTTGTCAAGGATCGATTTTCTCTTTCATCAAGGGTAGACCGAAAAATGCGGTAGCTCGCTTGAAAATTTTTCGATCATTACAAAACAAGACCGAAAGGAAATTTTCCTGATATCTTCAATCTCGTTTGCCGAAAAGAGGATTGGTATAGCTTTAGTGTGTTTCGTCACCGACTGAGTAACAGATCCGCTGATGAGCACCTGAGCCTGATTGACTCTCAGTCTGATTCCTCATCGACTAAGTAACAAGTCCGGTGAAGAGCATTAACATCATCCCTGAGTAACATATAAATTGAGTAATGAACAAAGATATGCTCAATGACCATTGATGCTTTTGTATATACCTGCTCATAAATATTTATTTTTTTACTTTGTTTCTTTTTGTTTATGTCAACATAAACTAAAGGAGTTTAAACTCCATTAGTTTACTCTAGCACTGAGGAGTTCCATTAGTTTACTTTAGCACTGTTGAATCATCCTTTTCGGGTTATATCATCAGACACTAGCCATTACTTTGTGATCAAAGGACTCATAAGACCAATAAAACGAGTACAGTGATTACAGAATTCCTTGATTCATCTGCTGACCCTATCGACAGATCCTGGTTACCACATGTAACCAAAGCATTCATTAAGACATGTCAAACGAGCCCAAACTTGATGAAATTTTTATTCACCTTTGAGGTACTGTCACCATATTTCATGTCCATCTTTATAACCTGAACGTAGCTCCGAAACCGAAAGAAGTACTACACTCGTACTTTTTTAATTGATAAGCTTCTCATTTGTTTGCAGTGGGTTAAAAAAATAATTGGTCCTTTAGTTATCAAATACGTTGAGAAAATACATTTCGTTGCGATCATCTTTTGCGGAAGACACGTTCAGATATTTAATTTGAAAATAACATTCATTTAATAACATAAAAAAATTAGTACAAGTCATGATATGAACCCCATCAAATTGGGAAGAATACGACCTATTTGTTCACAGAGGTGCATCAATGCAATATCTATGGAATAAAATATGTGACGAGTTCTATATTCCTCTTAACTCCCTCAATTCCAGCTAGAATAACTCATTCACACAGTTCACACCTTCATCCTTTAGCCCGCCATTAAAACCAGAACGTTTTCGCGTCAAACCGCATTTCTGTCCAGCACGGCACTCGATTCACTCAGTTAATATTTAATTCGGTGAGGCAAAGCGTTGTAAGCACCGAACCATTTTATCTTATCTATTTTTTTTTCTAAATTAAGATCGTATTAATATAGAGTGGCTCTATTTTATTGGGTCACTTTCGAAGTTCAAAGTGACCTATTGCTGGTCTATCTCTTAGTTTAAATAATCGTTTAAATAAGATGAAACCCCTGCAGAGAAGTCCGACTTACTTTTCTGATTCGGTTTGTTATTGAAGGTTTTTTCTTTTCAAGTTTGTTATTCAAATTTTCTAGATTTGTACACTTTTGGACTGAAATATATCTAACAATAATGTTTACTGTATGCGGTACGAAATATGTTTCTTTAAGTTTTTGGACTGTTGGTAACGGAAACACAATATTATTTTAAGGTTAGTTTACAGTTTTGACACACATAGAAATCACGAGATGAATCAATGAATCTTTCTTATTTACTAGAAAAGGAAATACATCATTAATTTTTTAGATTTCGTTTCAGAATTTGAATAATTTATGTCGAAATTAATGACAAAACTTATTGTTGAAAAATTGTTTTAATTTTTTGTATTGTTTAAGTATAATACTGCCTTTTGAAAAATAAAAATAAAATCGATAATCTCTTTTTATATAAATATACGAGATAATTTTATTATAAATATACGAGGTTTAATCAGGTTGTGTAAACTAAATAAAATTCAAGATAAGAGACCCATGACTTTTCGTCATCTGTTATTATTGCATAGCCATAGGAGGTAAAGTTCTTTTCTTTCAATTTCACCATATTGAGTATCCAACAAGAGCCCAATAAAATTAGGATTTACAATTATTTGATTCATGAGTTGCAGGTCCATCACAGTTGTACTTCTAAAGAGAACGCTTTTTCTGGTAACATAGATAAATAAACTAATATAAAATTTAATTGCTTAAGTAGATAAGTGTAAAAATTAAAATATGTACAGGTATAATTTTCCACCAATGAATGTGTATACATTAATAATTATATTTAAATTTTATTATCTAAAAGAATTAACCTTCCGCGTCAGTTCAACAATTTTTTTGTAGTTCAAAACCATTTACAACGACATTGGTCAACTTTGTACTCTGTGCGACTTCTTCTATTAAACGTAAGTTTTCAACTCTTTCATATTATACTGACTTTATTGTCCACTT
The DNA here is from genome assembly GCA_039881145.1 of Druceiella hillmani. Lineage (NCBI taxonomy): Eukaryota > Metazoa > Arthropoda > Insecta > Lepidoptera > Hepialidae > Druceiella > Druceiella hillmani. The sequence goes on from JAYKKI010000012.1 coordinate 3,673,459, forward strand.
CGGACGTAGTAACCGAAGACGGAAAATTTAATTTTTAGTAAGTCGAGATATGGTATCTCTTTTTACTTAAACTTAAAATTTATTATACTAAGTTTCTGCACAACTTTTGAGACCTTTATGGTAATTTACCTATGAAGCAATGAATCATGTTCATTTTATACACAGAAGTACCGAGTATGCCTCTAATGTCAGTTCGAAACATATAGTAAACGGATCTGTAATACGTCATATAGTAAAGGAAATAACTTTGGGTTTGTTAATATGAAAAATGTGCTCAAAATGACCACAAATTAATTAACACCGTCGAAGCATAATGGGATTATTGCTAATCAACTATTGTTAAATTCATTTTGCTGAAGAGTCCGGGAAGACGAAAGTAAACATAGGCAAAGAAGGAAAATTAAAATCTAGTTAAAGTATTAAATACAGTTATCAGATCTGAATCCAGTTAAATATTAAAGCAAAAAGAGGCAAGTTTTTCTTTAAAAAGTTACAAATTATTAAAAGAAAATTAATCAAATTCTTAAAAAAAGTACAGATAACTCAGTTATAGTTTATATTATATATATATACATATATATATATATATATATATATATATATATATATATATATATGTATATATATATATATATATATATATATATATATAGTTTATATTTATATAGATATCAAATGATAACTTAAAATTTTACCTGAACTTAATTAAATGAGTGGAGATGATATTTTTTATTACTCTTCAAGTTTTAATATTTTTTGCTATATTTAAATTACATTTATTCCATGTTTGCTTTAAGGAAAAATTAAATAGTAGGTTATCAATTAATTACACGAAAATGAAAATTCTGCCCTAATTTTTTCTTCCTGTTCCACATATAATTCCAAAACAATTAATTTAACACAGTACATTGCATAAGCAGTGAAAATATTCCCGATTTTGCCTCCCTGCCTGATATTGGTGCATATTCTTTAGAAACGTATTGCCTGGTTAGTTGTTGTATAATTAGGGTCTATCATCATTATCAGCTCGTGACTCTCCACTGCTCAACATAGACTTTCCAAAATTGTGCCACCACACATATTCCATAAAATTTATGTTTAACTGTTTCTCGTCGACTTTTTTTAAGGACATCAGTCCATATACTAAGGGTGCATACCACACTGCACTTCAAGATTCGCGGGTTCGATACGACAAAATGATCTAACCCAATAGTTATCGTGATCGGGTAACCATAGCGAATTTATGTTATATGAAATACGCACCATTTATATTGCTGGCTCGTTGTTTACAATTTCAAGTATAAAAGTTTTTTTTCTTACGTGGTTATAACCAGTTCCGGTGATATATTATCTCTGCGTCTCACTAGTCGATGCAGGTGGATAAGTCTCCCCTCTTAATGCTGCATTTGATGTGCATTGGTAATTAATAAACAGTATTATTTCAAAAATAATTATAGGTAATTATTAAAATCCTACTCTTCATTAGAGAAAGAATTCTTAAATGATAATCTTAAATTGTTTATAATGTTTGTTCTTTAAAAATATTTATATCATAAATTTATATATGAGTATGGTGTAAAATAAGTGATAGTAAAGAATAGGTGGCTTTAGGATAGCGCTATATGAGAGTGAAATATAATAAAACTAATTGTCATTGTTTTTTCCAATGAATGTAGAAGAAATTTTGCTACCAAAATTATAAACATCTTAACTCTCAATGTTTACATCAATAATTTTATACGTTTAAAAAAGTAGAATGTAATAAACTGATAATAATTATTAGAAAATAAGTTGAAGATGCTTATTTGAAAAAATCTATTAAGTCCGAATGGAAATTTCACTACTGTCACTTAACGAAAATATAAAAAAAATTTAAATATTCAAATGTCCGCATTAAAATATTTGCAAATATTAATTATGTTTAATCGTGTAAATATAAATTTAAACAGGCGTGGGAACAAAAAAATAATAAATTTTGTATAGGCGTAAGAACGAAAAAACATTTCTCCGTAACGATATAAACTTAGAAAATAAAACTTACTTGTGAATGTTAATATAAAGAAGAACTAGTTAATTGATTTTAATAAAAGATGGAGGAGGCAACAACACTCATATTACAAGTAAAATATTAAAAAGAATTCACCTCTAATTAAAATTCTTTTTGCGACAAGTCGTAGGCAAATAAAGGATAAAATTATTTTTTATCATCACTTTTGACTTGTGCAGAAAATTTTATGCAAATCCTTGGAGAGATTTTGGGTAAATAAATTATATTTATTTTTATATCATGGATACAGGAAATCTTAAGATTGGAGAGATAAGAAATAAAAAGTCTGAAAATATTCATAAAGTGTTATTAAACACGAAAATTGGCATTAATCAATTCAAACGCAAACCGTATATACCTGTACGTCACACGCAAGCACTTAGTACATACGCGAGCAAACGAGTACACACATAAACGCATACAATATTTTTCACTCACACAGGATATTTACCAAACTGACTTTGATATGGCTACTTTATATGTACATAAACAATAAATGTACAAATGTCAAGAATTGTATTAGTAAAAGTTTCATCGGCGCGCTTAATACGGTATTTCCCGAAATGAAAACACATTACCTACTCTGATCTTTCGGTTGACCCCAAATTAGAGGGATGAGACGAGGTCGCTTCCAACATGGTTAAGCGTTCGACTGACTCAGTTAAATGTTTAATTGAACAAACTAAAGTGTTCTGAGAACTTGATCTTTTCATTTCCAATATTTACTATAATTCGAGTGTTGTAATATTAAATCACTTAAATAAGGCGACAGTTCTATTAGTAATGTCGACGAACTATATTCATTTCGAACACTGTGGAAAAGATTGTGGTGAATTGAATTGTTAATAACTTCTAGGTCTTGTGACACATGGACTAGGTTTCACCAACTGATTGTATTAGACGCTTGTACAAGCATAATATTACCAACTTTGACATACACATAAAGGCGAATAAAAACAATTACTCGGAATGTACGTTTTCATTGTCTAATTTGTTTTTCTCTAAACATGTGGGTGGTCAGCAAACATTTATCGACGATATTAAAATTATTTTAAATATTTCGAAATTAATTTTTTGGGGGTAATATTTTTATCATATACATTTTAAATTCAAACGCTTATTCCCCTTACTTTGGATTATTTTTTTTAACTTCATCTTCCTTTCTGATAATGTCATTGTTCAGCTAATGTATGCCCACCTATATTTCAATGACCCTATTTATTTATTCCCGTCTTATAAACCGGGTTGCCAACTCGATAAATGAAGTAAGAATAAAACATGGAATAAAGCCATATTATAAACAATTAAATGAAACTACGTGATGTAGTATTATTTCTACTTTCTTTAATTTTTTTACCACAACCTACGTTTCGTTGCATTACAACATCTTCAGGTGGGATATTAGCAAAGATTCAATCTTTGCTAATATCCCACCTGAAGATGTTGTAATAGAACGAAATAAAATGTAATTAGTAATTATTTTAACGAACGAAAATGTAATAGGTCTTGGTAAAGAAATTAAAGAAAGTAGAAATAATACTACACCACGTAGTTTCATTTAATTGTGAATAATGAATTTCTACAAAATTAACGCCAAATATATTCAACAATATTATAAAATTAACATTTTGCGAAATACTATTGAATTTGACTAATGTTAGTGTTAACGCATCAGTAAGGTCGGTTAAACATTTGTGAAAGTTTCTATACTTTCGCAACAAACAAACTCATAGGCCTTTTGCATTAGACCAAACATATTGTTTTTTATCAACATTGAGTAATTTTTAAAATCACATGTCTTATAATTATCCTATAATTATCAATAAAACCCAACAATCAAACCAAATATGTAAAAATATCCATTATATTCATTATAACCCGAATCCATGCCATAGATATCGATTTTACCACATTTTTTAAACAAAAATGTATTCGAAACCAACTTTATGTAATACATTGTATTGTGAGTTATTTGAAACATATTTAATGAGTTTAAATTTTTATTAATTTTAACAATAGGGAAAATTAAAATGTATAGAAGAATTAGTAATAAAACTTGGTTAATAATTTACAAAACTCAATGAAAAATAAAAAATGCTTTAATTTTATTTTGTCAATTTGTTTATTGTATTAAGACTGGTAAGCGGAGAAATATTACGAATATATTAAATTATACGATTATATTAATATTACGAATATATTTATTTGATCGCCCCTATATAAAAAAAAACAAGCAACCTTGCAATACAAGCGGACCCTGATAGGATTTAAATAAAATAAACATTAAAGAGATAAGCCGTCCTTAACGCGTGTGAAAAACGACTTTTGAACGGAAGTACAGTCACGTAAGCAATAAAATGTCAAAGTGCTATCGAATTTATTGTTTTTTGTTTAACTCAGGGAAGCTATATATTAAAATTGCCAGGTCATAGTTACATCACGGGATATAGATTTTGTGTTTAGCTTTACTTCGATGATTCCGTTCTCACGTCGGAGTAGAGTTTTGATTACGAAATTAATGAGAAAATTTACTTTCTTTTCTCTCCCAGTTAATGTCTTTACCGACACATTAGAATTTTTCATAATTTGATGTATTCAAAAAAGTTCTTAAAATAGTCTTATCGATTGACTGGATTATTTCCCGCAGCTTTTCTCGGTAGAATTTTTGTATAAAGTAATGAGATTAACATGCGGGAGACATGTTTTGTCTCATCTGTTAACATGTTGTGGTATTGTATTACCATTACATTGAATGATTTATGTTAAAAATTCTGAAAGTTTCTTTAAATATGATTTCTACATAGATATATACTGTAAAGGGCATCCGGTTTATGAAACGTCGTATATAGTTACTAATGATAAATGGTTGTCTCAATCATGTAATATATCTATCTCAAATATAATGTCTATTTACATAAAATTTACAGTAAAACATTCGGTGAAAATTAAACAAATCTACATTCCATTTATTGGAAAATAAAATATAAAACATGTCTAATATGTATCATTATATTTTGTAATTCTACTATAAGTATTTTGATGGAAAGATATTTTTATTATAAATTAGACTATACAGTCTATATAATGATTTTGCATCTTACCCTTAAAATGCCTGCCTGTCTAAAGTCAGCAACGACAAGTATTACGTCAAAGGTTGCTATATATAGGAAAAGTACGCAAACAAACTACTAAGTCAGTCACTTATTAACTTTAACACCCTAAACCAATAGAAAAATGTTTGTGTGTTCGTAATATTATGCTTATATTAAAAAATTTACATTTTGCAATTCTTGTCCGTCTATAATTCACAATTAATTATTACAAACTTCTTTCATGTTGCCCATTTTTATATCATCATATATATTAATACGCTAAGATGTTACTCTCCCTTTTTAGAAAAAACCTCACAACTAATCCACATAAATTATATATCATTTTATAGATAATTGCTTGCTCTACCGGCATCCACAACTAAAAAATTTATTATTGCTATTGTTTTTGCAAATTAATTAATTATTAAAATTATATACACAAAACAGCAATGCTGCGATCTAACGGCTTAACGTCAATATGATTGACGGTCGGTAAAATTTTTGTTTAATTTCAAATCCACTCACGTATAAATAAAGTGGCGCTTTAGCTCAATGCTTTTGATACTTGCGCCTCTATATGTCAATTTTAGTAAAATATTTGTTTGATCTGTCATCTGAGCTTCATAATGGAATAAATAATGCGAAGACTTCGCACGGGTCACGCTAGTATATTATTAATACCACTATTACAAAATAATGTAACAAAAGTCAATATTTGCGTATACTGCCTTACGGTCACGATTTTATGAACTAATTTTCATCTTTTTTAAGGTGAAAATTTGTTAAGGTTTTTGAATAGTTCGTCGAAAAAATATTCAAAGATTTATTCATATTTTTAGGAGTTTAACATTGAAATTAAATCAGAAACCTGGATCACTTTTGAAGATATGGTATTTTGTTTATTTTTTTACTTCAAACCGCTAGTGAAAGGTAAAGAAAGACTGAAATTTGTGGTCATTTTCCAAATGGGGATCGCAGCACAACATGCACGAGTATTGATTTCTGATACGTTATTCAGGTCCAGTACCAAATTAAAGGTTTTATTTCTAGCTAGGAAGTTATTTTAACATAATATAACTGTATTGCAAAACGAATATATTATATTATATATTTTAATTTTAAACACACTTCCTTTATTATATTCCACATATATAAATCTATATCTTATCGAAAGAATTTTGTACTAAAATTATATTTAATTGATTTGTATATTTTAATTCTTTTTAGATTCATTCTATCGTCCCAAATTCCGGTGACTCAGCTCTGATTCAAAATGTGTTATAAATATTCTAATACATATTAATTGTTCGCACCCAATTTAAAAGCAAGAATCGTTGCGATGCACTTTCAAATAGACGTTGGCTGGAAACAAACCCTGATATTATTTAAATAAAATAAATATAAATGGCGATATACCGTCCTTAACACGTGCGACAAAACGATCGTATGACTAAAAGTAAAGCCGAGGGAGCAATAAAATATCAAGGCGCTCTCGAATTTATTGTTCGTTTTTCGTTTCGAGGGGAAAGCCTTTATCAAAAGCTATACATTAAAGTTGCCACTCTATGGGTACGTTAAGGCTATCGGTTTTACACTTAGTCACACTGGCGGCTCGAATACAATACATTTGTTGTACACATTGCACACCATCTACAGACATGTTGTAATATTACATTTTTATTACAATTTTAACAGTGCATTTTGAAGATGGCAAAGAATTCTTCGAATTTGACTTAAATTTATATATGGTGTAAAGTATTTCTCTAAATGATGCGTCGAGTGAGGTTAGCGACGATAAGTGCTTTGAGTTTATTTGGCGCCGTTTTCTGAACATATAATTACAGTTTTTAAACTTTAACATATGTGTTAAAAAATAATAAACAATTATTTAAATGAATAAATTAAAATAATAGTCAAGAAATATTTCAATTATTCTTGTCCTAACAATAAAATGCTTGCGCAAATGAAATATCAAGTACTGATAAACGATTGCTTATAATTATTTCTTATGTAAAATACAAATTATGGAGTTTTTTACACGAAAAAACCAAAAAATCTGAAAATGATCCTTACTTAAGTAAACCAACGCAAAGGAAAGGCAAAGTGGTGTGTCCTACTTGCATGTCCAAGTTTTAGCCACTTGGCTTCGAAAGAATGTTGATACACCTCGTGTGTCACCAGGGAAACAACTATGTACTAAATGCTGAAGTGAGTTAGGAACTAAATAATATATTAACGATCCTGACTCGATAAATATATGTATGTGTATGTACAAATAAATAGGCCACAATGTTTGTATAATTCTTGACACTAAAAATTTCCGAAATAATGTATTTCATTAAGAATGTTATGAATTTAAAGCCTTTGTATAATGTATATATATGCAAGCAGAAAGACAGACATACAAACATAAATTTATGAATAATTTTAGCAAGAATCTTGAGCAATCTGAAATCGTATATATATATATATATATATATATACGATATATATATATATATATATTTATATATATATATATACATATATATATATATATATATATATATATATATATATATACACATACATATTTGCATGCCTAACAAAGAAAGTTCTTATTACACATACAACTCGCATCGCAACATCGCAACTTACAGGATGGCTTTTTTTCCAAAAATGACTGAGAATTTTCATATAGTCCCATATTATTTTCTACTCGGCTTGATGGACAGAATCATCTGAATGTATAATAGATATATTACGGTTATGTAAGGGATATATATTGGGTTAATTTTAAGGAGAAAAGGGGAATTTTATGGAGAAATCATACAAAACAAAATAAAGAAAACATAATTTTTAAAAGTTAAAAAAATTATGATTTTCTCTATATGATTTATATGTCGATTTTTAAACGCTCCTTAAAATTCCGTATATATATAGTAACAAATAACGTGTCTACTATTCGTATACTCCCCTCGCTATACGCCCACTTTCTGTTCCAAACAACAAACTCCTGGACTGCCGAGGGAGTAATTTTTCCACTCCGAACCACTACCTTTCATTTTTCATGGTGTGGCGTTTACAGATAGAGCAGAAAACCAGTAAATGCAGGGTTTTCAAATTTTGGTCGGTATCTGTGAGGCCCCATGCCCAGGTTTGCCATATAAAGTATTTTTGAAGGTTTTTCGTTTTATACTAGATTTTTTAATAAATATGGATAGCAACAATCAACGAGGTAATTAAGAAATAAAATGATAGTACAGAGCTTCCGAAAATTAGCCAGCAAAAAAGATACTGCGTATAAATAATCTTTTTTCGAAAACAACATTACGGTCTTTTATATAGCCTCAGAAAAAGAGGAAACGATACGAGGAACCTTTTTGTTTTAGGAAAAAGTCTTTCTTCGTGCTAAAATTTAGAACTGTTAATAACCTAGAGCAGAAAAGAGTAACAATAATTCCGATTATGTTACACTACTTTCAGACTTTTGTGGGCAATGACACCATTATGGTAAAAATCCATTCAAGTAAGTACTTTATACGCCACCATGAAGATTGAATAGAATACTATAATATAACATAATATCTATTAACAAGCCATCGTTATTTTTGATAACGGGTAGAAAGGACCTGATCACAATTTGGAATAAAGTTTATGATGATGGAATTCAACTAACCATTTTGACATTGCTTAATGGGGACGTTAACTAATTTGCACTTCCTAATAGGCCACAGTTGAATCCTTTAAATATGATAGAACTCAGCGCTGTATTGGGTCTACTGTACCATGACACATTTTTTAAATTGAAACACGAAAAATTTAATAACACTTTTTGTTACGGATTGCACAGGCTACGAACTATACATATGTTCTATTTCGGAGACAAGTATTCTAGTTTTGGTCTCATGTCTGCGTTTTAACCATTCATGTAGAGAAGCAAAAGCTTGCAGCAATTACATTTCTTTTTAACGATAGGTCACAAATTCCCAGAAAATAATCTGATGAACGCGTAAAAATTGGTAAAATGCTGGCAAAGTTTGGTAGAAGAAGTCCCATGATCTAATATATTCCAAAAAAAGATAAACGTGGAGTTATCATAAGTACATTGGATTATTCTAATGCCTTTTTCCACAGTGTGTACATTATGAAAAAGATTTTGAATAGCATTGGATTGACAGAAGAAGAGAAAAGAATTGTTTTTTGGTATCCTTTCAACTTTAAATGATATGAAATATATAAGTCCGCGAGTACATTATGCCGGCCTAAGCATTATGTTTTTTCCTCAATTCAGTAGTGATATTTTGTCTCACCAATATATGTATTACTTATAATATCCTTTCTCAACTTGATAATATCGAATCGATTCTTTATTCGCTTTTTCTTATTAATAATTGATGCTAATACATTCACTCGTCGCCTGTTGAAGAATCACTAATACTCGAAACCCGAGCTAGGTTAAAAGATAATATACTTCGTGTACTATTATTTTCCATACGCACTACAAAATTTTATATTATTGTAATTTTCACGAAACTTTCCTTAGACGAAAATAAAAAAATAATAACATTAAATTTAGTGAACAAATTTGGCATATAGGGAAGAAAAAAGAAAAGGATGAGATATAAAGTGAAACGAAATATGGACAGAATAGAAATATGATGGATGAATCAAAGACAAAATAATTATTTCGGTTGATTTTTGGAAACATATATTTATGGTGAATTTCTGATGCTGGAATGTAACGAATTTCATGCATTAGCAGAGTGAATAGAAAATAGTTGTTCCTAAAAATAGAAATACGATTTAAAATTAAGGACTATTCGTAGGTTTTCAGAGGATAACCCTAAGACATGGACGGATAATTCCGTGAATCTGATATAAAGGTAAGGAACATTGTGGATTGTTTAAATATTATGAAGTAACAAAAGAATATGAAAATCGCATCGATCACAAATCGTCACTTATTTGAGTCTTGGACGAATTCATAAATTGTGAAGTATTACCAATTGGTTAATTATTTGGTTAGTATGCACTAAATAATGATTTAGACTCAAATTCCTTTACAGATCAGAACAACAGGTCTTCCTCGTCAAATGGACCGAGGTCACTGAATCATCTAAATACTGAATTTAAAAGCTTCGGTTTAAATGCAACATTAAGCCGATCATTGATTAGGAGTAATAAAAACCTAATATTATAGGCCTCATTTATATTAATCTTTTTTCTTGCATCATTTTTATTAACCTCTTACTTGAATTGACAAAGATCCAGTATAATGTTGATATAATGATCAATTCCATACAGCACGATTATGATTAAGAACATATGAGAAATTTAATCTCAGGTGGGTAATTTGCAAAGGTCTTTACAAATTGCCCACCTGAAGATGGTGTCATACAACAAAACCTAGGTCGTGGTAAAGGATTCAAATAAAGTAGAAATAATACTACATTACATAGTTCCATCTAGTATTGAAAAATTAAATTAAGATCATTAACATATGCAGTAATGTACTCTACTACGCACTAGGCAAATAAATTTATTTGCTTTTGGAAATTCTAAATATAAAAGTGGTCCAATTTTTTATAATGTACCCATTACAATCTCATAATGTAATTTTTTAATAAAATTATATTTTAGAAACTCTAGTTCGTAAAAATTATTGCCGTAGGTAAGAAATTGAATCAAAAGATACGAAATGTGGTGATGGTTTATAATTTTATTTTTAACAGATTAGCTTTTTTCTCGGACTAAATAAACCATAGGTTAATATAAACTAAATGTTTTAATAAAATATATAGATAGTCCCTTAAAAACAATTAAAAATCTCTTAAATTTAAATTGAAGCTCCGTAATTAAATAACAACACTGCAATGAATTTCATAAAAACTTCAACTAAACTAAGCAACGCGAGCAATAATTACGGAAAGAGTGCGCGTATAATCGCAAAGCGAAATCGTTTTTTGAAAGCAGCCCCGAAACGGAAGCGGCACATAGAAAACAGCACCCCGTTTTCCGTCTGAAGCTACGCCGCCTACACGAGTTAAAGGGCTAATAAGAACACGCCCAAGTATTTTGTTGCGGCGTCACGGGGGAAGCGCGCCATATTTTGAGGATGCGGGTTGAGGTTTGAAATCTCTATGTAGTTGCTAAAATTAATTGCTTAAGCAATTATTCACCAAAGCCTCGTATGTGGTTTGAGTAATTCTTAGATTCAATTATGATCTCATTCAGTTGTGATATTAAAACGTATTAAAATATTTTATACATCTAATCTTATCACTTATCATTCAAATTGATAAAATTAATTTTATAGATCTCACTACGATACCAAAATTTGTTCAAATGCTATATTTGTAATAAAAAATATAACTAATATAGAAACCGCCTTCCAGACGCTTCCCTTCTAATGATCGTTTTAATAAGTTATGATTCGAATTGGTGCAAATGGACTAAAACAATTTGATAATCTGAATAAACTGGTTTTAGTTTAAAACCATCGTGCAAGGAAAATAACTCCCCATTAAGTTCAATGTGGTAGGAAAATTGAATATTACTTGAAATCTTCGAAAGTAATAGGAATTTCTTTCCTGGAAATAATTCAATGTTCACATTTAAGATCATAAATATATGAAATAAAACAACTTATTTAAAGAAGTTCCTTTCGTAACAAGAAATTTCTTTAAATAAAGCGAAATTTCAGAATCAATAAATAAATTATGAGACCAAATGATTGCTTACGAAATGAATAATTATTTTGAACATTGAGAAATTCCTTTAAATAAAGCGAAATTTCAGAATCAATAAATAAATTATGAGACCAAATGATTGCTTACGAAATGAATAATTATTTTGAACATTGAATATATTTGGCGTTAATTTTGTAGAAATTCATTATTCATAATTAAACGAAACTATGTGATGTAGTATTATTTCTACTTTCTTTATGTTCTTTACCACGACCTAGGTTTCATTGTATTACAACAACTTTAGGTGGGCTATTAGCAAAGATCTTTGCTAATAAAATTTGCGTCAGTAGCAAAGATCTTTGCTAATATCCCACCTGAAGATGTTGTAATACAACAAAACTTAGGTCGTGGTAAAGCACTTAAAGAAAATAGAAATAATGCTACATCACGTAGTTTCATTTAATTATGAATAATTATTTTAATAATGAAAAAATTTAATTGATTTCAGAATATTTATCGAGATGAAGTGGCAAAAGAAACTTAAAAATTTTGTTAAATTCATAACTGATTAAGTTATAAATACTCGCGTAGTGCTACGACTCATCGGTACAATTGAGAAATTTTGTTACTGAAAAGATATACTGAATAAATATACATTGCTATTAACATTAAGGTTTCCATCTAAGAAAAAGTTATCATAAATACAAACCTTAAAACTTGTGAAAATACCTTATAATACTTTCTAAATTGGAAATTACATTTTTTCATATTACAAAAAATATCAAATTAAAACAGGTTGCACTAAAACTTTTTGTGAGGTAACCTTCAAAGAAATATTTATCTATTTCCACATTACGGTTATTACAGACAGACGAATGAATTCTGAAGTGATTCATTAGTGTTCTATTTTTGAAAATTTTCCACAAAACACTAATTATAAAAGCTTTCCCAAGGAAATTAATTAGTTATGCACCTTTTAAATACCAGAGTAGACACAATTTATAACTTAACACCGATAATTTATTCTAAACGAAGTTATAAAATGAAGTATAAAAACAACATAATTATTCGCAGTCAAACCCACAAGAAAAATAAAATTTAATTTCTTATATTCATTTCTAACAACATTATAATATCAATCGGCTGTAGTAAACAAATGTACCAGTACTGGCCAAACATAAAAACGTATATATATATATGTCACCTGCCTTGCAGTATTACGTTGTGCAGACATCTACATTTGTCAAAGGCAAGGGTCTTACAATGTTAAGTTTATACTCGGGAAACTGTCTTTGGATGGTAAAATACTTGAATTATTGAAAAATATAGAAATATAGAAAATATAGTAAAGTTAGAAAGCATAACTGGAATATTCTCTTAAATTCATTTTAGACATCTATTTCACAATGAAAAGTATTCAATGAATCGTAAAATCTAAACTTTGTGTCAAAATATTTTTTTAATCTAAAAATTTAGTTAATAAGTAATAAGGCGTAAAATAAGTACCTAAATCTTTTGATCATATTATATTATATTATATTATATATATATATATATATATATATATATATATATATATATATATATATATATATATATATATAAATTTAAATTAATTCTTTTATCTAAATTTGTAATATTTAAATTGATTTTTTTATATAAATTTGCAAAATGTTTTTTTATCCAAAAATTTGCGTAAAGTAAATACCTAAATATTTTGATCTTAACATCAATTAAGGAAAATAATGTTTAATAATTGCATAATTATCCGTAGTCACGCACCATAAATAAAACCTTAGTTCTCATTCTCAGTTTAGTAACACGTTAACATCAATGTACCTGTATTAGCCAAATATACACATGTACATATATATCACCTCCTATGCAGTGTTACATTGTATAGACATATACTTTTATCAAAGCTAGTGATCATACAATATATTAAATTATCAACGTCATAGGCTGGTAAAATAATTGCAAAACTGGATAAGGCAGGTAAGGTAAAGTTAGGTTTTGGTAAAACGCATACCTCGTATACTTATTAATTTATCTATTTCAAGCTTCAACGTCCAATAACACATACATTAGACGGACTTATTGCAACAAGAAAAATCTCTTCCGATAAACCTCGTTGAATAAATTTGAACATTTTATAATGCGAAAGACTGTAAAAAATACGAAAAAAACAGAACTAATTTACGGTAATACAACATATAACAACAATATCAAAACCGATAAATAAGCAAACTAAATATAAAAAATACAAAAAAAATCATAATTACCAATTTTGACATGGTTGGGACCAAGGAAAGGGACACAAGATAAAATTAGGATGGTAAGGACTAAGATATTATGAGAGGAAGGGTTTATTCAGACAGGTTAGGATTGTCAAAATATTATAAAATGTGTAGATTACGCCGATTGCGGACATCCTTTCATTTAAGTTGCACTCTGTATTTTATTATATTTATTATCTGAATTATATTATGGTCATATATACCTAAATAATTAATGTTCACGAAATTGTCATGAAAATTTTAAAAATAGAAATTAAATGCTCGATTTTTTTATTTCTTATATCAACTGTAACATTTTTCAGCTAGGTATAAGAATTTTAAAATAAAATTATAATTTTTAGTAGCATGTCTTCAGAGATATGCTGAAAATATACCGAAATTAAAAAAAAAGAATATATAACTGATATTACTTACAATATCTCACAGCTTTGATATCATCATTCAAAACAACATCAAGCTATTATAATGATAAAGTGATCTATGAGAAATAATACGTAAAGATTTTCTGTTGTAACATAAAACAAATTGTAGGATAACTGTCCATTAGATAAGCGATGTAAAACAAAGTAATGCCAGGCCATACTTTTTCCAAGCTTATGTGTATATGTAGCCAACGTACTTCTCGCAACATCTGGCATGATGTAGTACCATGCACCTCGGATAGGTTTACGTGAGATATCATTAAATAACTAAAGACAATAATGAACAGTACGACCTGGTAAATTTAATTGCTCTCGGAAACAGTACGAGACATGCTGGCTATATATATATATATATATATATATATATATATATATATATATATATATATATATATATATATGTTAAACCTTATTAGTCGGGTGCTAATTATTACCCGTTGGCGGATAATTCTTTACATCAATGCATAGACTTGTTGGTGATTCTAATTAAATGTAAATTAACAGAAATAACTTACTGGACACAAACGGAGTTTATATATCGTTTTCCTCTTATGATTTTAAACTGCTGCTTTTTTCATATTTCTTCAAACTATGATGGCCTGAAAATGACGTCTGAATCTTGCCACTAATATCTTTATATCAACAACAGGGCTAACATTCCTGTGACAAAACTCAATTTTCCTTTAATTACATAATAAATATAAATAAAAAGATTCATTTTACTCTAAAAAAGATGAGGTGGAAGTTTATTATTGTAATCCTTACTGAATTAGCAACCAAAAATCTAGCCCATCGGAAAATTTCATAAAAAAAATAATGTTATTTTTATTTCGATATCTCGCCCACATCAGTCGAAGACCAGAGCCAAGGGCGAAACCATTACACACATGTAGAATATTTTTTGTATGTTCTCTATTAAAAAATTAATAAATATTTGCATGAAAAAAAATTATATTGAAAAAATACTGAACTTACGTCAACGTGAAAATCTGCACAAATATAAGCGTGAAATATAAAATTATGACAAAATAAAAATCTTAAATATTATATAAAAACTAAATTCATTCAAAAATACTTTAAAAATCTGAAACAGCGAAACATAAAAATGCGAAATTGCTACAAAACAACTTCGTAAATTTTGTAATTCAAGTTCGAAACTTATGCATAAACGTAACTCTGGTCGATGAAGCTCTCGACTCGTTCCAAGAGATTCTCTCCTTTTCAATATTTTCCCTTCTTTGAACTCATATTGAAGTAAAATAATTTCATGTAATGCCGCTTCCGAAGTATGTACATTTTCTTCTTATAAAATTTTCTAAATACATTCTTGTGTGTTGTAAAATGGTTGGTTCTTTCATAGCTGATTGAATTGATAATTGGTTTAATGTCGGCAAAACAGAAAAATACTTTCATCGTATTTTTTTAAAACTTCCTGAATTGCCTTTCTAGAATTAGTCAATCTTTGATGACCACATTTCGTAATTATCTTTTCTTCAAATATGAATACGTGAGTATTTATGCGTACTATTCGGAATGTCTTAATTGCAAAACAAACCTGTATTTTTAAAAAATTTAAGTTATTAATTATGCTACATCTATATAGCTTCTATTATGTTACGGTTAAACTTTCTATTTTTATAATTCATTCAGTTATTTTTTTTGAACTTCACAACAACATTTTTACCCAAACAAATATCGCTACAAACTTTCCCGTCTTTTATTGTTATTCAAACCTATACATTTTTTGAATAGTAAATGATTTTCTTGGAACCACCCAAAAATTAAATTGATGTTACAGCTGATTTTTATAATTATCGTTTACAACTAAAATATAACTAATATTTCAAATGTGTATACTTATTTCAAAAGCATTCAGTTTTTTATTTGTTGGCTTTTTAATATTGTTGGCCACATAGGACAAAACATTCTAAGTCCTGGATCCCTTGTATTTTTTGGCTTCGTCCTTTATTCTTCTTTAGAATTTCCTTTCCTAGTCATTATTATAAAACAAATTTTTAAAGCAAATAATGTAAAGTAAATTTTCTCAGCTACATATTCTTTACTTAATTTTTTTCCCAAGGTCTTTACAAATTGCCCACTTGAAGACGTTGTAATACAACGAAACCTAGGTCGTGGTTAAGAATTTAAATAAAGCCGTGATAATACCACATCACGTAGTTTCATTTAGTTGTAAATAAAAATTAAGTGATTATGAATTTCTACAAAATTAACGCCAAATGTATTCAATACATATTTTATATTAAACTACTTTGTTCTCATCAGTTATTTACTATGTTATTTACCAAAATATGCAACACATTTGTTTAAGTATTGTTTATGCAAAATCCTCTAAAAAGTTTTCTTAGCTAAATTTTCAGTCGGTGTCGTTATCACGTCCTTCATAATCAGTCGGAGAGCTCCTGATAACCTAAGCAAATCGAAGTTCTCAAAATGTTTTCCTTTGCATAGCAAAAATATTAATATCGCCTTCGTATCCAAAATTATGAATCTTGGAGTCTTTTATTTTATTATGCAGGATTACCATGATCATACGCGACTATTAAATTAGAGTAAAATATACTTTTTTAATTTTTGGTATTTCTTCATACGTGATATTCCTGAATAAAACACGGTTTAATGTAGTGTTTCTGCTGTTGCATATTACCAGGGGTACTGGATCAAAACATTTTTTTAATAAATGTTGTAATAGCCCTGCAAACATGCAAGGAAAAACTACAAAATTTCCCGTGTGAATATTTCGTGTACTTGAGAATATTATGCAGGTTACATTGCTTGCAGCTTCGTG
The DNA here is from genome assembly GCA_039881145.1 of Druceiella hillmani. NCBI lineage: Eukaryota > Metazoa > Arthropoda > Insecta > Lepidoptera > Hepialidae > Druceiella > Druceiella hillmani. The sequence continues at coordinate 3,690,794 of JAYKKI010000012.1, forward strand.
CATTTGGAATATTAACTCTAGATGATGTCTTTAGATATTTGTTACTCAATGACGACCGATTGGTACTATGGATTTTAATAAAATTTGGCCCTGTCATAATTCATGATTTAGACTCACATATCGCGAATTAGTACTAAGAGCTATAATCTGAGAAATAACGGTATGCCTACAGGATAAAATGAGTTTTGTCAACAAATGGCGGAAGGTGCAAATATCAAGGATTAAAATGATATATGTATAAATATGACGATGATTTACTTACGTTTCAAACTAAATAAATCACAGGAAAGGATACGGATTCATAACTGAAACACTAAAACTTCAAAAGATAACACAACAAAATTTTATTAAAATTAAAAAAAAAATTGAAACTATGACCCCTATGGGGTCTATGACCCCTAAATCACCGTAATAGTAATTACTGCGAAATATTTTGTTCGTCTAAAAGCGTTTACACATCAACTATCTTATACGACCAGCAGAGGGTCCGCTCTAAAAAGAAACGAGATCAGACTAAGCGATATATATATATATATATATCTCGCTTTCTCATATAGCAGTGTCTCTCTCTGTCGATCATACAACATGGATTGTGCATAAAATCCTATGGGCAAATATGTTATTTTATTGCAGTAAGTAATGTAATGTCGGCATAAATGGTAAAAAGTGGTTAGAAAACCTAAATTTGCTGAGCAGTTTTCTAGCACATAATCCCTTAAAAAGTCAATAATAACAAAATCTTCTTTTTCCAGTTTGAGGATCGTTTATGTACAAATACAAAAGTTTTAGCAATAAACTTCATAATATCAAAACTTAATTTCAAACAATACTACAGTGGGATGCCGCTGAACAAAATCTAAAGGACCCAATTGATTTCGTAAATCTACAAATAAATTTATTCGCGTTTCAGAATTTTTTTTTCAAATATGGTAAAAATTTTTATTGGGAATTATGGTAGTATTACAACGGGATGTTAAGAAAATAACTTTATTTTATTTAGTGGCCTTTCCTTTTCAGTATAATTCAATCTAAACCACTATCTAAGCAGTGACCCTTGGATAAACAAAACTGCTATCCGAGATTTTATTTTTGTAGGGTTTGTCAATTTCCTGACTTTTGTATTTTGGCACCGCTACAGAATAGTTAAAAAGATCTTAAAATGACAAAAAATTGTTTACATTTTCTGCACTTTATTTATTGGTCTTTTTGTATACAAGCAAATACGACAATTTATGGATCCAAAAGCGTTTATCTCTACTAATTAGTTTATAAGTATCAGATAGAAAAAAATTAAGAACAAAGAAACAAAATAATACACACAAATAGGATTGAAAGTTAGTTTTAATAGATCAGAAAATAAAAGATAATTACTTACTAATTCATCAAAAGCAGATCGAAGTTTTAATAGTATTCAAACTATTTACGAATGTCTTTCTGTTACGAACTGTCTGTTACTCCAAAAAGAAATTCCTTGCTGGCCCTATTGGATTTTGCATAAATTTACTTCATCTATTGTAGTAAATGTAACTTATTACAACCTTGTAAATACGTAGGTACTTTATATATGAATGAATAAAGCATTATATCGACTTGTAGTATGATTCTTTGCTTTTGACACTATTTCATCAGCAGTGGTTTAGTCTGAGAAAAACAATGCTTGACTTTAGCCTTTTTTCCTTGAATAAAGTATTTATTATGCATTTTCTCTTCTTTAAATAATTTAAGACATATAAACTTTTTTTAAATGAAACATAACCTCACTTTCCATTTTGATCTGTAATATTGATATCGATGTTACATATCAGAAACTCAAGATGCGCATGCAACTTCACTCCCATTATATTTGATTTCGCCATCAGCATGTTTTTAGATGGATCCTTTTTTTGTAAGTGATTAGCAAACAGAGCCCTGTAAATAAAATAACGTAAACACGTGGCAGTATTTAAAATGATAATCACTTTATAAAACGACAGCCATTAAAAACTATTCTTTAAAAACAAATTTTAGGGGTTCTTACAGGTTTTAAATGACTCCAAAGTAAAAATCAATATAACAATAGGAAACGTTTCAGAGATAAGAAAAGTCCAGACAATATTAATTGACTGGCTTATTGAAAGCTGGCAAATTAAAGGAACTTTTAAACAAACGTTTTGGGCACTATCTATTTTTAAAATATTCACCGATTTTAAAATATTTATATTCCTAAGTATTTGATGACTACATTTAATGGGTGTAAAATACCCAAAACTTTTGTTTTTTAAGTTTCATTAAATTTACATTTCAAAAATTGGCACTTTTTGAATTATTTAGAGTTTAAAACTGTATATATTATTAAAAGTAATATATAAATCATCGAGTAATTGGGAAAAAAACATTTCGTAATTATATTTGCTAACGACCTTATTTTGGATATCTTGTAAGAAGAATTTAAATTTATAATCTTGATAATTTTTGACGCCCTATCTATATTTCAATTACTTTGGAATATAACAGAAAATCATGAGAAGCTTAAATTTCTTAGAAAATTCTGAAATTTGTTAAACGGACTTAAAGTCAACTAGAAGGAAGCAATTATTTGGCATAGAGATTAGGACAGGCATCTCTAGTATTTTTTTCTAGTTCAAACGTAACCGAATTGAGAAATTTAAATGTAAACTTAATGTTGATCATCAATGAAAGCTGATAAAAGTGAAACTTCAATATTTCAAGCTCAGGTAATTTTCTTTTATTTATCCATCAGGACTCATTGAAATTTAACTAAGCTTTCAAAATAATCATAAATTACCTCTAATTTTAATATAGTATTATACATTAAGGTAATTTAATACGCCTTATTAAAATAACCTATATTGAGTTTCAAGGTTTTAGTTCAAATATTTTAATAGGATATTTTACGGATTTGAATGGTCTAATTTAAGAATTTAGCAAGTTTTAATGTGAATTGTTTTCATACTCGAGATACTTTAAATATTATATCTCTTACCTTTAAAAATTTATATAAACTCAATTCGAACATAATACCTACAAATAACTAATTACGTGTCATTAAAAGTAACTAAAGATTAAGTTTGAACTTAAATAATATTACAGAGCTATGAAAATCTTAATTCATTCATTCGGTACTTTTCAATAGGTATTGCTTACTTTACTACAAATATCCAAACACTTGTGATAATGTAATTTCTTTGAGATCATAAAGTTTACTTACCGAAAACGAAAGAAAGTTCCAATAAATATCGGCCTAGTAATGTTACTTTAATTATTCCGTTAATTATTAATTAAATTCTGTAATGGAACTTTTAAAGATCAATATTATAAACTTATTTATAGCAGCATGATATTAAATATTCATCAACCTGTAACTATAATTTTAAAATTTTCGCTGTTTAACTGTTTTGTTTAGGGTGAAAATATTAAGACTGCTAACGCATATAACTCGTCGGTATTTCATTGTTTATGTTATCAAATATGGTATTTATTTTCTCCGCGCAGTATTTGTTTTCGCTTTCAACTATGTTTTTAGGGAGTTTTGTTCTCATAAGGGATTAGGGAACAAAGCACATTAATCAAAATGGTGTAAAAACCGAGTATATGAACTTTATTAACTATTACTAACTAAAAAAGACGGGCGTTAAAAACTCTTTCTAAAGACTAATTTTACGGATTCTTACAGGTTTGAAGTCAAAGAAAAAAAATTATGTAAGAGTAGGAAGCGCTCCAGAGATACTAGGTTCCAAATAATAGAAATGTATTATTGCATTGAAAACCAGTAAATGAAATAAACTTTCTACATAAAAATGTTGGTCACAATTTGTTTTTATAATTTTCGCCAAGTTGTAAAATATTGATATTCGTAAATATTTGACGGCTACGTTTATTACTTTGAATTTTGTAAATTGGTAAGTATTTAAGAAAAATTAAAATACCCAAAATTTGTATGTACAATACATATCTCTAAAACAATTTTTAATGATCATCCTAAAATTTTTCTTATAATTAATATTTCATCATGAAGTATATTTTACAAAAATATTTAACTAAAAATGCTTGGTCACCCAAACAAAACAAAAATACCATTTCAAGGGTCACTCTTTAACCGTTTAATTGAATTATAATTGTATTAGAATAGTGGCAAAAGAGACCAATTATAAGCACTCGACAGCTTATCGCTGCTTAGTGCTAAGATTGGTCTTTTTGGCAATAAATTTATTAAAGACACTGATTGTTTTGAAGTCAATTAGAATAGAATGGGATATCAATATTAATTTACCTTCCATTATTTTTGAAATATAATTCAAAAAACTTTTTGCAAGAAAATCTCACGTACGCACACACGCATGCGTGTGTAGGTGCGTGCTTGCATGCATGTGTGTTTTAATTTAATTTTTTTTGGTAAGTTCTTTGTTATAAATATATAAGATTTTAAATTAATGTAATATTTTAAAATTGAAACTTTTTGAATATTTTATTTAAATTTTTGCGGATATTTTTTTTCAATTTTCATACTGAGGTCTTGTAGACAAAAATATTTATATTAAGTAGGTATTCGACTTATTTTTACTATTTGCTGCTATAACATTTTAAAGAAGTGGAAATAAAAAAAATATGGAATGTGTATGATACCCACTCTATTCATTGCTATTCTATTTTTTGCAGACAGAAGTAACAAGTGAGACTAGTAAGTTTTGTGTTCAATGACATTAAGTCGAGTATTTCTAAGATTTTAATGCAGACTACTAATAACAATAGGTTCGACAATAATCGGAGAAAATAGAACATACGGTAAATAATACTTAATCGATTCAAAACGGGTCATCGATTTTTGGTCCGTTATTTACGGGTGGTGGTGACCAACAAAAATGACTCAACATTACTGCTGAAAAATTTTTTAATTATTACGCGTAGTAACCGACTCAAACCGCAAAATTATGCTCCTCGGTTTATCTAGAAATTCCTTTCCAATAAATATTTAAAAGATATGAAATGAGTTTATTGGTAATGAGTGTACAAATTCAGTTTCAATTGTGTAATTACGAAACCACGAAAAAAGTGTAATTTTTTAAATGTTTACAAAAGAAAAAAAAACAAACAAGTATCCTCAAAGAATATTGTTAAGTTGCTCTTGCATTTATCATATTTATTTGGTTTGGATATTTTTATTTTCGTTAAATTTTTGCAAAATTTTTGGAACAAATCGTACTAAATATCCTAATGTATAACCACATACCTAAAAAGAATGAAAGTATGATAGCCGACGGACGGAAATAAACGCAATAAAGTGCTACTTAGCTAAGCTGGTAGTAAAACATATAAATATTAACAAATCTGAATTACAAAACAAGTACGTAAGATTAATAAATCTGAATTACGTATCAGATAAAAACCACGTATTAGTTTTGTTTATAGAGAGAAAACAAATATGTGGCCGCTCTAAGAGCAGCTGATTTTACATTCAATTTTGCCCGAATCTTTCTGAAACAAATGCAATCTTCGTTTAAATATAAATAATAATTATAAGTAACACAAATGAGTTATCGTTTGAATATTATATAAGTTCTGAATTTCCTCTTTTCTTTGAGTTCCGTTTTAAATTTGGCAATTTTGCATTTATATAACTTGTCTCTTACAGGGGAAAAATTGGGTACTTTGTGTCGTGTGTATCCTTTTGCGACATATTCATAATACAGAATTGAAAAAATATAGGATTTATTATAATAAGCATGAAGATTATAATATTGTGATATTCCAAAATAACAGATATTTTTAAAAAATTTTTATATATTTATTGTCATAATTAAATATACGTAATTTATTTGTACAAATGTCATATTACCACAGTATAGATTTGAAGCAGTTAAAGATATCATATGGTCAAAGGATGGACACAGTTACAGTATATTTAGAAATCGAGATTTTTATCTGGCTAGTAAAATTGTATACACAGTTTAAAATGAGCGATACATATATACAACCGCAGAAATTTTTTTCATGTCTACCGTGACATTTGCAATGCTTGTAATAATTTGGAATATTTGCAAAGAAGTTTAACAGAATTACTTTTTTTTTCTTTTCACATGATACCTGGACTAGATATTAATGCCCAACGACTACAGGCAGCGTTTACATCTTAAAATTTACGAACTTTGGAAGCAAACTTTACTAAAACTGGTCGGTATTGCTCAAGTTTCTAATATTTTTTAGAACTTTGTGCAAATATCCCCTTTTGAAAATAAACCTTGATACGTAAACTATTTGGTAAACATTTTTAAATATTAGTAACAAGCTGCGGGTACCCACTTGGCTCGCTTAGGGAATTGATATGAGATTCTACAGTAGTTGGAATAAAAGGATAAATTTTAAGATATAAGAGGTAAACAATTTTATTGCGAACATATTCTAGCTATTTAAAATACTTGTTTATAAACAACATTTTTCATCTTGTCACCTGGGGTATACGTGTGCACACTTTTCACACTTTATTTTCGATCTACATTTAGTCACTGTAACACTTTGATTAGTCACATTTCACTCTTTGTTTTATTCACTCACTGCACTGCATTGATAAAAAACTGATGTTCGAATCCACGACAGATCTTGTTTTATATATCCCTACCAATGAATAGCCCCACCCATACAAAAAAGGCTTCGAATGGCCCACAATGTTCCAAAACATCCCACAACACTTGAGAGTGTTTTGGAAAATGGCACAATGATTTAGAATATTCCGGGATGACTATTCCCAAACATTTCAGAATGTTCCGGGATGTTCTGGAATATTGTGAATGCTCTCGAATACTCTCGAATGTTCAAGACTGTTCCAGAAATTTCTAGAGTGCGAAACTTCCAGCTCTTAAGCACGCCCTTCAGGTAAAAACGGGACCTTCTCTTCCCTTGATCGTACCGGGACTCGTTTCTAAGTTTTTGCGGCACCCACATTGTACAGTTACTTTTGTAATATATATTGATTAAACACGAAAGACGATAAGTACATATATATTGTTATATTATTTACATTTGGAAGTACATATACGTTTACATAAATGGATTACACAGATTGTAAAACAAGAACGATTATTTTTATTACACTCAAAGACAAATATTGACTATTACGATAGTTGTTGCGTAAAACGCGTTGTCGACGAAATTCGCTGAATTTTTGATATATCGTTCAAACTATAAATATCTAACTGGTTTTTAAATTAGAAAATTATTTACTGTTTAGTTTTTGGGAAAAACCGCTCTCCAAAATTGTGGAATTAATATTATAGAAAAATTAATATATGTATAATTAATTGTAATTAATTAATAAAATAATTGTACGCATACACTAGCGACGCAATATGATATGCACTGTTCGAGCAAGATAGACTTACATTATTGACAAATTGTTTAATATCGATAAAAACTTGTTCGAACAGTATCGCCAAAAGAAAACTTAATATACAAGATTACACTAAAAGTCGACGCGTTATGCCAATGTTTGTTGCATATTATGCTATTAACTTTTATTACATGTATGTTTGGTAAGACTAAAGTATTAGTATTTGTTTTGATGAGAACCAATACGAACCCGTATGATTATCTGTATGCCTGTTGTACAAACACGAAACATAAAAATTGTGTTTAAGTAACCATATATGATTAACTAATCTGAATTAATCCGAGCGCACAGCTGGTAAAATTATTTGCAACATTCATTATTTATATATCCATAACGATCACCCTACTTGTCTAAAGGCATATAGAATTAGGAGATCAATTATATTTTTTTGTTGACTGTGTGCCCACGAATGACAACTTAAGTGTACCACGTATATACAACGCAAAGATTGCTAATATCTAACCTGAAGATGTTGTAATACAACGAAACGTAGGTCGTGGTAAAGAAATTAAAGAAAGTAGAAATAATACTACATCACGTAGTTTCATTTAATTGTGAATAATGAATTTCTACAAAATTAACCCCAAATACATTCAATATAATATTAGTGTCAAATGTAACGTCGAGACAATGCGGAGATAGTGTAGATACAACAACAAGACTGTAAAAGTTCATTCAGAAAAGTTATGTAGATTGTCAGTACACAATTCAATAAGATAAATTTTTTAAAGTTATCTGCAAGTAATGCACTTAAAGAAGTATTATTGTAAGTTTGTGATGAAAACCTGTGTTGAAAATTCTAAATGTTGTCAAAGAAAATAAACTTGCTGGTTCTATTGTTATCTCCTTTTGTTAATTTATTTCTTTATTTATTTACTTACTTTAAAGTACACAATTAATACATATGGCGCACATATTACTACATAAACAATATCTAAATTTCAACCAGAATATTAGTCCAGCCTCGTTCGTCCAGCGGCCGGGAATCGAATTCGGGTCTCCGCGGTGCGCTACGCCGCCAAAGGCCGTATACCTTCTCATCAACCCAGTATATCACCGTAGCGACTTTCATCGTATTAAATATTTTTTTCTGCATTGATTTCCTTTTGATATTTAAATTTTAATAATTTCAGCAAACTGAGAAATGGGAATATAGAGATATTATTAGGAAAGTGAGAATGACCATTGATTGAGAATGGCATATTGAATGACACATTGAGAATGACATATTAATGAAAGTGTGAATTATCTCGTACTTCTCAAGGGAAAGACCAAGCAATTGCAATGACTATTCTCGTTCCCATCACTTTTCTTTCATAATATATTTTTTTAATACTGTGGGAGTATTTATAAAACAAATATTGAATAAACTTAATTAACACCGACTTAATCCCTAATATCAAATGAAAAATTCACACAGTGTAATAGGACACTTACTTTGAAATCTCGTTTAGAGAAGATAAATTCTTTCTTTGCCACAATGATTTTTATATTTATTATAATAATGAAATGCAAATTTTAATTCAGCAATATCTTTAATTTTTTATGTCATATTGGGCACACTAGTTTTATATAAAATATTTTTAATAAATCCATTTTAAAAGTATTCGTCACGTGGCTCATTGATAATATCGCCTTTGAATTGAAATTTCTTTATTCTGAGCCTAATATTAACTCACGTTAAATTAACTTTGTTCACGTTGTTAAATTAACGATGTGATTGGTATATTTTACGACGTCCTTACTTCTTTTTTAATGAATTGTACTCCGGTGTCATCACTTGATCTCAAGTTTGCTACTCGTTTTATTCCATATGTGTACATGGATCATTCAATAGCGTCAGCCATGTTTAATCATCCAAATGAAAGCAATATATTTTAATAACGTCTAATATTTTTAATTAATAGTCAAGAATCGTTGTGAATATATTAAACTCATAAGTGTGTTATCAACACGGAATAAGGTTGTTGATAAAGTGTCGCCAAATTAAAAGGAGATTCAAAAGGGCGCCGCCTATACCGATGTTTTTGTCCCAAGTTATTTCAGGTGATTGATTGTTGGTTTCGGTACTTGGGCGTAGGTGGAGGTTCGAACTGGATGGAAAACCCTTATTTCAAAGTGGGATGCGATTGAATGGGATACACTTGTTGCTTTCTTTTTCACGGAGATGTTTGTATATATTTTATTGTTTTATTATTCATTTAGATTTATCAAATTGATGTTATCTTTCGTTCATTGGGAACGAAATACAAGAGAGGAATTAGGAAATATGTAAGTCTAACAATTATTCGGCTACGATTTTGTGAACACTTCTGAATAATGACAATTGCTGTAAATTGTAATTTTTTGACCTCGAGTGAAATACCGTGAGTTGGCCTTAAGTGACGTTTGAGTGAAAGCTAAGATATATAAAGGCAAAATTTAATTGTAATCAAAATTTAACATATATAAATTGTTGTATCAAAAAAGGATGCTCTTTAGAGGAAAGCAAGGGAATAGCCCTCTTTATTTATGTTGCTAGTTAGTGTTTTCGAATTACGGTTAGGTAATTTTAAAGTATTATTTCTTCCCTATTTTGTTCATGGATAGCGATTTTGATACTTGTATATTAAGTTGGTTATTAACTAAAAATTGCACATTATTTTTAATTTCGTTAAAATTTCTTCATTATATTTGTTGGGCCAAACAAGAATTGAATTTTGAAGATGAATTTAATTAAACTTTATTGTTTGGCTTATGGCAAAATATTGCCCTTTACATCATGTTTTACTCGACCACTATTTTAGGGTTCTCTGTACCAAAGGCAAATATGTAACATATTTTTTTCACCCACATCTCTCCGTCTGTCTTCATAGCAGCATAGGTCTTCTTTTAAAATGTCATTACAATGAAACTATGTCATGTTGATTGTAATGAATTTTTAGAAAAAAATTTGTAGAATAATAAGAAAAAACGGAAATAATGAAAAATTATGTTTTAATTCTTTTTCTTTAAAACATCTCTTGGTATTATAGACGTGGATGAAAACATTTTCTCGTAGATCCCATTGAATGAGGTATCGTTGAGTAGATATTTTGATATTCAATTCAAAACGTATAGTATTAATTTCTACATAGCAACTTCTTCGAGAAATGTCAATCTCTGAGTAGTTTTTCTCCTCAATCCAGCCTTTCCCTCTCCCTCTTATACTTTTAGTCACTTGTGATAACTTTGAATAAGAAAAAAGATGAGCCGTATTTTCTAAGTTATTGTAATGGAAAATGTGTTTACTCAACTTAATAAAAAAAATATCAAATGTGAGCAACCAGTTATTTTATTATTTCTCACAATTTATTATTTCTGTGAAAAATATATGAGCAACGTATTAAAATAATGAATGATCATATGACCAAAAAAATGCATCATTGAAGTTAACAGAGCATTTACCTAGGAGCCAGGGCAAAAAATGGAAAAGCCGCATTTGATTTGATGTCTAATAGCCAAGGCTTGTGGCCCAGTTTGTTCGTTGTCGTTGACAGGATGCTATCAAAACAATAGCAGGGGTATCTTGATTGCTACATGAAATTATTTAGAATATCTTTACTGAGATACGGACAAATAAATGGTGAACAATAAGGAGTTAAAAATATAGTTAATAATTGTAACAGCGTAATATAATTTTTAAGTATCTTTGATACAATGGAACGTTTAAATGTAATGTAAAATGATTTTGGTGTGTAAAAAATCTACATACATACAAGATCATAAAGGATCTATTTATTAAACTACGGACAATGTCAAATGCATGAAAAATATTTTTAAGGTTTTTTAAATCATCAAAATTTATTTATCATAGGTTTATTACTAAATTTGGTCTTTTACCGGCATCATCTCTTAACCTTTAAAAATGCTTGTGAGGGCATCCCACACTGCGTTTCGTAGTTAATGGTTCGCACTCAAGACGTCATCTACTTCATCAGTTGTTGACTTTTTGGCAATATGGCTTGCTCATTGCCACTTCAATGTGATGATGTTGGCTATGTCGCCTCTTTGGTCCTAGGTCGAACTTCGAGCATAGCTCCTTCCATAGCTCACTGCATAATTTTAAATTTATGAATTAGGCCAGCCGGGACTGTTTAGATTTCACCGCCCTAGGTCATTACGGTAAAACACATTGATGTTACAATTCCATGTTTAGCGATTCCAAAATTAGTAACGAAGTTCCGACGCAATTTTCTAGATGTTGCCCAGCTTAAACGAATTCTTTTGCCAGCTTGTTTGTCAAATTTGTTTCTACCCAGTTTATTCATTTATCCTAGGGTGACATAATCCTGACCAACTTTGATGCTAACATTACAGAAATTTACTGGTATCAGTATGATCTGTGAATTAAATATGACTTTTATCTTGGTTAGGATCATGCTGAAATCCATTCGTTTGGAATCCATTCGTTTGGAATCCATTAGTATTATTATATCATAAACGAATCTAAGGTGTATGACGTTCGCGCCATTTATATTGATGCCCTGCCTTTTCCAATCTAAATTCTTGAAGAACTTCGGAATATATTATCTCCCTGCCGCACTCCGCATCACAGTTGGATAGGCCTTCTCTTTTGGTTCTGTGTTTGGTCAGTTATCGTAGATGCGGAATTTGTTTACTCAAACAATCTGTCGAACATTCTTAAGATTTTTAAATAAACAAGGACAATTTTTAAGTTTAGAATCAATTTAAAACACCTTTTATAAATCTGAATAATAGTTGTAGTTTGTTTATGATAATGAATAAAATAAAATAAGAACTTTAGGCAATACAATCAATAGAGAATGTTATTTTCATAGGTAAGTAAAGAGTCAAACACTGGACTTATATTCGTACGTATGTACAAGAGCATGTCTTCATGGCGCGTGTGAGCATAAAATATAATTGTTCCCCCGTTCCTAGAGGTGGTTTTTAATCAAATATTTACACATCGTAAATCTTTTTTCAATTTGCTGGAAGTACCCATACACTCGGGATGATATTTTCATAAATATATAATAGTACATTGATATTGCAATGACAATGTAGATAACTTGCAATACACTTTTTATTATTAAAATAACATCGTTGTTGCTGTAATACCTTTTTTACTAAATACTACAATATTACACACAGAACTTTTGGGAACCCTGAACATAGATTATTCTTAAATTGTTATCAACTATGATGCCATGTATATCATCCAGATACATATGCACCAGGAGATAATATTCTACAGCACTTCTATGCTGTTGTGTTTTTTCAAATCACAATAATGCAACGAAATATATTTAAATTTTTTTCAATCATTTTGAAGTGCATAATTTGATTAGATTTGAAATCGGTTCATAATTTTTCGTATCATTTTAAGTTTGTAGATATTTTTTCCATTGGGTCACTAAGTAAGATAATTTAATAACAATATTTGGGATGTTAACCTATCACTCGAAATATAATTGTACTAAGTTTTTTAAAATTAAAAAAAAAACATTTATATTGACTTCTCTTAGACTTACCTTATATTATCCAAAGTTACCTTATATTATCCAAGTTGCTTACATTATATTATACAAGTTGTTTCTTCCCGATGTCACTTATAGTCAATAAATTATTTTTCTCATATAGTCGTTAATTTGCCAAATATTACTACTACCAAAAAAATTGAAAATTGGTGCCAAGTCTACCCATCCTCATAATAGAATATTTTGTTGTTCCTCCGATCAACGCAGATCTTATAAAATAAATTCAGAACTATAGAAGCATCAATTCATATTCAGTCGTTAGGCAACAGGTATTTAAAAATCCCGCAATTCGTTTTATTTCACAACTAAACCAGCATTCTGGCATTACAAATAACGTACAGTTTTCCCACGCTTTGACCGGTTTCAATTTCGTTTTCCAAATAACATGTAACTTTGACCTCTGTAATGACATTCGGACAAGCGGCATTCCGTCAAATATTTAGTTACCCTTCACACGCCATTCCGCTCATAATCACTGAGCGTTTTTATGTAAGTGTATATACTCTTTAGTACATATTCATTTTGCTAATATATTTAATTCACGCCCGACAGTCATGCAGTGCTCGTCAAAAGAGCATTAGAATTTTTCTGTCAATATAACTTTCAACAAAGTGTGTATACGTAAATCCATGTTTATCTAGTAGATGTGGTTAATTATTGTAGGGGCTTTAAAAGTGAACTGAATAATGGTTTTTTTTTCTCATCATTTCCTTGTCCTATTATATTTCCGTCCTTTTCTAAAAGCTTTATTTTTTTAGTCAGTTATGCCGTGCTATTTGACATAATTAGGATTATCAGGCATTTCGTTTTCTATTATGCACAAAATTAGATACTATTAACAATAAAATATTAATTTGTTATCTAAATAAATCAACCTTGGAACTTATATATATTTCACAATCAAGAGTTATTACCTACGATTTTTTAAACAATTACTAATCACTTGAAGAAAAATTTATACGCATATAAAGTAAGTTTGAGTTTAAGAACTGCTGGAGAGACTCTTGGCGGACGTTATATATTCAATAGTTGGTAGATACTCGTTTAAAAATGTAAGTTTATGGTAAATATGTTCATTGAATTAACCTGTTAAAAGTATTCAATATCACCATAGTAATAAAAGCTTCTAATTTAAATTGATATTACGAGGAACTTCGTTATATTATGCCCACGCGACTGTAGCAAGGGATGGTCACAAGGACTTATATTCGCCTATTGGTAAAAAAGCAACGAAAAGTAAAGAAAATGTATCCTACATTCTCATATTTTTTTGTGATGGAAAATATTTAGTTAAGAAATTTCTAACGACATTCTACATCTCTACTTGAAGTACAAATTTTATTTAAAAAATATTCCATCTCGTAGAAATTACATTTGAAGGGCAACAATACTTTCCAAACTTTGTTTTTGGCGTAGAATATAAAAAAAATTCTAAAATGCAAACATAAATATTATTTTTTGTCGCTGCTGATTTTAAATATTGATTTTAGATTGTTTTTATAATAATTATCATTATTCGTAAAAAACATTCTAACGTATAAGTTTAACTTTCCGTTAAAAAAATCCTTTTTATGAAAATATTTATAACGGTTTATCGAAATGCAGCGAATATTACGTATTTAAATAAAAAACTTATAATTAACTAAGCATTTGGGAAAGACTTTTCAGTTTTCTCAGGAAGTTACATTTTCCCTAGATGATATGTAACTTGAATATATTTAGTTTCTATTCTATTTAATTATATTTAATAAGCGTATTCGATAAATTTAAATTAATAATTAAAACATAATTGTTTCCTTTTATAAATAAAAAAATCAATATTTATTCTAAAATATTTCATTTTGGATAATTGATAATTATCCCAGTTCTTTATGGTAAATGAAGCTAATTTTACAGAAATTTCATTTGCTGTCTTAATAATTTACTGTTTTCGTCTGAAAGAAATAAATTTCTATTACACTGCTATGTTTTAAAATGTTAAAATTTTATTAAGTGCTTGCCAAAATATACTACGAAAAACTATACTACGAAAATATCAAATGGAAGATTAACAATTAAAAATTTTTATCAATCACATCATTTTTTCCCTCTAAAATTGAAGAAATGTTTTTAACGCTTGACTGTTGAAATATTTGTGAGTTAATATAATTAAGCACTATGACAAATTTGAACTTTCTGCTTGAAACCGTATCTGTGAAAAAAGACTGTGACATGGAGACAGACGGACCGGATGGAAAAATACCGTTTTAAGGAACCTATAAATAATTGACGCATTAATTGAAATCTTATTAAATTAACAAATGTCAAATCATTAATAACGCTGCGACAAATGGACAACGAAGATATTCGTGGAAGGTAAGACCATTGACTACTAATATGTAATTACCAGCGGTATCCAAAAAAAAGTTTATTCCTCAAATATTTATGAAGTTACTAGGAAGACTCCCGCAACGTGTCTTTGAATGTCTTTCAATATGTTTTTTTTGATGGTTTATGTAACGCGACTTCTGTGAAAATGTTTTTAAAACTTTTTACTTCGGTCAGTGAAGAGTTTCACGAAGTTGTGAGTTATAATTGTGAGTTACAGAGGGTAATTCACGCACGTTCCTTCTGGACATTAAAAACGTCAGTGTTATCTGTTTGCCGATATAAGGTAGTTCAATAAGAAGCACGCTTGAAAAAGGGGTAAAATGCGATCATCGCGATTAAACTTTTAACTAATGATTCTTTGATAAATTGAGGTTAATGATTCCTTTTTTTTGTAGGTTCATAATTTCTTTTTCTTACATACATAGATGTGTAAGATTTATACATAATCACTCATTATTCCGAAAAATTAAAAACAGGAAAAAATCAAACACCTAACAGCAATTATTTTCGAACAAAACTCATTTAATCTGTTTGATTCTATCATTTAAAAATTGGGTAACCCTTACGAAAAAGAATGCTGTACGCATCCGTCTAGTTGGGGAGCTGAAGAGGTGTTAACAGTGTGGAAATCGAAAATATTAAGAAGCTTATTCATCGGTTGATTAATCGCCAGCGAGTTTTTGGCCTTTAGTAGTTCATTTTATTTCGGATATGGTATAATACAAAATCTATAAGTGAACACAATAATATCATTCATTCTAGTTGAAATTTAGTAAAATATGAACTAGAAACAACCTAATTGTTAATCAAAATAAGAAGAAAGAAGAATCTATTTCCTGATAAATAATAATTATTATAAATTATTAACGAATATGAACCATTCAATAAGTTTTATTTCATTCGTTATCTACTGTTTACATTTTTTTTTCTTAATAAACTAATTCAATGATTTATTCTATTAAGAATAATATGGCGAAACACACCAATCATGAAAATAGTGGAAGAAATCTTATGCCAAGATTTAGCAAGTCATCAGACCCTCTTACTAGTATTAAAGGGTTTTCTGATTGTTTTCTGACAGTACTAAGAATTAGAGGAACGAAAATATTACATGTATCCATCTGCTACTGAATTCTGCTGAATGTGTACATCTGCTAGTAGGACACGCAGCAACTATTAAAGCCGTTTGTCAACTTTGCCAACTCATTAGAATGTAATTTTTTTTACATTCTAATGTATCACATTAGAATGTAAAAAAAATAAACATAAATTTGGTATATTTAGAATAAGCACATTTGCCGACTTCATAATTCATAGTTAGTCATAACACCTTTGGTCTCATGAGGTAGCAACATTTCATTGGATAATTCAAAAAGCTTTATCCATTCCACTAGAAAAATCTAGTTATCGTAATAAAATATGATTATTACCTATCGATTATCACAAAATTGCATCAGAATAAATCACGAAAAATGTTAATCCAAGAAATATACCGTGTTGTATCAAATAATAATAAAATCTATTATAAATCTGTCCCATAAATAAATGATGTACAAATAAAACTAAGAAAACTCTCAACTGATAAAAAAAACATAAATATTCCACATCTACCTATAGTACTTTAAATAACTCGGGCAAAACCCTTATTAATAACAAAGGAAAAACAGATAAATACAAAAAGAGTCGTATTTATAAACTTAAATGCAACGATTATAATAGTATATATATAGACCAAACAAGAAGATTTTTTTACTACTAGATATAAAGAACACATTGCTGGTTAGGGAAAAAACAAACCACGCACATCTTATTTTGTAAAACATCTTATCAAAATAACCATGACCCTCATACCATAAATACTCCCTATACATTACAAGTAAACAGAAAGGCAATAAACTCAACATCCTGGAAGTACTAGAAATAAACAGATATATAGGAGATACCAACATTAATATATTAAATGTAAAACTCAGTACAAATACCCAAACTCAATATCGTCCACATTTACAATAATTAGAAAACGTTGATACTGCAGTTCACTTCAAATTGTTTCAGCCCGGTCACGCTTCTAAGGAGACACATCACAAAAGGAGAAATGGAAGATATGTATAATTAGTTATACAACCTTGTTATAACCATAAGATGCTCGTGTTTATTACATGCACCTGAGTACTTTGCACTGTATAACTTTCTAACAATATATGAAATATACTGCCACCTTATCATAAACTCACTAAGTAAAAGTTGTGAAAACACGCTCAAATCCCACTTCGGCTATTATTTTGTAAAATATTTAAATGCTGTGGGAACTTTCTAACGTAATATCTACCAAGTAATCTCACTTAAAGAAATGTCATAACATAAAAATTAAGTAATGCATTTCTTTACGAGTACTTCGGTGCTTCATATCTATTCATATGGCATAAAAGTGCACGTTGGTTTTTTTGCTATTACAAAAAAGAAACATGGAAACCTGATGTTTTTTAAAAGGTTTTGTTTTTCAAGAACCAAAAGTAATGACGGAGCGACTGACAGAACAGTGTGAACTTTTTTGAAGTGTTACACCTAAACATAGTCTTAATATTTCGTCTCACGCACGTTCACCACACGTTTGCACCCAAACAGCAATAGACTATATATAGTAAAGTAACTAGTTTAAAATCATTTTCTAATATTGAAAACTCTTACGATTTTTAGAGAATGAGACATATAAGACAGTTTTATCAGTATTCATTTCATTACTTTTAAGTATACATACACGTATACTTAAAAGTAATGAAAGGAATACTGATAAAACTGTCATATAATTGTTTGATTCGTTTCATAAATGAGTCATCTTAATAATATTTAAATTCCAAACACTTTTTAATTTTATATTATTACTTTGAATGCGTTATAAACATTGGTTTAATTGTTTCTGCTTTACATAATACCATCCAAATAATGGGTTGAAATAAAATGATTTAATTGTATAAATTCTAGAGTAAACATTTTATATTGACGTGGACAAATGAGAGCAGCCAACATAACGATCAAATATGCAGATTATAAAAAAGATTATATTAGTAATAAAAACTTCAGGTAATAGAAAAAGTAGCTCGGATAACTCCGATGACAAGTTATGTAATGGGGGTAATTTTTTTTATCAAATCATTAGTTTTTAAAATGGCGTAAGAAGATATTTCTAAAAATGCGTGTACATCATTTTTAGAAATATCTTAATGCAAAATTGTTAAATAAAAAATTACTCTTTGTATGTATGATAACAAATTTCAAATATAAATATTGTATTTTAAATTTGGGCCTTTATGTTATCTAAATTGGTCTAATGTAAGCCAATTGCAATATCAATTATCCAATAATTGGTTTGTAACATTAGTGAAACTTCGTTTTTCACCTTCAACAAGCCAACTTAAAAGAACAAAAAACTTCGCACCCGTCGCATGTAACGAGCGCACAATATTTGGCCCCACAGCGTTAAGGCAAAATTGTAACATAAATGTCTCAAATTTAAAAATAAATTATTAAGATATACGCCACATATGTTCATATGAAAAATTGACGACATTGCTCTTGGTATTTTCCTTATTGGGATTCAAGTTAAACTTGTGTATGGTTTTTCTTTGAGGTTAACCTTATTAGATATTTGTAAAATTTTTTTATGGACTCAGAATATTACGAAAGTTCATAATTGGAGGGGACATAAAATGTATCCAATTTATTAGAATCATCATAAAATTTATGTTTGTGTTTTCATCATAAAATTTACGTTTGTGTTTTCATTGTGCGCTCGTTTCATTTATTTTTCATTTATGACATGACTTGTCAGAATTAAAGTGATAATTTAATTACTCCGTATCCCGTTCTAATATTTAAATAGTAAATAGATACGATTATTTTTTGTCGTTCTTTTTTCGTATTTATTTAATAGTTAAAGTAAAGCAGTTATGCTGTTCATATGTCACGAAATGGTAAAAGAAAAACTTATTCACTATTTTTGGGTTGAAAAATACTTATTTCATTTTATGCGTATCGAGTACACATCAAGATAAAATTCAGAAGGAAATTTTAACATGAAAGAATGATAAATAAATAAATAATGATATACACAGTAAACATTTACAAAAGTATATTAATATTTAACAGGCAATATTGAAATGGCGGAATAGGTGAATGTTGTTTTAACGACTACGTAATTTTTGAAAAAATAAGTTTTTCTTTAACAACATATTTTTAAGTCAATTTCTCGCAAGAAGGGACTAACCGACTTTTAAGAATCATTAAATCTGGCTTGTAAAAACAACATTCGTAATGTTTAACAAAAGTTATTGTATTGCAAGACCATATTTTTAGCACTCAATTTTTTCAAGTGACTATGTGCACGTAATCGAACCAAATGAATGAACGAACTCTATAAAAGAATGTTGGGTATGCTAGTGATACCGATATTGCACATTTGTCTTTAGAAAAAGATAAAATAAACTGTATAATTTACTGGCATCACTTCCGGCGTATATTTCCTGATATCTCCTAAAATGATAATTTATTTCTGTTTTCATTAAAACTTCAAATTAAGAATTTTAAAGATATCTGAACATGCACTAAGCTGGTACCGTACATATTTAGACATAAACCTTTGAGGGTGAATAGTATTTATATTAATGTATTTACAAATATTAATCTTTACAACCCAAACATATAACCTACTGTGTCTTCCACAGGCGTTAAAAAATTGCGTTATTTCAAGAATTATAAGATCTAGCATAATTATCATAGTTTTTGTTTATTTTTAGTATATTTTGAAGACACACCACTAAAGACTAAATAAATATATTTGAGGCCCTTGTCATTAGTTTCTTAACACGTTACCTCACCCTTTATGTATATAGCTAAAAAAATTCAAGATTTTAATTGCCAAAACATTTCGTGTCATCGCTATTGTACAAATAAATATTTTTATCATAAGTAAAATTTAAAAATTCGAACACCAGAAATTTCTAAGAAAAACGACTGTGATCGACAGATAGACAGGCAGACACACTTTAAAAAGATATATTTCTTTCAAAACCCTAAACTACTACACTAAAAGAATCACATGAAAGATTTAAATTTTTTATTCTATGCTAATACCGTAAGTACATGTTTACCTTTATTTCATATGAGCTAATAAGCTTAAGGCAATTATAGTAAAATGATAAGTGAAACTAAATGTGTAATAATTTAATTTTTTTATTAGCAGCTTTTTTAATATAATATCAATAGATTAAGGGCGATATTGTAAAAGAATATTTAAATAAATATTTACCACAAATATGTAAAAATAGACCAAACCTTAAAATGGCGTGCGCTAAAATGCTTTCGAAGGAACATTTCTAGTGGTGTGATATTGTATATTTTTTTCTTAACTTTTCCAAACCTTAAAAGAGTAGACCTGAATAATGAAGTGTCCATTCACTACTTTATTTGTTGAAAGTTCACACTTTAAATTATTTACTTTTTGTCCTATAAAACGATTCTTCATTTTTACGTCATTCAACAATTCGTTGTATACCTCGACGCAGTTTTCTTGGTGTTTAATTTTCAAAACATTTTGTTTCTTTTTTAAATAATTTGAACCAAATAAACCCTGTTTTTTTGCAATAACACCCTATTACCATCTAGGTTAAACGATCATATTTTGCCTGCAAAAACAATATAATCCATAAGAAACTTTACATTTTTTACTATTTTTGAGTGCATTGGTTTTGCAATAGGAGAACCTATTTTATGTATAACACACAGTTGAAATATTTTCTCTTATAATTACTTTGAAAACAGTTTTGGTTTCGAAAGAATTGTTCAACAGGCTTCAGTAAAATATATTATGTTACTTTCCGAATAAATAAACTTCTGATTTATTTTTTGTATATATAATTATTTTAAATAACAAAAATATAGCAGTGAACATCAACAGATACGATGCTTTGATAAAGATATTAATAGCTTTTTGTAAACTTTTATGGAAAACATAATAATATTTTTTGTAATAAATTATTTCTAACTCTTCTGACTCTTTCAAAGATGTTAAAAATTAAAAAATACATAATTAATTAACCTACTGTTCGATTTATATTCAGAATTAAGTTAAATATAATGATAAATCTGGGACACAAAATCAGAACATCTTTGCTCGAAACATTCTATTAATTCCTCTTATTTATCAGTTTATGCTGGAAGTTAAAACACTACTTACCTTTAACTTAATATTTCTTAATACACTATGAATGGACATTAAACTTTGAGTATTGAAGCAGCTTTCATTATATATTCACTTAATGAAGCGGCAGCGTTAACAAAAGCTGTATTGACCTGATCTTCAAGATGTAAAACACAAGTCTACTGCAAAATCAATCAGAGCGTTCATGTCCCGTAAGACTTAACTCCGTGTTATTTTGCAATAAGTTACGTAAACTGATCGAACGGGGTCGGAATGTTTATGGAGCTGGCCATAGTTCGATTACTGAACGTATGGTTTGAACGATAAATCATTTACTTTAAGTTTTGTTGACAATTTTGCCCTAAATTCAATTCTTATGAGGTTATTATCCCTTGAAACGTTGTCAGTTCTAATGACTGTTTTTTAAAATTGTTAATTTACCAAAAAATATTTTTTGAAAAAATATGTTGATGGTATGGAGAGTATTTTTTATTTTAGATTGTCATCTTTAGACAGTTAGTGTTCAAAAGTGCCGCATTTAGTAAGGAATTTATAGTGTAATGATGAATCATTTAGATTCCTCTTTCTCGTCTACTAACGCTATTCGTTCTCTCG
The DNA here is from genome assembly GCA_039881145.1 of Druceiella hillmani. NCBI lineage: Eukaryota > Metazoa > Arthropoda > Insecta > Lepidoptera > Hepialidae > Druceiella > Druceiella hillmani. The sequence continues at coordinate 3,712,878 of JAYKKI010000012.1, forward strand.
AGTATTTTATGCCTTTATCACTTAACTCGGCTTGAAAATATATTGAGTACCGCTGACGAGAAACCAACGCCTTAATTAAAGCCACGTACCTACGTGTTCACCAGTCTCAGACTAATTATGGCCGCATGTGAGCTTCCATATTTTAATGAAGATTAGTTATCATAAATGTGATCGATACATGAACGCGCGTGACGGGTATTTGATATTGCAATTAATTTAAATCCATTTATTGCTTACCAGTTTTCCATGTATAAGGAAAGGATTAAGTCTCATTCTATAAGGACTTATAGGAATCTCAAAATTAAAATATATTTTCCCTATTAGAAATCATGCTGCGGTGCAGTTTAATTACTATATGTTCATAAAACTGGTTACCTAGTCCTAAGATATTAAATATGCATTTTAAGGTGTTGAGGTTATTTGCTGGAGAACTTTGCAGATTTGAAAACTGTTGTCCCAGTCAGTGAGAAAGTTACATTATGTTCAGAGTAGTATTTATAAATGAAGTTAAAGTTTTGCAAGAGTTTATAATTCATTTAAATAATTCAAGCATAAACACTGCAGTTACTTAGATGCAGGAGAAAGAAAATCGGTCAAGGGCAATAATTGAAGATAACATCATGTTATATAATTCATGTTACATGCAGATTAAAAACAGCCCAAAAGTATAACCGAGCTACTTCAAGCGTTGGTGTGAGTTGTGTATAAAAACCTTGTACGAAACCTTGTACTGTTTAAAAAGATTTTAAGGTATATAGATACTACAAAATTTAAGGGAATTTCAAAGTTCTTAGACTAAGTTTACCACATTTTAAAATATGAGAATATTTTCTGACGGGGAAAAATAATATACGCGATATTCCATTATGTAATGAAAATTATACGTATCGTCACGAGATTTAAACAAAAAAGACGAGTTGGTTACAAAAATCTTGTTAGACGTCCATGCATCAGGAAACTTCAAGCTAGATAGACACTTCAGAATTTAAGTCATTTTCAAAGCTGAAGTTTTGTGAGACTAAATTCATCAAATTTTCATATATAGAAATATTTTCTGTCGGGTACAAATTACATGCATAATTTTTCATTAAGTAATGAAAATGGGCTTATTATTGTGAAATATAAAAAAAAAGTTACGCGAAAAAAATATTTCTTTTTCAAAAAGATTTCTTTTTACATGTCAAATTATCGTGAGAGATATGCTTAAAAGTTAGTGGATTTAATGTATTACGTGCATATTTGAACTTATTGAATCCGATGCGCATCGCGATACTATTGGTTCGCATAATCAACCATAGGCAGAAGTTTTTAATATTTCGCTTCATAATATACAAAAGCCAAACCGCAACGTATATTTGTAACAAACAATATCTGTTTAATATTACAAAACGTTCTCAGAATGCCTTAATAAATATGTATTATTTTAGGGGACAAGTTTAATTCCAAATTTAATTACAACAGGTGAATAACTACATAACATGAATACCCACAAACTTTCAACTATTAACCACTCACGTCGATTCAGTCTAACTTTTAATTCAAAAGTAATTTAATCGTATTTAATCCGGTTGCCAAACCAGAAAAATCATTATTAATCCGACAAAGCAGCATTAATTGAATTCTTTGATCGCCGCAATCTGACGAAAGGCATGCGGTAGTCGCTGGAAAGTTGGCGACTTTTATGTATTCAGTTCTCTGTATAATTAATAAGGAAGATTTACAGGGACTAGCAGGCGCGATGGAGCAAGCGGTTAAAGGCGGAGATTTTTATACTCAGATGGCCCATTGAGCGATCATCCATTTATTTATTTATGAATGGAAATTAATAGTCGGTTTAGAAAGCTAAATATACAGATCTAGAATGTATTCATGAGAAAATAATAATGTAATGACAGATGATCAAGTCCCAAATGTCTATAATGGAATATAATTATTTTTAAAATGAGGTTATTTTATGTTCCCTGTCAAATGTTACGCAGCAAAAATTTTAACGTAGTTACGTGCAAAATTATTTGCAGGTACTAATATTGTACATATATATATAATATTATAAACATTTTTAATGTATTTTGATCAAGGGGGATGGAGTGAAGGGGAGATATAACCTCAAAAAAGCCTTGAGGCAATTAATAGGTGATTCTGTTCATATATTGCTTGAGGTTCGTTGTAATTTTCATAATTCGCAAATGAGATTGTAAAATAATTGTTATTATATGAAATTAACTCTCCACCCTCATCCAGTACATCTTTAGACCTTATTTTTATTATATAACCCGGATGTCAATTAAAAAAATTAGGTATATATATTTAAAAGTTGTTTTCAAATAAAAAATTATAATTCGTTTATAATATTTAATGAAAGTTCCGATTGTCTGGATTTCAGAAAAACAGTAAATAAATATTTAACTTTTGCGTTATTTCGCCGTTAACCGAAACGCTCACAATTTTTTTCATATAATTAATTTTAAATTTAAACATTTTTGGAATAATTCTATTTCCATGCGTTGTGTTTCTCAAGGTAAATATTAACCTTTTAGGGTAAATGTGTATTTGTATAGATTAAGAAATAATGGGAAATGAATGTTATTTCATAAAAATTGGTTTATTTTAAATATTTTTTTTACGATTACATTTCTTTTCATATGTAAGTTTTAAGATTCAGTTGAAATATACAGATATAAGTCAGGTAAAGAGGTAGTTTTAATTCAAATATTTCCTAAGCCAACCATTACTTATTTGTCAAAAAAATATGTCTAGCTCGTACTTTAAAATCGTATTATAAAAGATATTTCTTTGTTTCCAAACACAACTGAAATATCTTCTATATCTGAAAAAAATCCGAAAACATCTCATTACATAAATTTTAAATAAATTAACTCCCTTATTTTTAACAATTTTTAAGACTTATGTCGCTTATTTTCCCACCTGTTCAAAAAGCAATAAAAATAAAAAAGCGATATAATTGAACTAATTTTAATACTGAGTTTGGTATATGTTTTAATATCGTAGGTTTAGTGCAAATGATATTTTGACATTTTTTATGGGACACGGAAGAATACGCATTATATATTGAATGCAATATATTTTTGAAATACGTCGTGTATTTTAGATTATCAGTTTGAAAATTTTCATACATTTGTTTGCGCGGGAATATGTTTAAACTTTTTTCTTTAAGGAAATTCACGTTTTCTTCAATCCTTTTAGCTTTCTCACTTTTGAATATTCTGGGTTTGTCTTTTTTATGCTATTTCGTGTTTGTATTTATAAACTTTTTCACGTGAAACTTTTTGGACGTTTTGAGTTTGTTTTTTCTTTATATCAACACGTGTTTGTATTCACAATTTTTTTCATAACCCTTTTAACTTACTCAGTTTTGAATGGTTTAAGTTCATTTTATTAATTATTCATTTATATTTTTATTTATGAAATTTTTTAAACGAATTTTTTGGGTTTTAAATTTTTGGGTACTTTGTATTTTTTTTATTTGTATTTATATTTTTTCTATATAATCTCTTCCACTTACTAATTTTTTTTTGTTATAGGTTTTTTAATTACCAATTTGTGTCTGTATTTATATTTTTTACGTAATCCTTTTTGGTTGCTAAATTTTGTATGTTTTGAGTTTGTTTTTTTCTTGTAAATGTCCATTCGCGTTTTATTTATAATCTTTCTTTACGCGACCCTTTTGCTTACTCAATGTTTGAATGTTCTGGTTTGTTTTGTTTATACAAATATCAATTCGTGTTTGAATTTATATTTTTTTACGTATTCCATTTTTCTTACTAAATTTTGAATGTTTAAGGTACGTGTTTTTTCCAATGACCTATTCGGGTTTGTATCTATAAACTTTTTACGCTTATTGATTTTTTTCATTTTGGTTAATTTTTTTATCAATTCGTGTTTGTGTTTACGAACTTTACGCAGTGGTAGTTGGCGAACCTGGAAATGACCTAGGCTGTATTTCATCCCGCGAAATACCATTCTAAGTAAATTATAATCCTGACTAGTGTCATGAAGGCAAAAGTATGTTTATTTGTACTTCGTTCACGTCGTAAAGGAAAAGATCAACGTGACTTTCTGCACAGAGGTCTAGAAAGTAACGTGCCTACGTTACTTTCTAAGCTACTTGTAAACGGGGGAAATCTCATTCTCAATATGAAAATCCCAGCTAATATTAAAAATAAATATGTGTATTTGTTTGTCCTTCTTTCACATCATAATGGACCTACAGATTGACATGATTTTCAGCACAGAGATAAATGGCGGGCCAGGCAAAACATAGGCTTCTTCCCAATCCCTGAAATCTCATCCTAACCAAAACAACAAATCCGACCAATATATAAAATTAGAAAATGTGTTTGTTTATCCTTTTTGTCACGTAACAATAGAGCAAATGATCGACGTGGCTTTCTACACAGAAATACATAGCGGACCAGGAAATGAATAAGATACTTCCTAATCCGGGAAATTTCATTTTTATTAAAACAATAATAGTAACTAATATTAAAAATTCGAAAGTCTGTTTCTTTATATTACAATAGAGCAACACATCAACGTAACTTTCTGCACAGAAATGGTTGAAGGGACAGGAATTAATATAGACCACTTTCCAAACTAAAAGCCAAAAAAAATTTTCCTAACTAAATTACCTAACTGAAACACGTTGCAATGGAGCAATAGATCGACGTGAATTTCTACACAGAATTAGATGGCGGATCAGAAAATAAAATCGGCTAATTACCTATTCGGGAAACTTTGTCCTACCTAATATGATAATTCTAAATAACATTAAAAATTCAAAATATGTTTGTTTGTGCTTCTTTAACATCGCAATAAAATAACAAGTCTACGTGATTTTCTGCAAAAAATAAATGAAGAACCAGGAAATAATATAGATTAATCATTAACTCAAGAAATCTCTTTGTAATTATTAATATAATATTAACCAATGTAAAAAATTCATAAGTATGTTTGTCATTTCTCTTCGACTTTCTCTAATGAAATGGTTGGCGGATCAGGAAATGATGTACACTTCTTTCCAAGCTACGAAATATTTTTCTTAGTAAAACAAAAATTCCAGCTAATAGTAAAAATTCCAAAACGTTTCTTTTTTTGTCTCTCACGTCGCAAGGGAGCAACACATCTACATGATTTACTGCACACAGATAGTTGGGGGACCAGAAAGTGACATGACTAAAATACCAGCCCGATAAATCTTATCCTAACTAATACAACAATCCAAAATAATATTAAAAATTCAAAAGTTCGTTTGTCCTTCCTTCACGACGCAATGGAGTAATTGATCGGTGTGGCCTTAAACACAAAGATAGCTAGCGGGACAAGAAATAATATAGATCACTCTCCAACTTGGAAAATCTTATCCTAACTAATATAGCAATCCCGAAATTTAAAAATTAAGAAGATTTTCTTCTTAAGATCTTTCACGTCATAATGGAGCAACAGATCAGCTTAATTTCCTGCAAAGCAATAGTTGGGAAACCGGAAAATGATACAGGCTACTTTCCAACCAGGAAAACCTTATCCTAACTAATATTATAATCCCAACTAATATTAAAAATTTGACGTTGTGTTTGTTTGTCCTTCCTTCACGTCACAATGGAGCAAAAGATTCTATACAAAGTTAGCTGGCGGCCAGAAAATGATATCGGCAACAATTAGTTTGCAGACAAGAAAATGAAAAAGGCTAATTGCCATCCCGGGAAATATTATTCTACCTAATATGACAATTTAAAAATTTTATAGTATGTTTGTTCCTCTTTCACGTCACAACGGAGCAAAAAATCTGATAGTATGTTATCTGATAGTATGACTGATAATATACGTACTTAATTTATTTACAAATCCGCAATGAATTCCCCCAAAAAGTTGTCATAAATATCATTTACGGAAGGAGCAACTCATTTTGAATTCATTCATACGTATTTTATTTAGCCGTTTTCCGGTACTTGCATCGCGGCAATTATTTTTTTTTATTAACAATTTTCTATGTAACATGAAGTTTACAAGAAGATTTTCTTAGATGTTTACATCGATTTGTAATAACACTTTATTAATTTTTATGAATGCATATTACTAACATTTTCTTGTACGTGTTTGTGCTATTTATTTACACTTAGTGGATTTTCTCTCTCTCTCTATCTTAGGTCGCTTTTTTATAGTTTCATTTATTTATAATTTTGATGGTTTTTAGACTTAGATAAGGAGCGGGACAGTTATTTTGGAACGGGACGATTATTTGGATTTTTAGTGAGAATGCCGATCAACTTGAACTTAAGTATTAACAAATAAGAGCTTAACGAAATAGGATTTAAATAATGAAACAGTAGAAGATTGTCCACACATTTTTGGCTTGATACTCGAATATTTATTTGGATTCCTAAATAAAGAAAGAGAAGAAGATTGTCTTCTCATTTTCAGCATGACTACAGAGTAGGTATTGGAGAAAAAAATGAAAACCCAACATTTTTTATAAAATTATGTTTAAACACTTAAAAGAAAATAGAACTGAATGGAATCTTATTACAATTACTTGAAGCAAAACAAGTGAAATATTACAAGAATTATGTACAGAAATCAAATAACTTCTCAAGGTAAAAATTCTTCTCTTTTCGTGCTTATCATTGATAGTGTAACTACAATAATGTTACTTTCAAAATATTTAAAATCTAAGATATATATGAAATCTAGGATATTAAACGAACATAATAACTTTCAACTTATTTTTAAAATTGTTTTCATTGTTTTCAAAATTTATCCCAACCAACTACTTACAAGTGTGCCCACTTATTATGAATAAATATTGCTATTAATTAGCTAGTTGAGGCTTTAATTAATTTTATGAACTAGTAAATAAGAAAATAGCTAATATATTGATTTAATTTATCTCGATTATTTCATGTTATCCATTGATAAATTTATGTATTTTATATGAGAAATGACGGTTAAATTATGATAGATAACAGCGTTAGCTATAATCAGGTGTCGCGTAATTAGTAGATTGAGGTTTTAATTAATAATAAGTAAATAAGAACACGATTTGAATTTTGATTACATTTATATCCGTTTCCATAATCCATCTATTGACAATTTTATATAAGCATTAACAATATTATATCTAAAAAATTAATATATTGGTGCTAAAAAAATTATATATATTTATATTTATGTGTGTGTGTGTGTAAATACATAAGTTGAAGAGAAATAAATACTTTAATCACGTCTTAATGGTACCAGACCTGGGTAGAATTAAAAATTTGAAGTTGCCATTAAGTATTGACTGGTATTTTTAAATACTACGGTTGAAATTATTTGCTTTCTGTTTTATCTGACCTAGTTTCCCATATGTTCTAATTATCTATATTATTTCACAACGAATTTGTCAAAATAATTTTCAAAATTATATAAAAAATAATACTCCTTAACTTAGTCACATTTTTTTTATCGGCTTTTTATTAATATCCTACTCTCTGTAATTTCTTAGTATATATTAGAAAACATGTCATTAAACTGAATTTAACACTTGACTCTTTCTCAGTAATTTCCATCGAAAGCCATTTAATTCAACATAATACGTTGTTTTCTCGATAAGCTGAAAGAATAATTATTCAAGTTTCTATCTGACAACTGAATAGCGAGGCTTGCAATGAAGAAGCAACGGAGACTGTATTACTCATCTATTATTCAGTTTGTGAGAGCAAAGTTTCACATTTGAAGCAGTAAAGGAATCGCTTCCCACGTTCCAATCTCGAAAAGAAGTCAAATATTGAAAAACTTTTCAGTTATGAAAGGATTTATAGACGTGGGCTGAAACGTCGGAGCTTAAAATTGAATGTTGCATTAATGATCGTGTTATTAATGGAATCAAAGTGTTATATATTTATTTAAGAGTATTAAATTAAATAAAATACCTGTTTAATGGTATATAACTGATATTTGAATTTTGACAAACTGCGATTAGATACAGTGTTAGGGATCATATCGATAATAATGAAAACAAAATAATGGTCCATGGAAAGAATTAAATTTAAAAAATGCATGTTGTAATATTGATATTGGGAAGGAACGATATCCTCTGAGAGCTACATCTATTTTTTAGCAATTTGTCTTTATCGTTTTCCATTTAGTGCAAAATAGGTTATGTGATGATAGAAAATCGATATTAATAATTTAAATACTTAAAAAATCAGATACGAGGGGGCGTTTTTAAGTTCACGGAATGGAGGATAAGGAGTGAGAATGAAAATACAAAATTATTTTATTTTTCAATATATTCACCTGCTACCCTAATACATTTTTCAGATCTTTCAATTAGCTTATGTATACCTTCATAAAAAAAATGTTTCGTCTTTGCCCGAAAAATAGGCTGAAGTTGCGTCCTTCACTTTTTCATCGCTTCAAAACTTCTTTCTACGAAGTTCTTTTTTAAAGTTTGGGAACAAATTATAATCACTGGGAGCCAGTTCAGGACTGTAGGGTGGGTGTTCCAAAATATCGAAGCCCACCTTGTACAGGGTAGCCAGTGCAACTCGGTTCGTGTGAAATGGCACGTTGTCGTGTAAAAGCAGGACAACTTTGGTCGATTTTCCCCTTCTTTTATTCTATGCTTCTTTCAACCTCTCTAGAATTGACGCATTGTATTCTCCGGTTATGAAAACACTTTTATCTTTATAATCCGTCAACAAAATCCCTTCTGAATCCCAAAAGACTGTTGCCATGATTTTTCCAGCCGATTGTGACACCTTAAATTTCTTGGGTGGTATTGTGCCTTTTTTGTGTCACTGCATTGAGTCTTGTTTGGACTCAGGTTCATAATGATTAATTCAAGATTTGTCTCCAGTAACAATTCGACTCAATAGTTCATCCTTGTCTTCACTACAGAGGTCCAATACCGCGCGAGGACACTCCACGCGGCGTTGTTTTTGAGGCGGTGTGTGCATTCTCGGCACCCATCTTGCGCTGACCTTTGTCATGCCAAGATGATCATGGAGAACTTTAAAAATTGTTGTATCCGATACTCTAATCATCTCTGAAAGCTGTTTCTTCTTTAGTCTGGCATCTACCAATACTATTTTTTCAACTTTCTCAATAATTTCCGGAGTAGTCATTTCGATCGGCCGACCAGGGCGTGTGTCTTCTTCAAATCTCTATTTAAAGAGACTATGCTACTATCACTGTTTAAAGAGACTATGCCACTTATAAACCATGGTTTTACACGAGCATGAGTTTCCGTAAACGGATGCCATCTCTTTTAGTATGGTTTGAACCGACTTCCTTAGTTCAGACTGTCTTCCAGATCGAGTAGTTTGTTCGACGATAGTTCAAAGACGAATGATGCGATTATGATAAAACTTGGTATTTATACTAACAATGAGTTACTTAACTAGTAATCATTCCGTTAATCAACTTTACTACCTTTCGAAACGGAAACTGCTTAGTCAAAAATATTATAAGGGACCCCAAAATATTTTTTCCATAATTTCCGAAAAATAATGAAAAAATTTAGAAACAATGCATGTTCCATTCCTAAATCGTATATAAAAAAAAATTAAAAAATTCGGGAATAGTTTTAAATGGTATGTAATTTTAAACTCGTTTTATGAAATTTCATACATCGTGTTTAAAATTACATAACAATTAAAACTATCTTCCTCTGTTGACCAAAGCAACAACTACAAACAGCGACCGGGCTGTTGCCGTTTTGCTAAGGTCAGTGGTATGAACATGGTGTTTAGGTTTTGTTTCTACAATATTTAAATGCTTAATGCTCAATCCAAAAATGCTCAATAAAGAAGATCAAAATTTTTTTTCATTATTATAAACCCTTAGAAGCTAGCTTGCTATGTCGATTTAACAACAGCTGTGTAACACACGTGGAGTAACAAAACTAAAACAATGGTTATTTCGAAAAAAAAAACATTGTTAGTTTAGAATTATTTAAAAAAAGAAATTATTAGTAAACTGATAATTTCATTCAACTCAATACTTTTTGGGAATTCATTGGCTATGTTGATAACATATCAACGCTATGTAAGTGATGTTGAAAGATCAGAGAAAAGATCGCATGATAACAGATTTGACGAAAAAGCCGCCTGTTTTCGCTTCCAATGTAAGACTGTATTCATTCCGACTCATCAGTAAAGTTAATAAATTATTTTGAATGGAACAGTATAGTATAAATTTGGCCACATCCATTTTACTCAGGTCAATTAAAACGTTAGCAGAGTGTACTTTAATATTTCCGTCCAACCATCGTTGGTAACAAACAGTAAGAGCAATCAGTACCTGAATTTATAACAGTATATCTTCACAAGAGTCATTAAAAGTTAAGCAAGCTACCTGCAGAGTGAGACAATTTTAATTGCAAAATAAGCGAATTAGTTTTTAGACAGGTTAATGATTATTAACCTATTATTTAATTAGTAAATATATGCTAAAATATTACATAAGGTTATCTGGCAAAGTTTATAAAACTATTAAAGCAACACAAATACTAATTATGAGAGAATTAATTAAAAATTAGGAGAAAGTCAATGAATAAGACACAGCATGTTCTTTCAAATATAAATTTTGTTAATAGCTCATAAAATATTATAGGTCCCTTAAATTACCTCTAAATAAGCTTTCGACTTTAAAATTGATTGAACAAAAAAAAGAAGCTTTGTCACAAATATTTATAAAAAAATAAAACTTAATAAAACCGAGACGAACAGGCATTATGAAACTACCATAAACAATTAGACACTCCTAACAATTAGCCGTATATAATATTTCTAATAAACCATTTACAAATATCGTTGTTATTGTTTACCAAGTTAAAAATAACAACGATCTCTATATCTAGTGTGACTTTCTCTGGCGTAAAATTACCTTGAATATCTAAAAAATTGCCTTCATAATATTTATGGTAGTTTAACACTACAATATTTGTAATATTGTTTATTTGTTTTGAATATTTAAAAAAATAAGTCTGGAAGTTAAATTCCTCGTTCAATTGATTTTCCACATTATACATAAAATTTATAACAAAAATTGTAATTCTTTATTTGCACTTCCTCCGCCAACTTTTTACATGCATAACATTGAGTGTTAACTCGAGATATATGTGAGTCCACAGGTTTTAACACTATTCAAAATTCCAAGTTTCAGCTTTAGTTTTCCTAAGATAAACAGCGTCTACGATAGCCGGATGGACGGATATGTGGATATTCTGTTTAGTACTAATTTTTTAAAGACATGGCATCCTAAAAAGTTTGGTAAAAATAACTTAATTCAATAAGTAACTGGAAATAATGTTCACTGAACTTTTATTCGCTAAACTAAATTGAATGCTGCGGCTGAATGGCCCTGTGAACGCATCTAAGGGATACGATGAAAAATAATGGAATTTTCGAACAGTTAAACTTTGATTTTTTACCACGCTTTCAATGGTTTAAGTTAGTTCGAGTTTATTTTTGGTACTATTGCGTATTACTTGCATATTTTCAATCGAATAATATAAATAGAACGAATAAACTTGAACTTGAAATTATAAATATAATGTAAGCTTTAGCAAACAAAAGTATGACTGGAAATATGGCCGCCCTTCCAATACCAAATTAGAAAAATGCAGGGCGTAATAAAAGCTCTTGTTCCTACGAACAGCTTTCACGTCAGAGCTTTAAACAGCTTTCACGTCTTCCGGGTGATAACTCCTATTATCCTAAATGCAGTTTTTACATTACCGGTATTGATAAACGATGATGTAAATTGCAGTACACTTGGATACATAAAATTCAGTCGAGCTACTATAACCCTACTGTTTCCTTTGTTTAAGTTACGCACCGTTGGCGAATTTGGTAAAGAACTTTGAATAGAGTAAAATATTATTATTATGCACATTGAAACCGTCTTTTAGTTTTTCTACTACTCGTTCTGTATTCTTAACAAGATTCATTTGACACTTACAGTTCGATTAATTGAATTGATTTCTTTTTCCAAGTGGTTTTTTTAAAAACCTTAAGTTTTGTTGGTAAAAACTGACATTTAATTCAATTGTGTTATCGTAATAGTTCTGGTAGCTTACTAATATTATATGGTAGAAATTTATTCAGTCAGTCTGAGTTCTGTTCCTGAATAACTTATAATTGATATATATTGTCTTAAGAAAATCCAAATCTCAATTTTGCTTGTAAGCAGTGTTTAATCCGTAACATCATACGAAAAAGGCACTTTTAATGAATAATATGGGTATACTCGATACCTATTGAATTGACACTAATTTTGAATGTACAGTCTGTGCTTTTGAATTAATTTGATTAACCACTAAATTTACTGAATATTTTTTAATTACTAAGTAAATTCAGAAATTGAAATTTTAATGAACACTGACTCATTAAAAACCACAAGCATAAAACAAATAGAAAATGCCTCTTTTGAGAACCAAACAGCGATTACTCGAATAAACGTAACAGGAAAAGGTACACAACATGCTGAGAGATGTCTCATATTACGTTTTTCTTACGGAATATTGGAAACTGTGATGTCCAAAAATATATGTTCCATTTAAACAAACTAAATTTTTTTTTGATGACAATTAACTACTTTCCTATATAATCTATCGCTGAACATAAATTTTTAAATTTGGAATTAAATATATTTTCTTAATATTTAAAAGTGGATTAAAAATAAAAAATAATTTCTAAAAAATTCGAAACTATAAATTCGTTTCCCAACCAATTTAATATTCCTTCACGTAGCGTTAAAATCGCCCGCATGATGAAAAACATTTTCATCGATGCCATTGAACGTAGCGGACCAGAAAAATGCAATTCAAATGGAAGAGCATGGGACAGGTGGGCGCGTGGAGGATGCAATCTAGGCAATCACTTTCAAAATTCTGAAAACATGGCGCGCTACAGTCTGAATCGAAACGTTTTAACATAGATTTGATCTTAAGGAAAAGTAAAATGCGATTTTCATAATGAGGTATAAAGAGAAAAGTTAGTCGGGTTATAGTTTAATAGCACGTGTTAATGGTAAACTGAATATTTTATTCAGATTTTCATTACCTGTTTTGAGATACTGGATAGTTAAAATTTTACTAAATTGTTTAAGTAAAACCAATTAGATACACCTTACATATGTTTTCTCTTCGCTATTCTACACATATAATGAACTTGTTAGAGTGAATTTTATACATTCAAAATATTGAAAAAAATATTGCTTTAGCGTAAACAATGATAATAAGGACCGGAAAACCTTTTCCTTAGAATTTTGTCTCTGTGAATTTTGTATATGTGTTTTAATTTGAGCAGGTATCACGGAAACTTTACTGGATGGATTTTGATGAAATTTGGTATGGTAGTAGTATATAGTTAGGAGCAACATATAAGAGGCAAGAAACAATTTTTTCCTAATTACATGAGAACGAAGTCGTAGGCAGAGCTAATAGAGAATAACATGAAATATTATGGATATATTTAATCTTTAGAAATGATACAGCATAATAGAAATGACATAACAATATGTAGAATTTTCCAAAAATTTAGAGAAAACCTCTCAATGAAATGGAATTGAAGAAGCCATGTACGGTTTGCATCTCTGACTAGAAAATGAATGATTTATTATTATGATATTTTTTTTTAATAATATATCGATTACGGTCAACTCCGAAAATATAACTTAAAAATTTTGTTTTGTATACTTTCTCTCATTTTAATTATATTTATAGTTAAATATATAATAAATATAAAAATGATTGACAAAAATTGACTAGAACTTTTTAGAATTTATTGACCAAAGAGTGATCGATCAGAGAAAACAGTTATCAAATAATTTCTCAAAAAAATCACCATTTCATTTCCGAATTGTTATTCAACTGCCGAGGCGGTTGATAATCAACTAATGAGTGTTGGAGTTGTTAAAGCATGATTTTTTAATCACTTTCGTTTATTAGAATTATAAATGAAAAATTTAATTTTAAAATAAAATGAGTTTTAAAATAAAATGTAATGATAATATGGTTTTTGTCGTTTTCTCTTACAGTGGATCGATGTAATAAGAAGTGTTATTTTTGACATTTGAACTTCTACTCAGTCAATCTGTGCAAAACATAATGTAGCTCTATGTTTAATTTTTTTTTTGAGAATTTTTCAACAAATTCATTAACATACGTCACCCTTCATTATAATTTTGTCATATGCTATATTCTTGGGATCCGGACCATCTAAATAGATTTTACCGTAGCCATTTGAATTTCGAAAATTCACTGCAAACAACTGATCTCGGTAAACACAGTTTATACATCATTTGCCCATTGTCAAATTATATCTTGATTTCTTGCTCATTGCTTGCTTTTACCAGATAGTGCGGAAAGTATGTTAGCTAAGGTTACCCTATGACCTTCGCTGCAAGTCAAGTGGACTAGCTGTCGTATCCCGTAATCTCTGTCACCATTTTTATGATTACAGTTTCGTCACGTCCATCCGTCCTTCTGTCACAGCATCCGTCTATCACAATTTCAGCCGTTTTAGACTTAGGTGATAGATACTTCATTTAGATATTCCTTTTAATAAGTTGCATAATAAACAAAATGTACTACGTTACGTGTATAGTAAAGGAATTTCCAAGTATTACATGGAAGCTGGAGACAACAATTCTGTTCGGATATCCGATCGAATGATACCTAATTTAGTAGGTCTTTAGAAGTTAAATAATTCCATTCAAAACTTTTCCTATAAGTTATTTTGTGAAATGTTAAATGTAAAAAGATGACATACATCCAAAACATGCTATGTGCGTACGCTCCTTCAAATCCATTATATTTTTCAAATACACTTCTGAGATATTTCTTATTATAAAAATTTTATCTCAAAAAATTTAAACTTATAAAAGGTCTTTCAAGCTTAAATAGATATCACACTTAAGTAGAAGTTGGAATACACAGCACAATATACAAATTGTAACTTGACTGCGACCTAGTTTTGCTTTCGTTTATTCCGCTTTGTAAATAACAATAGCGCTTGTAAAATAGACATTACTCAACTAATATTTTCTAAGTTGAGAAAATTAAATATTCCATTTACTGAAGATTAAAAATATCATTACCACCCCTATCTATTACAACCCTTGGTAGACAAAAAGGTTCAACTATTTTGACTAAAGAAATTAACGAAAAAGTCACGGTGAATATCTCAAGAGATATTTGAAAGCATTATTTATGGGAGGCGTATAAATTGTTTATGTAAGGCAATATATAAAATGTTTGTACAAAGATTTAGTAAGGTAATAATTAAAACAAAACTCGAATATAAAAGTGTTTTAATATTTTTCTTTTAATTCTCTGTGGAAAACAGGCCGTCATTTTAGGACAAAATAAACGGTGTGAGGCCCATTATGGTGATCCTAATAACATATGTGGACCTCTCATAACAAATATCACCTTCACGTGCACACACATAAAGTTTTCCCTGAAATGTACAAGTTAGGCATATGCATCGAATTATTTTGTAGAAGACATATATGTCTCTTATGAAATATTTGAAAGATTATCCAATATTGAATATATTTGGCGTTAATTTTGTAGAAATTCATTTTTCGCAATTAAATGAAACTACGTGATGTAGTATTATTTCTACTATCTTTAATTTCTTTACCACGACCTAGGTTTCGTTGTATTACAACATCTTCAGGTGGGATATTAGCAAAGATCTTTGCTAATATCCCACCTGAAGATGTTGTAATACAACGAAACCTAGGTCGTGGTAAAGAAATTAAAGATAGTAGAAATAATACTACATCACGTAGTTTCATTTAATTGCGAAAGATTATCCAATATTAGTTTCAGATTTTATATTTAAAAATGTATACTAAAAATATATGTTTGTGTAGACGTTTTCCGTTAAAGCAATAATCACCTAGAAGGTATTATATTATTATTATTATTATTATTCATGACTACAGTAGCATTAAAACTGTGGCCCTAGACATTTTCATTATTGTAAATATTGACATTTCATTGAAGTAAAATTTAATGTTTTCAGTACCTGTTTGCTTTATAGGCAGAGTTAATAGAACTAAAATAAATTGCGAAAAAATGTCAAAATTTTCAATGTTCATGAATGTAATATTATTTAATAGGACCCCGGATATAATGAAACATTTTCTATAAGAAGTTCAAAATTCAAGTACTTAAATATTGTTCTTCTATTTGTTATCTTATACATAATATCGTTATACAATATCACATAATTTCATACCATAATTTACATTTTCTCTGAAATGTGCAAATGTCGTTGCTTGTTCGTTATATGGTTCTTCATATAGTGTGACCATATTGCCGTTATTGGGTTTTTCCACTAAACGTTCAGTTATCATATTTCGTAAAAATAAATTAAAAGTAACCTTAGCGTGTGCCTCGTACTTTGGATTAAACTCTATTCAAACACGTTTTCAATTTCCAACCTATTTTACTTCCTTTAATGATGGAGTGGCCGCTAAAAGTTTAGTTAAAGCTTTGAATATTGAATTGCTTTAGATAACGGTTATCTCAGTGTGAAGATTAAGATCAAGTGATTTATTATGTTCTCTGCTGAGCGAATGGCGCGAGGCGAGCGACAAAAAAATTGAAGCATAGATGTTGACGGAAATTTTGGTATAAAACTAATCTTATAGTTACTGTCAAGTATTACGTAGTTAATATTAAATTTATAATTTTTCTGCGTAAAATTAACTGTATCAATTGTTGGTTTGATTAATGTATTTTCATTAAAACTTTGTGTCAGTTTTAAATTTAAATAACATTTTTGCATGATTGTCGCTCCTTCAGCAAACTGTGAGAAAAAACCACGAAAATATTAGGGATTTGCTATAAGATTTATTGAGTTGGTTGCTACTGTGGATTATTACTCAGAGAAATAAGTGACATTGAATCATCCTACTTTTCTTATTCATTTGTTGTATTCGGTACAATATTTTTATAAATTCAATATATTTTAATTATTATTTATTTTGTGCAAAATTCAGAGAGTTAATAGAAGATGCTTAGAAATTATATGTATATATATATATATATACATATATATATATATATATATATATATATATATATATATATAACTTCTGCCTTATGTCTTCTATTGATATATATAACTTTTATAATATAACTTCTATTCAATATCAAGAGTGTGCAATCCATGTCGAAAGCGCACATCTCTGTTCACTGATGAGCACTTGTTGCAAATGGAATCTTATCCATAATATTTGCACACTTTTAGCTACCAGCCATAGAGAGAGTTTAACATTATCTAATAATAATTTCAAAATATCATTTCAGAAAAGGTTAAAGGAGACGTTTAAAAGAAATCTTCAATCGAAAATGCTGCTAAAATAGATTGGAATTCGTTCACATAAAAAACTTTAATTTCATCCGCTTCATGTTCTTTGGTAAATAGAAAAATCTAAATCCAACTTTCCTTCGAACATCGTTTATTCCCCTGTTATAGCCAGCAATTGTTTTAAATTTAATTATTAAGTCAATATATTTAATATTGACCTCATTATAAATATTAGCGTATTGATGAAAGTGTAAAGTCCAACAATTTTTTTTAACAACTCAGTGTTTCCAGCAATTTTTAATAATCAAAATATTTGTTTATCCTTATTTTTTGGTTTATACTTGATTTTAACTACTTCTTAAAATGAAGATAAGGTATACATTCGATTTTAACTACTTCCGTGATTGATGTGAAAAATGGAAAAAGCTCTTTTATTTCGAAATGTTTTATAGTTTTCTTTTTTATTTAGTTAATTTTATGATTCCACCAGTTTGTTTTGATGTTTTTTTTAGATTAATTCAAGGAACTAACAAATAGAAGATAAACGACGATCTTCCATTTTTATTTTACTTATCGCATTCTTTCCATTTGTAAAATTTTCATCTCGGTTTTCTTAGCAGTTTCTGTCAGTAAATAGTTTAATCTAATAGATGCAGTAAATTGTATATATTTATTGATCAGCCTTTTTGACTAAAGGTAGAGCACAATATATCATTTGACAAATATCTAAGTTTTAAGTGTTTTTGTTTCAAATTTGATAAAAGTATTGTGAATTGTTCATCATTTGTGAAGAGCATTTGTCAATTGTTCTAGAAGTATCTTCTTCGTGTGAACAAACATGAGAGAAATCGGACATTTAAAAGATCATATATCTACTGATCTACATATATTGTGAATAGAATAAATTATTAAGAATTTAAATTAAAGTTCAAATCGTTTCAGAAATGTTCGCGTGCTGCTCTAACGAACACACACAAATTAACGTGAGTAATTTTACAGAAATGATTTTAGAAGCTACCAATTAAAAAAAATTCTGATCAATATAATGATAATTTAAAACTGACGATTACCAGATTGTCTTGTTTAACATTTCACCTAATTAAATCATATCGACACAGAACCGGCTATTTAATTCATAAGCTATTTATTATTAATATTGTACTGTTTTGAATGCTGCCAGCCTAAATGATTAATGAAACATGCGCCCAGTGGTGTTGATGTAATTGGTTTTCATTTGCGCGTTTGGGTAAATATATAGTTCAGAAGAATAGAACATAATTTTATTTTAAATTTCGTCTCCTAAAACTGCTTTGCAAAACAAAAAGTTTCGTATACGCGAAATAATGCGCTTCGGCAAAACGACTAATTTTTCATTTTTGTTGTTTTAATATTCTTTATTTAAAAGTATGTTTTTCATAAATCAAATAAATATTACCTTCATGAAATAGTACTTATTGGAAAAGATAACGGAAAAAACATATTTTTATGGAACAAAGTGGATATTTAAATAGGGGTAGAACTAAATTCAATATTGTTGTAATTGACTGCCAAAAATTAAGTGAAATATCATAATAATTTTGTGTTAAAATCAAATTCCAAATTCAGGTTAAATAAACAATTTAAACAAGAAATATACCTTTTCATATATTTATTGGGGTCAATCGCTGATTACATCATATAAATATTTGCTTCCAAATATTTGAACTTAAGCTTAGAAGTCGAATACCAGCTTGGTGAGGAAGAGTTTCTAAAACGAATATATATATATATATATATATATATATATATATATATATATATATATATAAATAAATATATATGTATATATATATATATATATGTATATATATATATATATATGTGTGTGTGTGTGTGTGTCTGTGTGGGTATGTGTGTGTGTGATGAGCGTTTTGTGAATACTATCGCGGACGAAATTGTCTGTCCCCTGCTTTATACAATACACTTTTCAACATTGGTCAACTGTATGTCGTCTCACTGTTGGCTATAATTTCTTTCAAAGTAAATGCAAAAAATGATAATAACCCTTATCTTTTGTCACATCTTTTTGTTTACATTCTGCTCTAAAAATTTCTTATGATGAATGAGAAGATATATTATTAAACGGACTTTAACTCCCAACCTTTTCTCAACCAATTTTGTTTTTAGGCTCTTAATTTTATTTCGATAGTTTGTTTCTCAATAGACTGAAGAATATTAATTAATCAAGTATTATCTGAGAAATGAGTAGCAGTACGGAAATGAATAAAATAAATAATAGAAGCTGTATTACGCATATATTATTCAATCGTTATCCTGTTAAGATAAATACCTGGTATCTTTTCAAAAATGGTAGTAAAAGAGTCATCAGGAAAATCACTATACTATACTATAGAATCTATGTTACATGTTTTGAATACATTTTCTCATTTCACACTCGTATTTCTTTCTTTATAAACCTTGAAAAAATTAGCGACTAACATGTTGAATATATTCATTATGACACGAAGTTATTTGAAGCAAAATATCAAAGATTTTAATAAAATTAATGTGAGTTGGTTATTATTGATCAACTTGGATAGAAAATAATACAAATCAATATAAAATACAAGAAAATTAGGTCATCTTTTATTATTTTGTAATATTTAATATAATTTGCCGTATATTATTAAAAAATATTTTTAAGTAAATACTCTTAATAATATCTTTTAATAATATATTGAAAATTATACAAATCCTTTTTTATTGTAGAAATTTAGCTTCGAAAGATTATAAAGAAATACTTGTTTTGACATTAACCAAGCCACTGTAAAAAAATGTTATTTGTGGAATAATTTTACACCTTATTTACCCATCTAAAAAAAATATTCGTCTAATGTAAAAGCAACGGCCCTTATTATAACATCTGTACGATTCTTATTCTCAAAGTTTAGTAAGAAGTGACATAGACGTAACTAAAGCAATTTAATTACTTTTCATATAAATTTTGGTAATAATCTCTTTCCCCTATCCCCTCGCTAACCATAAATCGAGTGCATTGTCTGGTGAACGGATAACGTACAAGCTGCTATCGAAGCCAGCCGGCACATTCACATCAGTTAACCCTTTTAGCTATGATCTCTGGAAATCATTTAAATGATAGTGAATGTATATTATACATAAAATAAATAAATTATAACAGTTATCTCTAAGTTAGCATGGCTTTTTAATACTTGTAAAATTTACCAGAAAAATAGTTTTCTTGAAAAAAATATTCATAAGATAGAAGTAGGTTTAAATAATTTAAAAATTTAATTTAAATATAAGGTGCGTTGTGTTCTTATTTAATTGATTTAATATATTTATATTCACAGTATTCTAAACAAAGGTTTTTTTATTCCATTTTTGTTTTTTCGATTGCAAAATTTTTAAATTTTAAAATAAATAAATTCAAATATCACTTAATAATTTGTATATCTTAATAAACCACAATACTAACCAGGAGTAAAAATTAAGTAGGGAGTAGACGAGCATATGCTAAATGTAACAAACATCGTCAAAGCAAAGTGGCGAAACATTTTATTCAGCTATAAATATAGAATGATATTAATTTCATTTCGAAGAATGAAGAATTTATATACCTGGTAATTCAATTCAATTTTTTCCTAAAAGTTAGGTTTTGAACTAATCATATTATTCCCGTAAAAATGCAACGCTAAAATCTCCAACGTTTTATATACAAATACCACATGCAATTTTAACATTTCACAGACACTTGCGCAAAGTTGGAAGTATTATCATCACTTTAAAAGTCAATATTTTTATTATTCCATTTTATGAAATGGATAAACGAAATAATTAGTAAAATCGCCAACAGTTTTTCCTTTCGAAATAATTATATTTTGAAAATTTTGATATTAATCAAATATATTTTTAACTCATGTACCCCATTCATATTATCAGTGAGAAACTTTTGATAAAACTATTAAAACATAACAAACGGTCCTTTCTTTTATTCTATTGCAGAATGTAGTGAACTGAACTTAAGAATAAACCATTCTATTTGGAGACAAAAATAATGGTCAACTGTATGCAGTTTCATTAAGAATTTGCGAGACAAAAATATCTCATGAGACACAGTGTTCCATTTTTACAGAACTCTGCGTCTTATTTAACCTTTGCCCTGGTTTTTTTTATTGTGAATTATCTTTATTTAATTATATCGTGTTTTTTATTGACAAAATGGTGCTATGGATAACTACTGGAAAGGGTTAACCGATGACCAGCACCCGTCTAAAGTCTCTGATACAAATATCGTCATTGTTCGCTACGTATTGTCATGCTGATATCCCAAAGGAATCTTTGAATTCTGCACGCAATCAAAATTAAATTTAAAATCTGTTAACTAAAAAGCGCTTGTGACTTGATTTGTACAATGATAATAATATGAAAAACAATTACGTGTGTATTACTTTAAAAAAATACATTTAAGGTTTGAAGAGGAAAAAAATAACAAAACGAAAATGTGTAAAAGAAAATTTTAATGAGTCTATGGTAACCAATACTGGCTTGAAAGCGTAATTTGAAATTGCAACTGTTAATAATACAAATGAAAAAGAAATTTATTTTAAATTAGATCGCGTATTCAGACATATTATTAGGAAAACTCCGTTTTATCAATCTGGTTTCAATGTATTTAATGTGATATCAAATATTTATTTTGGAGTAATATTATCAACATTTGATCTTCAATTACTTCCAATAATAAGCTGTTAATTCCGTCAACCGTCATTTTAAATTATTTGATATTAGCTGAGCAACAGGTTGCCCAATATCCTCAAAATAAATTTTGAAGGTATGTAATTCATCTAGGTATATATTATTGCACAACAGATTAAACTCCATAAAATTTGATAGAAAAAGCTTTCGATAAGCATTACTTCTCTCACTGCACTTTATATGGAACCTTAAGGAATTGGATACTATAAATAGCGCCTTACGGAATGTAATCGAAAACAGATATTTTCTAAAAGTACATCTACATTTGGTATAGTGTATGAGCTATGAATGTGTACGTAAAAGTACGAAATCTAATACTAATTTCATCATAATTTTGAAACCGTTTGAATAATACCACGAAGACACAAAAATTAATTTAGTACCAGAGTTTCTATTTGTAACCTATTTTTATCAATAAGCCATGTTTGATAATTTTCGAATTAAATTCGTTTTCATACACTGTCAGCAGACATTTTCCTGTAAGTAATCGAATATGAAAACGGAAAAGCAGTGATCACAGACAAGTACTTCAATTTTATTTATATGTTTTAATGGTTGCTGACTTTCTCAATGGAAATAAATAACTTTTAATTTATACATAACCTCGGTTTCAATATCTTCTATGACTAACAAAAAACGAGCATCGATAATGAGTAACTGTAGTATGACTAAATTTATTTGCGTATAAAATTTGTTATGTGATTTCATTATTTTTTTTATATTTGTATCAAGGACAGGTTTTTGAAGTATATATTTTTCTGCAAAACATTTTTTTTATAAAGTAATAGTATCACATTCAACAACTAATGCTGACAAAATAAGTCTAATCAGTGATTCGCAACTTCAACAAAACCAAACATGCCCCATTTTTAATAAAGTTTTATTAATCCTAACAAAATATACACATCTCTGCGATTCATCGGACTTTCGATAAACTAATGGTTTACCCTAAACCAATTCCGACGCGCGATACAATCAAACAAAATAGCATATGTATATATATATATATATATATATATATATATATATATATACATATGTCTTTCTTTGAAAAATGTAACAAAATTATAAACATGCTCTTAAGAAAATTTAATGCAAATGAAAAAGAAATACTTTAACACTCAGGATCAAAAAGTTTATAGGTTTAGTGTGTTTCACCAAAATGTTCCTTTGAGCTGAGACTGACTCAAAATCAATTTAAGTTGAGAATTGAGTAAGCAAAGTTGCCAAAGGCTTACAAATTAAATTAATCTGTAAGGTTACATGGAACAATCATAAAATTTAGATTGAAATTCACATGGATCGCTTCGAGTTTCATGTTTAGTTTTATTAGTATCTTGCTAGAATCCATAAATGTCTATTTGTTCAATCAAATATATAACGGTATTATAAGTAATTTTTCTGATTTTATTTTATTGTTTTATCACTGGGGTGAATTTGAAAAAAATATATTTTATAATGGAATATTGAAGTAAAATGAAGGTTTGGAGATGTCAATGCATATTGAAAAGCTACCAATAAAGAATTTCAATACAATGTTTTATGCAGAAGCGATAAAAAAGTCATAAATACGAATTGATAGGTTTTATTAAATTCGAAGAAAGTACATTTTTTTCGAATATTTCTTTTTAAATTGAAATCAAAGAAAAAGTTTAAAGGTACATTTTATAAAATATTTAACGACAACGAATTATGATCACAAAAGAGAAAAAACCAACTGAAAGTAATAAATGCATATAAGCTCCACTCATCTAGCCCTACTCAATTCTATAAGCTATCTAAACAGCTTTCTAACCCTGATACCGGGAAATACTGTAATTAACAAAACCGTCCCGCGTCTTATCGATAATCGGCCTAAAGGCAAATAGCTCTTTTTGCTCTTGTCTGCACGATATATGTGGCTTAACTGGTTGCCAGCCTACTTTCATATTTAAATTATTTGTTTTTATATATAAATAAACAGCGTACATTTTTCATATGTGATTATGTTTGTGTAAATAATTTGAATGGGAAACATTATTTTTCTCTGAACGAGGCTAGACGTAAACTTCAATAGAGTTCTTGAGGCTGATTTATCTTTAATTGTGTGATGATATAGGTATAGCAATTTTTTATAAGCTTATTTAGTTATAAGCATCGTGTTTCCATTACAATAATCTTCTTTGTGTCTCTTCACGTTAGTCTAATTTATTATTAATATAAATAATTTATTTTATGTCTTTCCTCACAATACGTAATGTCAGCATCTCATTTTGTGCGTAATGAACATTACACTACCTACACATTTATTTGTGTAAGATTACAATGTTTGAAACCTTTTATTATTAAAAAATTAAGTTTTTTATTTACGTGAAAAAATACTTTGAATACTTAGAAATACTTTTTGCCTTTTTCGGATATATTTGCTTGGATGCAATAGTTCAACTAGTTGCTATTTTAATCAGTTACAAATATGTGACTAGCTTCTTCTTAGATGACCAGTTAACAACTTATAAACAAACATTGCAACTCTTCCTTTCCATTAGTTTTGTTCACCACATAAATTGACGAAACAAATTGCTTATGTTTCTGTAATATGTAATGGGCCACACCTTTCATATCTCCTTAAGAATTCAGAAATTGTCTCGTTGGCTGTCGTTTCCGTGAAAGTAAAGATTTTTTCGTATATCTGTTTCGATCATTCTAAGGTATGATTGCACTATTTCTAAAAAAAAAAATAGAATTTGTATTTTGCTTTAACGATTTTTCTTAATTCTGTGAAATTATTAAAATGAAATGTGTGAATATTAAGTATAAGGATTTTTATTATTATGAAAACCTATATAACGAAATAAATCCGTGTCAATCATTAAATTTGATATATCATAGCGGCTCAACAATAATGTTCCATGTAACTTGCCCCTAATAATTTTTGTTTAAAGTTTTTGTTTTTCTCATAAAATTAACAATATTTGCGAGAAATGCAAACGTTGTTGTTCAACTTAAAAGGTCGTAAGTGCACATTGTACTTTATTTGAGACAAAAAAATAATGAGACGTAAAAGTCGAGTATAAATTTCATTTTATTATTTCAAGAACGGAAAGCACTCGGGCTTATAAAATAATATCTCGGTAATAAATTCATTTTCTATAACTTTATCCTTACTTTTACTAGCCTAATATGAAGGATTAATATCAATAAAGCTTAAGTAATGTTATAATCGTATTTGACGTATTGTAATTTACTAAGTACACGCAGTGTCACAGGTTTCTTTAGCCTAATACGTCACATATTGTAGTTTTTGACTTGTAATATGTAACGTACATATGACATGTAACACATTTATAGAGATAAAGAGGCAACCGTATAACGAAATTTATAAATAAGATCTGCTCACATACTTAGATTAGAATTAAAAAATATAACGACGACATATTTCTACATTTTTACAAATTTACTTTTTCTTATCGCGAAAAAATCACATTATATTTCGGTTTTAGTAGGTAATATACCAAAAAGGTAATTATGGTGTGAACACAAGTTATCACGTATGAAGAATAAAGTATATAATTAATCGATGGTCGTTCCATTTGGACAAAACAATACCTTTTGTGACATTTATTACGCAATTTATAAATGAAACAATAAATACATACTTTTACAAACTCCACAGCGTGATACACCTTATTATTTATTTAAACTGACTTGATAAACATAAGTTGAAATGTTAAACTTAATTATGTATTAGGTTCGATATATAAGAAATGGATAGTGTTTTAAACTGTTTGTTGTCTTCTAATGTAAAAAAACAAAACAAAGACGAACATTTAGAGACATTAGTATTGAAAACAAATAAAACCTATAATGTTTACAAATAAGAAACTTCAAAATTTTAAACCGATTAATTAATAAATATAATATTTATTTACTTACTTCTTATATTAATATACCTTGTGTATTTGACGTTTGTAAAAAAACAGCAGTAAATAAAGTAAAATGGATGGTTTTACCACTTTTATTTAATACCATAATTGTTATATTTATCAGCATTTTAGCTCTAAGCCTCGTCTTTGGCGCTTCAGTACCAAAAATTTAATACTCTTTTGTAATACTAACTTATTTCGTTAATACCCTGAATGTTCAAATGTATTACACATTGAGGGTAATAAAATGTAATATATATATTTTATGTCTCTGTACCTTAAAAGGAAAAAAAACGCAACTCTTATAAAATCACTCAGTTATATGTTTGTATGTGCGTCATAGCCACCTTTCTCAAAAGTTGAAAGCAAGAAATTCTTGATGCAAGAAATTCTTGATGAAGAAATTTAAAATTTAGCACAATAATGAAACATATTAACCGGCACATAATGCAATGGCTAAAACTTAAAAATGGCTGAAAGCCAAATTAATCACTCAAAAAAAATGTTTAATCTATCACAAGGCTTATACAAAAACTACAGTTATTATTTGAGACTTCATATTTACTATGTATATAAACATTTAAGGGTAAATGTAATTTTAAATTAGACCATTTGCAAATATTATTATCATTCACGTAACTTAACTTACTAGAAGTTATGCCTGCTTTATCTTTCACAGACTTAAAAATAACGTGATTATTTGAAAAACTACCAAAATTACAATGGTCACTAAAATATAAGCATTGTGTAAATTTCAGAAAAGGTTGACATTTCAGATTTTATAAATTCTCTTAATAAAAATATATTTTTATAAATTCACTTAATAAAAAGAATACGATATTTTTTTACTCATTTAATAAAAATATTCTAAAAAATGTTTCCAACTCCTTAAATTTTTCTTTTTCAATTAATACCATACGCGATTTGTGAAAATAAAAAAATGAAGTAATTTAGCTGACTCCTCTAAAATTTCTATAAAGATATTCTTGCTTGATTAATATGTGTGTGTTGATATGCTTTAACATAACACCTAGTTTAAAGTTTTAACGTCGAGGGGTGTTTGAGAACGAACGGTGTTTAAGTACGGCTATAACACATGGAAAGTCTAATGAACAAATGGGTATTATTTGGATTCATATAAATCGTAATATAAAATAAATGAATTCATTACATCATTCGAACTAAGAGTTCATGGAACTCTTCTTCGTCAAACTGAATTCTATGCGACAATTGAGTGATTCTTGAGCCAAATCCATCGAATTTACATTACACGATTGTATTTTATTTTACAACTTCAATTTCAGTATGACTGTGAAATCTGAATTACATGTTGCTCTCATTTTTGCAATTAAAACAAAAAATTGTAACCGCACCTAAGAGATAAGATGGAAAGTAAGCAACTTTTCGAATAGTGTTAACTTTTGTATTTTATTTTCCAACTTCAATTTCAGTATGACTGTGAAATTTGAATTGCATGTTGCTCTCATTTTTGCAATTAAAACAAAAAATTGTAACCGCACCTAAGAGATAAGATGGAAAGTAAGCAACTTTTCGAATAGTGTTAACTTTTGTATTTTATTTTCCAACTTCAATTTCAGTATGACTGTGAAATTTGAATTGCATGTTGCTCTCATTTTTTCAATTAAAACAAAAAATTGTAACCGCATCTAAGAGATAAGATGGAAAGTAAGCAACTTTTCGAATAGTGTTAACTTTTGTCTCTCTAGTACTTTTCAAATGGCTTAAGTTGATCTGGGTAAATTATTGTTACAAGTAAAAATATGTGTTATCAAAATTTAGAATGTGAGTTAGTAATTTGATACATCACTAATAATCAATGTGCGACAGCGTAAAAACGTTAGAGCACATATAAAATGGACGATCATATATATAACGAATACAAAACATAAGTACAAGTAGCAAGTAATTCTTGACCAACCAAAGTGCTGCGACCCAACCCCTAAAGTCATTATTCGAATAGAACAATAAATAAAAATAATTGACCCCATTATTAATACCAAGTTCAGTAAATGCAGTTGAAGTATGCAGAGGGTGAATAAATCCGTTGAATGAAATAAAACTATGTTGTGATAAACAAATGGAAATAATTACGAAATAAGATAAATAAATGAGATATGAGACTGAATCTAGATTATGATGTATGGAATATGACACAGAATTAGAATTGACTAATTAAACTTTTGAAGAAAATAAAAAGAGGAAGGAGAATATAAACAGAGTAAGAAAATAAACAGAGGAAGGAATTTAGTTAATCCCTCTAATATTTCTATGTAGATCAAAATATATTAATTCGATTACATCTATTGAACTACAGCAAGTCAATTGAGCGAAAAAAAGGGCAAGAGTGATGGTTCCATTCGTACATTGAAAATTCTGCCGACCAGCCATGTTAAATTCTGAATACAGGTCACTTCTCAAATGGCTGAAAATCCGTGATCGACGTCAACTTTACATATTTACACTTCTTTTTAACATATTAAAAAATCCTCATAGCCCAAATTATCTTAGTGGCAAATTTAAAGATTTGTCTGCTCACGGCCTTAGGCTGCGATCTGAAAGTTCACATATCCTACTTATTCCTAAACATACCTCTACCACTTACGAAAAATCACGTCCATAAATATTTTCAAAGATCGAGTGAAAAAGTCTTGCATCTTCTGAAACCTTTTCCTTTGTGTCCTCGCCCTTTCCTGTCTTTCCCATCCCAAATCATGTCAATATTTTGTTTTCTTTTTTAATTTACTTTTGTATTTTTTTTTGTGTAATATGTTATTAAGAATTTTCATTGTAAAATCTCTTACAGTCTACCAACTAAATTTCAATACCAATTGTTATGGTTAACTGGAAGAGATTGCTCAAGTAGCAATAAGTCCGCCATATGTACTATACATAAAAGTTAATAATAAATAAATAATTTGAATAATATGTATCTTCTTTGTGTACATATATTAATACTCACACACACGTGCACATACACTCGTATATCTCTTTAACAAATTTATAGTTGATGTTATTATGCAAAGGTTTTGATAATACACTTTTTTTATAACTTAAATTTTACTTTAATTACCCATATTGACTGATACGGAGTCTTGGTTATGTTCACATTTATCTAACATCCCTTGGAACTACATTATTTCCTTTGTAGCACTACATGCAGCCATAAATTCTGCTTCAGTAGTTGATAGTGCTACACTCTGATATCCTAGACAGGCTCAAGTTATTGCTGTACCATTTTTAATATACAAATATATTGTCCTTAACCGCCTGGAGACACTAGCACAGTTCACACTCCTAAAACATCTATAATATTTTTCAGATCACATTAATATTTTTCAGACCATAGTTTTTAACGACATTCCTATGGGTATTATCATAATAATAAAAAAAAACGACTCACTAAGCTTATAGCCTACATGATCTCAGGCCGAGTTGCTACAGCTACTTGCAATAAAAACCCTACTGCTTCTCGGTATTGCATTGTCCTATCTATATCAGATTTATTGTTTTCTAACTTGGAATTTGAATCGACAGGTATGCTGTTAGTTTTAGATTATTCATGATAAATTTGATAAAAGGATTCTCTATATATTTCGTTTAATGTAAAACCATGTAAATCAACTCTTTTTTTTGAAGCCCAACAAAAAATTTAAGTTAACCTATTTTCAAATAATTTTTTTTATATTATGTATTATTTAAGATAATATTTTTACTTAACTAGTAATTATCAATTCATTCTCTATGTACAAAAGTAGACTCCCTTAGTTTAGGAACTATGTCTCCATAGCATAACATTATTTTATTTTATATGTATATCTTACTGTTAGTAATATTAATATATCAACTATGAAAATCTTCCAGGTATAGTGTGCAAATCCTATTTATCATGAAAACAACAGTTTATTTCTTGTTTATTTATTTATAAAAAAAAACATTTACTAATTTCTTTAAATCATTTCAGATATATCAAAATATAAAATTAGGCAAAATATTGTAAAAACAAACTGATTAAAATAAAAATACATAATAGTTCAAATTAAACGTCATACTGATTGATTGATAAAACGTAAGTTATTGTAATCGCATTTCTAAACGGTCAATAGAATAGAAATAAGTTTTAGGTCTGGGTACGTTTCACTAAAACCAATAATAGGCCAAGAAGTATGAGCCCTGCAGTATGAGCTCTGCAGGTAAAGTAAACTGTGGTTTTGTCTCCTCGTGAAAGAACGAGAAACATAAAATGATACTAAGTTCAACGTTGAAGGATTATTAGTATTTATTCAATTATTTGAGAAAAGCTATTCCCATTGGAATCAAGGAAACTACTGTCGAGTAGGATTTCCAATCACGCAGTAAATTTTCTATATTGGTATTTACGGGATTAATCATTTTTGTCTCAACAAAGTAGCGATATTATTGGATCCGGCGTATTGTAATGTAAATCATAGATATAAAGAATCTAGATTTTTATAAATGTTTAGAAATTGAATTTTGTTAAAAATATGTATATATTTCATTTGTAACAACACAAACAAAGGTCTTAAGAACTTTTAAAATTTATTTCTAGTAAGTGTCATAAAAAATCAGTAACACTTATATTTAAAATATGAAAGCTTTGAACATCGTTATTTCCTGTTAATAGAAAAACTTGGTATTTTTTAAAAAAATGGTAATGAAAAAGTTCTTTTGAAAAGAAAAAAAAACAAAAGTGCAAACGAATTATTTTAGAATTACTAGTAAACTATTATAATATAGATGCTAACATGCTCATTAAAATTCATTTTCTTCTTTCACAGTATTTAATTTTGTTCTCTATAAAGCTTGGAATTATTAGTAATAAACCTGGTGAATTAAGTAATAAATTAGAGTAATAAACCTGGTGATTATAGGAATAAAATATATTAGTAGAATATTGTTGATCAATTTAAAAAGAAAATAAGGATAATCTACGCAAAAGGAAAAGTAAATTATGCCTCTTTTAAAATATTGTGACATCTAATTTTTATATATTTAAACCGTTTATACGTAAATGTTACATGTGTAAAGATATTTAAAAGTATTTTCTATATTACACATATTGTTTTTTTCATAAATTCGGAATTAAATTTAGCTTCAAAAATACATTATAAACGGATACATATATTATAAATACGGATAAATATATTATAAACTAATATTATCAGCATAGTCATCTTAGTATAAGGTAATTTTTTCATTAGCTGTCTAAATATTTATTCTTAAAATTGAGAACGGCGCATATTTTAACGACTAGTAACAAGTGACGTAAACAAAGCCAAAGTAACTAAATTATTTATCATTTCACATTAAAGAGAATAATGTAGAGTGATCACAGTCCCGTGCTAGCTATAAATCCTGTACGTACCTACATTGTCTGACGAACGGACAATGCCGATCTGTTGTCGGGACCAACCGGCATATTCACATTAGCTAACCCTTTCAGTTGCAATCACTAGTGATGAAAGAAACTGTTTATATATTATATTTTCAGGTAATTTTAAGGTCATAAAACTTATTGTATATTAAATACACGAAATTTACATTATGCTTAAATGGGTACAAATCATTTGAAAATTTAATAAATTGTTGTATATTTTGATTAATCTGTGGCTACAAGAAAATTTAAATATATCAGGAAATATGATTATGTAAAGATTTATTAAATTAATATTTATTTACTGGATTTTTTACATTCAACTTTAATTTTTTTTGATGTAAATTTTAACTTTAAAAATAATAAACCTGACAGATAATTGGAAGATTTGCGTATCTTGTTGAACCGCGAAACTCACCAAAGGAAGGAATTATGCAGAAAGTAGACAAGCATATGAAAAAAGTAACACACATTTATATAATAAACCAACGTATTCGGAAAAAGATAATTCGAAAAATTATAATTACAATTTTTATTTTAATCGTGTAATAGGTTTCCAGCTTCTTTGGGTCCTTGAGAGCAAAATAATGATGCTTTTTGTATTGTGTCTCACTTTTGAGATACACTAGTCTAATTTTAAAAGAAGGTATTAAATATATTTGGCGTTAGTTTTGTAGAAATCCATTATTCACGATTAAATGAAACTACGTGATGTAGTATTATTTACATTTTCTTTAAGTTCTTTACCACGACCTAGGTTTCGTTGTATTACAACATCTTCAGGTGGGCTGTTAGCAAAGATTAACTCTTAGGAACATCCAACAGCATTTATATGTTAAAAAAGATAGCAGAAGCCGGGTTTGTGTGAGTTTTCCCACTGCTTATGTTAGTGAGTTTATTGTAGGGGAGTAGTGTAGGTTTTATTATACTTCCGAGAGTTATCCGATATACAAGTATTTTAGTGGGGGTAATAAATTGAATTGATGTTATTATATGAGGTTATACAATGCAAATGTCCCGGTGTATGTAATAAAATTCAATGGAAGTTATTCTCAGTAATATATTTATACAATAGCAAGGGTATCTGAAAGTTAGAACAAGGTTATACCACTAATTCTACATATCTCCCGTTTTAGTTATTCATTTATTTATTTATTTATTTTTTCCTATACATATATTTATATTTTGATGTTTAGTTGGGCTTAAATAATTTGTAGTGTCAATGATGTCTAACTATCTTATGTCTAGAAAATGAAACTCTAGTTAATTACTGGAATGGGTAAACCGATGACCGATACCCGACTAAGTCGCGGATACAAATATTGTTATTCTGTTCGCAACGTTTTATTATAATGATATCCAAACGGAAGTGTTGAATTCTACAGTCAACTAAATTAAATATCAGAATCTGGTAGCTAAAAATGCTTGCGTACTTTTACAATGCAAATTTTACAATGAAGATAATGTAAAAAAACAATTTGGTATGTTACCTATTCAAAAAATTTGGTTCAGATCGGGAAATAAAACACAAAAACAAGATGATCGCGAAAAAAGGCAAAATCTTATTAGAATGAGTGTGTGATGACCATGAAAGTTATATAATTACGTACATCCATGGTGATAACCCATTGAGGTTTTGGATTATAATACAATATTGAAATTGCATAGATGAACAATTAAACAATTTCAGGTTCGATTGGCTATTGAGGCTAGTTGAAACCTCCAGCTACTGAATTGCTGGACAATACCAAATTTATTAACAGGTTCAAGAAAAGCCATATATTTGAATTGAGCAGCAGTGGCGCTGGCCTCTACCCTCTAATAGATAAATTTGTCACCCAAGAAAACTGATAATGGCTGCTCCATGCTCCTATTTTGCTGCTCCAACCTGGATCATTTAGAAGCATATGAGTTAATGATCGAAGAGTGAAGTAACTAATTCATTCAATATAGAAAGATTTCTAGATTTTACTCTATTTAAATGCATATATGACTTACATGAGGCGCATAGTATTAGCTACGCAACTCGTGTGATAGTGCGTATGTGCGGAATCCAATAACAACATCATAATAGCTTCGAAAACGTTTGACAAAACTGAAGAAGCTAAATTGGTGACAAGCTTAGTGTTTTTAAATTGATCATTTCACTAATTCACGTCAATATTTTTAATAATTTTCAAGGTAAATCCATTCCTACACACAAACAGGCAGTCAATATTTTATTTATATTCCTATTAGTAAACTAATATGCAAACGGAAGAGTATTTGAAAGCTGAAAGTCCAAAAATCTCAGAGACTTCAACTTTTCAATGGAGATTGACTTTATTAATCGTAATTATTATTTTATTCGTGTCGCGTTTCAACGTTATAATTCATTAACTAATAATGATCATTGGTAAAATGAACACAATGATACCTTTCTAAGGTTTTTAAGTAAAATTTCAATCGATATACATTTAATCGATATTTAGGTTACAGGCAGATTTTTACACCGTATATTTCTCTACAAAATATTTTTATAACGAAGTAATTCACTGCGAAACGTGATGAAATAAATAAAATCAGTGACTTACAACCTTCAATAAAACCAATTTGTCGACTACACTTCATTAATTAAACTTCACAAATTTCTCACGTTTCTTTGACCCCTTGGGCTTTTATTCTTGAAAAGCGATAAATAAGTTACTCTGCCCTAGACCTATCCTAGTACACAATGCAATCGAACATGGTTCGATAGGTGTGACGGGCGCCGAACAAATGATACCCGCCCTCAGATACTCGTAGGGCATATTTTATTATCTATTTCAGTTCAGGAAACGTGACAAAAATATAAACACGCTCTCAACAAAATTAATTATCCCTTAACTTTAACATACGTGATTAGAAAAGTTCATAGGTATCATATTCTTTGTTGTAATATCCATTTGGAACTGGTGGGGCATTGGCTGAATTTATTAGCAGGCAGTGCATATTGAATATAATAATGTTTACATTTGGTTTTGCATAATGAACTATAAGTTACATAAATTTATTGTGAATGAAAATAGAGTAAACAATTTTACCGAAGGAATACTAGTTTAACTAGTCATTTTATTCTTAATTAGAAATTGTTAATATAACATTTATAACTATGTTCATATTGAATGTCACTATGTTTATTTGCTGAAATCTTTCTGAAGTATTTAAAGACTTACTCTTTATATTTTTACTTCTCAAATTTTTGAAGTAAAACTTTATTACGCACGCTTGACTTGGGGAATAAGCTGGTGAATGCGTGACGAGAGCGTTACGAAAAGTGTGATCGGGCGAGGCGAACGGAAGTTGAGAGGGAGATATGAGTTAGTGAAGACAGAAAGAGAGAGAGTTACGTTTCGTATATTACTGTAGGGACAAGAGAGAGAGGTGTTTCGTTTTTTCGTTCAGTTATGTTTCATATATTTAAAACACATTGCAAGCTTATTTTCTGTATCATACTGCAGGAGCAAGAGAGAGCAGTGCACGCGCACATTTTCTTTCTCTCTTCTTCTCATACCCAGTGCATGAAATATATATATATATATATATAAGCGAGTTTGGTAGCGTTACGCGTACGGTGATTTTTTGATTATTTTGTAATTTAATTTCGTTCTTAAAAAATGTTATAAATTATTATTTTGTTAAATACATTAAATATTCTACGTTTAAAGTGAATAAAATTGTAAATTCATTTCAAAGTTCATATTTTGTAAATTTGAAGTTTTAGATCAGTCGTGTGACCTAAAACACACTCGTTTTCTTTTAAAGGATTAGTGATAAATTAAAGTATAAAGATAAATTGAATATAAAGATATTTGGTTTCATATAATCCTCGCGAGAATGGATACAAACAATTGTTCAAAACTAAAATGAAATTAAAATAATAAGACAATAACGATAATAATCCGGGCCGGGCGAGCGACCGGGAATCGGACCCTGGCCCCCCACGTAGACTAAGACCGTTTACCTTGTGATCACGACGAATATTTACATTCACATACCCACATACAAAAACTGTTAAAATCATAACCCTTCGTTTTCGACCTTAACGTAGGCAGTCGGGTTAAACTTAATAAGACAGTTTCAAATTACAAAATGAAACGAGTAACTCTTTGCATGATTAACGCGTACCCATAAAAAGAAATGTCAATAAGGGGGTCTTCTTTCATCATTTCAATTTGTGGCAATCAAATAGATCCTTAAATACGAATCGAAAGATTTTATTGAATTAGAAGAAAATGCCACATGTTTAATTCCAATATTTCTACAAATTAAAATCAAACGGATCGAAATGTTCAAAGGAGTAATTATTCGAAATCTTTAATTACAGCGAAATATGATGAAAGATAAAAAAAGTAACCAAAAAATAAAATCATATGGATCCCGCTCTCCCCACAACTACCCCATAATCTACAAAGTTTTCCAAGCCTGAAGGGCTGGGAATATTATGATTAACCAAATCGTTCCCAGCCTTATCGATACCCGACCGAAAGGAAAATGAACCTTTTTGCTTTACCTCGGCATAATGTATATGCCTAATTACCTCGGCATAATGTAAATGCCTAATTACCTCGGTATAATGTAAATGCCGTATATAGGGCACGATTTTTTTCTACACGAGCAATTCATATCGTTTATGTGCACTTACGTTTACATGAGTTGATTTAAAAGGAAACTATTTTTTGAATATATTTGGTGTTAATTTTGTAGAAATTCATTATTAACAATTAAATGAAACTACTTGATGTAGTATTATTTCTACTTTCTTTAAGTTCTTTACCACGACCTAGGTTTCGTTGTATTCCAACATCTTCGGGTGGGCTATTAGCAAAGATCTGCTAATAGCCCACCTGAAGATGTAATACAACGAAACCTAGGTCGTGGTAAAGAACTTAAAGAAAGTAGAAATAATACTACATCACGTAGTTTTATTTAATTGTGAATATATAGCTTGTCAATAATATATATCTAACTCTCTTTTAACCGATTACAAAAATATTGTCAAGCACCAGTAGAACTCGCTCTACAAGGGTTGTTTGCGAATTTGAGTAGTTATGAACATTTAAGGGTACATAGTAGTTTTAATTTAACTGTGTGTATAGCCTATCGTATCTATCAAAGACATAAAAAACTAATTAAAAAAATTATAATCCATATAGAAATAGAAATTACACGTATTTTTTATTTTTCCGTTTACTTGTGCCAGAAGCCTCTCATATGTTGATTTTGATGCTTAGAAAGGAAAACTGTTGTATAAATAACAAAAAAAAGGGGCTTTGAGGGGCTATATTAATTAATTCACTTGAAGTTTTTATAATATTTCAATCCGTTTCTGAGAAAAATGACTTTGACAGACATATTGCTGGACGGACGGACGGATAACTTAGTAATCCTGCAAGAATTTGTTTTTTTTTCTTTTTTTTGTGACGTAACCTTAAAAACAAGAAAGTTCTCAATTTGATCTTTATTATTTATTTATGGGTGGACAGATTTGGAAACCACTTTTTTTTAATATTAAGATACTTCAAAGGTGATTCCATATAATTTAGTCGAAAGTAGCACTCATATGTGTCGTACGTTAGATATAAAGAGAAATAGAGGCATCAATGTGGCCCCGATTCCAAAAATCTCTAACAAGAGCAGTTTTTTCGTAAATTGATTTATGTTTGGAAATTATATTGTATTGTGTAGTAAAAGTATTCATATTTTACATTTGTACCAGTGTTTCTATTCGGTGGCTAGTAAAAGTTAGGTGATTATTTTTGTTTAAAAATTTCTTTACCTGACTGACAACTAATAAACAAACAACTCTTCATTAGTTTCATTCACTCCTTGAGTTAATTAACATGAATTTAAGAGTTATATTTCAGGCAAATATTTATAAAATTTCCTAATAAATTCAGCATCTTCGACGGGTAAAAATAGAGGGCAGCCCAAAAACTGTAGGTGGAACTTAGGTTCTCCGCAACTTGAATATTATTGCTTTGTAGTGAGTTTTGATTAATATTTCCTGATTTCGAGGACACTGTGAAAATATTACGAAATTTCCCTCAATATCAATTATTTTTAATAATATTTACTTTGTTTCTTTATAATTCGTTTGTTCAATTACACTATCAACTGACTGTCTGAAATATTCATTGTAAGTTAATTGATATAACAATATATATATATACCTGTATAATACGTTTCGACTTATTATCCTATAAGCCCTATTCTAATTTGTAATTTATTCATAAAAATAAATACTTTCTGAATATTTCAAATAAACTCCGTTTTCAGTGACTTTAATAATATAATTTATGTTAACCGGCGATGCTGGCACCGATTTCAAAAGTAAGTTACTAAGTTATTTATTACAAATAAGTTGGTATTTACTTTGAGTTAATTATTTTTTAACTTTTTATTATCTACCTTTTTTTAAGTCGGTTTTTTAAAAGATATTTTATTTTAGAACTTTTAATGATTAACATATTAATATTAATTATTACAATTATTTTCCTTCTTAGAGTATCAGATAATATCCTATTTGTCTAAAGTTGATTATGAACAAGAAGTAGAAATAAGTCGATTAACATATTATTATACGTTAATGATTAATATATTAATATTAATTATTACAATTATTTTCCTTCTTAGAGTATTAGATAATATTTTATTTGTCTAAAGTTGATTATCAACAAGAAGCAGAAATAAGTCGATAGTAGTAGCCGTTAATGTTTATCTGTTAGCCGTTGAGGAGTTCGGTTTTCCGTATCCCAAGTCCAATATCAGATTTTACAAATTAATAACTACCACTTGAGAAGTTCCGTTCTCCATATCCAAAATCTAATATCAGATTTTACATAGTGATAACTAAAGTAACGACTGATTAGTAGCATATATATTGAATCTTGATCGATGTATTGCCATCCGTTAATGAGTTACATTATACATTTTCAGAACTCATCATCACACATTAACCTGGTCGATGGTGCAGTTATTTTGGAAAGTAAAAACTTCCATTAGTAAATATCTTGAATTACATTTGATTTATTACCATCAGAAAAGAAGTTCCATTTTTCATCTCCAGAAAGCATAACCATACTCTGATATAATCGACAGTGTAGTTATTTTACAAAGTAATAACTATCGATAGCAAATATCTTAAATCACTTTCAATTTACTACCATCCATTAAGGATTTCCATTGTTTATCTCCACAACTCATCATCAGACCCTGACCTGGTCAGGAGTTTAGTTATTTTGCATAGTAACAACTACTAGCAGCAAATATCTAATATTCGTTAAGGAGTTTCAGTTTTCATATTTAGTTATTTTCAAAATAACAACTACCCGTAACAAATATGTT
The DNA here is from genome assembly GCA_039881145.1 of Druceiella hillmani. Taxonomy (NCBI): domain Eukaryota; kingdom Metazoa; phylum Arthropoda; class Insecta; order Lepidoptera; family Hepialidae; genus Druceiella; species Druceiella hillmani. The sequence continues at coordinate 3,751,646 of JAYKKI010000012.1, forward strand.
GAATTATAGTTGATTTATTGCCATTCATTAAGGAGTTCCATCGTTAATTTCCTAACCTAATCATTAGATCGTCATCATATTTATATGGTACCACATCTATAACACTCCATAAAAATTATCTCTGAATATACGTAAAAAAAGATTCTGACTAACTGAGAACCTCCTTCCTTTTTGAAGTCGGTTAAAAATATTATTGTCGTCATCTAGCGGTCGTAATAAATCCTGATGCAGAGCGACGAAAGACGGCCGCCTGATCACTGATGATGAAATGTTAAACGACGTTGAATTAGTAACGGTGGCAATTGGAGCTAGAAAATGAACGAACCCGATTTATCATTATTAATATAATTAAGAAAAAGCGAGTAAACATTATCATATAAAGGCAAGAAATATTTATGATAACCTGATTTGTAGCTGATTTAAAACCACAGGTTTTCGGACAAGTTAAATTTTCTGCAATTTTTACTTATCAATTATTTCCTATATTGCCTTGCAATTCTTAATAGCATCTATTATTTTTAAGTCATCTTCCCTATTACATTTTATTTTAGCTTTAATTAAATAACATAAGTGTATTTACCACCGCTGTGAGGGTTGTGATACAAATGGCGACACCGCTATCGACAGTCAACGCTTTTACATAAATCACGCCATTTAGTTTATATAGAGAACTTTTAATAATGTAATTTAGCATCATGTTAGAGCCGCTATCGTAAAAAGCGTTACTTTACAGAAAAGTACGTCGATTAATAGCAGCGTTATCAATGGAAAAGAAAAAAAATATTCGTTTATTGTATTTCAACAAAATTACTAAATTTCATGCTTATATTTTTCCGATGTGTTAATATGTAATAATATTTATTTCTTACATAATTTTACATTTACTTCGTTCGGCGAAAGAAAAACTAGACGATATCGGATATAGTAAACTCCGTCAACCGTTGAAGGCCTTGACGGGTCTATTACGCATATGATGATAATAATACGGATCTTCTGAAAATATGTTCATCGATCAATGCCACTGAACTATTTCGTTCTCTAAATTTTACTGCAACTAGTTCATGTTTACGTTGCGACGTAAGTATATATAAACATTTCTTTGTCAAGCTCATATCTACCATCATTAGTCTAGAATTCTACAGCCTACGTAGAAACGCTCCGCACAGCTTGCGTGACAAATACAAGCTGAAACATAAGAGTGAACGATATATTAAGTTCAACGGATAATTTATAATCTTTCGTTCGTCGGCACTTTCTGATATATTTTCCTTGTTAATATTTTGTAGTTTGATAAGCTTTGACCTAAATTTTATCAGACGCTTTTGAAAACTGCTATTGGATATATTACAGATAACTTATTCGTAACAAAAAGAAGCGATTGCCTTACAAAATTTAAATTGTTTAGTCAGTGCTGAATATATAATTATATGGGAGTTACAGAAGAAAACGACGATATATATCTACAAATTTAATTTCACTCGTCATGAACAAATGAAGCTCTGGTGCAACCGCGATTAGGTGGTTGAGCAGTCGTATAATGCAGCTAAATGAAAAGTTTCAGTATAATTCGGTTCTAAATGGCAGTACAGCAATAACTAACGACTGCGTGAACACAGTAAATCATGAGATATGAAAAAAGATATTATATACAGTAGAATACCCGTATCTTATTTCCATTCAATGTAGATAAATTGTCAGCTTTTATTTACATGTTGTATATAGTTTATACGAATAAAATCCCAAATAAGTACTTCAAAATTTTCCACAAAGAAATTTATATAATATTTTCATGAGAGGAGTTTTATTTTGTAAATCAGAGATATCTTTAGAATAAAAAAAAACTAATAAAGCAAATAAATATTTTGAAATTGCAGAACTGAAACAATTTAATTTACAATAGTTATAAACCTTAAAAAATAAAACCTTGAAACGAACAAATTACTATCAATAATATATACTTAATTACCCTATGGTAGCCTTGATGTTTCTGAGAAAAATGTCTGTGGCCAATATATAGACGGATGTACATATAAGTAATGGTCTATGGGTTTTATTTCTAATATTTTGAAGCAAGGCATTTTTATATTTAAAGTTAGGTTATATTTAATAACAAACGAGTAAAATTAGTCAATTTCTTAGTTACGGTATCCCGTATTTAATTCCTCATTTTTCTAAATTTTATCCTCATGTGTAATAAGATAATATAATGTTTAGACGTTCAAATTTATGTATCGAATAAAATAAAACGATGTATGAATTTTTATTAAATTTCTCTTTTATACTTTTAAATACTCGGAGTTATTTGCGAAAAATGTGCAAATCATTAAGTATATCTTTAAAGAAAATCAAAATACACATTTGGGGAAAACGAGAAACGTGCCTATATCGTATTACATATAGTAGTGTTCGTAGTTTATTTCCTAATGACATTTTCATTTTTGCCCTTACGTGTCTGTAAACGTTCGCTCTTCATAATATATATTCAAACCCACCAAACAAACATTAATTTATGATTTAGACAAAAGCTTTTTAAACTCAGTCTTTTAAGGATATTTTACACATTTTTAAACTCAGTCTTTTAAGGAGATTTTACACATTTTTAAACTCAGTCTTTTAAGGATATTTTACACATTTTTAAACTCAGTCTTTTAAGGATATTTTACACATTTTTAAACTCAGTCTTTTAAAGAGATTTTGCAGCCGTGAAATTTCTTTGACCTACACATACCTTCTGAAGTTTATTTTTACTATTGTAAATGTCAAGTTTGTTCAGTATCAGGTTAATATTTGTCATGAGAGTAGACACGTTTGTTAAGGTTAAAGCGAGTCGTATTTCTTAAGACTGTTTTCAATAAATTGTTTTGATTACTTTAGTTAAAATTCTAATAAAAACATAGATTTACCCTTTTGATTAAAACCCAATACGATACATGAAAATGAAAATAAAACGAATAGTTTATTTGTCCTCCCTAAACTTTTCATGTGAATATTATTGAATGTCACCAGGTATATATGCGGATCGATATGCATTATCACTATACAAAATTTCAATTTCTATGTCAAATGGTTCTATTATAAAACGGGTGTGAGTAACGACTAGATGAAAGAAAAGGTGGATTTTAAAGTTCCGATTTTATTTTTATAAGACACGAAACCTTGAAATTTGTAATATCAACTAAATCAATTCACTAGCACCTAAAAATAATAGTTCGTCAAATTTTTCTTCAATAATCTAAATTGAACGCAACCGTTGTATGACCCTGAGATGATTAAAATGTTGAATTCTTTCAATTATATTTTCAGTGTGACTCAGATAGCAAGACGAAAGACGGTGAAGTATGAATTGTACATCACATTCCGTTTTCAATTAAAATGGAAAATTGTAAACGCGTCTAAGAGATAAGATTAAAAGTTAACAACTTTTCGAATAACGTAAACTTTCATATCTCTGGTGATATTGGAATGGTTTTAGCTGGTCTAAATATATTATTGTTAGTGGTAAAAAAATTACAATGATTTTATACTTAATCATCAATCGATATATGCGATATAATACAATTATAACATGTTTTCAATGGACGAAAATGCGTCTAACAAATTCAAAATATAACTATAAAATAGTAAGTATTCCGTAAGTTGGAAAAATACTACATCATATTCATTCCAAAATTGTGTTCATATATAAGAGTACATCGAAATACTCAAATGCGCTTCTGATCCCAAGTTAAATAAATTCAGAGGGCAAGTTTTCTGAGATCACAATCGGATGTCTACCACATGAATTATAATAAGGCTGTTTCGCTTTCGCGCCTAACAGTTTGAAACGAAAAACCATACAAACTTCAATACCGTTGGCTTTTCGACTGAATCAACTCGATAAGGGATAAATTGCAGGTACAAACTAATGCATGAATTGACCAAACGTCATACGTATATATATGTGTGTATATATATATATACATAAATATATATACATGTGTGTGTGTGTATACATATAAACATACACACACATAATGCTTTAGTTAATACTTCAATTGCTGAAATTACCTCACAGCGGCCACAATAGCAATATTTTTTAGAGGAAATTAGCTAAAAATCCAAGTAAAAGTGAGATGAAGTTGCGCGTTTGTAGTTTTGTCTTTAAAATTATTAATGTTATAGTTCTCTATATTTGCTACTAGTGTTACAGTTCTCTATATTTCTTTGATGTTACCAAGAGAAGTATTAAGTAAATAATCGATTTAAACCGCGCAAGGTATAATAGCAAGGTATATCAGTAAATATACTTTTTTCTTGTGTAATTTCCTAATATATGGGAGACTTGTTGCAACATTAACTTCTTTGAAAAATTAAGACCAGAACTTTAATATTTAATTTAATTTGCACATGTAGGAGATAGTTGCACACCATATCCAATTGAAGCCATTTTAAATCTGCAATATGAAATGCGAATCTACTTTGAAACTCTTTTCTTAACCTTTTCAGGAGGCGCAATCCGAATTTTAATCAGTATACGTCATTCAGCGAGCGAACATATAGAAACATCAGCTTCGTGTAAGCCTTGCTGAGTACTTAGCGTACGAAGCCAGATTAAAATATTAGGGAATCTGAAAATTGTCCATATCCGAATAATTCATAAACAAATACAGAACAAAAATCACTAAACGGAGTTCGTTCTCTGATTTCCATAAATAAGAACCTTGCATAAAGCCTTCATATGTGCGGCATGAAAATTTGAATAATCTTAAATTCAGTATAAATACTACTGGTGTCTACGAATGTTGGGAGTAATTATAGTACAATGTCGTATCCATAAAATTCAGTCACGATATTCCAAGCCTGATATTTGCTAACTACTTCTTAAGTCGCTTTGGTAAGACTACTAGATTGTAGTAAACGACTTCAAGTAAAGGTAAATACATTATACTATCTATTGCCTGTAATTATGTACCAGATTACGGAAATTGAACTCTCAAACAGAATAGTCGTTTTCTCCGTTGAAATTAACTTAATTTTCTGTTTCTTTTTTAAAGATTTCTTTTTTCTACTGAAGATAAAGTTTCTTTGCAAAGATTGAAGTTAAACTGATTTAAAGTTGTCTTCTTTGCTCTGACAAAACACGAATCAACCAGTATACCCTGTTTTAAAAATATCTTATGCTTTGGCGCGACAAACGCCCAGTCAACGAAAGAAACACTGGACTTTCCGAACAACGGCACAGGTAGTCGGTCAAGAAAACGTAATGCAAACAAATTTTAGTGGAATTTCCACGGTCGGTTCACATTAGATTTGAGTATTATTGTCCGTACCTAGTACATATAAAACCATTTTTTTCAGCTCAACGAAATGAAAACAATAATAAATCTACTATCCGAACATTTCAACAACAATGTCAGAAGGAATTCCAATTTTATAAATTTCCGATATTGGATTGGAAATTTCTAAAATTAGAGTTTGTTATTTCTTAAATTATTTTAAAAATTTATTACAAAATAATTATTGTGCCATATTTCAAAAAAATTGCATTAAATGTTAGTACAGAAAAATTGCTCATTTCATTGATTTTTTATTAAGTTAAAGGATGTATATAATAATTTTGTATTTTAAAAAATACATCTTAGAAGTAATCATTTTATCATAAAAATTTCATTTAAAAAAATAACTCTAAATTAATATCTTTCTTTTTTAGTACTTTTCGTCATTTTCACTTTCAGTTTATAATAATTATTTACTACAAACTAAACAAACATCTAAATAGAAATACTCATAACTTCTAACCATAAATTTTAATGATGAAAATTTTATAAAGATAAATAAATACCAAGCTTAAATATTTAGTTTATGATATATAAATTTATTAAATTAAATTTTTATGGATCCTCTATATTTACTTTAAATTTCATGTTTTTCGGCTGAAAAACAGGGAATTTTTCAGTATTACTAAAACACATTTATTCTCATTTATCAAATTATAATGAAATTAGAAATCCTAAGCAAAAGATTTAATAATAATTTTTTAATGTTGGTAAAATTAAATTTTTTTTATATTTCTTGAAATAGACGTAATCTTTTAACCTTCTGTAAGTTTTTTTTTGTTGGTCTCTTATTTAACTTTTTTCTCTTATTATCAAAACTCACATTTATATGTTTGTTAAATATATAGTATCTAATTATAAATTTAAAGGGAATGTAGTGAAAAAAAAATTCCAATACAATAAATTGAATTTTTTATACCAAAATAATAGCAACCGATACAATTTTTTTGTTAAATATGTCGTTTTTTGTATACCTCTTCATTAGAAAAATCAGTGGAAGTCACGTTTTTGCTTAACTAGACTGGTTCCTAAAGTAAACACGACAATATACGTCAGTTAATTATATTATGTCACAATATTTAACAGGAACTTTTAGATATTTTCGTATCTGCCATAGCTAGCACTGCTGTCTATTTCTTCACACCCACTCCGTAATCTTAACCCGACCAATAGTGACAATAATTAGTCTTGTATTGTTTACAAAAGGCCAATATTTGAATTAGCCCTGGATGAGTACACCACTTCATACGGTTATTACAGTTCTGAGCTTTCCTGCTAAGATTATTTTGAGGAAAAAAATCAGCGGTTAGTTTTACAGCTGGGTTTGTGATGAATTGAAATTAAATATACAACAATAATACTAATTTTTTTTGGACTAAATACAAATATGAGAGTGCATCTATAAAGCAAAAACAAAGCTTCTGAAATGTTGTTCCATTCGCATGTCGATGGTAGATCATGGATAGACAATTTTTTGCAATATCTTTACTATAATGATTTTAATTAATACCCGTACCTGTATACACACACACACACACATATATATATATATATATATATATATATACATATTCATATATAATTTTGATAAATATAACCTGTAACAAACCAAAACAATTCTCTGTACACAACGTGAAAACTAAATACTTTTCATCTACTGTAGTAGTTTTATTCGAGTTTATATAATTTGTTCCATATCCTTGTAATATTTCACATCTTTAAACCAAATTTAAAACCAAGAGACAATGAAAAGCAAGCATAACTAATGACATAACTTATGCTTTCTCCCAAGTAATTATTTTAAGATTTTGCTCTGTTTAATTGCAAGAACAATTACGAAAACATTGTTTTGGTCAGCTGTACAAAATATCATATACTAATTCATAAGTTATATTTTTCCGTTTCCTACGTTTTTAAGTTATATTTAGTTTTATAGTCATGCAAAACACAAACGCGAACACAAACAAATATTGTCAATATTATAATGAAAACGTTAAAAGTAAATTATTTTCTCCGAGTATGTGCTAATAAATAAATTCGTTTCACTGGATATTTTTTTATTTTTCGCTATTAATTTTTTGTCAGTTATTAAGCTGTCCTTGTAAATATAGTTCTTAACACAAAATTGTTTAGCCATTTTCTAGGCAAACATTTATGTAATAAAATCGAATAAGTTGAGTGTGAATATTATATGCGTCAGTGATTCCGATAGATTAATAAAACCAAGATGGACATTTATCTTCTTTTAAATTAATGATCATGATAATACACTAGCTCTGATCACATCACCGACCTGCTCTCCTTACTTGTTTAATTATAGGGCTTAATGGTAGAAACGTAAAAATATAAATCATTCTTCGCATTAAATGATAATCGGGTTTTTTGCGTATTTCAACAGATTTTTTAAAATATTATTTTGAGAGATGTTTTGAATTAAGTAATATAATTTATAAAATGTCGAATGATTTAAAACAATTTATCTAATAAGTTAAGTAATTTAATTATAGGGAAAATATGAGAAATTTCTTAAAAATAAAATATATTTTAAATTTTTTTTCTTACTTCAATATAATTTGCTGATAATTACTTTTGGGAAAAACTCATAAATACATTTTGTATATATGACATTAGTGTAAATAGTTAATATATGGTAGATATCGTTGTAAGGATATAAAAAAATTGGTGTAATTGATAGCGTCTATACGATAAGATAATTAAAATCAATTTTAATTAATGTCGTGTATATGTTTGGTTACTTTTGAATTAAAGCTTATTTCAAATTTATTTTCAACAGTTCATTTAATTTATATCAAAAGGCCTAAGAGTAAAACAAAGTGGAAAGTGAAATTGCTTCATTGGTGCGTAGAAACCGACTACTATAATCAATAAATATGATGGAACAACGAGCACAACGGTCTTATATGCACTCGATGTCTTATTTATCGACCTTACGTGAGGAATAAAAGTAATAGTGATATTTAACAATATCTTTTACTCTGTTAGCATATAGTTAAGTTTTTCTTTAATTTTTCATTATAATATTCATAAACGAATTTCCTATATAGTCTGTATACTATAATTTATTATATCTGTATTTTAAATATTTTTAATTAACCAATAAACGTGTTTCTTTTCATAAATAAAAATACATAAAGGTTTTTATAGAAAAAATCAAAGCTGCAAATTTATTTCACACTGTTTTCAAATAATCTTTTACATCCAATACAACCGCCTGCATACCGAGTACACCTTTTATATTTCCGATACAACCGCCTGCATATCGAGTACAACAAGAGTTCTCCTCGGGAAATGAACCGGACCAGAGAAATGAAATTCAATATTCGGAAAATGGCACGGAAAATACAATCTGGGGAATCATTTTACAATTCTGGAAACGACGGCGTTCTGCAGTTTGCAACGAGATATTTTACGTACATTTATCGTTTGCGAGAATAAGATGTGATTTTCATAAAGATAAAGTTATTTGGATGCTGCGGGTTGTTACTCGGCTGTTTTAAAGTCATAAAGTGAAAACTTTGTTCTCTGTCAGTTTTATAGGGGTTTTATACAAATACACTATGTATATATATATATATATATATATATATATATATATATATATATATATATATATATATATATATATATCCAGTTTTTTTAATGGATTCCGTGAAAGTAATTAAGAACGACAGAACGTTCAAACACGAAGAGCGAATTCATCTTCTTCCTAATTCAGAGTATTAATAATATGTTTAATATTTTGCAGTGATAGAGCATAAGAAGAATGAAGTAATTATGGCCACAATTTAAAAAAAAATTAACATATTTAAATAGAAAAAAAATAGAAATGAGAAGAAAAAAGTTAAAGAAGGCATGTGCAGTTTACCAGGGAACAAATTAACTAAATAGAAAATAAATGATTTAATATTGTTAAAATTTTTTAGGTCATTTACAATCTAACATTTAAATTTTATTATCTAAAATTGTTAGATAGTAAAACAGCACTTCGTCCAACTATAAAAATATGTCAATTCAAATGTTGTTCTCTCTTAAATTCCATTTACGACGAATGTGAAAATGATTAACAATGATTTCGTTGATTAGAAAATTCAATCCTTTCAGTTCGATTTATCACTCAATAAACCGATTGTAAATACATGATAGTCTAAATTATTCGTTTTCAAAATCAGTGTTTACATAACCGTAAATTTAATTATTTTTACAGTTAAATAATCTGTCAGAAAAACTGTCATTTCCGAAGTAGACAACTAAATTTTGAAGTCATTCAACACCCGATTTGGACTTAGTTAATATTAATAGCCAGCGAGAGAGATAACAGTAAAGTGTGTCTAGTTTATCGATGTCGTTTATTGGTATACAGTAAATTTTATAAATATTTTGAAAAGACGTTGTGTACCGTTCGCTTCTGCAGCGTTATAATTTTTTTTTAATTCTTGACGCGACTGAACTCCTATTTATTCAGTTTTTATGATGTTTTCACTCTTTATTATAATTCTGTTATGTACGTAATATTTTAGGGATTTGGACTATCTTTTCAGCTTAAATGATAATATAATGTAACTTGCACAATTTACATGAAAGGATTGATCTTAGCAAAACTACATTTTATGAATGTCATCATATTGCGGTCGCACAATATCCTGATGAAGCAGGCGTGGATAGACGGCCATCTGAACACTGGCCAGAAATGTCAAATGACGTTGAATTAGTGACGGTGGCAATTCCATCTAGAAAATGAATAAATCCGATTTATCATTATTAATATAATTAAAAAAAGGGAGAGTGTATATGAGACGAAAATTATCATAAAAAGACAAGCAATATTTGTGATAACACCATTTTCAGTTGATTTAAAACTATAGGCTTAGTGACATCTTAAATTGTTTGCAATCTTTACTCATAATTTTATTCCATATTACCTTGCAATTCCTAATAGCATCTATTAATATTATATCATCTTTCCTACTAGAAATTACTTTAGCTTTAATTCATTCACAAAAATATATTTTCCACCGCTGTGAGTATTGTCACACAAACGGCGGCATCGCTATTTCACATGACGCCGACAGTCAGCGCTTTTATATATACTTAGTTTATATATTGAATTTTTAATAATGTTATTTAGCATCATGTTAGGGCCGCTATCTTGGAAATTAAGAAGGTTTATTGAGATTGGATGAAAGCGATTACGTATTGTTGAGGTTAAAGCTAATGAGTATTTATTGAGAATGTTTTCAATGAAATTACTTGGACTACTTTAGTCAAAATTTTAATAAAAACATAGATATGCTTTTTTCATTGATACATACAAATTACGAAATATAAAAATTAAAATAAACCGCATAGTTTATTTGTCCTCCCTAAATCTTCCATGTGAATATTATTGAATGTCATATATATGCGGATCGATATGCATTATCACTATACGAAATTTCAAGTTCCTGCGTCAAATGGTTCCATTAAAAAAATGGTTGTGAATAACGGCTAGATGAGAGAATACATGTATGTTGCTCATAGGGTTCCGTTTGTATTTTTTCAAGACACCAAACCCTGAAATTTGTAATATAAACTAAATTAATTCACCAGCAATTCAAAATAATAGTTCATAAAATTTTTCTTCACTAATCTAAATTGAATTTAACCGTTGAATGACCTTGAGACAATTCAGTCGAATTTACATTATACGATTAAAATGCTGAAGTAGTTTGAATTAAACTTTCAGTGTGACTCAGATAGCAAGACAAAAGAGCGTGATGTATGAATTGTACATCACATTCCTTTTTCAATGAAAATTGAAAATGATAAACGCGTTTAAGGGTAAGATCAAAAGTTAACAACTTTTCGAATAGTGTAAACTTTAATATCTCTAGTACTATGGAAATAGTTTAAGCTGGTCTAAATATATTATTGTTACTGGTGAAAAAATTTGTTTTGAAAATTTGCCCTAAAAAATTAACAGTGGTTTTATACTTCAACATCAATCAATATATGCGATATAGTACAATTACAACATGTTTTCAATGAACGAAAATGCGTGTAACAAATACAAAACATAACTAGAAATAGTAAGTAGTTCGTAAGCTGGAAAAATACTATATGATTTTGATTCCAAAATTGAGTTCATATATAATAGTACATTTAAATAATTAACCGCCCTTCTGATACCAAGTTAAATTAATGCAGAGGGCGAGTTTTCGGGAATCAAAATCAGATGTATACTACATGAAACATAATATAGACTGTTTCGCCTTCGACTCTAACAGTTTGAAACAAAAAACCATACAATTTTCAATACCGTTGGCTTATTGATGAATCAAGTCGATAAGCGATAAACTGAAGGTATGAACTAATGAATGAATTGAACAAACGTTACTACATAGGTTATACATACATATACATATATTAGTGTTGTAGTCTCCGATGTTATCGAGAGAAGTATTATTTGAATAATCGATTTAAACCGTATAAGACATAATAGCAAGTTATATCAATAAATTCATTTTTTTCTTGTGTAATTTGTTAACACCTAAGAATTTTGTTGCGACATTATCTTCTTTTATATGTCAAGATCAGAACTTTCATTATTTAAATTAAGTTACCCATTACGGGTATATACATCAAATCAAATTAAAACCCTTTCAAATCTTTAATTTCAACGGCAAACAAATTTCTTAACCTTTTTACAAGATGTAGTCCGAACGCTAATAAGTATACGTTATTCAGCGAGTAAACAACTTCGGATTTGGGTAAACCCTGCGGATAACCTAACGCTGCCAGATTAAAATATTAGGGAAACTTCAAATTATTCATATCGAAATAATTCATGAATAAATGCGAAACGAAAATCACTAGACGTAGTTCCCTGTTTCCCAAAAATAAGAACCCTAAGTAAAACCTTAATTTTAGCTATGTGACGGTTCAAATAATCTTAAATGCAGTCTTTAACAATACCGGTAATCATGAACATTGATAATAATTAAACTACAATGTTGAGAACATAAAATTCAGTCATGCTATACTAAGCATGATATTTGATAACTACTTGGTAACATCCACTTTTAGTAAGGCTACTAGATTGTAGTAAATAATTTCAAGTAAAGTTAAACACATTGTAGTGTTTACTTCTCTCTCTATTTTTTGCCAGATTGAAAAAACTTAATTCTTAATGTTTAAATAATCTCTGCATTAAAATTAATTTCATTTTCGGTTTTTTGTAATATCTCTCATTTTTACTGAAAGTAAAATTTATTTCCAACAATTAAATACAATTAAATGAAATTACGTGATGTAGTATGATTTCTACTTTCTTTAATTTATTTACCGCGACCTAGGTTTCGTGGTATTACACCATCTTCAGGTGGGATATTAGCAAAGATGCTAATATTCCATCTGAAGATGTTGTAATACAACGAAACCTAGGTCGTGGTAAAGAACTTAAAGAAAGTAGAAATAATACTACATCACGTAGTTTCATTTAATTGTGAATAATGAATTTCTACAAAATTAATGCCAAATATATTCAATATTTGAAATTTATTTGCAAAGATTGACGTTAAATTTATTTAAAGTTTTCTTCTGAGAAAACTTGAATCAACGTGTGTACTCTGTTTTACAAATACCCTATGGTTTTACACGACAACCGTGCATCCAACGATAAGAACACTGGACTTCTCAAAAAACGGAGAGCGTAGTTGGCTAACAAAACAAAATGAAAAATTAGTGTAATTTCCACGCTCCGTACACGAACGCACATGCAATCAAAGCCACAATGTGAAGGAGGGCGTTCACGCTAGAAATAGATGGAAGACGCATTAACGTCAGTTCTCTCGAATACTAGATGCGAATGAGGATTGCATAGCAAAGTTACTTGAAGCTGGGTGTTTGATATCAGCAACGCCTAGCGTCCACAACTTTATGGGCACCTCAATTTTATTTGTACGTTTTAAATTATCAACTCTGCTAAATATTTACGTGAGTAATATAAAAATAACGAAGGATATCATAACTATGACTTATATTAGATCAATTTTTTCCTTTATATTGTGTTCCTAAATACTTATCAATTGTTTCATTCTTAGTTTCGTCGAATAAAATATTAGGTATTCATGTGTAAGATAAAATCATATTAAATTTTGTAACATTTTTTTCTGTTGTTCTTTATTATAATGTAGAGGAATGTACCTGATTAAATGTTTTTGTTAACAAATTATTATAAAGTTTCAGAAATAAAAATTACGTATTTTGAAAAATGGGATTCAGTGGCAATAATTTTATAACAAACATTGATTTTAAAGAAAGTACTCAAAATTAATATGTTTTTTTTTGTGAAGTATTTTTTTAATATTTTCACTTATAGTTTATAATTACACACCACAAATAAAACAAATATCTAAACAGAAATATCAATAATACAAATTTACAATATTTTATAAAGGTAAAATAATTACGACGCTTAAATATTAATTTGCCATATATTTTTAAATTGTAATTTCATGGATTCTATTTACATACTTTAAATTGCATATTTCTGGTCATAAAAACTGAAATTTACATTATTCCCAATTACAAAACCATAATTTAAAGAATCCTAAACTAAAAATTTGATAATAAATATTTAATGTTGGTAGAATTTAATGTTTTTTTTAATATTTAGTGAAATGAACGTTACATTTTTAACGTTTTGTAAGCTTTTATTGGTCTCTTATTCAATTTCTTTCTCCAATTACTACCATTCACATTAATAAGTTTATTAAATTATTTATGTTTTAAAAAATTGTCCCACAAAAAATGGAATTATTCATAGTAATATAATGACGACCGAAATTTCTTTTTTTTAAATATCTCTTTTTTATGTACAACTTTTCATTAAAAAATCAGTGGAATTAGCGTTTTAGTTTAAGTGCTTGGTTTTCAGAGTAAACATGACAACATACGTAAGTAAATTATAATATGTGACAATATTTAACAGGAGTCTTTAGATATTTTCACATCTATTATAGCGAGCGCTGCCTTCGTATTTGTTACCCCCACTCTGTAATCCGCACCCGACGAATAGTGAAAATAACTAATCTGGTATTGTTTATGAAAGGCCAGAAGTTTTACTTGAGGAAAACTCGGAACTATAATAAACGTACTTCGTACGTTTATTATAGTTCCGAGTTTTCCTGCAGTTATGTTGTGGAGAAAAGATTAGCAGTTAGGTTTACAGTTGCGTTTGTGGGAAATTTCTTACAAATGTAACGATAATACTAAGATTTATTACGGGTAAATGTAGAAATTGTCAAACGAGAGTGGCTCAATAAATCAAAAACAAAACGACTGAAATGTTATCCAATCCGCATATTGATGGTAGACCACGGATAGGCAATTAAATGTAATATCATTACTAGAATGATTTCGTTGATCTCTAACATGATTGAATGATTGATGATGAGGTGAGCAGAACTCTAGGGATGACAAGATGTGCTATGGACAAATTGAAAAAAAATATGGAGGAACCAAAATTAACAAGGCCATTAAGATCCCCAGCTCATTCGAATTCTGGTGTTCCCCATATTCTCTACGCCGCGGACACATGACCCTACGAATACTTGAAAAGAACAAAATAGACGCTCTGGAAATATGGTGCTGCAAAAAAATACTTGGGGTATCGTGACCTGAGTTCTGCACGAACGTTTCTATCTTCAAAGACTTGGTAGCAAGCAACGTCAATCAATACTTGTTCGGACTTAGATTCTTAAATATTTTAGTCATGTCATGCGTGGAGATAGCAACTACATAGAGTCCTTTGTTGTTCAGGGAAGAGAAGAAGGCACTAGACCGCGTGGGAACTCGTCGATGTGGTGGAGGGACCATATCAAGTCTGCTATAAGCGGTCTCCTGTACGAGTGCAACGGAGCGAGGAAAAACAGGAAGAGATGGAGAGGCAGCGTGAGGCGAGTAACAACGGCCGCCCAGAACATTACTACATACTGGCTATTACCACTCTGGCAAGCTCGAAATGATGGAGAAGAGAAATATCTAAAAGCTGTTACTTTAAATGAATATAATAGAATTCTAAGCTACGCCGAAACTTACTCGGACCAAAATTCCTAACGCTTAGAGGAAAAAAATTTTTTTTAAAAATTTTGGCTCACTATAATCTTTAAAAAAACGTTTCGTTGTATAACAACATCAAGTGGGCAATTAATGGAGATCTTTACTAATTGCCCACACGAAGATGTTGTCATACAAGGAAACCTAGATCTTAGTTAAGAATTTAATTAAATTGGAAATAATACTACATCACGTAATTTCATTTAGTTACGAATAAAAGTTAAGAAAATTTCAAACCAAAAGACAATAAAAAACAAGCAAAATTAATGACGTTACTTGTGCTTTCTTCCAAAAGTAATCATTTTGAGATTTTGCTCTGTTCAATTGAAAGAATAATTATGAAGACATTCTTTTGATTAATTTTACGAAATGTAATATACTCATTTATATTTCATATTATATTTTTCCGTTTCCTACGTTCTTAAGTTATATTCCACTTTATAGTGCACAAACAAATATTGTCGATATAGAAATGGAAACGTTAAAAGTAAATTATTTTCTCTGAGATTGTGCTAATAAATCATTTCATTTCACTGGATATATCTTTGTTTTTCACTATTAATTTTTTGTCAGTTATTAAGCTGTCCTTGTAAAGAGAGTTCTTTACACAAAATTTAGGTAATAAAACCGAATAAGTTGCGTCTATATATTACATGCGACGATGATTTATAGAGATTATCTTATATTTATCTTTTTTTTTAAAGTAATTATCATGGAAGATACATTAGCTCTAATCACATTACTGACCTACTCTCCTTGCTTGTTTAATTATAGGGCTTAATGGACTTAAATTAGTAGAAAAAGCAGAATGTTAAATATAAATTGTTCCTCGCATTATATAATAATCGGTGTTTTTACGTATTTCGAATCTAAAGCTTATTTTATAAGTTAAGTGACTAAATTATGGTTAAAATATGAAAAATGTCTTAAAAAGTAAAATATCTTTGAAATTTTTTTTCCTTACTTCAATATATTTTGGTCCTAATTACTTTTGGGAAAAAAACATTACACATTTGGGAAAAGTATTTATGAAATACTTTTGTACATAACGATACATTAAAATTAAATCTGTTGAACGTGATATTAGTGTGAATAGTTAATATATGATAGATATAATCGTAAGGATATAAAAAAATTGGTTTCATTTATAGTGTCTAAACAATAAAATTATTCAAATTACAAAATTTTAATCAATGTCGTGTATATAAATTTGGTTGCTTTCGAATTAACGCTAATTTCAAATTTGTCTCCAACTTTTCATTTAATTTATATCAAAAGGGCTAAGAGTAAAAGAAAGTAGAAAGTGAAATTGCTTCATTGGTGCATAGAAACCGACTACTCGAATAAATAAACAAAATGGAACATCGAGCACAACGCCCTGCACGCAATGCCATATTTATCGCCCTTACATACAGAATAAAACAAATTGTGATATTTAACAATATCTTATACTCTGTTTACATATAGTTAAGTTTTCTTTTATTTTTCATTACAATATCCATTAGCAACTTTTCCTTTATAGTCTCTATACTATAATTTATAATATTTGCATTAAAATTTTATTAATTAATCACTAAATGTATTTTTTTCATATATAAACAAAAATTGGAACAAAAAAAATTGAAGCTCTAAATTTTTTTCGCACTGTTTTCAAATAATCTTTTACTTTGCGACACAATCGCCTGCATAACGAGTACAAAAAGATTCTCAATCTTGGTAAAAAAACCGGATCAGAGAAATGAAATTTCAATATTTGGAGAACAAAATCTGGGGAATCACTTTACAATTTTGGAAAGGACGACGTTGCAGCGAGATATTTTAACATGGATTTTATCGTGCGAGAATGAAATGAGATTTTCACAAAGTTAAAGTAGTGAAAATAATTAAAATTTAGGTTTGTTTTAAGGCTGCAAGTTGTTACTCGGCTTTATTATAATCATAAAGAAAAAACTTGGATTTCTGTCAGTTTGATACGGTATGAAAGGAAATTTCTTCAAAATAATAACAATAGGCAGAATATTGAATATATTTGGCGTTAATTTTGTAGAAATTTATTGTTCACAATTAAATGAAACTACGTGATTTAGTATTATTTCTACTTTATTTAATTTCTTTACCACGATCTAGGTTTCGTTGTATTACAACATCTTCATTTGGGCTATTAGCAAATAAATTAAAGAAAGTAGAAATAATACTAGATCACGTAGTTTCATTTAATTGTCAATAAACAGAATGTTAGTTTACCCAGGATGAGGTACAATATTTATATATTTACAGTATTGTTAAATCTAATCCGTGAAAGTAATTAAGAACGACAGAATACCCAAACACAAACAGCGAGTTCAATCGCTTCCTAATTAGGTGTTAATACAGAATATTATAAGTATATTTAAAATTGTGTAATGATATAACATAAGAAGAATTTGTGACGTTTTTAGTAAAATATTTAGAAGAATGGAGCAATTATGTTCAGAATTTTAGAAAAAATGAAGAAAATTGAGTGGATAAATTTTGGAAATAAAATTATTTAAAGAAACCATGTGCAGTTTACTTTCTTTTTCTCATTTTTTCACTTACTTTCTTAAATTCCATAAACGATAAATGTGATAATGATTAATACAAATTTCATTGATCTGAAGAAAATGCTAAAAAAGGTTACTATTCAATTATGTCTGCATTCTATCCCTTCAGTTCGATTTTTTACTCAACGAATTGATAGTAAGTTTTTGATAGTCCAAATTATTTGTATTCAAAACAAATGTTTGGATGACTGTAAGTTTAGTTATTTTTACAGTTAAATAATCTGTCAGAAAACTTCTCATTTCGGAAGTAGACAATTAAATTTTGAAGTCATTCAACATCCGATTTGACCTTGGTTAAAATCGAGGTATACTTAAGAAAGTTTCTGGACCATTCCCTCCTGCAGTATTTTTTTTTTACTTTTTGACGTGATTGAACTTCTATTTATTCAGTTTTTATGATATTATTTGTGACTGATATAATTTTCCTTTTAAAATAATTTAATTTTACTTGAGCATTATTTGGCTGATTTATGCATATATGTCACTCTTTATTATACTTCTGTTATGTACATAATGTTTTTGGAAATTGGATTATCTGAACAACTATAATAATAATCCAATGTGACTTGCACAATTTATAGCAAAGGCTTGATTTTAGTAGAAACACATTTTAGATCGTCTAATAATGATCAAAATATATCATGTTTTTTGCTTACAGCTAAATGATACAGTAAGTATATTAAGTAAAATTACCTTTCATTAAGTAAAAAAACCTTTTGGTTCAAGTTGAGTAGGCTTGTCGTCATTTGTGATGGCAAACTCCGTAATTTTTTTCTGCAATAAATAAGGAACTTTTCTAATTTCTTCATATTCATCTATATGCTGTTTTGATAAGTTGCAATATATTACAAAAATTATTATGTGCCATGTTGCACGTATAAGGAGGGTATTTCTAAACCTGTGAAGTGATAGGCAACATGTTTTTTTTCGTATATCAGATTGAATGAAATACTATATACCATGTATTCTAAAATGAATCGGTTCCTTTCATCGTCTTTCGTTTTCATTATTTTGTAAAACATTGAACGTTAAAATGATGTATTATGTGCACACACTCCTTCAACCCCATTAATTTTACTAGCACATACAATCTTACATACTTCTTAAATATTTTAATAAAAATATCAAATTTTGTGTTTAAATAATCAAAATTATAGAAACGTCATTTGTCTTATGTACCGAGCGCTTAAACTTGAGGTATAATGGAAGATAATTTGATGTCTTTTTATAAATACTAGACACACAAAATTTTAATTTCGAGAATTTTTAGGTTTCTACGTAAGGTCTTATATTACTAACTGTCACTTTATACAAATCTCAGCTAATATAATAAGAAGTCTCTTTGAATTGACACAAACTAACTTTAAGCCCGCTGAAAGTTAAGATGTTACTTGAGACCATTTATGTCAGCTTGATACTAAATGATTAAATAGATAACAAACTTAAAGAGACGCTAGAGAACACAATGACAGTTTACAAAGGAATTATTATTTAATTTGTGACGAGGTTTAGTTCTGTCTATTTGCCCTTAGAAATTTAAATAGCACGTGTCAAGTTGACATCACGAAACTGGTATTTCCAATGTTGAGTTAACGAAACATTTATTTCATTGCCATTCATCAAATTTTGTTTAAAAAGACATTGATAAAAATTGTCTTTTGAAACAAAATTTAAGAGAAAATAAAACATAAGACCAGATCTTAAAGGACTAAAACAGTCATGCAATGTCCAAAAGGCGGTCCTATGTCATCTTTTGGCCTCACTCACAATTAAGTTGCACTCTTCTATACAAAACCGGACCATTTTTTTCGGTTAAGGATACAAAACATGCAAATGCATTGAATTTTTATTATTATTTAAAACATCTATTTCTCTTTGGAAACATTTAAAAATATTTTATATCTTTAAGATTTCTTACTTCGAATTACATATTAAATGCGACAAAATATATTTTTCATTTAAGTGATATCCAAAAAAAAATAAAATATTTTCTTTATCATATTTGCTTTTACTATCATGAAGCTACAAAAACGTTGATGCAATAGTTCGAAAGAGAAAATTCAAAATTTAAAGACATTACTACGCCTACTGCTATTAATGTTTCAATACGGGCAACTCGACTTCACTGTGACTATCAGAGAACTTTCAATATTATGAATATTGTAAACTTTGCAGTTTTAGGTCATGTTTACTTTATTTGTAGAAATAATAAAACTACAATAAATCACGAACAAATGTCAAAGTTTACAATCCTTCACAATATTTATGTGATAAGGTCACAAATATGATCAAAAAAGTTGAATAATTGCCAAGACTAAACAAATGCAAATGCATTTTATATTCGTTATAAGTATATCATATGCAATGATACATGCATGATTGCATTGTATTATAGCCATCATATCCTCAAAAAGTTGTATAAATACGTAGAGGAAGCATAATTTGGATTTATACCGGGGAAGAGAAATATTTTTGAATTAATTTAATCTCTTTTACCTCGTTGGCAATACCAAGTTTTAAACTTGATCACGCCTATAGTTTTTCACTTCCCAATTCGGAATAGGATTAATATATAATACCATAAAACAATAAGTAAAAATCGATTTACAAAATCACAAATAGCGTCTATAATTGTTATTTATTTTATTAGTATATATATATATACATATATATATATATATATATATATATATATATATGTATATATATATATATATATATATATATATATATATATATATATATGTATATATATATATATATATATATATA
Source organism: Druceiella hillmani (assembly GCA_039881145.1). Classification (NCBI taxonomy): domain Eukaryota; kingdom Metazoa; phylum Arthropoda; class Insecta; order Lepidoptera; family Hepialidae; genus Druceiella; species Druceiella hillmani. The sequence goes on from JAYKKI010000012.1 coordinate 3,772,431, forward strand.
TATATATATATATATATATATATATATATATATATATATTAATAAACTATTCATCACATTTCTTTCATTAGTACATTTATATACAATCTTGCAAGAAATTAAATGTGCGCTGAGGACGTTAAAGTTTACAATATTCAAAATCGTAAAACCACGGTGTCCCTATATTATGATCTTAATATAAGCACTAATTTATGATTAAATTCATATTCCTAGCTTTATAAAAATATGGATTTCAAAAAATATCTTTATAATGGTGTTTTGTTTAATTACCTTAAGAATGTTTCAAGATCCAAGTGAACTAATTTTATGTATTGTCTTTTTAAAACAAACCCTTACAACTTAAATTAATATTTTGAAATGATTCCTCAAGTTTTTTGTATTTCTTACATTATTACGAATCAGAAAACAAAGTTAAACAATTTATAATTGTCGTGATTATTATAATGCTGTAATAAAGGGACAGGTCACTGTAAAGAGGTAATTAAAGTTATTTTAATTGAATATGAGATATTTATTTTAATAACCCTTTTTTTCAAGATTTTTGATCAGTTGGGGAAAATTTATATATAAATATTTATTCTCACAGGAAAATAAAATTTTTAGCGACAACAAACATATATTAGCCAGACACAAAGTTGGTATATTAACTTTACATATTACCATAACGATAATAAAAAAATTAAAGTGAAAATGTTACAAGGCAGTTTTGTCAAAAAGATTTTTTTTTTTATTTTTCTGCAATTTGTGACCAATAATAATGTGATAATTTTATACGTATCAACGCAGCCTTAAAAAAAAAATCTTTTTAAACCATTTCTAAAAGATAACATGAAAAACATTTTTTACCAATTGTACAAATAATAATAAGCGATATCTGATTATATTGATTTGAACATTCGTTCGGCTAAATTTACCAAAATTTCGTTTAAGATTTGTTTTTTATACGTCAAGTTAGGTTTCGGCAATTGATGTAAACTAAACACGGATGAAAATATTTCTTTTTCCGAATGGAAATTTTCGTTATAAGAAAAGATTTTCAAATATGTCTCCTGGTCTTATCAATACAATATAAGTTTTCATTGGATACAAGCTGCTTGTATTTATTTGGATTTTGTAGCCAAATGGCACAATAATACCCTCATAATTTCCTTATTTTTATCTCTTTGTATCACAACCCTTATACTTTTGGTAGTAATAGGATGGTGATCTTAATCAATTTACAGTAAAATTTTAAAATATTTTTACTTCGTAATATTTATAAATTTGAAGCAATTTTTTTTTTGAATAATTTTCTCTTTATATTAGGCTAATATGGCGAAATATTAAGCTTTGTATTAATGTGCACCTTAGGTATGTAAGCGTGAAACAATTCCAAGTGCTATGGATTGATTAGAACTTTCAAATCTTTATTTCCTTTATTTGCGTCAGCATAGGTTCTCATAAATATTTTTTTATTAATTTTCGATGGTATAAATTCAGAGATATATTAAAAATATACAAAAATAATATGTCCATCCTCATTCTCATTTTTGAAACTTCTGAACCCAAAAGTTATAAAATTATAGCGTTTTTAAACGCCTGTACAAAGGTTTAAGATAAAACCATAACCACAAGTTAAGATGTCATCATTTTTGAAATAATAAATAGTCACTCTATTTAATTATAACATATATTATTAAACATTTATTTTGCTCGAAAGACCAATCATTTTTTAACATTTATTTTGCCCGAAGGTCCAAAAGTAGTTGAATCACCATGAAAAATACCTTAAAATTACTTTGGAGTGTACAAAAAACCTTGAACAGAATTTCTTTCTCCGTAACAATATGGCTGAAGGAAAATTTAGATATAATTGTGAGCAAAATTTAAACACCACATTGGTAATTTTTGATTTGAATCTTTGAATATTCTGTATTCAAATAAAATTTTTGAGTAAGCCGTAACTCGTTCACCGTTGAGGACGAAATATTACGTATTTCAAGATATCGTAATAACCGCCTTAATTACTTCAATCTAGAGTTAAATTATACAAATTATGAGCACGCCTAAACTCAAAAACAGATTTTCCGTCACAATTTTGAAGTCAGCAAACATCAACGTACAATTAATTGGCTGTGGCCTCGCAATGTATAATTTCTCATTTTATCGATTAATAGCGACACAACTCATTGATAGGATAGTGACGACTACATAGAAATGTCAATGTAGCTTCGACTAATTAGAATACCATTTCAGATGTTTTTATTCAACTATTACTAACGATTTTCAACTTAAACGTAATGTTAGACACAGTTTTCATTAAACAAAACATGTCCATACTTGAAGGTATCAACGCATTTTCTCAAGCATTTTTGCATTTTCGCATTTTCGCATTTTCTCATTAGACAAAGTTTTCAGGAAACAAAACATGTCCATACTTGAAGGTATCAACGCATTTTCTCAATTACAGGTTTATTTAATATCAACGATGTTACATAGTAATGTATTAATATTAAACATTTGTGCATTAATTAAAAATATTTACAAATAAGTGAAATTAAAAAGTACTTTGTATTTAAAGTTCTATCTCTTACATAATTTTAACCTTTATATCTTCTATATGCATGTAGTATAATATTCATTACCGCATAACAGAGACATTTGTGCGATGCTAGAACTGTTTGCATAAAAACATCGACCTCAGTCCGAGGCCTTATTCAAACAAACTTTAACGCTTAAAATATTACTTTCAAACAAAGTTGAAATAAGAATAAACGCAAGAAAGTTTCCCTTTCGGTTGGATACCATGAAACTTTTTAAACAGGGTTGAAGTTACAATATGAGAAGTTACGAGTGTAAGTTACGGTCGTGGAAAATGTACGTTCGGCTAATGGACGAGTATTGTTTGGGGAGCAGTTCTGGTTCTATTGAAGGTTTAGCCTTGTTTGACTTTCATAATAGGATGGTGTCTTATCACCAATTATTTATTTGTATTTTCTATTACTTTATTTCAAGAAGTACCTTCACATATAATGGAATTACGTAAGAAGAATTTGTATCCTTCTATAGGAATTTGCTATGGTTGTGCCCGCTTTAATTTTATTCAAAACGCAGCGTGCGAAATACATTAATCGTGTAATTCTTACTGTATTCTTAAATATTCCCATTCGTTGTTTTATTGGACCTAGTGTAAAAACTTTGACAGAAAACAGCGACTTAAACTTTTATGCCGTCTTTTTTTTCCTTCAAACGTATACTTGTATAAATTTAGTGCCACAAAGATTTTATTTAATCGCTTCCAATATTTTTTCTGTATAATATTCTCAATATATATACAGAATTCCATAAAGAAATATTATAAATATGTCATTAAAGAATATTTGATGCGTGCTCCTGTAAATAAATTTAATTTTTTTCTTTAAAACCGCAACATTGACCGTGAGTTCAATTTCTGAAACCATTGAAAATATTCTTGTTGTTCCTTAATATTTTCTATTCAATTTGATGCGCAGAGTATGTATATGTGTGTGTTTGTGTGTGTGTGTGTGTGTGTGTGTGTGTGCGTGTGTGTGTGTGTGTGTGTGTGTGTGTACTCGAATATGTATGTACTTTATATGTGTGTTTATATGTATAAATTACAGAAGTGCTTCGTTGTTTTTAGAATTATTTTCCAAATCATAAAATTGCTAACCTTTATTTATTTATTCAGTCAATAGTTTAAATTTTCTCAGTTTCATATCACACAATAGTACATATACTGAATAATATATACAAGCACATGCAAAGTTCTTACTATTTTTCATATTTAAATATCACTTTGTAACGGAAAGAAATGGAGTAAACATTGCTAATAAATATATTCGTTCTCGCCATTAAACTATGTTTCATGTGAAAAAGATTGAAGGGAACTTGCGTTCGACGTATTTTCGGGACAATATCCCAGACCGAACTGATATTAAAACTGTAGTCTAAGAGTAGATTCTTACTGTTGACAGTAAATTAGTTTTTTTTGTAAACTTATGAAAGTTTTGACTGAGTGTTAAGGATCATACATTATATAGAAAATAAAAATATTTGATATATACATTTTTAAACCGTAAAACTTGCTCCAACTCCGTTCTATTGAAGCAAATTGAGATTTTTGCTATCTTCAGGAATTTAGACATTGTATTTTAAATGCTACGAAGAACTCGCAATATCTATTTGAAAAAAAAAATTAAGAATTATTTTGATTTCACGTTCAGTTGTACGAAACATTTAGACAACCTGATACTATAAAACTCATACAAAACCACGAATTAAAAAAGCTAAATAATTAAAAAAATCTAGTCCCCTGTTTTTGACAAATCCGCTTGGTTCGTCCTGACATTCTGTAAATAATTTTAATATTGAATATATTTGGCGTTAATTTTGTAGAAATTAATTATTCACAATTAAATGAAACTACGTTATGTAGTATTATTTATACTTTATTTAAATTCTTTACCACGACTATGTTTCGTTGTATGACAACATCTGGTGGGCAATTTGTAAAAATAAATATAAAGATCAATTTTTACAAATTGCTCACCTGAAGATATTGTCATAAAAGGAAACCTAAGTCGAGGTAAAAAAATTTAAACAATGTAGAAATAATACATCACGTGGTTTTATTTAGTTGAGAAAAATTTAATTACGAAAAATTTCGACAAAATTAACGCCAAATATATTCAATATTCGACAAATTAATCCTTTATTGGTTACAAAGTAACTTTTTGCTGACACTTGTTTAACGATCTGATGGATAATAGTTTGATGTTCTTTCAATTGATTGTGCGCTCCGATGAAATTAAAACCGTTGTCAGAATAGATACATAAACAATATCGTCGACGTGAGATGAAACGTTTCAATGAAGTTAGAAACCCCTTAGTAAATAAATCAGTAGCGACCTCCAGATGTATCGCTTTTACTGATAGAAAACGGAGGTGACGTAAATCTTTAATTTGATTCAGTTCCTGTGCCATCTTCTCGTTATAACAAAATGGTATGCAGAAATCAATTCCGACTTTGGAAAGGGCCTGACGACTCTTACACCGGCACTTATGCGTACCTGAGGTAAACTCTCCATAGTATATGCTACCGAATCCGGACTTCCATCCCATGGGCAATGCTGCAGTCTCAAGGCACAGATGGTAGATTGTACAGATTGTACACCTGCATGTAAATTTCGAATATGAGTTTGATCTATCAAAAGCTTGGTTATGTAATGACTTCTTGGGAGTGCTATTGGATGTTTCTGTGGATACTAAAGGGACGAGTGAAGAAGTCGGCCATACAAACTTATCAAATACAATCTTATAAGATATAAATTAAATAATTTAGTTTTGGGTGAAATAGGCTGTTTGTTTTATAAGGCATGGCATTCTCTAGAAATTCTGAGCTTTCTATTAATATTATGATTTGTTGGCTAACATTCTCCCGTTCTTCCGGTATAAGCTGCCCAGTTTGCCGGTGCCTTGAACTACACCAGTCAACGAGCTATGATGCGTTGAAGTTTAACATGTTACAAATACCGCCTAAATATATTAACATGGCGGAGACAAATGGTGAAACAAATAATTTTACATTGTTGGGGAAATATGGTAAAACAAGTGAAGCATTATCCATAATTGTTATTCCCCTGATAACCAGCCCAAAAAATTGTTTTCTTTGGAATTGCGATCGTAGCAGATTATCAACAAGATTATCATTTGTACGAACATGTCCCCAATCCACAACATGATTTTTAGGTCGTATATCGGGGACACTGTTGACTACAAAGGTTTTGAAAAGCATGAGGTGATGTGTTAATCCAGTGTAAGGTAACCGTCGAATTGGTTCAAAGATTATTTAATCTATATTTGAATTGATTGAAGTTCTCAACGTAGTGTTTAAATTTGTGAGTAAATTTGTAGAACATAGTTCCAACCGAGGTATGGTTTGTTGGTTTTTAGAAGCGCAATCAGGTGGTTTGGCAGAATATACTCTTAATATCATCCTACCGAGTGCGTTTGATGTTCGCCAGTATATACAAGTGTCGCAACCCTTTGCACTGGTATCGCAAAACTCATGAAGCTGCACTTATATTGCATCGATTAATAATGTTCCTTACGGAAATCTGACGTTATTCAATTCTGTCAATTAAGAGGTAAAGACTATCTAATGTGTACATAAATAAATACATAATTTCAGCTTCCGTAAACCTTGCTATAGAAATTTGACTGTTACCATTACTGGAAAAAACTTAGACATTTCAGAAAATATGATTCTCTTCGTAATATGCCAGCTCTCAAATTATCTCAAAGTATAGATAGTCAAAAGCTCCGTCATTTCCGTATGTAGCTTAATTATTTGCTCTGAAGTGTCAACTTTGGTAAGTAGATCGTCGACGCATAAATCTTTTTTTTAAACTGGGCTAACTCTAGCATAATTTTCTTGTTTATCTAAAGTTAATTAGTGAAGGCGACGTGTAACGAAATAATCCTCAGGTTTTAAATCTAAAATTAATCTATTGAATTGATATGTGCAATCTGTTCCTTTAAAGATTCCTCCACAAAATGTGAAGATGTCATTGAGCAGATTCTTGCCTCATCATTTTTAGATATATATTTTCGATATCACCGTTAAGTATATAGTTGTGTAAATGGAATCTTAATAAAATAGAAAAAAATGTCAGTACGTATGATAGGTCCAGGTAATAAGACATCATTGATATTCCAGTGCTGCTATGGCCGAACACGTCGAAGGCCACCCTTATTTTCGTCGTCATACTAGATTCTTTTATCACTGCTTGGTGAAGGAATTAAAAGTCCCTGGTATTTTCAGTGTCTAATTTTGATACCTGGTCACACTCGATTTATTGGTTGATTGCTTCTGTCTACAGATTTTAAATCGTAATTTCTTGTAAATTTCTCTTATAGGCTATTCAACATCTTTAAACTATAGAGTAAGATTCCCCAAGTTTTTTCCGTTTATTGTTTTGAAAGGTATGGAAATTATATGTTTCCTCTGTATCACGTAAAGTATAAGTTTACCTGGATTGATTTACATTATTTCAACAAAAGGTTACAATCGATAATCCAACCAAATTGCGTTGTTTGTAAATTTTAAATCACTTCTGAGTAATCGACAGATTAATTTGTCCTATGTAGGGGCTCGATAACACTGTTCCAGCGCCGATAAACAATTACCCTGAGTTTCACATGTGAAACTCAGGGTCTGCTATTTTAATACTTGAAGACACTTGAAGAAGATTACGCTCTAATTTGCATCACGTATAATAGTGGCTGATTCAACAGGGTGCAAGGATGCAGTTAAGTCTCATGTTTTTATGGCAAATTCGAGAGGGACTTCCTTCAAATTGCTTATAAACATGGCCTGTACCGAGGTAATTAAAACGGGAGAGATTTTTGAGTCACGAATTTACTCTTTTGCACGATTGATTTGGCCTTGTATATGAAAGTTTGCTCCTGGCATACAACATAGCAAGAATTATCATTATGGTTTTTAAAAAAACCCACGATGCCACGTTTTTCAGAAAAAAAATCATAATAACGCAAAATGGACCTTTTCTTTAGTTTGATGAAAATAATGTTTTTCGAATAAATTCAAAACATGAGTATAAACTGACATATTATTATTTTTGAGCGTAACCTCCCAGTCATATCTTATTAAATTATTCTACAAGCTCTCCGAGGCTTTGGAGTTCATGAAGATGTTGGAAAGTGAAGGTGAGATAATTCAAGGCACGTGGTCTATATAATTACTGAAGAATTGATCAATGCTTTCAAACAAGTACGTGGATTATCAAACTTTTTGTCAAAAAGTATGATAATTCACGTAATTTTGTCTTTGAGTTGCCATTCTTTGATGTTGCTATCCAACGTTGAGTGTAATACCAAGCAATTTGATTATTCAAATTTATTAAATTAACGGTTGAATCGATCTCGCGACATTTACTTGAGTGTCGGCTAATTTTTGCACCTCTGTCAATATGACGTGGTAATCGTCCTCCGTTACTTTTAATTCTTCTTCGAATAATTCTTTGACTCCCTGTTTACGTCCATTAAATATACTGAAAACTATAGATAGATTTAAAATAACTTTATAGAGTCTCAGCTTAGACTTTTAGCATATCTATGTCTGGCGAATTTCTAACCGCTGATAAATTTGCCTTTACTTTCAGCAATTGTGTGTGAAAATGGAATTATAGTTTATTTGGATGGTTGTATGAATAAATAAAAAGGAGAAAAGGAGAAATTGTTGATCAATCAACTTTTGTTCAATCAATCTTACCAATTGAAGATCTTGGCTATCTGCCTTGATGTTCGTATGAAATGTTGTCGATGACTTTTTTAACGAATCAGGAACATCGGTTTGGCAAAAGGAAAGTCGTCGGAAGTTACCATTTTGAGACTTCACCTCACTGTTTTCTTAGGTTTTTACAGATTGCGTTATTATCCGGCTTAAAGAAATCTAATGTTCAAACAAGTGATATCATCCTTATATTTCTATGAATGTGGCTAATTTTTAAAGAAAATAAGAAATAGCTTGAAAGTTTCAGTCAAGAGGAATAAGTGTCGAATCTTCATTTAATACTTTACTCTATTTTTTAAATAAAAAATTACAATACAAATGATTTTTTTAAAAATTATATTCGATTTTTATAACATCAGGCGTATTATCGCCGGGTTTCTTTTAATGTGATACATATAAAAACTACTTTAATAAAAAATTTATTTAGAATCCTGAATTTTTCAGATGCACTATACATTTTTATTTTAATCAATTTAATGTTTAAAACGAGTTTACTGTTTTAACTGTAAATATCATTCAATAATATTGCAGGTTTCAATAAAATTAACTAGGAACCCCGTATGTTAAAACAATAAGTCGAATTTAATAATATTCAACAACTGACAGCAGAAACTTCGAAAACAACCCCAGAAACTGTCTAAATGATTCAATAACTAAATTGCTACCAAATAGCCTAATTCGCGTAGCAACAGTCATTTTATCTCAAAATGGCCACATGAGATGGTTTTTCCCACCGGATTAATCGCTTCTAATGAGAGCCACTTTATTAGCGCGTACGCTTGGCGTATTCCGGGCTATCTGTCTTCTTTGCGTTAGTGGTGTTTTTCCTGTGTGTTAGCTGTTGTGCGCTTTCTTTGAGAGATATTATGTCAATTCGGAATTAATTATACCTTTTCCGAGAGCTATAGTCATGTACATTACATATTTTTAGATTTATCACGTTCTTAAATCATGATATTACATGTCTCATGGAAAACAATATTTAGTAGTTTGAAATAAAATTTAAATGATTTATCAAGTAAATTTTATGATTTTATTAATCAGAGATTAAACAATATGGTTTCGTTTATTTGAGGATTTAATTGACTTTATAAACTTGAATATTCATCATTGACGTATTATTATTTGTGTGACTTAATGCTACGATAGTGCTCTTACAGCTAACCAGAACATCAATCAACCACCGTTCTACGAAGAACCGGAATCGAATCCCGAGTTCTACGGTGCACCACACCGTCAATGTTATCAAACCAATAATTCATAGTGATGATACGGTTTTATTTGTAAATTATGTTGTGAAATATTTAAGTTAAATTTAGAGTAAATAATAACTCTGGCGTTATTAATAACACAAATAAAACAATTTTCAGAATTATGTTGATATCGCATTATTAATTCAAGATACGTTGCGAATTAAGATCGAAGATGGATTTAAGTTAACTGAATTACGTTTTATCCGTCAACTTATTTATGCAACGAAAAATTATTTTATATTTAACATGGAACAGATATTTTACGGACAAGTTACACAATGAGAATAGAAATGCTTAAAGGTTTAATTATTTTTAATGAAAAGGTAAAATTTAAGAAAATCAATAAAAATAGATAATTAATTATATTTTACATTTACATTTAATTCTAAATAAAGAAAATATTTTTAACGAATTAAAAGAGGTTAATAATAAGAATAATTTTTTTTATAAAAGCATTTTATCACCGGAATCACAGAGATAAATCAAATTGAATTAATACTCCGTGATTTTCCAATTTTCAGTTTTTAAATACTTTTTCGTTTTTCGACATAATGTAAAATATTTTCTCTTTCTTTTTGTGCGAATGGATTTAACTCAAAACTACAGAACTGCCGAAGACATGAATTTTTCACGGATTATGGATATTAACCCTGGTGCCAAAAATAATTCATCACATTAATTGGTTTCAAAAAGTTTTAAGGTTATGGCAATGAAAATGTCACGTCAAAAATTAAATAACTTAGATGGTGAGCGCTGGTATACTGTAGGAAAACGTAGGAGAGGGGAGGGAAAAAGGTGGAGGGACAGGAAATCGACCAGCGCGTGTTTTAAACTAAACTAATTCCTGATCTCCAATATAAGGGCATCAAATAAAAGATACACTCGTATTGCGGAATACATTGCGGACAAAGTGTAAAGTACCGCTAGTATAAAATAAAATCAAAAGAGAAAAAAGGCCTCAACCTTTTCCTGACATATAATAAATATATATTTGAATCTATTTCGCTTAACTTGTGTAGTACGTACACTTTTACAAAAGAATGAACCTGACATTGTGATTCCATCTAGCATCAAAATCCGGCTGAAGCCGTAATAGGATGTAAATAAAATCCGAACCAAACTACACGTATCTCAGCATTAGACAAGGGGATTCTATGCACCATGAAATCTTCTAAAAATATAAAACCAGCGAAAAATGATAAGTTGCCATATTGATATTTTATTTGAATATGACTATAGTTATCTCTTTTAATTCCCTTTAATATATTGTTAACTGCATCTGTACCTTACAAATGCAAAAACTTAATTTTTTTGTCTTTATAAGTTTCCATCTTCATAAGCAAAAAACTCAAGGCTGGCAAGCTAGTTGATAATAAAACACAAACAAGTGGAACATACAAAAAAAACTACATATTAACCAGACGATTTTTTTGCCTTCAATTTTGAAACTAAATTTGTCAAACCATGATATATCTTTTATAACATTAAACTTCAAACAAACAAATCTCGCTATATATATATATATATATATATAGAGTAAATAGCAATGGATGGAAATCTGTTGTCGTTCTGTAAGAATATTTAATTTTGCAGCTTAGAAAAATAGAGGAGACCACTTTTTTATATACTTTTAATGTATGTGTGAATACAAACTACGTAAAATTATAAAAAAGTCATTTTTGAGACAAAACTAAAATAAAATTGAAATTGTACAAAATAACACACTCACAACTTTCGACAAAACGGAACCACGCCCCGAATGCGGATTAAACTGTTGAAGCGTTAATACAATTTTCATTAGTGGCGATCATAACTCGGACGCGATGTCTATGCGATGTGAGCGCATAAGTACTTAAGTCGTCGATTTATTAACCGTCTATTTATGAATATATTAGGATTTCTCTACGAAAAGGGTCTGTCGCAAAGTTTAATTACTTATCATTACGTATGTGATTGGTTGAAAATTACTTTTTTAAATTTACTTTATCTTGGCGGATTTGGCAAGATGGGTTGACTGTGGTACCTAAAAATTTAATAACTTTGCTTATTACCAGGTAATTTAGGTTATTTCGGTTTTGTTTTTAAAGGAATGAACCAACTTACGAGAAAAATAATTCTTCAGTAATTTCTATAAATTTAAAGACAATAAGATTTGCGTAAGTATGCACAATAATGGCGTGTGTCTTCTCATATATGGTTATTCAAATATATAAACGTTTCAACGCCATATAAACATTTGTAATACAGGTTAAATAAATTCCGCGAAAAACAGAAACAAATTTGATCTGTACGAATTCAATTTATTGTACGTCATAATTTCATATAAACTACTTGCCAGATAGTTGTTTCGTGTCGTAAGTTTGATCCAATCCGCAAAAGTTCATGGCTTTGATTATAATATAAAATTCTAGATAATAGTTTATATTGCTATTCGACGTGTGAAGGAAATTTTACGCATTATATGTTCGTGCAAATTAATTCTCAGATTGAATGACTCGCTTCGTTTTTTTTTGTCGCTTAAAGTTACACATTACAATAGTTTTGTAAAGTAAACTATAATTATTTTATTTTGTGATAGTTTTTTCTAAAGGCCTAGAATAGGTTTCCTAAAATATTTTTCTTAAAATAGATTTTTCTCAAAAACTGACTATTAATTTGAAAACACCTGACTAGAATGTACCGAGAACACACGTCAACCGTGCTTCCTTTATTACGAAATACCTTGAAAATTGTAAACAGGATTAGGACGTCGTACGATCTTCTGCGATACGTAATACGTTACGTCCCTAAAATCTTTAATTTTAATATCTTTAATTTAATCTTTAATTCTTATATATACCACTTTCGCATATTTTTAGGCTTGTTAAAAGTATATGATTTTAATATATTATATCTTTTAGTTTTCTGCCGAACATTATTAACCGACTTCAAAACGGGAGGAGGATAGGATTCGACAGGATTTTTTGTGTTTTATGTGTTACCTCATATATATATATATATATATATATATATATATATATATATCATTTATCAATCAGTTTAGATAATCATTTTTTTTATTTCGAAGATTATACGTCTGATGTACTGCCATGAAAATTTGACTAGAGTCTATCTATGAAAATAAGAAATGTACCAAAGAATTCTTCAGCACTAATCAGAATTGACTGAGTTTGATACGAAACTGACTGAACGAATTGACTGAGTTTGATCAAGAGCGGCATATATTTGCTGTATCTATAGAGCCGGAAGATGGTGACAGAAATTCTTCTGTAATGAAGAGTAAACTCATAAACAAAATAAATAGGTAGGTAAAAACTTTATGGGTACATGCAAAGGCACGGAGCCACGTTATTAATCGGTTTTATTTACTTTTATTTTCCTTATGTAGTAAATATCTAGTGCTTCGATTTCTCAATGATTTCTCAATCTATTTTCATGAAACTATGCACACGTATTCAACCACCATGGATATACAATATTTTGACAGTTTCAAGTTTTGATCCATAAATACTGATGTTGCAGTTATATTGCCTACTTTAACTGTAAGATTTAAGGTCTGCCGTGTTTTGAAACGCTTTTATTAGATCGACTAACATGTATATTATGTAATGGAATTTGCAAAACTAAATTCCACATACTTACAATTATTGTCTCATCATGAGACTTAGCAGTTGAATTTAGTTCTAATGACTATAAAATATTTTCATAAAATTAAAAAAAAGGTTAATCTTGAGACAAAAAGAAAAGACAAAAAATAACTCAATTTTTAGAATAAATTTTCACCTACGTCTAGATATCCGAATTATTAAAAATTAACTAATTGCACACATATCGAGAACCGATAAAAATAGGATACTCTCCATAAATTAAAAAAAAATTAATATTTGTTCACTTCTAGTAGTCCGAATTATTTCAAATTTTCCACACATATCAAGAGCCAATAAAAAATTCATAAAATAAAAAAACGTAGTCTTTGAAACAAAAATTAAAAAAAACCAATTGTAGTGAAAATAAACTAATAGTTGAAGAAACTAGAAGAAAACACTGTTTTGCAAAATACTGTACTAAAAACAAAAAACACCTATCGAACCTGTTTTCTCTATTTACTCTGTAAAGACTTTAGTGTAAGCCATGTTTGCCATTGAATGTAATATTTGAGTGTAAAAGCCTAAAGTGCTTTTTTGAAAAAAGAAATGGATTTTTCCTCTCAAATTAAGATTATGTGAATGAAAAGGCACAATTAAATGAAACTACGTGATGTAGTATTACTCGTATTTCTACTTTCTTTAATTTCTTTACCACGACCTAGGTTTCGTTGTATTATAACATCTTGTCACACTTGCATTTTTTACCTGATTTCTAGGCGTACAATTCAAAACATATAAAAAATATACTGAAAAGATGGTAAGCATATAGTTAAATCATTTTTTAATAACCAGTAGAGAATGCTGAATGTTTCAATAAAATAATCCAGTGACAGCAAGCAGCCATTCAATACTATTCGTAAATAGTTACTATATTACAGCTAAGTAAAAATGCGATAGTTGCGTATCTTTGAGAACGACTGTTTAGCGCTAATGACATTAATTGAATTAATTAATGTAATTTCTTCAAGCTACAAATAATAATAGGTATGTGTCTGAAAGACAAAAAAAATATTTTCACATTTGAAATTCGACAAAAGCAAAATAATGACGTAAGCTTAGATGTATTTATTTACCTCTTTGTTGCTATTTTCGGCGTAGCGATTCACACGTTAAGGGTACTCATACCTCCTGTCGTCAAGGGTATCAATTGGGAAGGCTAGTGTAATAAATGAGGTCTTTGCTTCGCGATGGACGAGGGTTCATACAGATTAATTTCCTCAAGTTCCCACTTAAACCTTAAACCTTTTCATTATTAATTTCAGATAACTCCTCAGATGACCCTTACTTGTTTTTGTTTTAAATAAAATAAGGATAAATCACAACAAGCAATCTTTACGGTTTGTGGATTACGTCAGAATTACTATTAGTGTGACGAAAATGACATTTCAAAAACAGATTCACTTGCCTTGTTTCCCACAAAGCTACCTTTGTGAATTTTGTTGATTTATCAGATTGGCTTCTCGAGTCTAATATAAGATGTTTCTTATCAAAAGCAGATTTGTGACGATATTTATAAATGTCTTCACATTTATAAGTGCATTGTAATCAAAATTATATTTGTGTAATATATTTTATACTTCTGTTAAAAATATCTCATTTTTACCACGCTTTCATTAGGTCGACTGTAACTAACTAGGCAATGGAATCCGCGAAACTAAATTTCATGCACTTCTAGTTATTCTTAGTTAGTATGCAGTTCTGACAACAATAAAATAATTTAATTAATTTAAAAATTTTGTTTTAGTCTTGAACCAAAAAAAGGGAAAAAGTAACGGAATTTTTCAATTATATTTTCACCCACTTCCAGACGTTCGAATTATTTAAAATTTTGCGCACGTACCAAGAATCAATGACAAGACATTTTTACCACGCTTTCATTAGGTCGGCTGTAACTAACTAGGCAATAGAATCTACGAAACTAGATTCAATTACTATTAGCAAACATATTTCAATATTTGATATATTCAATATTTGTATGAAAATGCTTAACGTTTCAATTACATTTAAAGGCGAAGCAAGCGAAGCTTTTACACTCGAAAATTATACTCGGTAACAAACATGACCTATATTAAATTTCTTATAGAGTAATTATAGAGAAATTATTTTTGCTTTTTAGTGCAGCATTTTTTAAAACCATGTTTTTATTTTTATTTTTGGTTTCTTTAAACTATTAATCAATATTTTCGTCGGGCGGGTCTCAAGCTTATACTATGCCATTGAAATTCAGGTTCCAACTCCTCAGTCATGAGGTTTATGGGGCACTGCGTGCTAAGCAATGATAGTTAAGACCCTGCATTAAACTCCGGGTTCTAAATCCAAGTCCAAATACTATAGATGTATTGCTTGCTAAAAAATAAAACATGAGGATCTGCTGATTATAAACAATGAAATATTATAATTAAGCCAAAAGTAGGAATATTATTTATATGTTCGTTCTAAATTGTACCCCCATAATTGTTTCTAACAAACTTTTGGCACACGAAGCCAAGAAAAGTTTGACGAGTGAACCGTACAATAGACGTTCCTGTGATACACAAGTGTACATGAGAAGGTATGGTTTCTTTTCTTTTTCCTAACGATTTACTCATAGATTTCTAGAGAGAAGAGCTAGATTTCAATTTATTGTAACTCCAAAGAAACATTGCAATATTGAAATTTATTTTTCAATTGAGCCTTTAGAATCTACCTAAACTTACCTAATGCAGTTGCAGCAGAATGTTATTTGTTCATGTTGAATGGAAGTAAATTTGTAGAAATATATCATCGGTACCTTTTGTAATGTTTTCATAATTATATATGCACATCTCATTGTATCTATTCGTTTTTCTGTTAGATCAATTAAATCATCGTTTCTTTGTTCAACACATAAATTTAAATTTTTAAGCAATTGTTTCTTTATTATTACGAATTGGTTAAATATATTTTAACTAGAAATGTGTGATACACAAATAAATGTATTTCTATGACCCAGAAGTAATAAATAATCAATTACGATAATTAGGTTACTTTTATATTTCATGATATTTTAACTGTTTAAGAAAGCTTCAAGTTGTTTTCAATTTCGTTAAGTTTACGAGATGCGAAGAGGATGCTGTTAGTAAAATTGAGTAAACTTGAGTAAAATTGAGTAGTTCAATGGAGATGGTCTGAGTGACTAATCGACTAGGATTTCCCCGACACGAAATTTATAGATGTCAAGGTAAAGAACTTCTCTATGATTTAAGTGTACAAATGACGGTACTTGTTTTATATTAGCGAAAAATTTTTTGTCTGGTTTTTATTTTATTACACAAAATGTATATCACAGAATAAATTGTTTTTAATTTCTGATTTTATTCACAGATATTTAAGTAATTTCGTATTTCGTCAACTTTTACTTCAATGGATTCAAAATCCAAAAAAAATGTTTTTAAGAATCGGTTTGACGACCTTTAATGTGCATTTAAAAATTACTTACATACATTTGTATATTGTGAATATATCAATGTAAACATTTTTAGGGGCTTTTTTCCTCAAAGCAATTAAAATCTGCTGATTAAACAGCACTTTAAGATTTTAATATCATAGCACAGAAAATTAAAAATATAACTATGGGTAAAGTAACAGTATTTCATAGATCACTGCAGGATATGGCCTCTCCAATGTTCTTATTATTGGAATCAATGCCCTTAACCGCCAAGCTGGGCGGGTGAGTTGTCGATTGCAGTTCGCAGTTTTTTAAGCCAGTGGCACTGCTGTCCTTCTAACTGCATGATTAAAAACGTCACCCCATCCCTGCTCGATGAGGGGCCTGGAATCAAATCACGCGGTTCGTGACGGTCTCAAAGGTCATAAGCCTTGGTTTCAACACGACACATTACGGCGGCGATATACAAAATTCATTTATTGTAATAATTATTTTTGTGATATATTAAATTACAATATTTGTTTATTGTAATTATTGGATTTTATTACACTTAAATACGATACTCATGTACCAACTTATAAGCAAAAATTTATATTGTTCGCGCCAATATTTTTCTACCTAAATATTTAATAAATATCTAAGTACCTATATACTTGCATGTGTAATGTAACTTTATGAAGACTTAATGATTAAAATAATTTTTATGGAAGTCACGATTACGTTTTAATTTCACTGCATAATTAAAAAAGAAAAAAACTAAAAAGCGCAACCTAATTGACCTTTGTTTCACGGAGTTACTTAATATATTTTTTAATTAAATAAAACAAATCAGAAGTAAACTGAAATGGAAAAAAATAAGAAAATTTCTTAAGAAACTTTCCGAGTACATTGAATTAAAAATTATGGTTTTGTTTCAATTGTTTCATAAAGAAAAATTATTCCTAAACGGAGAAAATTTGGTTTACATATCGTGAAAATGCTTTTCATTTTTGCTTTCTCTTTCAGCCTTTGCCAACACGTTAGTGGGGCATGGGATATTAGATGGGCTACCCTATGCCAATTCTGAAAGACAAAATCTTTTTAAATGATTGAAGTTATTTTTTTTATTCAATTGTCTTTATTTGGTTTATTCTTAACTACTTTTCAATAGACAATATATTGGCATCCCTACTAAACATTATGGCCAATCAACTGTTATTGAAACGTTTGCGATAGAAAGAACTTACTCTTTTTGTTAAAATATTTTGATCGTACTATCCTTTTTATTACAGTTTATTTCCGACACTAAATACATATTTTTATGATAGCCAATATGATATGTGTAGAGTAAAATAAAACACGCGCAAATGTAAGCAGAAAGTTGCCTTTGTGTGAAATTACATCAAGCCTATGTAACTTTATTTATTCACATCCCTCTAATGACACCCTAAGACTCCCATTAAATGTGGCCTAATTGTACATTTAAATCTGTGGCAAGTAATCTCCGTTATGAAACAAGGGTGAATCTCCATCACACATATATTGTAACCACATGTAATAGGAGTAAGGTGCTTGACATTTAATAAAAGGCGTTCTTTATGTTTTTAAACATGTTAGTGACATGTTGGTAATTCATTTAGAAGGAATAAGATTAATTCTACCATTAGTGTGCATAATTTAATATAATTTAAAATTAGAAAACTACTGCAAAAAATTTGCATTCGTTCACTATGGAAATACCCTAACTAATCGACATGTATCGTTGTGTTATATTTGAAATGTTATGATGATTTGACTTGCAATATATGAGGTGATAATGGATATAAACCAAGTCAGTTTTTAATATTGTTTTTAGATACGTAAAAGATTATTGACGTGCTGAACTATAAATTCAGTCTTATGGTTGAAATTGCATTAAAACTTGGTGTTATATGGATATGTATATAAATTAATAATGCTTATCATCAATCGGCGAGTCCAATCGCCGGCAGGATTCTGTATTGACCATCTTGACTTCAACAAGATATTTTAAATCCTACTTGCTATGAATATACCAAGTGGGGACTCTAATCACGCTTCACTATTCTAGTATAATTACTAGAAATAAAAAATATCCCAAAGAATATACACACACACACATATATATGTGTATATATATATATATATATATATATATATATATATATATATATATATATATGTGTGTGTGTGTGTGTGTGTGTGCGTATGTATAAATATAATATTTAATAGTTTACACTGATGACCCGGGAGTTTAGTAGTAGATCGGACACAGCATTCACCGACTTAATTTCAAAAAGGTACGATAAGTCCCATATATAAATTAGTTTTCTTATATATTCCTGTCGATATTCAAGAGGTCTAGTCGCGAGCAGGGTCAACTTATGGTATCTGCATGGGTTAATTTATTGGCAACACGATACTGTATGTCCCTTTTTACACTCAGGACTTTTTGTACAATAACTAGTAATCAAATATAAATAACTCAAAACATTAATAAAAAACAGTAAGTTCACTACCGCGAATTATGCTCTATGAATAGATCTAATGACCTAAATCGACAATTGAAAAACAAAAAGAATTGTGTTTACACAAAACATGGTTGGTGAATAAAATTTTATAACGATAAAAAACATCATTTGGATCATTTGAAAATAATTTGTATTCACGAGTCAGGTAAACAAAATGTTTTTTTCCCTTGGGACAAATAAGTATATATTGAAAGGATTTGTGAAATATTTCTAACAAAACTACCTAGTTGTTTGCGAAACAAAATGCGGTCTTTTTATTAAATATCAAATCGAATCTACAATATTCATAGACAAAAATATACAGTAGTACAAATGTAGAATAATATGATGACAGTAGAAGGCGCTATTTATCTATTTGATGTTACCAGTTATTAAAAAACCAACAATACTTTTAAAATATTTCGGCATGCACTACTTGTATGTGATTTGATTACTTACCCAGTAATTACCATTTTGATTACTTACCTAGTAATTAACATTTTGATTACTTACCCATTTTCACATATATACGTGCTTAGATCCACTTAAAGTCTTAATGTGCACATTAAATTTACAATAAGTAATCTCCATCCTTAAACGAGGGTAAACATCCTGTCACATTTACGTCGTTTCTACCGTCAGCATACATAGCTTAAATTAATAATATCTTAACATGTTCATAAGTGCGTTATATATACCTAATCCTTGCGGGAAGGTTTTCAAATAAGGGACGGATAAAATGGTATGTAATAAGAGAATTGTCTTTAACGTACCATTTATTGTACAACTCTTTATTTAACTACGTAATTTTGAGTAATTATTCATAAGATAATTTGCCGTGAGTAGATTGATGTGAGACAATAATGTAAATTGATGAATGTTCCAAAACAATTTTCTTTAACTATTCATGTAATATTTTTGGCTTCGTATCTATGTAACGTACGAGCAAAAGGGATCATATGCATATTTAAAACGTTTCTCCTATATTTATTTAAAACAAATATTAATTTATACTAGAAATGAGTAAGCCATTCAATCTGTCCTTACCGCGCGTTATATGTTGGTCAAAGGTTTTAAAAAATTGTAAACTTTTAGACATGCAGATTGAACAATCAATAAAACAAGAGTATTAAATTATTTTAATTTTTATTTTAATTAACTTTAAGTAATGTAAAGTGAGTGTAGGTTTGTTATTTTAACAATATTTGAAAAACATCTTTACGTAAATAGATGTAGCTTGAAAACTTTTTAAAAGTCCTTAGTGAGCTCCAGATATTAACTACACAAATTTGTATATAACAAGTGCAACATTATATAATACAATTCATTCAGGAGCTTTGTTATATCAAACGTGAGAATCATACCTGCTTTTGATATACGTATTTTAAAAGTAGATAAGTTCTTCAATATGTAATATTCAAAAGCTAATAATTAAAAAAATAGTGTTCAGAATGGTATAAGAATTAATATTCTGTTTTATAGAAATGAAAAAAATGCTGATTTGTTTACATTGCCTTAGTTAGGTTTCAATTATGCTAAAAAGCAGCTTAAAAATAAATGAAAATATGTAAAAAAAAAATAGACCACATAACTATTATGGAAAAGATTATGGAAAAACCGATTTATGGAATATTTTTATATTTCTTTGCTATTTAGCAAGAAATATAAAAGAAGACGTACCTCCCAAAATTTCGAGTCAAATATTTTAAAAATCGTAGAAAAAACTACTAACGGAATTGTATTTATTTTTGTCACCTTCATACTTAACGCAAAATGATGAATTATTTCTTGTGATATAAGGGTTTCTAAATATTTTAAAGATGATAGTGCAATAAGACGTTTAAGAATCAAAGGAGGTCAATTGATTACATTTGTTTTGTGGATGGTTATCTAGGTCATTTTTAAAATATAAATTTTTCGTGAGTAGAAATGTGTATTCATGCTTCAAATTTTCTTTATTAACATTTACAACCAGGGGACCAAAAATGAATTTTGAGGAAGTTTATAATCAATATCGGATCTACAGTCTCTTAAGTTAGAGGGAAGTTGCGTATCTTACTTTCTTCTACAAATTCAACAACGGGCAGATTGACTCTAAACCAGGATTATGATCTTGCAAGTTGTTAAACAAAGTTAAATTTTCGAATATTTTGAATTATGATAAAATTAATTATGATATAATCTATGTAGATGTGAGAGTATAGTTAAAATTTTTGCTTAATACTCATTTAAGTAATAACGAAGTTTGGAAAAAAGATTTATACAACATTTTTTAAATGTTTTAAATATATGCTTTCAAAAGTTGTCATGTTGATGACTTGAAAATGTCTTGAAAATCATTAGTTACTGTGGCCACGTAATACAGGCAAGATTTTGACCAGAAGGTTCAGAAAATTATGAAATTTGCGGAATAATTCAGGCCATTGCTGTTGCGAATATTAGTACACAGTTGCGTATTTTACATTTTTTAAACATATTTCGGTGAATAATATCTTAAATTCTGACATTTTCCATCTTGATTAATTAGTAATTAATAATTTGCTTTTTAGTGACATTTCATAGGATTATCTCAATTTAACGTGCGAACATTTAATTTCATTGCACTACTTTTCACCCCTCCGCACACAAATGCTGTCAGCTGGCAGTCGACAATCCTGTTCAAAGAATCGAAGGTCTCAGTGAAACGGGTCTAACAAGAGGGAGACAACGCGCAGTTAAAACAGCCACTCAACACACCCAGTAGGATGAAGTTTGTAAGTTTTGCCGTTTATTCCACTCGTCTCATGTACCACCGCTAATATCCTGCATTATGTTTTAATGCCACCTATCCCCAGCCCTCTTCTGCATAGGTTCAGCCGTCGATAACTCTCATGCTTCTGCTTTACCAGCCGAACAACCATAATCACTCACCGTCCACGATCATGAGTGCAACTTTATTACTATGCATCGCTACTGTAACGCTGTTACTTATGCTTTCCATTCAGGTACCATAGAGGCAGCAGTTCTAACCATTTTAAATTACCATGTCCCGATGTAAGCAGCATAGTGGAAATTGAGCTTGTAAAAATGCAGCTTGGCAGTATCTCAGAAACGCTAAAATGGTTTGGAAATTCGACATCGATATTTCAGATTAGATAAAAAGATATCAAGCAACTTAAACATGATAAAATGAGAAGTGTTTTTAACATTGTCCTTTACTTTATCCTTCATACATCTGGAAACGTAACATTTCAAACTAAAAGAATCGCTCATAATGACGAATTTGACGGCGAAAGAGTACTCTCAGTTCCCACCTTGATAAAACAACATTCCAAAGTATGTTGCTAGCTACCGTACTAGTAAATTTGGTATTTCACCAATATATTTAAAGATTATCGAAAAAATTAAATTGTTTATTACGAGTATGCTTGTAATCACTAATTTACTGAACTCACCCACTAATTTACTGAAACTAAATCTTAAGTAAAAATAACTTCGTAAGCTTTTAAAGTAAAGAAAAATACAAATTAAAATCTTAATTATTTTTCATCATCATGAACACCCACTAGGATACTGACTGTTAATCAGTGTCATTAGTCTTTATAACCTTTTACCTCAGTGGAAATTTCTGCCGTGTAATTTTAAATAATAAAAACAGTATCGTAAAATTCAATCAAATTCCGTGTTTTTTTCGACTGCTAATTAATATTAAAAAGAGCAAGATTAAATTTGCACACACAAACAAAACCAGTCAGTGGTCTAACATATTACAAAAAGAAGGAATTATTTATCTGATATGAAGGTTGTGTTTGCTTTTCATTAATAACTTTACCCACACCTGATTCCATACTACACATATAGAGAAGCAATTTATTTTAAAGTGGTGAATACCAATTATTTTCCAGCATTAAAATTTATCATTCAAATTTTAGCTTAATCCAAATAATAATCTTCTCTTTGAAAACAGTTAGGTACTTTATTCAACGTTGAAAGAATTACTTTTACTGTGGTGTTTTAAATGGAAATGAGAGTAGTTGAAATGCAAAAATATGTCATTTATAAAAGCCAGTAACAATTTAAATTTATTTTATTTTAAAGCAAACCGTGTTTTTTTTTAAATTAACGGTATTCATAAATATACTGAACATGTGTTTATTTTCACTAAATTATATATTTGTTATATGTCATATATTAATAGATTTTCCTTGTTTTACTTTATAAAATCAGTTTTAAAGTTTTTATATAGATAATACTTTTTCATTTCCGCTATACGAATAGGTACAATTTACGTCAGTTTTGTTTGAAAATAGCTTTAATCAGATTCTTTTCCGTGAGAAGGTATTACGGTGTGTCATGTAATTTATATTTATAATACTAATGATGGAGAAAATTGCAAATTGTAGGAGAAAGTTTGATCTAGATAAGTCAATTGGTTTAGGCGGTAATAAGATCGGAAGGACAGGAGCCCACACACACATAGCTGTACACACAAACTTTTTTAATTTTGTGTTTTTAGATTCTTATAAAGCAACATATAAAATAGATTTTAATCCAAAGCTCGAATTTGTTTTTGGGTAATTTCAATAAACTTTAAAACTAATTAAAGTGTTTAAAAAAATTAATTAATTTTATAGCTTAGGAGAATATTTTTTACATAGTAAATCATCACGATTTTGACTAGCATTAGAGTAAAATATTTTAATTGATATATTGGTTTTCCTCATCGACGATTTTGAAGTATCATTCCTTTTTTAAAATATTTTCTTTAGAGATTAGTGTGCGGTGGAGCTGCTCAATGATAATTTAATCTTCTTTAAAAAAATTAATTTCGACCACATACTAGTAAATACATTCAGGAAAAAAATCAAAAAGTTTATGTTGCTTGTGAAAGAACACCAACACCAATCCCTATCATACCCAGTAGATTTACTGGATATTTTAATTCATAGCAACTCGTTCGACAACCAAGCTGAGCGGAAGATAGTTGCGTCCTTAATAATGAAAAGAATGAAGAAAACTTTATTTCTTGGTTTTTTTTTTTAATTCGGGACACTTGTGCTATCACTTCGGTATCCGTCCATTTGCCTGTCACGGATAGTTTTCCCCGAGAGTATTTCTTGACATAGAGAGTTGGCATAAATATAGCAAGTGAAAAATTAAGGATATGCAGTAATTTTGACGATTTATTAAGGTTAAAATTGGAAACTAATTTCTTTTCAGAGCAATAGTGTAGGTCGATCAGTTGAGTCAAGTAAAAATTTGTTATAATATTTTGCCAAAAAAATCTCAAACTTAATCTCCAAACCCTACGTCCGAAAGAATCTAGCAAAAAAAATAAGTAAAAAAATGAAAGAAAATTTACATGACGTTCCTCATTTTTTACAACAGAAAATTTGGTGACAAGTTTTGTTGTCTAGCTTGATGCGATTTTTAGTCAAATTTTTTCAAACAATGGAAAATTTTTTAAATTTTGTATCAATTATCAAAAGGCAAACCTCAAACATCAATGATATTCTGATAGAACTGGTTTTAAACGTCAACACTTTTAAGAAACAAAACATTAAAAAAATGCTGCTACGTATGTCTCTTTCTAGCAACCGAAGTCCGACAGATAATCAAAATAAATCTCATGTTTATTTAAGGAATCGATATTATAAAGTACATTATCAAAATACCGCTCCTTGGAGCAAACATTTATCATTACAAACCTTACGGAAGTGGTATTAATAAATTAACAGTTTCTATCTCATGACAGTACTTAAACAAACATGAAGATAACATGGTATTAAAAGTGAGAGTACAATATTACTGAAACTGATAGTTTCATTTTCTAAACAAACAGGCTTTCGCATCTACAAATATATTTTTACTATGAACTCTACGTTAGGACTACTTAAGTGCGGGCATAATTTGAATCTTTGTAGTGTTCTGAACACAAATAGGGATAAATAAATGTTTAAGGATTTAAAAAGGTAGTTTAATAGGTAGATAGGTTTTATTTAGGTATAAATACTTGTTCTAATAATAATTAAAATTAAAATATAATTCAAGTATTTTATTTGCCCTTTTTAAAATTTTCATTTATTATTTTTAAGTATTAACTATTGTATTGTGTTAATAATAACACATATAAATAAACGGTATAATATGCTTTATTTCTAGGCTAAATTTCATATTTCTTCGTCAAAACACAATTCACAGATATTTTCAACAAAACACCTAGAAGTTTTTTTTACATAAATTTGCAAAATAAAATGGACTAAAGTTCTGAAACAGCTCTTTCTATTGATACTTCATAATATAGATGGTATTAAGAAAAACAAGTACATTTCAGGTATATTAGACCCCGAAAAATTTTGCATTGAATATTTTTGAGTACTAATAACTACCCCTGATTTCAAGTTTATGCCTGAAAAGGGCATCTGGGAAATGTCAATAACAGACGGACAAATGGGCTGATACGCGGTACACTAATAGCGCATCTAACACCTATAAATTTCGGTCATAACTTTAATGTAGAGAATTAAAAAAAAGAATTGAGCCAAAAAGATAACAGTGAGAGAAAAAATAAGATGTGCTTCAATATCGCGTAAAATACAATTTATTTCACTGCTTTATTAAAAAAAAGGAATTTGTGCAAAGAAATGTATTTTTTTTCCATATATAAATTACATGAAAATTTTATTATACTTTACTTTAGCTGTTTTTTAAATAATAAAAATGTTTCTTATGAAACTCTAGTGGCCATTAAAGTATTAAGTAATCTAAATACACGTTGGCCGTTGCAAAGTTACAATTAATGTCGTAAAATATATATGCGTCGAAGTGACTAAAGTATTCTATAGATATTAAATTAGGCGAAGGGATATCAAGCTCTGAAATGCATCCTACAATATAGCTTAATTCCCTCGTCATCTCAGTACGAAACCTCTCGACGTGTTTTTATCGGCATTAGCTGCCAGGTAGTGAAACCATGTAGGAGGTTAATCTTCGGAGGAAGTCGGTGGAAGCTGTTTTCCAAACGCCGTTTCCGCTCCAGCGCTGTTAACCAATAACAACTCTCACTTTGCGACCTTGTGGACTTTATTTTATTTACAGCGGCTTTTCTTAAATTTGTTTTGGTATATAAACCATTCATAAAATCAAATAATGATTTAAATTTCAACCCAGATACAGAAGATAAATATCAATAGTGAGTACAGGATAAAGAGAAATGAATACAGAATAAAATAATAGTTAACGATGGATGAAATACACAGGATAATAAGTACTAATAACAGTAATAATAAGTACAATATGAAGTAGTAGTAGGTGCAGGCTGAAGTAGTAACGAGTGCAGGAAAAAATATAGGTGCGCACTGAGTGAAGTAGTAATGAATGTAGCATGAAGTAGTAGTGGATACAGGAAATCGCAGTGGCTTAAATTGTTAAGTTAAGAAGAAAAAGAAAAGAAAAAAGGTAGCGAAAGAATTAGGATATTAGTGATTTGAAAATAATAGCCCAACTACTTTGAAAGTGTATATGGACGTTGTATTTCAACCACTTCTACGACATTTCTGAGGTTGGAATTTAACGAATTACAAAGAGGTTACGTGACGGTGAAATACAGTATCTTATCGTAATTCTTACGTTAAATCAGATGTATTAAAATAAAGGAATTAAAAAAATATCCTCATTCTTAGTATAAATCTTAGGTATAAATATTCATAATTTTCCCAACGCTAATTAACTATTAATCATTTTCCCAATATTTATTAATTAATAGAATAATTTTTCGTGTTTGGTCCTTTAATTAATAGAATAATTAAAGGACCAAACACGACTGACGGCAATTACCACATATACTTTAAAACTATCCAACGTATCACTGGAGCATGCCTCAATCTCGCACAGACTACGTGCACAAACAAAACCAAATAGCTAACATCACTGATCAGCAGCTAGTTCTCAAACATAACCTTATACTTTATAGATCCAAACATTCACTAAAGTATTTATCATCTAATATACCTAATATACCTCGTGTAGAGAGTGAATGTTGAAAGGTATAGCAGCTTTTCGAGTGGATGAAATCGACTCTTTCAAATGAAGTTGGCGTCCGACAAGGGAGTATTCTGTCACCACTGCTATTCAACGTATACACGCAATACATTATGCGAAATGTTCTTGAAGACTTGAATAAAGGCATGTCTATTGGATATACGCAGATAATACAAGCACTTTCAACCTAGTACCTAGTTCATCGGAGCAACCACGACCACTCTATCAAGAGTGAATAACTGAGAAGAAGATCCTATAAATTTGATTTGATCGAAATACCGGAATGAGTTAATTCAGCACGACACCTCATTTTATTATAACAGAGTAAATAAGTAAAGATCGAGAGAGCAATAGTAAAAAGCAGAAACATTTGTGGTCCGTCCCTCTCGTGCGCTTATAAATAGACCTGCGCCGCACGTGCTCTCAGTTTCCACCGCCGATCGTTGGGCCAAGTGAATGTCCTTTAGCTCTGGACCTGCATGCTTCTGTGCACGCTTAGAATCATACAGTGCGTGTTGATGCTCGATTTTTCTTTTTTGAGCCTATCTTATTGTTTGTCGGGTATGGGCGTGAAGCCACAATTTTTTTTAAGATTTCTTTTATTTAATTATCGACCGGTAAAGATATGTGTGTGCAGCTCCAGTATACCTTTTCAAGTAAAATGCACCTTAAGCCTAGTAATATACCCATAACTAGTCGTATTGAAGGTGGGGGGACGACTGGTGCTGTAGGTAACGTGTTTGGAAGTGCGGATGTCTCTCCATAGCTTTTTGCTCTTGTTGCTTGACGGTGTATTCCAGTGAGTATTCGATAAGGGAGTTTCATTTGATGATGGCATGTCGTTGGCTGCTTTATAAATATATTCTCCGAATATCTTGGAAAAAAGGAATCTTGCCAAGATTTGCTTTGAAACGATGCTAGGTAGTTACGATTGAGCACGACACGAAGTAATAAAAGACCTCAAATGGAACTGGATTTTTCATATGCTCATAATTTATGTGTTTGTCCTACATACATATTATGCAAAGAAGCATAATTGGAGCTAAAATAGGTTATTTACTTCTTTAAAACATATAAAAATGCATAACAATGCAAAAACAAATTGCAATTGAACAGCAAAACATACAAAACTATAATATATTGACATGAAGTCGGATTGAAAAGATTGAAAGCAGATTGATTGAAAAGCTGAGTTCCATAAAAATACATGAAAAACCGTATGGACATTACGCATAATACAAATATTCCAAGAATTAAATTTTATCCTTATATTGTACTGTAATATAAATGCATAATTGGCCTGCCTCCATGTTAAAGATAATTGTAATAAATTATTCAAATACATATAAATATATATATATATATATATATATATATATATATATATATATATATATATATATATGTATATATATATATTCATATGTACTGTCGTATTTATAAAAGAAACACAACAGAAAAATATAGGCAATCATGGGGACTACCAACAGAAATGAAAACTTAAAACTATGTAAAATTAGCGGTTTTAATACCACCACAAAAAATTACCGAACAACTAGAAATCCCTTTTGCCACACTAGTAAGATAATTTCAAAGCCACTATGAAATACTCATTGCATAAAATATTGCAGAGGTCAAATATTAAAATAATAAAAACTAATTAATATCAAATCTTTAAACGCAAAATATTGATACTAATATTGGACACATTTTAATTTCTTTAAAATATTTCTTCGTTATAAATATTAATTTTTCTATATAACAAACATTTATATATTTACTACTCACTGTTCTACTGCACAGTGACCCTACAATTAAGTAATTAAATTTATAATCAATCTAAAATACAATTTGAAAAATACATAGTATACAAACTAGATATTCACATCACAGTTGCATACTTATATTGTTACCACTGATACAGCCAGGCATATATAATGTGTCGGTGTATACATGTGTACACGTCGTTACGCGTGGATCAGTCTGGTGCCAGAGCGGTAGATGTTATACACACACACACACACACACACATATATATATATATATATATATATATATATATATATATATATATATATATATACACATACATATACGAGGGTGGATGAAAAGTTTTGAGCCTAAGATATTAAAATACTGATAAAAATGTAAAAAAAACTTATTTTTCAATGTAATCTCCCTTTATTCCAATACACGTCTTATGTTTATTAAAAAGGACTTTTAACCCGAACAAAATGTTCGTTTACGGCCGTCTTCCTTTCTTCGTCACTGGAAAATCTCCGTCCTCGGAGGCCTTCTTTTCAAATTTGAAAAGAGGAAATAATCACTAGGGGCCATGTCTCAACTGTAGGGTGGGTGGTTGATTTCTTCAAATCCTGAAACAGGATTAGGAGAGCAGGAGAGCACGCCTTGAAACTCGCGCAGTGTGGACGGGCACATTGTCCTGCAAAAACAAGACTCCTTTTCTCGTCAACCACTTGACGCACTTTTACAACAATGCGGCGTAATAGCCTCTATTCATTGTAGTATTTTAGGAAGGTAGTCGATGAACAAAATTCTTCACAATCCCAAAAAACAGTGGCCATGCTTCGAGCTTGGACGCCGATCTTTTCACTTCGAAGTTCCGTTGCAGCTTTCCTCCCTTTTTAATCCACTGTATTGACGACTGTTTTGACTCCGGATCATACTGTCAAATCCATATTTCATCAACAGTGATAAGATGAGAAAAAACATTATCAAGATTATCACCATAGATGTCCAAAATCCCTGTGAAGTTGTGACTCGATGCTGCTTGTCCAGCGGCGTTAGCATTTTTGGCACCCATCGCGCGCACATTTTTTTCATGTACAAATGATTATGAAAAATGTCGCAGATTTATTCCTTGCTAATGCTCAAGGCTTTAGCTGTCTGCCACACCTTGATTCGCCGATCTTCGAGAGCAAGTTTTTTTCAATTTTTAATGTTTTCTTCGGTAACGGCGGTGTTTGGGTGTTCCGATCTGGGATCAACTTCGAGCGACTCCCTACCGTGTTTGAACTCTCGATTCCAACAGTTTACGGTCACAAATGAAGGTGCAAACTTCCCATAAACTGCTGACATCTGTTCAAATATTTCCCGTCGGTGTTTTGTTCTTCTTTGTGAAAAATTTTATGACAGTTCTATACTCCAATTTCGTGCAAAGTGCGAATGACTCGGACATGGTGAAGTTTATGGTTCCGTTACTAAAAGCGTAATGGTGCTAATGACATGAAACTTGACATTTATATTTCTTAGGATACCCGCATTTAGTGATATGCTTCGCAAGTCATTTGTAAGACTTAAAGGTACTTGGGCTCAAAACTTTTCTGCCGCCCCCGTATATATATATATATATATATATATATATATATATATATATATATATATATATAATATGTTTATATTGCTGGCCAAGTATAACAATTCATACTTATAGCTACAGATATACCGTTAACGTTATATATTGGTGACGCGAACCCATAAGATTTTCCCGTACCAAAAAATATATATCGGAATCAGTTCACTCTTTAGAAAGATAAAGAATACTTATGTAATATTTTGAGAAATTAATTTACGTTCATCAGAACAACGAAAATAAAGAAGTGCCTGGGTTCTCGACGCGTAGTGATCACATTAATGTATAGTGTACTAATATCACAGCATATTCTTTGATTTTTTCAGATGATAATTTATCGGAGTTCATAACACAGATCATTAGGTATCGCCTTGTACACTAGTTCACGACCAATATAATGGTTTTTTCTTCGAGCACATCCTATGTAATTTTGTGAATTTTGCAATAAATATTATTGATTTTTTTGTGAGATTAGTACGTAAATGTAGTCTCTTGTCATCTTCAATAATTGCAACAAAGCCGATATTACAGTAAGATTCAGCTTTATGATACACTTGAGGAGAGTGACACAAAAGAAGACATTTAAGGATATCATACTTGCTATGATTCAGATTAAAAACATTTGTCACATTTAATCGAAGGACGAAAATTTCACGTTTTGAGTGCTCATTAAAAATAATTATCAGTTACTAGTCCCAGTTTTGACAAAAAGATAACCGTGGTTACATTTTGTATACGAATAATTTATTACTTATATTTTTAACTGCTTCTATGCTTTAGTCAAGTTCAAATTTCTGGTTCATTCCTGGTTTCATTACTTTAAAATGTGTTTAAGGAACAATATAAAATACTTAGTCATATTGATTTATATCATCATAGAGCTTAAAAAATGCTTTTCCATTCATTCTCTCACAGAGTTTTTTTAAAATATGATTATGATGTACCTATTATGATTCAATTTATTTAACTCAAAAATATATTTATAATTTGAAGAGTAAAGCAGTGACCACAAATAAACTGCAATAATTATATAACCTTCAGGATTTTGACGGATTTTATGTTGTCCACAAAATCATGCTACATTATTTTAACATAGCTACGGTGGTTTAAATGTTTTACTCATATATACACGTAGCAAACCTTCTAAATATACATTATATAATCTACACACACCTGGAAAATAAGCCACAAGATGATGCAAGTTACGTGCCAGTTTGAAATAATCTGTTTTGTATTCAACCATATGAAACAAAAAATCTTTTCTATTTATATAAATAATACAATTTTATATTAACATATCAATTATTGACATCAATATATTGAAAAACATTTTCTAGTTATAAATTCATTATTTAACCATTTTCAAACATTAATAGACGAAACAATTTTATTTGCTTAAGTATATTTACTAAATTTCTTCGCAGAAAAAACCTTCACAGTTTCAACTTTTCTCCCTGCTAGGTCCACAATTAAATGACACTACGTAATGTAGTATTATTTCTACTTTCTTTAGATAGTATTATATATACCTTCATAAAGAAAGTAGAAATAATACAACATCCCGTAGTTTCATTTAATTGTGAATAATGAATTACTACAAAATTAACGCCAAATTTATTCAAAATCCCTGCTAGGTATAAAAATATAAAAACCTGCAACGACACATCTTTTTCCTGTATTCTGGAAGAGTTCTTGAATAAATTGGACACGACACGCAGACGACATCTACAATTTAGAAAGTTCAAGAAGGCTCCAAACAGACGTACTTGTCATATTTTCTTTAAAATTATTCTCTAGTGACACGTTTATTTTCTATTTTCCTATTCCTTAAATGTATGTTTCTATTTTTTTTATTAAATTGTGAAATACTTCTTAAGATTACAATTCAGAAAACTGTGTAGAATTGACAGTGTTAATAGTGTTAATGAATGTTTGGAACGTACTCGACTAAATGTACACGTATAAGATTGTTTTAAGTAATATAATGTCAGCTTTTGCTGTACACAAAAGGTCATTTCTTTGTTTGTCTCAAATACGATGAGTGATAACAAAATAATTGTTTATATGTAATCTGAAAATAGACACCAAAAAATCATAACTGATTGAGTTGGCAAGTCGACAAGTTACGATTCCATTCTGCCATCTGTTATGAGTGTCCATGCTGTTATGCATTTTTACTAAATTAATTTTACGTGAAATAAACTGATTCTTCTGGTTAATCTTGCCAATGAATAGGAAAGAGATTAAGCGATATCAATATAGGCAAGTGCGATATTCCAAGTGTGTGCATAAAGGGTCATTAATACCAATAGTTGAATGATCGCAGTGAATTGAATGAAAGTTGGTACACATTTTGTGTATAATAATTAATAGCAATCAGTGTTTGTCAATGTGCAGTATTTATCAATAATAGGTTTCGTCCAGACCCGAGTGACTTTACAAAAAAAGATCCGTCGATGTTCAATTTAATTATTTGAAAACATTCGGTCTTTTTCTCAACAGAATACTGTGAATGAAAAAAACTTCCACTGGATTTTTACGAGAACTTTCACCAAGAAATTTTAAGGAGGTGATAGGACTCACTACCTCCTTAAGATTTACTTGTATAAGTTAGAAATAAGCATGTCGATATGTGTGTTATGGTGACGTGAAAAACAATTTCATTCGATTATCGTAATGAAAATTTTTATAGGTCCTCTTATAGGCTCATTTAATAATAAAAAATGTGATGATCTAATTTTATATTTAGAACTGCCTTTGATGTGAAGTAGCTTAAAAATATATATTACATGGATTTCCGATTAAAATGAAGAAATTTGTATTTAATCCAATAACACATAGCGATATTTCACTAAAAATAATGTTTACATCACACTAGGCGTCACAAAATATATTTTATAGACCAAATATATATTTTCTCAGATATCAAGTGAGTTCGATATGGCGACTTAGGAAGAATTGTATTGTGAAAAAATATTTTTCACTGCAACTAGTTATACTTTCCATGCGGGACACATATATTTTCGTGAGGCATGGCAGTTTAGCAAAAGTGAGTTTTTCACATTCCCCATTTTTTAATCAAAGAATAAATGATAGGTAAACATGAGCAGATCTTGCTCTTTAAACTTATGCACGTATAAACATTTATGTATTCATAGTGTGTCTATTAAATTAATTAAAAATGTTACTGTTACTTTTCACCATTTTACATATACGTATATGCCTGGTATACCTTTCACAGGCGTGTAGATATCGTAACTTTTTGAAAAATAATGAACTATAGAGATCTACAGTTAAGGCAGTTGTTTTCTGAAAAACTTTAATTAAAATTGGGGAACCATTTTCATTTGAACCATTTTTTCATAATTTCGATTTAACCAGTTTCGGGTATGGAGGGAACGTTTGCAATATTTTTGGATTTATTTTAATTTAAATTATGATAAATATAGTTTTGAATTCTTTATAATCCGCTCTTACACTAAATATACGAGATATTAATATGAAAATTAATTCTATTTATTAATTTGCTCTCTTCAAAATTTTGATTTCAGAGTTAGGACTATTGCGATATAGGCGGGCGAATATATTTAATAGCTACGGCCAACTATCTCTGAGGAAAATGGGTTTGATCAAAATACTGACAGATATATAGGTAAATGATCTTATAAAGCTTCCGTTTTTCTTTTGCTTTTGAGATATGAAGACTTATTATGAAGACCTCTCATAATGTGTTAAAAAAAATGTTTAGGTACTGCTGACAAACTGTTGTCAAATGTCAAAATTCTGATATTTTTTCAGTCTTTTATTTTTATAAGCACTTTTTCATACTCCTTTGGTTGAATGTTTTAATATTTAATAGATTTTATTCTGATTTGTAAAATAAATATTTTGCGGCAAGTAAATAAAACCAATTAAAAAAAATCTTTAAAAACGATTCATTCCGAAAATACAATCTTTTTTTAGCAAAAATAAAGTTGTTGCTATTTTTTTTACATTAATTATAGGCAACCTTTATGATGATTTATCATGATTTATTTTGATCAACGTGCATTGCAAGTTTACTTTAAATAATGAAAGAAAGCAAAAAAATTTCCAAAAGAATACTTCTTTCTACAGTAACTTGGTTTGAAAGTATAAAAGAGATATTTTGTCCCTGAACATAATAAGCAGATACATCTCAGCTACGTGGCGAAGAAGAGTGAGTGTAAACGAAATACCTGATAAATTCCAAACGCTTTGCTATGATAATCATACAAACATAACTTCAATCTAATTAATAATTGCATTAGTAATAAATCTTTCTTAATGTGGGAAACATTATCATTTTTCCCCTATTTTCTGAACTACTTAAAATGTAAAAAAAACATGTGTTATAAAAAAATGTTATCAGAAGCCCACTTAAAGGTTGTAGTAACAAACCATAGCTATTATCCTAGATGTCTTATTTTTTCAATATTCCCCATATTTTTACGCCACGTATAAGTAAACTTTTACATTTTTCTGTTTCAAAATCGTACGATTTAGTAATTTGAAAGCTGGAATAGTAATACATTTAACCCAAATTTTGTATAACACAAACCAACTTAAAGTATTGGGAAGTTAACAAATTTCTTAAACATTTTTTCTCAGTTTATGCATCAAGTAGAGTATTATTTCAAAAAGTATGTTAGGAAGAATACAAAAACATTTTTTCACAATTTATATTGTATTTTTAAAAAAATATTTTAAAAAAGGTGCAAAAATACAATATTCTGCTCCCTGATTTTGCAAAATACCGAGCAAAAAGCTAGGAAAAAAATTTTAAAGTGAAAAATTAAATTAATTCTCTATTTATTTCTTTTAAATGATGCAAGTGGGATCTGAAGGAAAACCATTTTTATTTATTTGAAAAAGAATTATAAAACAATAAATGGCAAATAGTAAGATAAATAAAATTTGTAAGTTTCTACAGCATTAAAAAAAAACTTTCATCGCATAAAATAAGTCAAGCGACAAGTTAAATTTTACTGGCTATATTAACCAGACATAATAACTTATGTCAATAGACTTGGACTATAAAATAAACCTTTAATCTTATTGCAAATCGCGCTCAGTTGCATCTCATACTCATTCAATTTTAATTTTTGAAAGGAAGTCGCCCCTAAATAAGACAAAATTTCTGTTGAATTAATTCCAAACCTCAAAAACTTGGCCTAAAATAGACCCATTACCGTCTATTTGGTATCGTTTTAAAGAGGAAAAGGATATTCGTATAAGTTGGAAGCCATATTATTCATACCACTACCCATTATTTAACAAACGTAAATGGCAAATGAATTAAACGTTCGAAAACCAAACATTTACGTAATTTCAATATGCTATTTCTAATTGAGGTTTTCACGAAAATAATTGCGGTAGTATTTGACTCTCCGATTCCATTTTTTCTATAACCCAGTACGACTTACTTTCTCTTTGATAAAACATATTTCAATTAAAACCTAATGGTCGATAGTCTTATCATTTCTTATTTGCATGTAATTTTTTTTTCGCTGATTCATGAATTCACAGCCTATTTTATTCTAAAAGCATAATTGGTAAAAATACGAAAATCAGAAAAATATCTTTCTTTTTCTAAGTTACGTGTCATAAAGGTCTCTGTGGATACGTTTTAAATGTGATCCAATGTTTTTTATTATTTTTACTCTTTGCATAATACTCTGGAATTGTAGAAGTTTTATGTACCCTGAATTGTTTTGATGCTGTTTATAAAGACCAAATAATTTGTGTAGCGTAAACTTAATTTAATAATATTTTGCTTAATAACTCACACAGTGCTTAAACAAATAAGCCATATTAAAAGTTAAAGTAATCAAATTCCAAAATTGGAAGTAAAATGGAATTTAATTTGTGAAAAAAATATATCATAAGTATGACATTCGTCACATAAACTTGATGAAAATATTTAAAAGATTTAATATTATTTTATGAGGGTTAATGTCTCCTCTAAGCCTGTATCTTGCTGCCATATTTGCATTTTCAAGAGAACAGTATTTCCGTTTAGGAATCTTATTTTTTAGGTACCTGATCTGAATTTACCAATTTTAACGTGTGTTGGAATTCAATCTACAGTGAATATTGTTGAATCTTCTCTACGAGCCTCGACGTTCGTGGATGGTTGTCTGGGAACAAAAGGTAACTAGGCTACCAAATCTGCCCGTCTGATATAATCTTTTAAATTTCATGAAATGCTCTTCGCTCACTCACAAATTAAGAAATAATATCGTTTGTATTAACTTTCACTCTTTCGTAATCGTATTTCAGAAAATGATATGT
Organism: Druceiella hillmani; assembly: GCA_039881145.1. Classification (NCBI taxonomy): domain Eukaryota; kingdom Metazoa; phylum Arthropoda; class Insecta; order Lepidoptera; family Hepialidae; genus Druceiella; species Druceiella hillmani. The sequence goes on from JAYKKI010000012.1 coordinate 3,809,262, forward strand.
ATTCCAGTTACCCTTCATAGAATAGTATTAGTCGATAATTTATTTATGTGACCTATAATGGTAAAAGTTAGAATGAGATCAATTTTCCAGAAGGTTGCAATTATTTTTATTCCCTGGAATTGAGTACTATTATCTAATTGTTTCAAGAACAAGATTCGTTTAAGTCAGTACTAATCGTATGTTAAAAACTCTCTGAAGCAAGAGAAATTCCTTTCAGTGTAACAAGGTTCCCTTAAGGAGCCCGTAACCCACAGAGGTCAGATCAACCTGTAGTGGACGGGAGTATGCTCTTTAGGGTGTTAGAAAAAAAATGAAGTGTCTGCAATAGACCAAAGTGTATTGAATGTTTTTCAATGTATTATTTTAAAGAAGAAAATAAAGAGATAAATTAAAGGACATAACATGACAAATCCTAAACTATGATGTCATCGCTTAGCCGATTGAAACTACATTTGAACATCGCTGAAAGTCTAGAAAACATGGTTTCAAAATATCGGCATTATCATTTTACTTTATTTGGTTCGAATATTAATCAAATGGCTTAAACTGATCTACGGTTTATCGGCTTTTGACGGTTAAAGATATTTATTAATAATTACCATTTGTAATATAACAACATAACTTAATATATTCCATACGACACACACAAACCTAGCAAGTTTAATTTACCTTACTCGACATGAATATACCATCAATAAAAAATGTAATCATAATGATCTTCATTTTTTCCTATTCCAGTAAATTTCGTAAGTGAAAAAATTTATCTTTTAATACTTTTTTCTTTTCTTTTTACAATCGTACAAGTATTTTACAGGAAAATAAAAAGAATAATTCTATCTAACATAATATACTATTTGTACTACTTCACTCATTGCAATGAAAAAAGTGGCCAAATGCGACTAGAAATAGCATGAAAACTGTTCACTTGATATATATCTCCGTGAAAGGGATGTAGACATTAAAGATTAAAGGAGCAAGTAATGTCAAAATTTTAGTTTTTTTTCGAAAATTGTAAATAGTTTCAACTTTTTTTTATTTCCTGTAATATGTAGAAGATATATTACCGGAAAGATAAAACAGAAACTTGCTTAAAATTAAAGGGATACGAACACTTGAATTTATGGCGTAATTTTAAAATTTCAACACGTGTACTTCGGATTGTTTTTAAAGAAAAATTACATAAATTGCAAATTGATAAAAATAATAGATGCTAAAAAAATGCGTGACCTACCTACGAACAGATGTACACCAAAGTCTGTCTACGTCTGTTCATATATAGGGTATGCCTTTCGGTATTCACCTTTTAACTACGTAACCGTAAAAATTACTGTAACTATCAGTATTTGTGACATTCTTTGTTCCAATGTGACGGATATTGGTCTAACGGTGTATGATTCTTCACATAATACACAGTTACTCCAACTTCCACAGAATCACTGTAATTATTTATGACATATAGAATTAATTTGTTCTATTGTGGTCATTGAATCTATGGAATATACATCCAACGTCGGGGTTTGTAATTTTTTAACGTTGCATATTAAGTAGTAGTAGCATAGAACAAATTAGCAACTGACAGTGCAAAACCACTTCGTAGAGGCCAGTTCGCTAGTTCAAAACGAATTGTGAAATGTTTCTAATTTTATTACTTTTTCGTACTTCAAGTGCTTTTATAATGGTAAAAATAATAAATAATACCAAGAAACTGGCTTCGTATTTTGTACTAAACAATTGGTCTTTGGTGTTTGGTGATTAGAAATGTCAGAAATATAATGATTTGTGTTATATTTGATGATAACCTTAGGAATATTTTTGTATTTAGGTCTTGAAAATCGAGTAGATCAGAAATAAATATATTTAGCTCTCTGTTTAAAAGCTCAAATATTTTCAGTTTGGATGCAAATATTCATATACATCTTTAACTGATGAAAAGAAATAGTCCGCTGCCCCTTTGCATTTGGCCTCTTCTTTTAATAAAAAAACCCTCAACGGAGTCATTTGAAATGAAAAGTTATCTTCTCGGAAATCTGTCCAAGGATACAACTTTTTTTTTCAAATTCATCACCTGCTCATATAACTCCATAAAGCATCGTTTTTAACTTGATAAAGCATAAGTCGTAATGCATTGCTTTGATTTAATAATATGGAATTTAATACCCGGCTGCCTTATCTTCTTGAAAGTTAAGTTTAGATAGATTTGTCACCAAAAGAGATTATTAATTCTTTCCAGCTATAAGTTTTTGACATTTAAATGTCACTTTCAATATATTAAAACTCAAATAATATTCCATATATTATATACTATTTATGTTGAGTTTAATATATTGTCAAGATCATATTTTATTAATAACCTTTACTGTATGACATATTGCTGTTAAATGTTCAATCAAATTTACTAACAAAATTGCATTAATCATATTATTGAAAAACCCAAGGTTTGTAACCTTGAAAATTTGGTAATTTTAAAAATTTTAAGCAAAAGTATTCATAAACTTTATTGTTACCGCTATCGTTAAAGACTGTTTCAATTTTTCGCAAATTCCGCCTATTTTTGTTAGAGGATTTGGTTCTGTCGATTAAAAGTGGCTACATAACAATAATGAATAAAATAACTACATATAACGACTGCCTCTGCAATTATGCCTATTTTGTTCAAAATATCCAAAATCGTAAAATTAGGGACGAAAATTTGTAGCTAATATATTTTTAGAACTTAGTTCATGAATTAATTCACTGTATGCATTCTATAACATCAGTTCCCAGAACGTAATATTAATGAAACTAAATCTAACTTCAAAGGAAAAGTTCTGTTTAGTAAATTCAAGAATAAAAATTATAGTGGTTAAACTTAATCAAACTACCAATATTTACGTGTAGAAATCACCTAAAAGTTTCGATACGATTTTCCGAAAATCGAAACCGATAAGTGAAACCGAGTAAGTCAATTTGTTTTATAAATAATATTTTATATGTCTCCGAATATGAAGAAATAATTCAAAGCTAAAATTGTGTAGTCCCCCGAATGCAAAATCATGTGACTTAAATTTTTTCATGACAGAAATAGCTGTGTAAAAACAATAAAAATTGGGGTAACATCGGTTATATAATAAGTAGTTAAACACTGTGGTTTGATTTTGATTCAACGATAGAACTATCTTTAACTAAATAAAATTTTTTAGAAAAAAGTTCGACGCTTAAACATATTATTATTTCGTCCTGTACATTTATGATTTATGACTTTACATTCTCGTGACCGTACATTTATGACTTTACTCTCCTATTTTATTGTTTTTTTACGACACCACCACAACAATAAATACGACACGCTCGCCTCCCTCTACCGCTCTCGTACTGTCTTACTCGGCGACAATTTATATCAAGCAAGATTGTCGCAACAGCTCGAATAAGTTTTATGTCAATAGAGGAAACGTGTTGTTCCATTATGAAGGATTGTAAGCAAAAGTCAATGTAGGATAATCGTAATGTTACATCTTACCTTGGATGTTTATGGAGGAAATAAAATGACTTGTACAGACCATCTTGGCTTTTTCGCCAATATTAATGTATGGGAAAAAGTTTTAATGTGACGGGTTTCAGTTTGTTTTCCTCTGATAAAATATAGTCATAAGCAGATACCACCACGATGAACATTTTTCATCGTGGTGGTATCTGCTTATGACTATGTTTCCATTTATGTCCTGCGATTTCACCCACTTAGAATTATTTTAAATGGGCTGATGCCAAACCGTTGTCACAAAACGCATCTACTCAGTTCAACAAACGACGTTGGTTATCAGGTCGCCGGGAATAACCGGAATGATCAGCCTGTAAATAAGCCGATTTTCTTGAAACTTAAACCATTTACACAGTGTTTTTTTTTATTACATTTTGTGTAAATATGTGGTTTTAGAGATTAGCATAAGTAACTAAATAAACAAGCAAAATATTATTACGTATATCAGGTTTTATTTTTGAAGCCCCATCGTCTCTCACTTTTTCTACAATCTGAGATTACATGTAGATATTTCAAACAAAATTATTAATTTCTTGAAACATTTAGATTCATTTTCAAATACGTAGGTTCAATAATGCGGAAATTACAAGGCAATGACAGACGGGAGGACGCACATGGAAATATAAGGTTTTTTCCCTATACAACCCTTAAAATGGAACATGTGGAACCATATCTGCCCGTCCGTCCGTATGTTATAGATGTTTTAAAATGTTGCGTCGTTTTTGAGATTAGTGAGTGAAATTTAGGGCGAGAAGAGGAGACGATGAAGTAATTTTTTTAAACCATTCCGTAGAATATGAAATTAAAACTCGTGAAAATACAAGTTCAAAATTATGTAATTGTTTTAATGTCAACTTTTCTAACATTTGAAAAAAATGTCTGTATCCCCTCATTCTATCTTTAACAATTGTGGGTTAGAAAAATTGGAAAAAAAAATCAAGTACGTTATCAATTATCTATAAATTAAATGTAAATCGTGAACAATGGATTTCACACATTATGTCTACATATTTGTTTATATATAAAGTTATTATTAGTCGATAAATCCAAAATATTCAAGCTAAATTGATTATTTATTGTGTCATGAATAAGCCATTTAACAAAAAAATGGCTTTATTGTAACTCGTTTACAAAAACATTGAATTATTATCGCAGCTTCTAGTTTAAATCATTGTCGTCGCCGTGGTGTATTGGGTTTATCACAAGGCTTACGGTGGAGGAGGGTGGACTGGTGTTATAGTTAGCTCTAAGAGATTGATCTCGTAGCAATAAGTCCGCTATATATGTCAATCGGATACATTAAAATAGATAAATAAAACCAAAAATTGACCTAAATATTGAAACCAATTCTTGTTAATAATTGTTGTGTGGGTTGTTTTAGGACCACTGAGTAGCTAGAAATACGACACAACAAAAAATTTCAATGACATTTTTGGTGACATATGAAGGAATTTATTTAGTGTATGAATTTAAGAAGATGGGTTGGAAGCTGTCAGCGTATTTAAAATATAAAATTCAGCTATTTGGAATGGATTTTTTTTAAACGTGTAGTAGAAAAAACATTATATCAAAATAAAATTAAACCTAATTCAAATAATCATCAAAAATGAAATGCAAAGAAAAGTATAAAATAAAGGAAATACGAATATTCAGTTGGAAATTTTGCAGTACAATATCGCTTTCGAACCAAATAAATTTACAAAATACTACTACTGCTAGAAATTTTTGGAATCTGTGCCAAGTTGACGTTTCTCTCCTCTCTCATACAAACCTCACACAGATATGAGTGCTACGTTTTAGTTGTATACTCCTGCAGCATTATGAAGGAGTATTGTAATACCTCTGCAGTATCAAAATTGAGATGTTGGAAACCGAAGTTCAATGACAGGGTCTCTGCTTGAGATCCAGAACACTAATTCAAAAACAAGATATATCCATGTTTTACGATTTAGGCAGATTTAGGTACACCTGGATCAAAGGTAGAAATTATATTCGATGTACCCATTTGTATTGTATTTATCCTATTAGTTCTTTGAAATCATATTGTATTTATAGATTAGTTCGTGAAATTATATTTATTTACATGGTCATATGTTTATTCAATTTTCACAGGACTACTCATGTACTCTTTCAAATGCAAAAAACATCATCCAAATTGGTCGAAAATACCGAAGATATCAGATAATGTACAAACAAAATTAAACACAGTTGAATTGGGAAGCTTCACCTTTTTTAAAGTTGGATAAAAATGCTGATTTCAATACTCCCTTTTGATATTTCAAATATCCGTTGTATTGAATTAAGGGGTTGTACAGAAATATTGACATTTTAGAATATTATCTCTAATTATATCTTAAATTTACCTGTGTCGGAAGGGATACCATAGGTGTAAAAGATTGTGCAATTTCAACGAATATTATATGTCTGAAATAAAAGAAATCTGAGAATGGGGTTACTATAGTCTAAATGTATCTTAAGAAAGCTTACAAGGAAGACGCAACTACAGTGTACGAAGGTAAATCGGAACAAAACCAGAAGGAAGACTAGAAACGTGATTCTGAATATGAATGTATAAAGAAGTTCATTATTATCACGAAAACATATTTATTTAGTATCTTAATAGAATCACTGTTCAACTTAGAGTTTAATGATGATACATTGAGTATGAAACAAATAATATATACAAAACAGATAATAAACCAGAAAATAAAAAAGGCAATATATACTTATAATTTCAACCACTCAAATATTCTACGACCTTAATTCTGAAGGTAACCACTGAAAAACAGTTCAATATTCCAATCGGAGTAATCGTGAACCAAAATTCACCTTTGAATGCCAGTAACTTGAAACTTTGGTGAAGTGGCGAAACCCTATACATTTCCGAATAGTTTAAAGTGGCCATTGATGAATAGTCCAACATTCCAAATGGCATCGTCGCCAGTTGAAAGACCATTATCACCAAACATTTCTAAAGAATGGCCTGGCGCCATGGATTTTCAAACCGTTCAAATTATATCGCACCACAGAACAATCCTTATGATTTTTTTAAATTAATCAACATTTCTTATTCTCTGAGCTAATGAAATTACCACTCGCAACTTGATGTCATTTTCATAGTTTAAGATATAAAAACGGATATCCATAAAAACCCATGAAACCACGTTTTCGCAAGATGTGACACAAAAAAATAAGAGGCATTTTCCACTTTAATAGGGGAAAAGGTTTGTTGGTGAAGTAGGCGCGATGAATGTATTTGAACGACTTTTTTTTCACTCCTCCATAAACTTGGTGAAATTCATGCCTCTCATTTCGCGATTATGTAATCGATACTTGCAAACCAACATTTCAGATACACCGACATCACCATTTGTACCAAATTGGAAATGAATTAAGTTCTTTTGTATCCACATGAGGTAACTTATATGTATATGGTGGAGAAAATATAAAAAGCTTTATTAGATTTCTTTAATTTAAATATTATGATTACCATCTTCATACGTATACGTCATTATTCATTTTGGGCAACTTTGGGTTTTATATAACTCTGTATTTATGCAATATGTTAATAAGTCATATTGACAAAACCCATTAATATTGGAATAAATATCGATTTATTACCAGCATATCACGGGTAAATGCAAAGATATCCTTTATTTCATATACCGCATGCATGTACCGAATTACGTTTGCGATTCTCGATTTTCCACTCGCTTAAATTGCTTAACTTGAGTTAACTTCAGGCCTATCTGACTTTTTCTTCTCTTTGATTGGAGACTTTAGAATGAAAGTCTTGGAATATTTGAGTAAACTTCGACTAGCACATAATTTTTAAGATTATAAATTTATCTTTATTCGTATTCACCTTACGATTTTACACTATGTTTGTTTACGTTGTACATTTTTATTCATTATTTTTTTGATTGTTTGATTGTCTAGTGTTTCTTTTTGTTTCGCAATATACTTAATCAAATGGTATAAACTGAGAAAGAATTTTACAGAACGAGTAAAAAAAATTATGTAAACAAATAACTGATTGCTATGCTGAAGTAGAATGATGATATAAATAAATTAACTGAGCCCTGCCAGTAGTATAATTATTTAAATAAATTAACTGAACTTGCTACGACACCAAACGGATGTGCGTATAATATTTAATAAACTGATGATCGTTCCACTACGCTATTCATCTTGTCATCTCATTCGTTTGTGTTTTTTTTAATATTCGGGTTCATAAATTAAAACATGAAAAATCAGTTACAAAGTAGATTTTCCTTGCTCGTTCACTCTAGCAATAGCATTACTATCTCAAAGATTAGGACTATGATAGGACTAGGAAATAATTTTAAAAAATTTCAACGATCGTTCCTTCTCGCTTATTCAAAAGCTCGAAGTTAAGCATCTTCCGTGGCGCAAACTCATCATCCGTGGCGCAAACTTTACTCATTCTATAAGTTAATTGTGCCTTTTAGCCTGAAACATAAGAATTTGGACGGCTTAGTTATCCGTTGAAATTATAGGTGGTTATGATTACTTAGCTAACCAAGCGTCATTTAGAATTTTGAATTTTTCTTCAACGGTTGGTTTAAAGTGTTAGGAAGTTTATCGTGCTGCACCACTTCCCTGAAATTGTGAATGACTTCACGAATATACACTCGTTAATGACTTTGTCATTTACGGGTGGATTTTAGTTTGCTATGGCATCATTATGAGCGTTGGACTGTACTTCAATGGCTGCTTTCAAAGATCGTGGTGGTTCAGATCCATAATTATGATTTGTGTTCCTTGCGTTTGCTGTTTTTCATTGTTTTTGTTCTTTGTGAAATTTAGTTTCTTTTTAAATCAATAATATACGTTTTAACATATTCATGAACGGGATCGCATATTTTTTAATCGTTTTCATCTTGGGCTTATCTTCTCTCATTTTTTGCCACTACGCTTTTCTTCATAAGCTCCCATAAAATCCATAATTTATATATTAATTCGTAATATTCAATATAATTACTATACTATGTAACATCTTAATATGTAACATCTTAATTTCTTATAATAGGTCACATATCTCTTCAACTATACAAAATTTTAAAACGTCGATAAAACGGACAGGCAGACACGCACATGACTTCAAGTGTTCTATTTATAAGTCGCGTAAAGATAAAAGTATTCTTTTAATTTCATAGTCGTCCGGCCATTATATAATAGCCTCACAGCTTCTATACTTTTGAATCTATGTGCATTAAATATTTTGTATAAATATCTTAATTAAGTACAACAAATCTTTATTTTTTTGGTTTTGCTTTATATTAAGATCTTTGTATGAAGATTGAAGAAAATGTAAAACAGTGACATAGGAACGAAAGAATCTAACGAAATTATAAGGTTTCCTTATTTCACGATGGAATCTTAAAAATTAAATCTGGTGTGTAAATTAATACTTTGATTATTTTATCTCTTAATCAAAATTCCAATCCTAAAAAATTGTTTTACAATAGGGAGCCTTTACTTTGTTGTAGAATATAAGCTCTAAGTAATTACCCTATTATTCATATGGTACGAGTAATCATAAAACGTGTAAAGGAAGGCACAAACATGTCTTAAATAGTGCAAAGTAGGACGAGATCATATTATTTGTTGACTAGTAATCCCCCATATTCCTGCTGATTTACCTCCGACCCCAACAATTGATATCGTTGGGCAAATAGATCAGAGACGTTTACAAACCGTGGGGGCCCCTAGTTCTGCGGTCTGAATTAAAAGGATGATTCTAAGTGGATGAAACCGCGACACAAGTATGTCACAAGTATGTAATAGCAGATACCTCATACACGATGATGATCAATTTGCCTTATAATTAGGATATCACAGTAAGACGAAGTGAAGTTTATCACATTAAAATCTCTTCACATACATTTATGTGGCGGCAGTCGTTAGGACGTCTCATATAATATATTTTATTTCCTCCATAAAGAACCAACATTAAATATGTAACAATACGATTATCCTACGGCGCCTTCCGCTCATAATCCCTTACAATGGAACAACACGTTTCTCTTATTAACATAAAACTTATTCGAGCTGTTGAAACAGTCTTCCTTAATATAAATTGTCATGGAGCGAAAAAGTGTGTAGAAATTCAAGCGCGTAGGAAGAAGGTGGCATGTCGTATTTAGTTTAATGGTGGTGTTGTACAGAACAATTAAAATGATAGGAAAGTCTTGCATCTCACACATTTTACACAACGCGTATTTATTCTAATGTTATTTAGTTGAAGATATTCTGTAACTGCTGCAAAACACACGTGACTATTGCTCTTAAATATTCTTGCTTTTCGTTATGTTGTAAACCACAATAATTTTGTCTTTAAGATAGGTAGATTGAAATTTTGAAATTATATTAGATTTAATTTCATTAAAATTAGGATTGTGGAAATTAGTATTTAATAATATTAAGAGAATTAGTGCACGTCTCATGATATTTAAGCATATTAATTTTTCATGATTTCATTTTTAGGACGAGTTGAAAAATGAATTCATTGAACAAAAACGTGCCACTTTGCTTTCAGACGAAATATCTGCTTCATAGCTCGAAAAGCATAAAGTTCTTTGTGTTGAAATTGTATTTTTTTCTTTAAGTGCTTATGCTTCGAGTTAAAAATATCAAATTGATGACGAACGGCCATAACTTCGTGAGGTTTTAGGATAAATAGACTTGTGAATGAAAAAACAAATTATCCAATATTTTAATTATTTTCAATTGCCAACTTTTCAATTGTTTCTGAACTTTATATGGTTTCTAGATTGCTTGTTTTTTTGTATATTGGTCCATGTATTGTACATGAATACGCATAACGTAAAAATTATTATGTGGATTGGGATGAAGATTTTATTGTCCTTTTTAGACCTTGTAGAAGAAATCTTAGATTTGTCCTCAAGACCTAAAAACAACAAGAAATTCCTCATCTAAAACTAAATAATAACTCTTACATTATTGTTGAGAATTTTTAAAATTTTGTCAGTTTAATTTGAATTTACTTTTATTTTTCCATAATGGGATCGCTTAAAAATGTGGAGCAAATTTAAAAGGAATTTTCGGAAAGTTAAAACGTAAAGATCAAAGTGTGGACCTGTTAGTACAAACATTAACTATGTATATTACATTCTTCGATAACAGGATAAACGTTATAAATCACGCGGGTGAAATTGTTGCAAAAAACAAAAAAAGTTGT